>OX276386.1:28371490-29571490 GCA_946251855.1 Alsophila aescularia | reverse complement strand
TTAAATCAGGCAACCTTGTGGACCATTTGATATTGTCGTTTGTACCAATATTATTATTCGCAAGTACCAATCGATATTTTATGCTGGTGATCCATCCTGTTGAAAACTCATTCTGTTTCTTCTACCGACATTTGAAGGGACTCTTCCGTGGATATGGTAAATAATAAACTTACGGAATAACATAAAATAATTAAACAAACAGTATTTTATTTGCATTTTAGAGACAAGGTTTCCTAACAACATTTACTCTTTACAACCTACACGAGCTTGTTTGATTCCCGGACGCCTAAGAGTTTTTTGAAAATCTATAAATGCAGTTTTTCTTATCTCTAAAATCGATGACATAACTACTAAGAACATATTTTCTATAGTTTGAGAGGTCAACATACTGACCCATCATATGTTACACCCTATATATGCGTGTTAGTAAAGGTCGAAACACACGATGGCTCCATTTACATCACTCCGCGTGGCGTAGCTGGCGGCTGTTAATGCCCACACACACACGTGCCCTCTACACTGGGCGCGTCTCTGCTGTGCACTCCATTTTGCGGCCATTCTGCGTCTCGACTTCTGATCTGCGGCACCCGTGGCTTGCATTTGTACCATCATAAAAAAAAGATGATGATTAAACGTTGAGCGGTAGCAGCCATACTGCATACATACTCACACACAAACTTTTGCATAATTAACCAGACGACCTCCTCCAACGGCTGCATACTGCAACGCAAAATGGATTGCGTATCGGCCACAGACGAGCACGCTCGGCGTGGAGTGACAACACTCCGCGTGTCGTAACTCGCACACACGATGAGTTGAATTTGGTGGTTGAAGCGATGGAATGTTGGATTATGGAATGATTGGAAATAATAATAATATATTCGGGACAATTCCACACCAATTACCTAGCCCCAAACTAGGATACCCTGTTACAGGGGCACTAGATAACGGATAAACATACATAAATACAAATATCACATCCATGATACGGAAACAAACATTTCTGCTCATCATAAAAATGATTGCACCTAGCAGGATTCGAACCCGTGACCGTTTGATTTCGTTCCTAGGGACACTAGCCACTAGACCAACCGGCCGTCAATCAAACATTTCTTATCACTCCACGCAATCCACTTGTGGTTTCGCACGTACGGACGGTATTTGGCCATTTTCGGAGAGTTGGCGTGGAATGTTAAGGAGTGATCGTGTATTTTGACATTTAAAGACAGAGATGGAATCATGCGAAATATAATATTAAACGCTCCTAGTGATTTATCGGAGGAGGTCCTATAGCCTGACGCTTTCATTAATATTTTCACACGATCGTAACAAAATGCAATAAATCTATGCTATAAAGTAACTTACATCATAAAGGTGGGATGAAGAATGAGCGTGACATGCTTGCAGATCGCTTCTATACAAAGTTATCATTAAACGCTTATTGGATTTCACGTGTCCTGGAAAAATGGAACGATACCGAACCCGATGTTCCATTATACGCTCATATTATGGCGTTACTTCCTATTGGGATAAATAAAATGTATAAGCCCAGATGGAAGTTTACGGATAAGAATGGATGGAACGCGAGCTTTAATGGTAGGTACTTATATGTCTATTATTTTTAAAGTATATACAATTATATTCAAAGTTCCGTCTGTTTTAACAAACTTTAAAAAAAGGAGAAAGTAATTTTCAATAAAATGTAAAAAAATATTTTTTTTTTCTCTAGAACAATATTTTTTAGAAATAAAAGAAAAGTTAGCATACGGAAGCTTTGCGCTTAAATATTTTAGCATCATGATAAGAAAGTAAAAAACTATAAAGTATCGCAAGTCAGCACTTAAAAAATAAATAAATCAATTCTAAAAGATGAATTCGATGGAAGCACAAATAAATTTCGTCGTTGATAAAGTACATAAAAGTTTCTCCAAATATAAGTTCGAACGTAATTTCTAAGTTCTCGTCTATGCTCTTGGGAGAGGAGAACCAAATTTTATGGAAGAAAGTCCTTAGGTGGTAAAGTTAAACGTGACATACCTATTTAATAGGAAAAATTGAATGAGTTTGTTACAAAAACATGCTGTGCCCGCGGCTTTGCACGCTTGGTCATTTCTCAGAATACATACAGACAGACAGCCCATTTTTTTAAAACTTCTTGTTTGTGCAGACTTTTTGTGACTTATTGTTGTATTATAAGTGCTGATAAATTGAAGTATATTATAAGAAAATTATATATAAACTAGCTGTACCCGCGGCTTCGCACGCGTGGTCTTTTCTTAAGGTTCAAAATACCATAATGTGCCAGGACCAATATACCAAAATTTGATCAAAATTTATTTAGAGGTAAAAAATATTTTTATCAATTGTTTGGTTTCTATCTCACCGGATTGAGATACCAATTACACCAGTTTTTAATTCAAACCTACCTAACAATGAAAACTGCATCGAAATCGGTCCAGTAGTTTTTACGTGATGCGTGAACAAACAAACATATGGACAAACAGACAGAAAGAAATGATTCAAAGAAACTTATTCAGTAGCTTTTTTAAGTATCCAAGACTATTTTTTTATTTAGCTTCTTTTTACAGCCTTGTTCGTACCTATTGCTTTATTATAAGTATAGATCGATGACTGTATCAATTTGCATAAAAAAAACATTCAGTAGTTTCAGCGTGATACGTGTTCTTTTTAATAACTTTCAACCCCTATCTTGCGGAAACCTTTTCGCTTTTCGGGATGAAAAGTATCCAATGTCCTACCTAGTAGTAAGAACTCAAATTACAACAAGTTTCATTTGAATTCATTTTGTAGTTTCAGCGCGATGTTTGGTCAAGATACAAACAGACAGACAAAAATAAAAAAATACTGTTTTTGCTTCCGTATCGAATATAGAGAACCCTCTAAAACTATATTGTTCATTACTTCAAAATTAACATAGCTATGGACCCCTTTCCCGCAGAAACCCTTTATTTTTTCGGGTTAAAACTTGTCGTAAATTTTTACCCATCATATAAATTATAACGGTGCCAAGTTGCATCAATATCCGTCCATTAGTTTTAAAGTGGTACATGTTCTTGTAAATAAGTTTCAACCCCTATCCTGCGAGAACCCATTAATTTTTCGGAATGTAAAGAATCCTATGTTCTACCTCGTAGTATGAACTCAAATCATACTAAGTTTCTTTTTAATTCATCCAGTATTTCCAGCAGTGTGATGTGCCCAAGATACAAACAGACAGACATAAAGACAAATATGAAAAAAATCTGTTCTGGCTTCATTATCGAATATAGAGTAACCTCCAAAAAAAAAACACAATATCATTAATGTACAGAATTTGGACCCAATTCCAGCAGGAACTCTTTATTTTGAACGAACATCCATCCGATAGTTTCAGAGTGCTACGTGTTCTTTTAAATAATGTTCCACCCCTATCCTGCGGGACCCTTTAATTTTTCGGGATAAAAAGTATCCATTGTCCTACCTCGAAGTATGAACTCAAATCGTACCAAATTTCATTTGAAGTCATTGAGTATTTTCGGCGTGATACACTGCAAAGACACATACAGACAGACGGAAATACATACAGACAGACATAAATGAAAAAAAAACAGATTTGGCTTCAGTATTGAAAAAATAAAGACCTCCAAAAAAAAATACAACATATCTTCAATGTACAGAATTTAGGACATTATCCCGCAGGAACTCTTTATTTTTCGGGATAAAAAGTATTCTCAATTTTCACTCATTATATAAACTATGACTGTGCCTAGTTACAAAAAAATCCCTCCAGTAGTTTCAGCGTGATACGTGTTCTTTAAATAACTTTGAACCCCTATCCTGAGGAAATCCTTTAACTTTTTGGGATAAAAAGTATCCTATGTTCTACCTCGTAGTATGAACTCAAATTATACCAACAGACAGACAGACAGACAAAACTGAAACAAAAGTACCGTTTTGGCTTCAGTATCGAATATAGAGTATCAGACAGACAAAACTGAAAAAAAAGTACCGTTTTGGCTTCAGTATCGAATATAGAGTATCCTCCAAAAGAAAATGTCAAAATATCTTTAATGTACAGAATTGGACCCGTTACAGTTTTATTATAAGTATAGATAAGTGAAAAACAATATGGAATTTAAAAAGATAAGCTGTCTTATATTTTAGTCTGACACGTGTCATACTTCCTAGCAGACACAGTGATTTTCTGCTAAAGCTACATACGTTATTTTAGCCTGACACGTGTCATACTTCCTAGCAGACACAGTGATTTTCTTCTAAAGCTACAAACGTCATTTTAGCCTGACACGTGCCATACTTCCTAGCAGACACAGTGATTTTATGCTAAAGCTACGAACGTTATTTTAGCCTGACACGTGTCATACTTCCTAGCAGACACAGTGATTTTCTTCTAAAGCTACAAACGTCATTTTAGCCTGACACGTGCCATACTTCCTAGCAGACACAGTGATTTTATGCTAAAGTTACGAACGTTATTTTAGCCTGACACGTGCCATACTTCCTAGCAGACACAGTGATTTTATGCTAAAGTTACGAACGTTATTTTAGCCTGACACGTGTCATACTTCCTAGCAGACACAGTGATTTTCTGCTAAAGCTACAAACGTTACTTTGGGCTTCACTTTACTTGATTAAGGCTCAAAATATTTAGATATTATTAGCCTAAAGCACCAATTCACTATTAAAACAATCAGCAAATGTAAATTAAAAAAACTAATCGAAAAACCAGTTTATTTTTTAGAATGCGTCATTTTCTTTTTTTTTTCAAAATTGTGTTTCATTGAGTTGTGAGCTAACCTGAATGTTTCAGCCGGATAGCTAATCGGGAAGTGCTCGAAATTTGAGTTGCAAAATTCCACCCGGAACAACAAACAAGATAGTGACTTAATTAGGACGTGGTAAAATAGCGACTAAGTTAATTTGTAAGAAACAAATATTATAATTTATATTTAAAAGTTCTTTGTACGAATACATACCATGAAACCACAAAAACAATTTGGTTATCAACATATTAGAATGAATGGTCATGACAGTTAATTTACTCTCATCTGCATTGTGCTTTATACTGTTTTGATTTCACAGAATATAAACTATTGCAAAAACAGAAAGCTAGGAGCGAGTCATTAACATCTGAATAAAGGTAAAAATCAATCTAATGTTTATAGAAAAAAAATGCAGGCTGTAGAGCTGCGCTCTGATGGCGTGAAGCAAATTTTATTGAATTGTTGAATTCTTTTCAAATCAGGTTGCGCATTGGTTAGATGGAATGCATATTAAGTGTCACAGATGCATATAATCATCACGAAATTATTTTTTTCTCTTCACTTCTCATGTACACAAAGTATTATTATTTTTCAATATTTTGTATACATTTATGCCGCGGCTAATTTTCAACTTTGTAGTCTTAAAAGTTTCTATTTAAAATGGCTGTGACATACAGACTTACAGATGGACAGACGGACGGACAGACGGACAGACAGACATGACGAAACTATTAGGGTTCCTTGTTTGACTACGGAACCCTAAAAAGAAGGATTCCTCACCGCTAATTCGAGAGTGAAGCACTCAAGATTACCGGTATTTTCATACGCACAAGCCTCACACACACATTCACACCAAATTATGCCGATTGGCCGACACATTGCAGCATGACCTCGTCCGTATTAGTCGTGTTAATTCTATCAAGTTCTCACAAAAAAATGTGTATCAGCCACAAAACACTACAAACTATCCCCTCACACAAAGTTACGCAGCCGCCCTATGCCTCACTCAAGTTTGGCGGTGAGAAATCCTTCTTTTTTTTAAACATGATAGGCTGAATGCGATATAAGTACAGCTACAATTTCAAATAGCTCAGCTGACTATAAAATACGCGTTTGCTATGTGTATGGCGGTATAGTCCACAAAAAAAATTGTTTGCCTTCGAGCAGTCAGATATTGACTGGTTGAAAACTGAAAGAACGCAGCTTACAATTTTCTACAATACTTTTAACAAAATATTTAGCTAACAATTTAAAGCCGTTAATCATAAATTTCAAAAACTTTACACCTAGTTAGTAGCTGGTACTATGTGTATCAACTAGTAACTAGTAAAGTTATGCTTGTGAGAATACATTCTGAGACTAGAATTTGCATCACGATCGCTGTTTTTTTTATCTTTGTATGAGAAGTTCACTACGAATGTAGAGATCTAAACGCGCTTCACTATTTCACACCCCCGCGTAAGCGATACTCGCTGTTATTTGCGGCTAACTGGAACTCTGCGTGCCATTACTAATGGATCTACTGAGAAAAAAGTTCTCAATAGCTCCATAATTTGAAAATGGGATCTAAAGAGAAAAAAATACCTCAATAGATCCAATATGGATCTTAGTGTTAACGAGAATGATCCTAGGTAGTAAGTTCTTGATTATACAGACATAACTTTTAGTTTCATACAAAGTAGATCCAAAAAGAACTCTGTTGCTGAGGAAACGCTGTTCGTTTGTACACATGGTGTTACATGTTGGAGTCGGGCGTAGCTCCTAAACGAAACATCATAGAGACATGAAATTTAAACGCATTAATTGCACAAAGAAGGTAAATAGAGTTTAAAAATATATAAAAACCAATATATTTAAGTAAATACAAATACATGTTTTATAGATGTGAATGTCTGTCAAAGTCAGCATTTTTCGAATAACTTTGTTATGGCTTTATCTCAAAAACGATTTGACTTAGAAACCTCAAACTATTCTTTATTATTGCTGATTTTTGTTTATTTGGGACAAATCTAGTGAATGAAATTATACTGATCTTTTTTTGTGAATCTGTTAACCGATTGATCTAAAATTTCACACCTTTAGTTCTGATGACAATGTAATTATCTATATTCAATACCAATTGTAAATCCAAGATGGCCGCAAAATGCCCAAATTGTCACAAAATTGCGGATTACATATTTTTTTAACCCCTTCAATATGGATATCAAATGAAAGGGCTTAACTAGTAAAATACACTACATGAAAATTCCAAATCCAAGATGGCCGCCACCCGAAAATGGCGGATTACTTCGTCACGAGGCGATCCTATGGTTTGTTCCATTAGCCCAGGGACCAAACTTGAAAGAACAGGAACAATTAGGAGCACTCGGAGATGTTCATAAACAACGGCTTCACCTTCATGGACTTGTTGTAGCAGAAGTTAACCATGTACAGAGATGGCTGGCCTATCAGCAACGCTTGCAGGACTCTGCTAGTCGAGCTGGTCCTTCCTTACTGAACACGAACACGCCCCAAGCTAGAAGTCAGCATTTTGGTGGGCATTCTATTGGCCGTTATTTTAGGTAGGTGGTATTTAAGCAGTAACTTAAACTGCCAGATATAGGTAGATAAAATAATAATTTATTTACCACTTTTTAGGAGATATTTTGTAAAAACATGGACATGAGCCAAATGCATGAATGACAATGTAGGAACAGGTGTGTGTACAGGTTATTTGAATTTAGAATTAATATAGACAAACTATGAGTATGATTATGATGAAAGAGGTTTGACATCGTCACAACTTTTTTTTTTCAAATACGTGCATTATGGTTATCAAATAAAAGGTATTACAAATAGAACATAGAATACTTTAGAAATAAGAAAGAATAAATTAAATTTTTTGTAGGTACTTTTTTATTTGAAATATTTTAAATGCACTAAAAGCTTAAACAGTTAAATAGAATCGTGGGGCGTAGCGTAATCTGAGTAACAGAAATTTGACTCGCCACACGATTATATATAATTATTTATCTTTTAGTATATATAAAAAAGATAAACTTAAAAAAACAGAAATATTCTCTATTACTACATAATACTTAAAGTTATACAACAATTACTAAAAAGTTCTACAACTAAAAACTTTTCAGACTTAAATATTTGTTTATTACCAAGCTCTGCGGTTCATAATATGGCTATTATTGAAATAAGGTTTATGATGGACGGAATCCAGAATGGGCGAGTCACGATTCGCACTTAGGCAGTCATTACAGTCTTCATCGGCAGCTTCAAATGCGTATTATTTCACCAAATTATAGTACTCGTAGATTACTGCATCGAGCGGAAAGTGACTCATTGCTGCATCGAGTGTTAGTTTTGAGCCCAAGCTTTAGCGAGGGCTCTAAAAACACGAGTGCAGAAAAAGTCACTTGAGCGAGTGTCAGTAATCTACTTTTCTTTCCATTACAAAGTTATATCACAATTGTTCACCTAAATGTAAGCAGTACAATTTTCAGTCATATTTAATTTTAATTCGCGCCAATTTCGTCGCGCTAATACCTATTTAAACAATTAACATACTATTTTTAAATCTCTATTGGACGAATGCATTAATTCAATACTAGTTGCGCTCCATGGTTTTATCCGCGTGATGGATGATGATGATGTAAGTATCCTGTGTTATTCCAGGGTATAAGCTATCTCCATTCCAAATTTCATACACATCCGTCTAGCCGTTTGAGAATGGTGTAAGATGAAGATGATGATGTTGAAAAGTATCCTATGTGTTATTCCATCAAAATTCGTTTAGCCGTTTGAGCGTGAAGGAGTAACAAACATACACACAAACACACACACACAAATACACACTTTCGCCTTTTTATTGTGATGAATTATGAAACTAAAAAAAATAGTGCAGGAATAGATTTCCATACTTACCGCACTATAAAACTGTGCAGTAATGGATTTCAATACCTACAGCACTGTTTTTATGATGAGCAGTAATGAGGTATTTTCTGCTTACGTTTGAGGTGAACAAGTGATATTACTGTGTAGTGGGGAGAAAAAAATTTGTAATTAAGTTAATGGGAACTTGAGTGCAAACTTTTATGTACTCATAAATTCTGAATTCAAACTTTTTATTCAAGTTATGTTTGCTATATCTATAGGTGAGTAGGTACCTATTTGCACTCACATTCTGGAGACCGCACATACGAACCATATAAATAATTCATCAGTTATATTCCGTTATTCATTTTCCATTTCACTATACCTACGTGTGAGAAATGTTAGAACGTCATGAATAATTATTACAATCTAGAATGTTTACCTTTATAACATTTCTACAGCAGTGAGCTTCAAGATACGCAGGTACATGAAGCACGTATAATTAAACCTTTTACAAGCAGATTCGCAGGTGTAATCGTACGCGAGTTGGTGGTTAATTATCCTTTACTTGCCCGCATAATGAACATTCTACTTTGTTCCATGTAAAAGCCGGATTAAGAGACTACGTAGACAATAAGTCGCACGACTTTACACGACTGAAAATTTTCTTTTACTTGAAAAGCAACACGGAGCGCAAAAATAATGAGAGTGAATAAAATTTGACAATGTCAAAGCATGCGATTCAAGAGTAATAAATTAAATTTTAAAAAGGAAGCTTTTACGGGTTCTTTTTTTTTGTTGCTTTGTAACTTTTACGTTTTTAAGTATTCTTTTTTTCCGTTTTTTTTTTCTTTTTTTTAACATCTTATTTTTTCTTCTTTTTTTCAATTTTTTTTTGGCTTTTCACTTTTCACACAACTTTCTTTTTTTTTGGTTTGTCTTCGGTTTGTGAGCTAACCTGAAAGTTTCAGCCAGATAGCTAATCGGAAAGTGCTCGAAATTTGAATTGCAAGACTCCAGGACAGACAAAATACATACATAGATACAAGTGAAGTTAAATAAAAGCTTCAAAAATAATAAAAGAGCAGTGAAGGCTGCTGCATATGTGACTCACTGGATCGATACTAAAATCAATCGTTTGTGCTTCCGTCTGTGCTCTAGTATTTTTTTATAGCGTAGCCTTTTACAAAGCTCACAATTTCCAGAACAGTAGCCGTGCGTGCAAACTTATTATACGCTTTATATTAGCTTCATTTGTATGTTTGTAACCGACTCCTTTGGACGCTATTTTGACCCACTTTAAACGGTCAGATTTCATTCAAATTTTGCACACCTGTCAAAGACCGATGACAATGCAATAATTAAAAAAAAAAAAAAAGGAAAAAATAAATAATAGTTAAAAAAATATAAAAAACACGCTTTATCTAGAAAACCAAACTAAAAAATAGAAAATAAATTTTAATAGTGTAATTAAGAAAAAAAAGTTTTATTTCAAAAAAAATCGTGGGGTGCATGGGTCAATAGTTATAAATATTTCATTGACAGATATGAGAAGCACCCCACGCTTTTTTTTAAATGAAACATTTTTTTCTTAATTACACTATTAAAATTTATTTTCTATTTTTTAGTTTGGTTTTCTATATAAAGCGTGTTTTTTCGTTTTTTTTAAACTATTACTTATATATATATATTTTAAGCGTTAAAGACAAAGCCCATTAGCGCAAGCTACCACCACCACTATCACTGTCACTATCTTACCCACTGGTTATGTAGCTACCTCTCGTCCCCGCCTATTGACAAGCCGTAAATGAAGATGTGATGCGCGGTCGTACCGGCTCGCACCGAGCCACATAAATATGTATGCCAATGCGGATTGGTGCGACTTTGGGAAGATTAACGCTTACTAGATTCATGGTGCCTACGGTAAAGGTAGAGCTCATAGTGAGCTGTTAAATTATTTATCTTGTGAGACAGGATGCTATTAAATAGACCACTATAACGATCTATAACGACCACTTGCAACAGTTATATTTTGAACTAGCTGATGCCCGCGGCTTCGCACGCGTGTTTATTTCTCTAGGTTAAAAGTACTCTATGTGCTATTCCATGACCTAAAATACCAATATACCAACATTAGATCAAAATTACTTCACCCGTCAAAATTATTTTTATCGATTGCTCGGCTTTTACTCATCGGATTGAGATACCAAGAACCTCAGTTAAGTCAAACCCTAAGTCATCCAATAATGAAAACCGCATCGTAATCGGTGCAATAGTTTTTACGTGATGCGCGAACAAACATACAGAAAACGAACAAAATAACAAACTAACAAATTAACAAACCGACAAACCGACAAACCGACAAACCGACAAACCGACAAACCGACAAACCGACAAACCGACAAACCGACAAACCGACAAACCGACAAACCGACAAACCGACAAACCAACAAACTAACAAACTAACAAACAAACAGACAGACACGAATTAAAAAAAAAGTGCTATTCTTGTTCAGTAGCTTATGTTAAGTACCCTACTACGAATAAGTATTAATCCACAAACTGTCGCTTCTAGTCTTCATTTATATTGACAGCGCGTAGGTACCCTAGACCATTTTTTTCTTAATTATCTTAATTGTACTGACTTTTTCGTTCTTATTGCTTTATTATATAGATATATATCGGCCAACATCCATTTAAAATTATTTGAACTTTCATTTGGTACATTTGAAGCTACTTAAATAGTCATGGAAGGAATGCTGGCTGCTATTGAATTTTTGATGGGACAACAGTTTTAACCACTATTTCTTACGTTTTCTTGACTTTTATAGTTCCGTGAGGACATCTCAAACATACTTGCTGTAAAACATTGTCCGAAACGAATAAGAAAATATGAACCTGGCTTCTTTTATATATGCTCTCGTTAAAGTTTATGGTATATACTTACTCGTATAATATATTATGATTCATGAGGTAATATTGAATGAAAGATTAAAACGAAATTAAAAAACAAGTAGAACTGGAGCCTAAAGCTCTCGTTGGTTTTAAATTAGGTAAAGACAACAGACATTCAGACATTCAGCTTGAAATCTATACATATAATAAAACCAGGTGATATCTGTACATGGAAGTGAATTAAGAAAAAACATTTTTAATTGAGTATATGATAGTAGTAGATTACAAAAATATCGTTTTTAAAATTCTTGACTGTCGTCAGTCTGTCTGTACGTGACTTCATCACGCAAAACTACTGCATGGATTTTGATGCCTTTTGCTGAACTGTATTCCTTGGAGTCTTGCGGAGTTTTTGACAGAGCGAGCGCGAAGCGTTAGCTATGCGTCTCTGTTTCAGCTTCGGCAAAAATTCTTTCGTATTTCCGGATATCTGTCTGGATGTCTGTCCGGATTTCTGGCTGCTCTCCTCTACAGGTCGCATTTCTCTACCGATCAAGATGAAAATCGGTGTTAAGCGAATTTTTAGAATTTTTTAGTCGGCAGGGATTATTGATTGGGGAAGTACTTCTCCCAAAAAAGGATAAAAAGTGGGCTACCGAATATCTCCGCCATATTAAATCCGATTTCGATGGTTCTTTTTTTATTTGAAAGTTAATTATTTTAGTTAGTTTCATAAAAATTTGGTGCAAATCTGATGAGGGTCTTCGGCGTGATGAGCAGAATAGCTCCTCAAAATGCAATAAATTTCTCACTTTTAGGTGGAATCAGCCCTTTACCTACTAGGTAGGGATTGATGGAGCACCTTGGTTATTAATGTTAGTGTTAAATAAGGTAACTAGATGATGCTACTGTGCACCGCTAGATTAATTGCAAAAAAGTTTGTACGCGCGAGGTCTACAGGTCACAGAGCCACTCGTGAGCTGTAGACCTCAGAACCATCTTTGTTTCATCAAAATAGGTTCATCCGAAAAGGAATTACAGACATTTGTATATTTAGTTGCACCAAAGAATAAATAATAAGTATGTACTGACTACGCAGTAAATTAAGTATCCCAAAATGAAGCTATATGGCGTTGGCTATCCTTAAAACACGCAAGCGTTTGTCGTATGAGTTATCTAAATTATATAAAACAAAAATGAATTAGTTTCCTACTTTGAAACTCAGGAACGGCTGGGCCGATTATTATGATCTTAGATTTGTTGGATTTGTCTCCACCCCGAAGCCCCAAATAGAATAAAAATTAATAAAAAATCACGAAAAAATATATGTATGAAGGAAATTCATTTTCTCATATATTTTGTATAGAACGGCTTTTAAAAAAGCTTTTATTTAACTTGCAGTGCAATTGTATGTATGTATTGTATGTTTGATTAGTTCAAATCTTGCAAACTGAATTAGAACCTCTTATCCTACGGAGTTGAATTTTTACAGGTTGGTTCAGTTCCGATAAGAATGCATTTTTATGGTAAGACATGACCTGAATCGACATCCAGGATTAGTTCCAGAAAAAGGAACTTTTCCACGCTCAACAGCACAGACATGACACGAATTTTGTGTAGGCATTTTATTATGATAGCTGGTCTTAAGTTTTACCATGACATGGTTTCTGCACTCAGGATTGCGTCCTGACTAGGGAACTCCTCAACGGTTAACAGCACAGACACGAAATATTGTATACGTATTTAATTGTAATAGCCCGTTCTAAGTTTCACCATGGCATGGCTACTGTATGAAAGTTATTTTAAATGATTTTTAATTAACTTATTTGATGACTAGCTGTACTCGCGGCTTCGCACGCGTGGTAATCATAATATGTGCTATTCCAAGACCTAAAATACCAATATCAAAACATTTGATCAAAATTCCTTCAGCCTTCAAAATGTTTTTATCGATTGCTCGACTTCTACTCATCGGATTCAGATATCAAGTACACCAGTTTTTAAGTCAAACCCTAAGCTAACCAACTGTGAAAACCGCATTGAAATCTGTGCAGTGGTTTTTACGTGATGTGCGAACAAACATACAAACAAACAGATAAACAGTCAAACAAACAGACAGGCACAAATTTTAAAAAAAAACTTGTTCAATAGCTTATTTTAAGTACCCTAGTTCTTTTTTTTAAATTATTTTCTTTGTACAGACTTTTTCGTTCATATTGCTTTAATATAAGTAGGTATAGATAGATATCCCGAGAAAAGATTGACTGATTTCTATGTTTTTTTTTGTTCGTCTCTGTCTCCATCATCCTCGCGCATTGGAAAATAAATTAAATAAAAAAACCTAAAATATATGGAGGGGGATTGTGGGACGGGATGGGGGTTGTTGGTATGTGTTTTAGAGGGTACGGGCGGGGAGAGGGAAGGGGGGAGGGAGGTTGCAAAATGTGTACGCGTGCAAAGCCGCGGAGTGCAGCTAGTTCATTAATAAATGCGAACACAACTTGTTTACGCAACTGGTGAGGGATTGTCAACTCCAACCATTGTTGTAATTGTGTTTGAAGTACATTCTAATTATTCAATAACGCCTAGGGTTTATTTCGTCAGTTATTTGTTACTTCTACTATAATTTTTGACCTGACTGTTAGAAGGGTAGAACATAACATTTGCATATTTAGTTCCAAAGATTAAATAATTATCAAGCTCTGCAATATATATAGTTTCAAAATAATGACATATTTTATGTGGCGTTGGAGAAGAGGAATGCATTATTTCGACTATAAAATCTCCATTTATGTCTGCAGAAGCAATGGAGGATAAAATATGTAGCTTGATCCTGCCAAGATTTCTTGGCGAAGAAATCTTGGCAGATTTAGGCAGGTTCCCTTTGAAGGAAGCCGGATTTACTTGGTCATAATGTTTTTATACAAATTTTGTCTCGAAATTTAAAAATCTTCCATTATTTACTCAAGTGAAATAAAATCTCACGGTTAACAATTACATATGCCAATAGTACTAACGTATTTTATTTTCTCGTAGCTATTCAATTTCTTTTCATACCTATTCAAATACTCTGGTAAGAATTAATATTTAAATACGAACTCCTTAGCAATAGCAACCTTAATGTAAAATTTCTTGCATTTTTTTTTCGTTTTTAAAGAAGATAGAATAATGTGTTTATGTAACTTGTGAATGCCAGGTGATATAAAAATCAGTTCAGTCCAAAGTTTTATCAGTTTAATAATGATGATGTGGAAAAAAATAACAAAGATATCGCAGAGACATATGGGGCGCCATCTACAGGACCTTTGGAAGAGATTTAGGGTAAAGATGGATGGTAATTGATAATGTCAGTTTGGATTTTCCTGTTAGCTAACAAGATTCCTTTTGATTTAACGCTGCGAATAATATAAAATATTCACCGTGTCAAATCATACCTTTGTTTTGCTGGTAAATACAGCATATAGATATAGTGTATTGAAACAATCAATACAACTTTTACCTAGGCAGAAACTCGCTGGCTACTCCAACGGGCCATTAGGTCAGCATGCAAATAGGTTGTAAGAGCCGTTTTTGTCGATAGCCTAACACTTGAATAGCAACACTGGGCTTGTTCGTAACTGTATTAAAAATTGAGCCGCCAAGCAAAGGTTCAATAGGTACTTTATTGTTCTGTGGACGACAAAGGTACGGGGTTGTCGACTCATGGCTTGCATTATTGATGAGGTCAAAGCCTCGTTTCGGGGAAGTCGCAGTGCGGACCGAAACCGATTCCTGAATCAACTATATATTTTAAATAACAAATTGGATTCAATTCCTCGGTCACAAGCGCGAAATTTCGATGCTTCCAAATTATGCAAAGATAAACACAATTTCCTTAGAATTCTTTAGGCCAGAGAGGAAAAGTTTTTGATTTGTCATTTCTATTTATTATGCACAACCAGAAATAGGAGTGAGTTAATATCACATTTCAGTGTCTCAACAATACAGTAATGTGGCCTCAAATATTGTGTAAGTCGTGTGTTTTTTTTTTGTAATTACGGTCTAGGCAATCGTTTGACCACGATATCACCTGATGAAAAACAGCACCGCACCGCACAACAAATAAAATAGGTATATGAAAAAAATATGAGAAATACAAAATAGCATGTGCATTACATGCGATGCAAGTGTACCAAAAGTGCCAGTGCTCAGGAAAATGTCCTGTGCTAGACACTGGACATTTTCTGATTTACAGAAAGACCCCGCGGATGATGTTAAAAAAAAGTTGTGAATTTATTTCAAAGAAGAAAATTATAAATACTAAAAGGACTTAAATGACATTAAAATACATTAATAATTAATTAAATTGTATAATAAGAAACAATATACATTATACAGAATTATAATGATTAATTTTCCAGTAACAATCGTGTGCATCTTATATTACAAAATCAAGAATTTAAAACTTGTTGGCCTCTTTTTAGTTTTGTTTGCAGTCGGCTTTTTTGTTTTTATATAGAATCATCTAATTTTATTTTAAACTTTTAGTTTCCAAAATATTTTTTAGTTTCAATGCAGCCTGAATTTGAATTATATATTTTTGGAATGGTTTTTTAAAATACCTTCATTCTGATGCTTCATAGGTTCTTCTGAACTCGATAGGTTTTGTTCATATTGAGTTCCGGCGGAAATACAATATAAGTATGGCAGCTGTAAGCCGCCATATTATTTTTTTGACACTTCTTATTATATTCTATGTCACTCTCGTGATTAAGGTGAATCCAATGATACCCATTTATCAAAATCCATCAAGCCGTTTAGGCTGTAGGACGTGCCAAAAGAATATATCAATATACAAAAACAATATACAGCCCAAAAATATAACTCTCAGTCGTTTTTTTTTTTATGTTACGAATGTAATTTCCCTAGAACGCTTGCCTATTGGGTAAAATTTACCGGAAACGCTGACGAAGGCAGAGCATTCCGCTCCTTTTCAGTCCTCATAATAAATGAAACGAAACGCTTCGTTCATGTGCATGGTATTTCTACCATAAAACTTTTCCGATCGTCTGGTCGTACGGTGATGGAAAGGTGTTACGGGAACCAGATTGTGCCAGATTGTGCACACTCTTCATAGTGAAATCTGTAGAATACCAACAGAACCTGCGACCTCACGTCAATGCAATAGAATTTGAAGCCTACTCTATACCAGAGTGTCATCCCCAATGACACGTCTCTCAATTGAAACCCAGCATATAAATAGCCCCTCAAATACCGCGGAAGCTGTAAGAACCAGCAAACTGAATTCAGGAAACGGGCAGCAGCATCTTAGCCATTTACAGGGTTTCCCTAATTACATAAAGTACGACCTATTTCAACCACAGAAACAAACGTCCCTCTGCCAAATGTAGAGATGTGAATCATCATGATTACCTGCTACCCAAAAGCTCGTCGCTAGTTGACAAAATAAACAGTGAAAATATTTCACAAAGACTCTCTGGAGAGACGGGCATTTCAGTCGCGCCGACATTTGGAACGGTCCCCTTTTTTTAAGGAAAGAATTTTAACATTAATCGAGTTGAGTTTCATGAATATTACCATTTTGCTTGTTTAATAATTTGCTACTTTGCGACAATCGCTGGAGGCGTTTCAGGTTATTTTTACAAGCAATTTAACAACAAAATGAGTCTGCGTTAACTGACTTCCCACCGCGCCTCGCTTTATCTTTGCAAACTTTTTAAATTCTAATCGTCTAAAATAACGAGAATTATTTGCATTTAAGGCTCATAAATTACTATTAGTTTCAAACCACCTCTGCCAGACCCAGGCCTAAAATGTGTAAGTACATAATGTAAAACTTCAACTCATACTACCCATTAGACTTAATTGCTTTGTAATTCCTTTGATTGAAGCGCCACGGGTGACCGCGATAGTTACTTTGGCTTTTAAATTAAAATAGGTTCACCTGTTGTGGTGCACGAAAAACTAATTTCAATGGATAATAAAACCTGTCTTAACCAGTGTAATAGAGATTAACAATGCCATTGCATACATATATGAGGTTTGTTATAAAGTTGTGCCTAGTTGAGTCATCAGAAGGAAAAACACCCATTGGCACAACAGGTAGAGTTTCAGGGACCAGCAGTTTCCAAGGCACTAATGGCATCGTTTGCTTCTGTCAGTGAGATAATATATTTCCCTATGGTACCCAAGAGGTAGTGCTTAAGGGAACAGCAGTTCCCCAAGGTAACTGGTATTGTTTGGCGTTTGTGTCAGTAGGATAATTTATTTCCCTATGGTACCCAAGAGGTAGTGCTTAAGGGAACAGCAGTTCCCCAAGGTAACTGGTATTGTTTGGCGTTTGTGTCAGTAGGATAATATATTTCCCTATGGTACCCAAGAGGTAGTGCTTAAGGGAACAGCAGTTCCCCAAGGTAACTGGTATTGTTTGGCGTTTGTGTCAGTAGGATAATATATTTCCCTATGGTACCCAAGAGGTAGTGCTTAAGGGAACAGCAGTTCCCCAAGGTAACTGGTATTGTTTGGCGTTTGTGTCAGTACGATAATATATTTCCCTTTGGTACAAAAAGTAGTGCTTAAGGGAATAGCAGTACCCAATAAGGCACAACTGGTAAATTCACGCAGTTGTGCCACGACACGAGTAGGTTAGTAACGATTCCAACTAATTATAATCCAAATCGTTTCAGCAGTAATTAGAAACCAACAGTTAGATATACCTATTTCCTCGTATTATAGGAATATTATGGCGACACGAGCTTTCAGATATAACCTTGAAATAAATAGAATAACAAATCAAGTGGTAACCTACACATACACACATAGACGTCAGCCTTTCCATTATAGGTGTCAGGGTCAAGGAACTCGATTTTTGAAACTAGATAGTCGATTAATAAAAATGGTTACTTACATTTATTTGTATCCACAACGTTAGCTGTTCAAATTAAAACATCAGCTGCGGTAAAAACATCTTATGTTTGTTCCTCTTTCACGTATCAACTAAGCGACGGATTGACGTGATTTTATTAATAGCACAGTATATATAGTCCTATATATGAACTGTATTAATAGGAATACTTCAAAGACCGGAGAGTGAAACATGTTCATCATTATCATCTACTCGGGTGAAACCACGGGATGCGGCAGCCTGTAAATATTTGGAGATACCTATACGAATATAAAAATATATGTACAAAAAATTATTAACTATTTGATATGGGACCTTTTCAAATAAAATGTTTTATTCAAAATCCAATATTCACACATACATTATAAAGTACAGCCATATTAAGAATCTTATCCTATTTGAAGTCTATTATATATATACTAGATAGTTTATTAAAACCTAACATAAAGAGCCAGTTTACAAAATCACGTTTCGAAAAACGTTGGCTGGTATGCAAAAAATTGATATTCTACAAAATTTTGTAATGATGACATGAATGGAACTAATTGAGTTGGTGTTTGCTCGAAGATTCTAGACAATTGACGTTGTCTGACATTCGAATACAAAACAACCAACTAAATGCAAAAGCGACATATTGATTCCAAAGTCAAAAATGTTTTATCTTCAGAACCCGTAGCCACCTGGGATCGGTGTCGGTGCTTTCAATTTAATTTAATGTCTATTTTCTATGCTTATATCTATATTTATAACTAGCTTTTGCCCGCGACTATGTCCGCGCGGACTACAGTTTATCGTGAAGAAAAGCATCGTTCTTCTAGGTTATTAAAAACCAATGCAAAAGTGTAGCACCAACGCTCTTGATGCTTTTTGACCGATTTGTTAATATTTCGTTTCCATGGCAACCGTTCCTTACAACGAGTAATCAACATTTTCCAGTTTTCCCGTGGAAACTTACAATTTTCCGGGATAAAATTATCCTATGTTTTAATTCTAGGGTATAACCGAAATTTGGAGGGTAAATCTTCATTCCAAATTTCATCAAAATCCGTCCATCCGTTATCCCATGAAAGCTCCCCAAACAACAAGCAAACAGACAAGGCTTCACTATATTGGTGTGTGGTAACAAAAAGTCTGTAAAAAGAAAATAATTAAAAAAAAAATGGTCTATGTTAAGTAAGCTACTGAACAGGAATATATTTATAGGTCTGTCAGTCAGTCTATTTGTATGTTCGCGCATCACGTAAAAACTACTGGACCGATTGCGATGCGGTTTTCACTGTTGGTTTTGACTTAAAACTGTTGTACGTGGACGTGGTATCTCAATCCGATGAAAAGAAGCAGAGTAATCAATAAAAACTAAATGACGTCTGAATGAAGTTAGATGAAATTTGGTATTTTTACAAGACTGGCCAAAAAAAGAAGTGTATTGTTTTTAGCATTCATGTATGTATGTATGTATGTATGTATGTATGTATGTATGTATGTGTGTGTGTGTGTGTGTGTGTATGTATGTATGTATGTATGTATGTATGTATGTATGTATGTATGTATGTATGTATGTATGTATGTATGTTTGTATGTGAGTTTCTTTATTCCACCATAACTTTTAAATGCCTGAACAGATTTATACGTATGGAGTATCGTTAGAATCCTTACATCCCCCAGAGTAACATAGGCTTATTTATTTTGAAAAAAATCAAGATGGTGGCAGTACGGCACCACTTACAAACTCGAAAAAAAAACTTTCAATTTTACAATATGGATATCAAATTGAAAGAATTAAGCACATTCCAACAGTATATAGTTTATTCGCAAAAGCTCTTTTTTGGCAGGGCAGGCGTGTTTTTTTAGCTTTTAAGCTAGTTATTATGCTTTTGGTTTTGGAATAACATATAGGATCCTCATATCCTAGACAAATTAACACACGGGCAAAGTTGCGGGCACAGCCAGACCATAATATAGTAGTGGCTTACAGATTGCATTGCTTACAGCTTGGTTTTATTAGTACAGGTACATATCGGAAATTAGGCACCTATCATGGCCAAGAATAAAATTAAAAGCATTTTATCTGCCACTAAAGTCTCCCTCTTTGAAGTCGGATCACATGTTTTTGTATAGCCCTGAAGAAAGTGGAATAATAAATCAAGTGGAAGCAATTCTAAGGGGATTTCGGTGTCATTCCGGCTGCCGGTTGACGGTAGTTCGCTGAAACGCCTGTCATAATTAACCTTGTCGGCGAAGCGCGGTCGTGATCTTGACAGTAGCTCGCTGTCAATATAAATGAAGACTAGAAGCGACAGTTTGTGGATTAACCACGAAATCTTCTGGCTTGTTTTATTTTGGGGTAAAAACCTAATAAGCCGCACTTGTCAAAAGATATGTAATTTTTATAATATCTGTGTTCAGTTGTTCACTGACTGTATTTTTTATATGTATTTTTATTTATTGTATTTTACCTTTTTTTTCATCTTTTATTTTAAAAGCTTTTATTTAACTTCACTTGTATATATCTATGTATGTACCTATGTATGTATCTCTATATGTATATATGTATGTATCGATGTATCTATGTATTTTGTATGTCCTGGAATTTGCAATTAAAATTTCGGGCACTTCCCGATTAGCTATTCGGCTGAAACTTTCAGGGTAGCTCACAAACCGAAGACAAAGCAATAAAAAAATAATAAAGTTAGAAAAAAAAAAGTTAAAATGGAAATAAAATAATATTTTTTCTTTTTGGAAAAAATATCAAATGTAAACAAAATGACATTGATTATAAAAAAGAGGTTGTAAAAGTATTTTTTTAATATTATTTATTAAATTAAACCTAATTAACTTCACTTGCATGTATCAATGTATCTATATATTTTGTCTGTCCTAGAATCATGCAATTCAAATTTCGACTACTTCCAGATTAGCTATTTGGCTGAAACTTTCAGGGTAGCCCACAAACCGATGACCAAGCAATAAATAAAAATATAAAAAAAACTTAAAAACGTAAAAGTTACAAAGCAACAAAAAAAAGACATGCATTAAAAAAACCCGTAAAAGCTTTTGTCTTTTTTGTTCTTTTTTTTTATACATATTTTAATCTCTTTGTTTTATACATAATTTTAGCTACAATGGTAAAAAAAAAACAAGAACTCTATCTAGAATTGTATAAGTATAAAAGTTATTAAAACAAAAAAAGGTAATTTTGTTCAATTACCACAAGTCAACAAATTAAAAACATATTCATCGCAAACGTTATTACATCTTAGGGCTAATAAGCTGCCGTCGTTATTCAAACCCTTATCAATATTCGCTGCCTAACTACCTATATGCCACCAAAGTAATTTATTTCCCATATTAATTTCCCTAGAGAAAATAAAGTAGCAGCACTTGATAAATTGCCACGCACTCTGATTGATGTTCTTGGCTTCCACTCCACAATCACAAAATGTAAAGTAGAATCGTCAAATATAGATCAGGACAACCGCAAACCGCTCTTAAAAGTTTTCCAATCGGAATAATGTTTTCCTGCTCTAAAATTTATACAAGTGCATGCGGAAAGAGCCCTTGTAACCAGTGTGGTGAGAGAGTGTATTGTGTAATCAGAGTTATGAAGAACTTCATGTTTGTGATAGTGAACAAAAAGTGATAGCAGCCAATTCAAAAAGATAAATTTATACAAGTGCATGCGGAAAGAGCCCTTGTAACCAGTGTGGTGAGAGAGTGTATTGTGTAATCAGAGTTATGAAGAACTTCATGTTTGTGATAGTGAACAAAAAGTGATAGCAGCCAATTCAAAAAGATAAATTTATACAAGTGCATGCGGAAAGAGCCCTTGTAACCAGTGTGGTGAGAGAGTGTATTGTGTAATCAGAGTTATGAAGAACTTCATGTTTGTGATAGTGAACAAAAAGTGATAGCAGCCAATTCAAAAAGATAAATTTTAAGCGTTTTATCGTAACAGCAGGTGTTTTATTCTCGACCGCTATCTGTGATTCCTGAACCACGATCTCACTTGGTGTTACCACTATCTGACCTGGGTCCTTACTTGCTATGACCTTAAAAACTTCTCTGTGGTCTGTGATAATCTTGCCTTTTAGAAGTAAAGGCATGGTTCCACGTCCCCCCATTCCTATATAAATAAAAAAGTCGTTTTTCCAACGTCTTGTTACTTATTAACGTTTTTTGTGTGGTGTTTATGTCAAAAGCTGATTATTACACCATACAAAAAACACGCTTAGTAAGCGAAACGGTTCGTTTTAAGATATAGGAACCGACCATAACAGATGTAGACGCGTAACGCCTCGTTACGATATCTTCGTGGGATTGTTCGTGAAATGTCGTAGTGAAGCACACGTTTTCTGCAAAGAATTTCGTGTGGCAAAGGGAATAACCGTTATGTTGTGACCACTAAGCTCACTAAGTGTCGATGATTGTGGTATAAGATTGTAAACGCCCTCAGATAAGAATTAAAGAAGAGTGCCACGACGTCGCCTAGATAAGTTTTTAAAAGAATTTAAGTTTTTTCCCCAATCTTAACCTTGTACATAGTTATATCCTTTGCTCGTACACCCATTAATTCACCCAGCGTTGGCAAAGGACCTATTTCTTTCACGTCAAATATCGAACGTTTTGAAAAAAGTGTTGCAGTAAGCGTAATTCAAAATCTTTGGTTGCAACAATATCTTCAAATATTATCTTTACATCTACGATGACACGTGATACAACCGGTTATTGGCCGCCACTAAGACCAGCTGTTTGGCAACCGCCCAGCGGCGATCCAGCTGATCTCTACGCGATATAAATTGTCCACAAGTACTCTACCTAGTAGTCATCGTTTGGTAATAATAACCTTGTGGGCAGTAATGTTCTATAATTATAACGATAACGATTACTGCAATGGTGTTTGTAATATGATTAACCATTATTTTTTTTATGAATATACAAGATGCACCGCGGTATTACTTGCATGGACAATGGTGATAATGAAAAGTGTCCTATCCATTTTGAAAATGGTATCTTGTAAATCTGACTTCATGATTTGTAATCATTTCCTGAAACCCTAGATATCGTTTGGTTATACCAAATATCTAACTTTAACTCTTTTTATCGCTTTTTTAATCTTAACGTTTGGTTGACGACCGGTTGGTCTAGTGGCTAGAAACCAAACGGCCGCGGGTTCGAATCCTGCAAGGTGCAATCATTTGTGTGATGAGCAGAAATGTTTGTTTCCAAGTCATGGATGTAATATTCATATCTATGTATGTTTATCCGTTATCTAGTGCCCATAGTACAGGGTATCCTAGTTCGGGGCTAGGTAATTGGTGTGGAATTGTCCCGAATATATTTATATTATACAGGGTGAATTTTTCAAGTGGGCGTGGTTGGCTAAATCAGAAACTATGAGGAATAGCGAAAAGTACTCAAACTGCATATTTGGATTTTTGAAAAAAATATATTCCTAGGCAGGAATCGAACACGTTGATTTTGGAAAAAAACACATACTGTATTATTACACCATTCGATAGTGTCGCTAATAAGGATTGAATTCTGGGAAGAAATGATATACGGCAAACTTAAGGAAGGAGCTCATTTTTAACGAAAATAGTTAAACCATAAATGATTAATTGTTCAAAATGATGACCGTTGTTTTCAATACATCGAACCCAGCTAGGATTCGACGATTCAAGGATTGTACTGCATTCAGTATTAAAATATTATTGATTCCGCTTAGAATATTTTCCAAAGTTCGTTTCATGTCATCAATTGCATTATACGTGTCTTTGTTGATTTCGTTTTTTACATACCCCCACAGAAAATAATCTAAGGGGGTAAGATCCGGTGACCTCGCTGGCCACGGCACAGGAAAATAAATTGCGATAAAATGCTGAATCAACATCTCTTTTACTATACGACTATTAATAAGAAACAGTACGCAAACAGTTAGTAATAATCAACGAAACGTGGAACAAAATCTAAATTATTGGCACCAATTTACTCTACGTTTTAATTTCAATTGTTTAAATTTTTTCTTTTACTGTGGCCTTTAACCGCGAAGACATAATAAAAATTTGAAATTAGAACAATGTTGTGAAGATGACCGCGCTGCGGGTCTGTGTTGAGAAAAATATTGAGCATCATTTCGGACAAGGAACAGGTAATGCAGGTATGAATTAAAACAGTACTTTAAGATATGAATCAGTTTATTAAAATACAATTATAAAATAATAAAAAATAGCATCATTGTCATCATTTTTTTCATAATTTGCAAGTTCAGAAGACATGACAACATTCTTAAGATTGAACACAATTTAAAAAAATTGGTCAATGCTACTTATAACAAGCTACTGACCAAAAATATACCAGTAGCTTATTTTTATTCCCCTAAATCATTTTCTGTAAACCATCTTCATTATATAGACTTTTTGTTACATGATCATCATCATTTGCAGCTTATTCCGCCCACTGCAGGGCATAAGCCTCCTCTCTCTTACGCCATTCATCTCTGGTTTGAGCCAGTCTGGTCCAGGTCTTACCAGCGTGCTTTTCTATGTCGTCGACCCATCGCTGGATCGGTCTTTCTTGGCTACGCTTACCGTCACGTGGCCACCACGTTTTGTTATTGTTATATAGATTTGAAAGGAGACTTTCAAAATGCTGTCATATAAATTCCATCAAAATAGCTACGGGCATTTTTCTAGTGAACCAATTATAAGGTTTTTTTTAAAAGAATTATTCGTCTTCTGTGTTTTGACGTACCTACCCAGCGTCAGACTGGCCATTCGAGGTGGCATTTGCCAGCCGGGCCCTAGCCATCGCGGGCCCCCCACTGACAAACGCGGGCCTCTGGCTTACTGCTTGCCGCAAGCCAGGCGGTAGATTCGGTGGAGGGCCCGCGCAGTGTAGGGCCCGGCAATTTTTTTTTTATACGCATTGTGGAAATAGCTCAAAACTTTCGCGCTCGCTGCGCTCGTGCCTTTATTATATTTCTGGCTGTCTTATAATGGAATACGGTGGATCCATTGAGGACTCAAAAGATCCTTTGTTTTTCCTAGAAGTAGTAGTAGGTGAGATTGCACGCGGGCAAAGCCGCGGGGCGCAGCTAGTATTATATATTTTTGCATGCCGAGGAACTCTATTAATGTCTTATATAGTTTTTGTCCACTGACCTGCATTATGATAGTATAATGCAGGACCACAGATTTGATCTCAAATCTGTGTGCAGGAATGTGTTTTTTTTTTTCTAAAATTGTAGTGCTTGTTTTGCTGGCCTTCATTAAAAGGTATTAAAATATTTCCTCACTCTCATAATGTACAAAAAATAGCTCAAAAATTTGTATTATTAAATCAAATATATACTACCAATACGAAAATTTTCACGGATGCCTGAGGATTCGCGATAGATATTAAAAGCCATATCGGACACAGAAAAAATTCTTGCCCGTGGCGCCCAGATGTCTAAGGGCCTTTAAACAAGTAGTACTTACAGGCCCTTAGAGACTTTCTCTGAGTTTCGAATATTATGCGGGATCCGCACCATGCCGCAGATTACTAGAACGGCATACTAAATACATTCTATATTCTACTCTACTGGGGCAAGAACTGTTGGATTCATATTAAATACATAATCTGATCAAATCAAGGATGGCTAGACTAGCAGCTTTTACGATCAAGTTTTTGACAGCTTAGCTGAAATTAAACATCTTCTTAAAAAAATTTGGCTAACTTCAGATTTGTTATATTATAAGTAATTGGAACTATATTTGCTCAATAATATATATATCGTTGATATTTAATCATTTGTATATTTCATTATTTTTCGATAGTATCCTATCTACTATTATCCGTCGCGGGCCCCGGGTTTATGGGGAGCCACCCGGGCCCTTTAGGCCCAGTCCGACCCTGTACCTACCTACATAATTTATTTGCATATTGTTGCTGAAACTATATTTAGACTTCGTAAAAAGGCGACTATAAAATCTAAATAAGCAGTCACCGCACCGGTGGAAATATGAAGCGAAATCCTATTGAAATAAAGTTAATATCAGCGCGCCCTGCAGAGTTTCTGCAACAAAATTCTTGCGAAGCGAATTTCATGAAAAATAAAGAACTATAGACTGTCTAGCCAACAAATTAAACGAAGTAAGCGAATCGCCCCTCAAACTGCTATATCAAACTCTCTCCCGATTTGACCCAAGCTTGATACGACTCTTAATGAGTTTCCCACTCTTAAATTAATTAACGCGTCCCTTGCGGAAATTATTCTTAATTTGAGATCAGGTTACCAATTATAATATTACGCTTTCAACTCGTGAATAATGGAACTTGAAAGGAGGACGTCTGAGTTGATGTTCCGAGACTGATTCAATTAATATTTCGTCCATCGATACGTACTCATAAGTTTGCCGCAGATTAAGCTGCTCTAAGTGCACAAGAATAAAATATTTAATTTCATAGGGAAACGTTTTTATTTATTAAACAATTTCCCAAAAAAGGAGTGTAATGTTTTCAGAGTTCATGTATGTTTGTATGTTTTTTATTCCACTATAACTTTTAAATGCCTTAAAGATTTAGGTGTATGGGGTATCGTTAGAATCCTTACATCATCCCGAGTAACAGGCTACATAATAGAGGCATTTACTGTTTGGCTCCAAATTAAAACGCAAAAAAGAAGAAAACAATTTTAAAATATTGGTATCAAATTGAAGGCATTGATGAGCATATTCCAACAAAATAATTTATTGGCATACCTAAGTTCTTTTTTTGGCAGGGCAGGCATGTATTTTTTTATTTTTTTTGGCCTCTTACCCAAGTACGGCGAAGCAAGGGAAGAGTAATGAGTTTAAAGTCTATGTATGTATGTAGAATGTGGGTATATGTATATACTAGCTGTACCCGCGGCATCACACGCGTGGTCATTTCTCTTGGTGAAAAGTACTATATGTACTATTCCATGGCCTAAAATTCCAATATAAAAATACTAACATTTGATCAAAATTCACTCAGCCTTCAAAAAGTTTTTATCGATTGCTCGGCTTCTGCTCATCGGTTTGAGATACCAAGTACACTAGTTTTTAAGTAGAACCCCAAGCTATCCAAAACCGCATCGCAAATGGTCCAGTAGTTTTTACGTAATGCGTGAACAAACATACAGACAAACAGATAAAAAGACAAACAGACAGACACAAATACTAAAAAGTATTATTCTTGTTTAGTAGCTTATTTTAACTACCCTAGACATTTATTTTTTCAATTATCTCCTTTGTACATATTTTTTCGTTTCTTTTTCTTTATTATAAGTATAGATAAATATATGTGTATGTATGTATGTATGTATGTATATATATATATATATATATATATATACGTATATACATACTAGCTGCGCCCCGCGGCTTTGCGCGCGTTCAATCTTCTCCCCATCCTAGTAAAGAATTCTACAGTTAGCGTTACAATTTTAGCGTTTTTGGTTGTATATATTCTTAATATTGAGGTTCGTTTTGATAAACAATTTTTTTCCGTCTTGTGAGTACACGAATAGGTCTGACGGTTTCCCAACACGTGAGCACGGCACATAACAATTGTCCATGTGAGGAGCATGTATTTTCCAAATTTAATCCTATAAGGAAGGTTTAACTGAAATTCCAGCCTTATGGGATTCACTCCCATAAGGCTGGAATTTCAATAAAACCTTCCTTAGCACCTCTTGGATACTCAAGAAATTATTAATTTTGCATGAAAACACTTTTTTTTTAAGAGAAATAATAATAGAATCTCATTTATCATTTTTTTATATTTAAACACACAAAAGCTCTGCTAAATACAAATGCATTGCCAATTGCAAGACATTATCAATTAAAGAAAAAGTGAAAAATTAAACTAATAGTGTTTATTTATATTTGTATTTCTATTAAAAACATTCTATTATAAACGCAGCGTCATAGTGCATACTTTTTTTAATATAATCACACCATTTAATGTTCATAGGGAGGTATAATCTAATAACTTTATTTGTCAATAATTTATTATCTCTAACTTAAGCTATCCTGGTACCAAATTTCATCCAAATCCGTTCAACTATTCGAGCGTGAAGAAGCAACACACACACACACACACACAATCGCGGTCAATCTTTGCTACTCCCACCATATTAGAAAATACATTTAAAAAATCCCTCCTTTTTGCATCCCTAGGATGTCACTTTGACACCCGTCACTTTGACTCCAGTGACTTTGACACCTGTCACTTTGACACTTCTTATTTTGAAAATTCCTTCGAAGCTTCCATTTTCTTCCTTATTTTGATCCCATCCTCCTCCCCATGGCCCCGTCCCCGTTAAAACCTCTACCAACAACCCTCAACCCCCACCCTCGCCATGTCACTTTGACAAAGAATTTGCAAAAATATAATTAATGATGATAAAACTTCTTAGGTGTTTCTGCTCTCCTGGTACTTTGAAATACATTTTTTAAATATAATCACACCATTTAACATTCATGGGGAGGTATCATCATCATCGTCATCATCAGCCCGTGTCAGTCCACTGCTGGACATACGCCTTTTCCAAAGCACGCCACTGAGTCCGATCTTCCGCTACTACACTCTCGAGGAGGTATACTCACTTTTAATAAATTTATTTTTCAATGTCATATCTCCAACTTCTTAAGTCTTTCTGCTCTCCTGGTACTTTGAAATATTTTTTTTAATATAATCACTCCATCTAATTTTCACGGGGAGGTATAGATAGTCACTTTTAAATCTTTATTTTTCAATGTCATATCTCCATAATTACACTATTTATAATGTTCATGGGGAGGTATACTCATTTCTTATAACTTTATTTGTCACTGTAATATCTCCAACTTCTTAAGTCTTTTTGCTCTCCTGGTACTTGTTTTTTTTTTAATATCATCACTCTATTTTATTTTCATGGATAGGTATAGTCACTTTTAATATCTTTATTTTTAAATGTCATATCTCCAACTTCTTAAGTTTTTTTGCTCTCCTGGTACTTTGAAATCCATTTTTTTCATATAATCACACTATTTAATGTTCATGGGGAGGTTATACTCAATTTTAATAGATAACTTTATTTGCCAATTTTGTATCTCCAACTTCTTAACTGTTACTGCTCTCCTGGTACTTTGAAATACTTTTTTTTTTAAATATTCACACGATTTAATGTTCATGGGGAGAGGTATACTCACTTTTAATAACTTTATTTGTCAATTTTGTATCTCCAACTTATTAAGTCTTTCTGCTCTCCTGGCACTTGTTTTTTTTTTTTAATATCATCACTCCATTTGATTTTCATGGATAGGTATAGTCACTTTTAATATCTTTATTTTTAAATGTCATATCTCCAACTTCTTAAGTTTTTTTGCTCTCCTGGTACTTTGAAATCCATTTTTTTCATATAATCACACTATTTAATGTTCATGGGGAGGTTATACTCACTTTTAATAAATAACTTTATTTGTCAATTTTGTATCTCCAACTTCTTAACTGTTACTGCTCTCCTGGTACTTTGAAATACTTTTTTTTTAAATATTCACACGATTTAATGTTCATGGGGAGAGATATACTCACTTTTAATAACTTTATTTGTCAATTTTGTATCTCCAACTTATTAAGTATTTCTGCTCTCCTGGTACTTAGAAATACTTTTGTATACTCTCACTTTTAATAACTTTATTTGTCAAATAGCTGCGCCCCGCGGTTTCACCGGCGTAAGAGATGTTGATGATGATGATAAAAAGTATCTTATGTGTTATTCAAGGGTATAAGCTATCTCCGTTCCAAATTTCATCAAAATCCGTTCAGCCGTTTGAGAGTGAAGTATATTTCTCATTTATTATTTATATGCTACTCTAATCACTACGATAGCAAAAATAAACAAAAAATGCCTTCTAGTTGCACCTTTAGGGTTGACACCTGTCTGATGATAAAACAGCACTCTAACAAACATAAACATAAACTTTCACATTTATTATTTATATGCAAATCAAAAAAAGCAAATAATGCCTCCTAGTTGCACCCCTAGGGTTGACACCTGTCACTTTGACACCTGTTACTTTACTCTCCTGGTATTCAATTTTTTTTTAAATATAATCACACTATTTAATGTTCATGGGGAGGTGTTACTCACTTTTAATAACTTTATTTTTCAATGTCCTATCTTCAACTTCTTAATTGTTTCTGCTCTCCTGGTACTTTGAAATACTTTTTTTTTAATATAATCACACTACTTAATGTTTATGGAGAGGTATCATCATCATCATTATCAGCCCGTGTCAGTCCACTGATGGACATAGATCTCTCCCAAAGCACGCCACTGAGCCCGATCTTCGGCTACTACACTCTCGAGGAGGTATACTCACTTTTAATAACTTTATTTGTCAATTTTGTATCTCCAACTTCTTAAGTGTTTCTGCTCTCCTGGTACTTAAAAATACTTTTTGAAGTGAAACTTCTTATGAGACTTCCAACAAGCGTGCGTTTGCTTTGCGTTAAACGTTTAACGCTACCATGGAGGCCTTCCTATTTTCATTTCCACATTACGAAGTTTCACTTCTTCCGCGCGGAGGGACTCCACGATCGTTTTTTTAAATATAATCACCCGATATTGTTCATGGGGAGGTATACTCACTTTTAATAACTTTATTTGACAATTTTGTATCTCCAACTTCTTAAGTGTTTCTGCTCTCCTGGTACTCAGAAATACTTTTTTCTTCTGTTTTTCTTCTTTTTTTTTTTCAAGTTAAAAAAACGATATGTATTTTTTCCCTATTTCTTGATAAAAAAAAGTAGCCTATGTGTTAATCCAGGATATAAGCTATCCTTCGTCCAAATCCATCCAGCCGTTCGAGCGTGAAGGAGCAACAAACACACACACACACACACACACACACACACACACACACACACACACACACACACACACACACACACACACACACACACTAGGTCTAGGAGGATACATTGGTCTGAGAGATAGATAGATAACTCTTTATTGTACACCACATAGAACAAAAATAACTAAAACATTCATACAACATTTTGTAATTTTTATTTTATTTTAGTTTTCATATTTCGTGTAGTAGTTAGTTATATTTTGTTGTAATTAGTATTTTTAGTTACATATTATTATGTTATGTATGTCGATGTTCCACCATAGCGTTGCCCATATTGGTCCAGTTTTGAGAAACGAGGTGTCAATCGATTCATCTTCAAGTATGTGTCATATGTTTTTTTTACCCAGCTACGGCGAAGCAAAGGAAGTGTTATGTGATCAAACTACAAACTTAGTCCGATTTTGACAAGCGAGGTATCAATCGATTAGTCTTCATTTATGGTGTCATAGGATCTTTTTACCCGACTACGGCGAATCAAAGCAAAGGTTATGAGTTCAAACTAAAAGCTTATTCTGATTTTAACAAACGAGACATCAATCCATTCGCCTTCATCGCAAAGGGTGTCATAGTAAATATTTTACCGTCAGGTTTTAGTTTTTGAACGTACGTGTTGTTTTATTTATATTTTTTATGGACTCAACTCACTCTGTTTATAAACATAATATCGTAAAAATAATAACATACACCCAAGTCTCTTTACCGCACTGAAATTGTAACAACACACGGTCAATTTAAGCTGTCCCAATACGCTACCATTAAACAGCTGTTCGTTCACATGATAAAACTTTATGCCCTCTCGGATGGGGTAGATACTGTAATTGTGGGTGTAATTGGAGGGTTACAACCCTAATGGGGTATTTAAATTGTAAGTTATTGTTTCTCCTGATATTTGGTTAGTTCCGATTTGATTTTGCACCTTTTTGCGTTATTATAACTAAACGTTTAGGGTCAGTGTTAGTTTAGTTACAGCTAAGATAAATACGCAATTGTTTTACATCTATTTTAGATTGAAGTAAAATCATATATGTTGAGCCGAAGAGGCTCAAAAGACAACATATCATGGAACTTGATGATCAATGAAAAGGAGAAGAGGTTAATGGACCGCTCCTCCTCAAAACCATACAAAGCTAACAAACCTGCTCATAGTCAAGGACTGATAGCAGATAAAATCAAAAAAAAAAAAACATTCAAAGCCGTGGTTGTTCTTAGTTAAATATCTAAACGGGACTTAATCGCGCTGAAAACTTTTTTTTTTTATTTTTTTTTTGTCTTCTCGTGACCACGATCAATGCAAATTGATCGAATCGTCGAGGTAAATAAATATTAAGTTTTCAGCGCGATTAAGTCCCGTTTAGATATTTAACTATGTGGTTGTTCTTGTCTTTTATTATTTTTTATAAAACTGATATAAATGGCAAATGATATAAATGGCGTAGTTTTTTTTTCATAATCTTGACAGGTGTAAGCTTTTTACTTTGCAACTGACAATATTGTACGTCACTTTTTTTTCCCCTGATTTGTTACTTTATGAAATACCAGCTGTGCCACAGCAATTTCTCTAGGTTAAAGTTACCTATGTGTTATTCCAGGACCAAAAGTACCTATAAGGTACAAAAAGTTAATTAAAAAACATTTAAATAAATTAATTATAAGCCGTTTAAAAAAAACTTGCAGTAGCCATGAAATCAAGCAATGTAACTTAAAACGGGTTATCACACGAAATATTCTTATTATTATACGCATTTAATGCGTAGTATACAAAATTTGTCTGTGCTGTTGGCCGTTCAGGAGTTCCCTAGTCAGGAGCAAACCCTGGGTGCAGCAACCATATCATGGTAAAACTTAATACCGGCTATCATAATAAAATGCGTACACAAAATTAAAAGCTATCGTTATTTCATCATCATCATCATCAGCTTGCAATGTATCGTTGCTTACCGTCAGGCGATGGTGGTCAAACGGAGAGATGAGTTCTATTTCATAAAAAAAGATAGATAGATAGATAGATAGATAGATAAATTCTTTATTGCACACACCACAAACAAAATCAACAAAAAATAAAGGAACAATAGCAGAGGAAGTGTACAATGGGCGGCCTTATCACTAAAAGAGATCTCTTCCAAGCAACCTTTGGGTGGAGTGGATTTGTTATAGTTGTGAGGGACGGGGTGCATTATGATATAAAAAAATACTACTTAGTGAGAAATAGTAAATCAAATTTCTAATTATACTAAAACTATTTTATGATTAATAACAGATATTATTTCAATATACATTCAAATATAAATTTCCAATATATAGTTAATCCGTAGGATTTACTCCAATCATTTATACGACGCAGATCACAATTTGTGCTTGTAACAGCTTTATATAGCTCATTAACTGAGGCCTGGGAATAGATTTGAAGATCGTCTGCGTATAGGTGGTAAGAAGAAGTAAGATTTTGAGATATGGAGTTAATGAAAATAGCAAATAAAAGTGGAAATAGGACGCCGCCTTGTGGTACACCGGCTGACGTGTTGCACCAGACAGAGAAAGTCTCCTCCAGGCGAACCCGCTGCCGACGTCCGTATAGATAACTATGAAACCAGTCGACCACCGATGGAGATATGTTAAGTGAGCAAAGAATTGCAAGGAGAATATCAAAGTAGACAGCATTAAATGCATTACTAAAATCTAGCAATGTCAGCACAGTCAACAGGCCGTTATCCATACCAAGACGAACGTCATCAGTAATCTTAACAAGCGTAGTCATAGTGCTGTGCCCGGGACGGAAACCAGACTGGAATGGATTGAGAAGATTTTGGCTGGACAGGAAATGGCTAACTTGTCGGTGAACAAGACGCTCAAGAACCTTGGATAGAAATGGAAGGATGGAAATGGGACGATACTCAGAAAATGACTTTGGGTTGGATTTCTTGGGTAAAGGTAAAATCTCTGCGTCTTTCCAGACGGCAGGAAAAACCACTGAAAATAGAACTATTAAAAAGGAAACAGAGGACAAGTAGGATAATATCAAGGATGGGCACCAACATGTTTCGACTAATACTATCACCAAACAACAAACAATACTTAGGTAATATGGGCTTTTTCTCAATTCAGTTTTTAAATTAAATTCAAGTACATTTTGTTCCTAACCTTACAATGGGTACAAAATAAACATACAAGGACAAAGACTGTAACAACACTTTTAAAGAAATGTATCCACAAGTTCCACAACCAGTTATTCTATTCACCTCACCTTATTACATACATTAACACACACGCAATAGCCCAAGCTCAAATCTCAAAGCAAAGGGTAGCCTCATGGTATGAAGACTGCATTTATTTGTATTCGTAATAATTTTATTGAACTTTAATGTGGATTGTTTTATAGTTATTGAATTATTTGTGTTAAAATTAAAATTAAAATTAATATTATAATAATGCTTAAATCTGATAATAATTATTGAATTCGAAACAATATTATTAAACTTATAATGTGAAATTATATTTAATCCCTGATACTTAATTAAAAATAATCAGTTAATTGAACTGACCTTTGTTTTTGCATGTTTTTTTACATATATATATATATATATATATATATATATATATATTTAAATAAATTTTCATATGCATGTAAGTTTGCCTATTTTGATATAAATTTAGTCTCTCGGTTTGAATTAGTAATATATATTTATTCATTTTTTATTACTTTTCTAAATTCGACACGTTGCGCGCTATCTCATAAGAGTTAAGTTACTTAAGGGTCCCAAGATACAGGCCTGGCCGAGTTTGGGGCCCGCTGCTTATTCTTTTGTCTATGTCAACTACTTATTGTTTAATCATATTTGTTCATATGTAATCATTCCTGTGTTTAGTAAATAAATATATTTCTATTTTCTATTTCTATTTCTATTCAATTCAATAGTAATAATTTCAGTCAGAAACTACTTGTTTCAAGCTATTTAAACAAGAGTTTCGTGACCAAGTGACCCGCTGCCATTCAAAGAATATGCCATGACAAATAAAAATAAAACACAAAGGGAATCTATAGCTTTGCTTGTTTGGAAAATGCTACGACAAGAAAAACTTTCTCACAAGTCCGTTATTATTGAGTCTTTTATAAACACAAGCATAATGAAAGTTATTATTTTTATTGAGTGCTTGTCTACGTCTTATTAAATCAATGATTATTCTTCTAATATCCTCTCATTCATTTAAGAAGTCCGTATATTTAAGTACAGTCTAAAAATGTACATCATTTAACCCAAAGAATACGCTAACAGCCTGAGTTAATGAACTAACATGGTTCATTCACCAGATCCCCATTGTGGAGGCTCTATTTGTCTAGACGTGAAGCTTTTATTCCCAATGGGGAAACTCTGGAACTGAATACAAATAGACCGATCACGTTCTTTAGCCCTTCATTCCTCAGTAACCTTTTATCGTTTGAAAGGCACCTGATTAATTGACCAGAGTACAAACACCAAAGGAGGGTTGTAACTAGAGATGTACGGTGGCCGAATATTTTTTGGTATCCGGATTTTCCGGCAAGAACTTACTCTGTTACTAATTATTTTTGGATGCCGTAATCAACTACGTACCCTTATAAGATCGTCCACTCCATTTGTCTGTCCGTGTGTACGTCCGTCATGGTTAGTCGGCACTTGAAAAGGATCCGTTTCAAACTCAATCTATTAGCTAGGAGAGATGCTAAAAATTTGCACTGTACAAAGGGCGCATAATAACTAACTCACCTTAATTTGTTTAAAAAGATACACTTTTTGTTTAAAAATGTGTTTCAACGAGTATAAATGATCATATTTATATACTAGCTGTGCCCGCGGCTTTGCCCGCGTGGTCATTTCATTTAAAAGTAGCCCACACGTGTTATTCCAGGACCAAAACCCAAAACCACCACCAGACCAGTTGTAGGTTTGGTCCAGGTCCAGAGGACCAGGTGCAATATTATACTACATTTCTTCAAAATTCGTTCAGCCTAGCCTTCGTTCAAATAGTTTTTTATCGATTGCTCGGCATCTAATCATCGGAATAAGGCACTGCCTTGCTTTACTTTATAACACACTTGCACTTCTATGACACTTCATAGAAGTGCACGTATTGCAATGAAATAACCGCATATAATAAAATATGATATAAACGCATATAATACAATATGCAATAAACGCTAGAATAAACGCACCGCGTTCCACCGCAAGGCAGTGCGTGCAAGGCCTAAGATACCAAGTACCCCAGTTTTTAAATCAAACCTTGTAAGGCGTCGTAGTGTGACGGGCGGTAAGGTAACGAAAATACAGAAGAAGCGAAAATACGTGGTTCGTATAAGTTACGTATATTCAGAATAGGTTGATCTATATATAGATAAGATATGCGCAGAGTAATTCGATATCAACCATGTACAAAGTACTCTGTGTAATGTGTATCAACCGGACAGTAGGCAATTCAACAGACAACGTCCAATCGCAAGGGCCTGAGAGCTGGAGGTCGTGCTAGTGCTAGTGTGAGCCGAATCCGAAAAACTTTACAGATTTGAATTTAGCGGGACCCTTTGTTGCATTGAATGAAATGCTTGCGTGTTTTAAGGTCAATCAGCGCCATCTAGTTAAACCGGAGGGAGAACTTTGATGCCTTTGGTTTATTCGCTAGCGAAAATACGTAGTACATAGAAGTTACGTATATTCAGAATAGGTTGATCTATATATACATATAGATATGCGCAGAGTAATTCGATATCAACCATGTACAAAGTACTCTGTGTAATGTGTATCAACCGGACAGTAGGCAATTCAACAGACAACGTCCAATCGCAAGGGCCTGAGAGCTGGAGGTCGTGCTAGTGCTAGTGTGAGCCGAATCCGAAAAACTTTACAGATTTGAATTTAGCGGGACCCTTGGTTGCAGGAATGAAATGCTTGCGTGTTTTAAGGTCAATCAGCGCCATCTAGTTAAATCGGAGGGAGAACTTTGATGCCTTTGGTTTATTCGCTTGAGTTGTTGATGCCATTGTGCTATCCATACTCGTACCAAACTCGTACTATACCAACTCCATTACCTCAGCTTGCAAACATAAAAAACAGCACCTAAGTCGGACCATTCGTTTGGATAGATGCCATTATATATATTGTTTTCAAACAAAACTTGACGGTTTACTTCAGGAAATTACATAAGCCTTAATCAAAAAAAATGTAAAAAAAGGCACAAAATATGTAAATGCTTATAAATATTGAGGCAAAACATTCATAGCAGCGCGTGGATTCAATCCATGTGCCTCTGGGTTGCAGGGCAGACACCGCTTCCACTGTGACACTCTGATTTGTGGCATAGGAGCCGGATTTACGGTACCGTTTTATAAACGGATGTGCAATTATTATTCCTTTCAAATTAACATAACTTTAGACTCATATCCCGCAGGAATCCCGTATTTATTCGTGATTAAAATTATCATTTATTTTAACACATACTATAAACTTTGACTGTGCCAAGTTACTTCAAAATCCGTACGGTAGTTTCAGCGTGATATGTTTTTTCTATCCTGCGGGAACCATTGTTTATTTCGGGATAAAAAGTATAACTAAATGTTAATCCATAACATAAGCTATGATTGTGCCAAGTGGCATCAAAATCCATCGTGTAGTTTCAGCGTGATGCGTGTTCAAAGAGACAGACAGACAGACGGACAAAAAATTAAAAAAAAAACCTTTTTGCACTCCATATCGATTTTCTCAATTACATTTTTCAAAAAATATTTAATGTACAGATTTAGCCCAGTTACAGTTTTATTATATTATAGATAGATAGATAGATTTTGTTATAAGACTATTAATTATTTACTATTAATTAAGCTAAATAATTACTTGACTGTGTATTATAACTATTGTGATTTATACCTAATTTAGGTTAAATAAAGATCTTTTAGAAACAGAAAAAACTTAATTTATTAGTCATCATCATCATCCTATACTCGTATCTATCCACTACTAGACGTAGGCCTCTCCGTAGGCCTCTCCTATTTGTCGTCGTTCATGAAACGTTCAGATTTTAACTTGTGAACGTGTTATTTGTTACCCTCTGACTATAAATACAATGAACTTCGATTGAGTTAGGCATCGATTTGATAATTAATTATATACAGAATAGTTTTATTGACAACTAGGTAGCTGTACCCTAGCTAACGTGGCTTCACAAGCGTGGTCACTTCTCTAGTTTAAAAATTCTCTATGTGCAATTCCAGGACCTAAAATACCAATATACCAAAATTTGACCAAAATTTCTTCAGCCGTCAAAAGTATGTTTATCGATTGATCAGCATCTACTCATTAAGCTATCCAACAGTGAAAACCGCAACGCAATCAGTCCAGTAGTTTTTTCGTGATGCGCGAACAAACAAACATACAGACAAACAGGCAGACAGACACGTTTTTTTAATATTATATTCTGGTTCAGTAGCTTATTTTAAGTACCCTAGTTTTTTTTTAATTATTTTCTTTGTTCAGAGTTTTTCGAACACATTATTATTGCTTTATTATAAGTACGAGTATAGATTAGCATTAAAAAACTATAAAATAAAACACTAACGTAGAGTAGGAACCAATCTTTATGACGGCTGAGAAATTAGGCGCAAGGCGCTGCGCAATAGCAAATTTTAGGTGTAGCGGGCTTTGGAGAGGTGAGAGGCTGGGGCACACCCTCCCGCTAGCCCACCGCATCCCACGTGTGCCCGCCGCGGTTGAGTGTTTGTGTGAAAGCTACATCCGTACACTGCTCACACGCGTGCGATTCTGTTCAAGTACAGTCCAGTTAGTTATTTAAAGTTGTTTATTACCAACCAATACAATCCACCAACACGATATCAGCATATATTCCGAAATTAATATTATTGTGTTGAAGTATGTTAAGTGTCGACGCTAATTTAGCCACTAGAAACATAGCTATAGGTATAACATTTTTTTATCATTCCATTATTTGTATGTGCTTAACACATATATTTTTTCAATCATTACATTATTTGCATGTGACATGTAAGTAAGTATGGTTTATTAAATATGTATGTAGGTTTCATTTTTATTTTGCATGATTTATTATATTGTTTTGCACCACCATCCTATTTTAATTCGTAATTTCTGTCCATCCAAAGGTTGTCTGGAAGAGATCGCTTTTAGCAATAAGACCACCCGTTTGGACTATTTTTAAATTAAATTCTTGAATATTAGCATGTTCTACAAGAAGGAAGTAAAAAAAAAACTCTAATAATTGCGAACCTTACTGTACCAGCGCGAAGTCACACTCGCAGCGCACTTCACAGCCGCCATAAAGATTGGTTCCTACTATACAAGCATCCACACCAATATAGTGAAACGTTGTCTGTTTGTTTGGGGAGTTTTAACGCCAAAACTCCGATTTTGATGAAACTTTGTATATAGGTACTGTACAATATAGAGACCAACATAGAATACTTTTATCCCGGAAAATTGTATTTTTCCACGCGTAATCCGGAAAATGTCGATTACTTGCTGTAAGGCTTTGTTGGATTTATTGCTGTATTACTTATAGGTATATATTTTAATAGTAACTATTACGGTGTAGTTTATTTTATATTTTATTTCTTTCTTTTTATTTACATTAAAATTGTATAGAAATTTAATATTGCCACACTACCGACCCTATATTATCAATTAATTTCTTTACATCCTAAGGTTGTCTGGAAGAGATCGCTATGAGCCATAAGACCGCCCATTGTACATATTGTTTAAGTTATTTCTATTTTGTAAATTGTTTAACTGTGTGTCAATAAAGTTTTATTGTATTGTATTGTATTGTAAGGAACGGTAGCTATGGAGCTATGGAAGCGAAATAATATCAATCTGTCAAAAAACAAGAAAGAGCGCAGCGTTGGTGCAATACTTAAAAAAACCCTTTAATTATGTTATTTTCGCGATAAACTGTAGTCCGAGCGGACAAAGTCGCGGGCGAAAGCTAGTAATTTTAATATTGCTTTCTATAAATCTAAATTTCAAGTATATAGCCACTGCTCTGTCTGAGATCTTCTTACATTGAGTAAATATATACTTAGAAATGGAATAAAACTACGATAAACATGATCAAATCCCCTCGTTTCCTAGAAAATATAATCATGTACCCCAATATTTAAAAGAAATAGAACGACAATCTACCTCTTTCAATAAACTTAACATCTCATCAAAAAATGCCACCTACAAGGCTTCTTTGGAGATAAAAATTCAACATAAATGTTTTTCTTTTTCGTTCTCTCCTTTCATGCATACTGCCATGCATATATTCTGTAGTGCCCACCAAGATTCCATGCTTTTTTTTTAGATTCTAACTTTATATTTAAGACCTAATTAAATTATACACGTGAAAACAGAGAAATAAATACGAATATGAATAAACGTTCGCTACTACATTAATTTGTGAACATCGTGAAGCAGAACAGAGAGGTCAATATACAGTCTCGGTTAATCCGAATTGTAACAGACTTCTGTGCATCTCTACTTATAATGAAATCACAAGACGTCTCACTAATCGAATTTCAGCTTTGAATTCACGACGGCCGATCAATCAAGGGTAATTTGAGTTTTCGATTGTGATTTCTCGCCGATTGTCAATTTTATCAAGCTTTAGGCTCAAATCAAACTAATTGCATGACTCGTCACTCGAAGTAACGTAATATTATGGTATTTTATGTAGAACTAGCGCCCGGCTTCGCACTGAAGAAATTTAGAAAAAAAGAGGTGCAAAATGTTGTTCTCGCACACTCGACCTTCACTCCGCTTCGGGAGTCAGCGGCTCGCTTCACTCGCCTTCGCTACGTTCAGGTCTCGTATGCTAGTATTATCCATAGACATAATAATAAAAATCGCAGAAACGGCTCGACCGATTTTGACGCGACTTTCACTGGCAGATAGCTGATGTTTTAAGGAGTAAGTTAGGCTACTCCTATTTTTAAAAATAAAATGGATATCGCGCGAAAAAAAAAAGAACATTAATTTTCGTGAAAATAATCTAACTGATGCTGAAAACTGCATTAAAATCCGTTGCGTAGATTAAGCGTTACGGACAGACGTCAAAAAGCGACTTCGTTATATAATCTGTATTGATAATTGAATATAGAATTTATTTTACTAAAAGTGAGATATATTTCCGTTTTTAGGGTTCTGTAATCAAACAAGAAACCCTGGTAGTTCAATCGTGTCCATCTGTTCGTCCATCTGTCCGTCCGTTTCTTCATCCATCCATTTTATTCGAAAATTATGAACACTACAAACTACTACATAGTTGTATAAGATACATCTTGTAGCGCCAGTTTTATTTGACCCTAAGGATCTCAAGCTAAAAGCTTACAAAAGCAGTAGTGACAGTCTTGCAAATTGTATTAAAGTCAACTCGAAAATGCGATGAAAAGGCTTTGTAAACATAAACTAAAAATTATAACACGTACCTACAAGAGAGAAAAATTTGACGGCCAAAAATTATCGCACAGAGTTGCGGATACAGCATAGAGAACGTATTTCAAAAAAAATGAGGAGTCGCGGGACGCCTGGCAGATGTGTAAACCTAAAAAAAGAAAATAACTAAAACAATTTGCAAAGTTTTGCATCGCGCGCTCTCTTTGGTCAATTGTGAATCTTCATTACTAACTTTTCAGCTTAATATCATAAGTCTGGTTGACGTTCGACTTCCGGTATTTAGTACCTGAGTTCGATTCCCAACTGGAGTGTTTACATTTTGCACATAAAAAATATGTGATGACTTAAATCATCAATATGGCCGAGCTGAGGTGAGAAAAGGGGGGTTAGAATCGTAGCTTGCAAACGAATGGACTGATTTAGCTGCGTTTTTTTATGTTTGAAAGCTGGGGTAAACGAGGTGGTTCTTAGCTATAATGGGGAAGGAGGGAATGGGGGGGGGATGAGAATAGTAGTTTTCAAACGAATGGACCGATTTAGATGCAATTTTTTATGTGTCAAAGCTGAGTTAATCGAGATGGTTCAAAGCTATAATGAGGGAGAGAGTAGAGAAAAGGGTTAAACGAGATAGTTATTAGCTATAATGGGGAGGGATGGTTTTTAACATAAAAAACCGCATAAAAATCGGTCCATTCGTTTGAAAACTAATGTGTTCGAGATGCTTCTTAGCTGTAATGGGGAATGGGGAGTCGGCGTTTATATGAATAAACTAGCTGTACCCGCGGTTTCGCACGCGTGGTCTATTCTTTAGGTTCAAAGTACCATAATGTGCTATTCAAGGAACAATATGCAAAGAAATGTTGGTATATTGGTCATCAAATGAACAAAATTTCTTCAGCCGTCAAAAATACTTTTATCAATTGCTCGGCTTTTAACTCAGCGGATTGAGATACCAATTACACCAGATTTAAATCAAACCCTAAGCTATCTAACAATTAAAACCGCATTGCAATCGGTCCAGTAGTTTTTACGTGATGCATGAACAAACAAACATACAGACAAACAGAAATAAAGAAACGAAAACAAAAAATATATTGTTCAATACCTTTTTTAAGCACCCAAGAGCATGTTTTTCATTTGAATTCATTTAGTAGTTTGGGTGCGATGCACGGTCAAGATACGGACAAACAGACAGAAAAAATTAAAAAGTAAAAAAGTTTGGCTTCAGTATATTCGGATATAGAGAACCATCCAAAAACTATTTTTATTACTTAAATATTAACATAACTTTGGATATGGGTCCATGATATGGGTCATGGATATGGTCCCGCAGAAACCCTTTACTTTTATCATGCTGAAACTACTCGACGGATTTTGTCGAAACTTGGCACAGTCATAGTTAATATTACGAAGTTTCATGATCGTCGTCGAACGAGGGTTCTGGAATATCTCATAGGATCCTTATATCCCTGAAAAATTACTTTATTAGCTAGTATTAATAATATAAGTAGATGACACCATTCAGCCGACTTTTAATTTATTTATTCAATACACTACAAACAAAAACGTAGTTACTTGATTTCAATTTTTAATTTAGTGTTATTTTAAATTAAATACATTCAACCCTCGCTCTCGCAGAGTAATCGAGTGAAATTCTCCGATAAGTCGGCATTCACAGTACTCATTCAATACCTGAGTAGAATCAATCGGAGCGCTGAAACATTGAGTAATATAATATGTGGCTGACTGAACACTGCGTTCCATCAATCTGGGAAGCTCCAGCTACCGCGAATAGCTGATAGGTATTCAATTTGTTCCACTGGAAACCGACTGATAATGAACATAATATTGATAAACGGCAGGGAGCACCGAACCAAAAAGGGCTTGGTCTTGTTCAACGAACAGCAAATATGATCGGCAGTGTAAAAGGCATAAGGCATGCTATTCAACATTTTGTTGTGTCAATGAAAATGAAATATGTTTATATGATTTTATATGAGCCTCAAGAAGACACTCGTGAACGTGCTTTACCACCGAATTCGGAATACAAACATTCGCAAATAACCTGCTAGAAACTGGGCATATGTGTATTATTAGGATTTATTACACATATGAACTGGGTGTTCGTTTCCATTGTGTGTGTGACATGTGAAAACGCGGCTATTTTTACACGACTGTCCAAAAAAAGAAGTGTCATATTTTTAGGATTCATGTATGTTCGTATGTGAGTTTCTTTATTCTACCTTGACTTTTAAATGCCTAAACAGATGTAGACGTATGGTACAGGGTATCGTTAGAATCTTTACATCCCCCCGAGTAACGTAGGCTGTATTTATTTTTTGGAAAAATTATATATGTCAGTAGGATGGCAATATTTCCAAAAGAAAAAAGAACTTTGATATATATACATTAAGGGTATAAAATTGAAGGCCTTGTTAAGCACATTCCAAAAGTATATAATTTATTGGCATAAGTTCTTTTTTGGCAGGGTAGGCGTGTTTTTTTAGCTTTTAAGCATTATTATTAAACATAGTATTTGGCAAAATTTGCAAAATACCCACAAAACGTGTGTTCCTAATTATGGACCACACGTTTTCATGCAATTTTAAGAGACTACTACTTGAAATTAGGTTTATAGCTACAATAGACATAGAGTAGAACATTTTTGTGTCTATATTTTTATAAGACTTACCTACTAGACCATAAAAGTAAAACATAACATATCAATTAAGATAAGGGAAAAAAATTACATAAACTACTGTGTCAACTATGGACCTTTTGTTTGGTCTTCTTGTTTTCATTTGTTAAACTCGTGCTAGTGTATTCAAACAAATCCTGATGTTAACCTGTGCCCGCCCGAGTCAATACAGCTTTGAGCATTTGCTGCGCCCGTGGCACTGAAAATGTACACTTCGCCGTGTTACAGATGCGCCTGCCTTCCCAGATAGTTGTCCCAGGCAAACTGTTTTTTCTCCCCACTACAAAGTAATATCACCATTGTTCACCTAAAACGTAAGCAAAAAGTACTGAAGTTCCTGCTCAATAATAACAGTGCAGAAAAGTAAGTATGGAAATCTAGTACTGCAAAGTTTTTAATCTACTTCAGAAAAGGAGACGGTTATATGTTCGGCTGTATGTATGATTTTTTTATTTACATGATTCATCACACTGATATAATAAAGGCGAAAGTTTATAATTATGTTTGTTACTCTTTCACGCTCAAACAGCTGAACAGATTTTAATGAATTTGGAATAATGATAGCTTATACCGTGGAATAATACATACGATACTTTTCGTCATCTTAATCATTTTACTTCACTCTCAAACGGCTGAACGGATTTTGATTAAATTTAATATTTTTCATCATCATCATCAACATCATTTTACTTCACTCTTGAACAGCTGAACGGATTATGATAAAATTTGTAATGGAGATATATCTATACTTATAATAAAACTGTAACGGGTCCAAATCTGTACATTGAAGATATTTAGACTTTTTTATTTCCAAATAACTCTTTATTCGATACTGAAGCCAAAACTGTATTGTTTTTCATTTTTGTCTGCTTGTCGGTCTGTCTATATCTTGTCTAGGCATCACGCCGAAACTACTGAATGAATTTAAATGACACTTGGTATGATTTGAGATCATACTACGAGATAAGACATAGGCTACTTTTCATCCCGAAAAATGAAAGGGTTCCCGCAGGATTGGGGTTGAAAGTTATTTCAAAAACCACTTACCACTCTGAAACTACTAAACGGATTTTGATGCAACTTGGCACAGTCATAGTTTATATGATGGGTTAAAATTGGAAATACTTTTTATCCCGAAAAAATAATTAGTTCCTGCGGGATAATGTCCCAAATTCTGTAAATTAAAGATATTATGTAAAAAATTTTGGGGTCCGTTCTATATTCAATACTAATGCCAAAACTGTTTTTTTTTATTTTAGTCTTTTTGTGCAATCATGCCGAAAATACTCAATAAATTCAAATGAAATTTGGTATGATTTGAGTTCATACTTTGAGGTAGGACATAGGATACTTTTCATCCTGGAAAATTAAAGGGTTACTGCAGGATAGGCATTGAAAGTTATTTAAAAGAACACGTATCACGCTGCAACTACTTGACGGATTTTGTTGAAACTTGGAACAGTTATAGTTTATATAATGGGTAAAAATGGAGGATACGTTTTATCCCGAAAAATAAAGTGTTCCTTCGGGATAATGTCCAAAATTCTATAGATTGAAGATATTATGTAAATTTTTTTGGAGGACGTTCTATGTTCAATACTAAAGCCAACACTGTATTTTTTTATTTTTGTCTGTCTGTCTGTCTGTCCGTCCGTCTGTCTGTACCTTGGCAGCGCACCACGCCAAAAATACTTAATGAATTCAAATGAAATTTGGTATGATTCGAGTTCACACTTCGAGGAACACTTTTTTTTCGAGGTTCACTTTTTCAATACTTTTCATCCTGAAAAATTAAGTGTTCCTGCAGGATAGGGGTGGAAAATTATTTAAAAGAGCACTTAGCACGCTGTAACTATTGGACGGATGTTGATGCAACTTGGCACAGATATAGTTTATAAGATCATGGATACATTTTGTCCCGAAAAAATAAAGGGTTCCTGTGGGATATGGGTCCAAATTCTGTACATTATAGATATAGTGTTTTTTTTTTGGAAATTACTCTATATTTGATTATGAAGCCTAAACTGTATGTTTTTTCATTTTTGTCTGTATGTCTGTCAGTCTGTATTTTAGCCGCGCATCACACCGCCGGAACTACTGAATGAATTCAAAAGAAACTTGGTATGATTTGAGTTCGTACTACGAGGTAGGACATAGGATACTTTACATATCGAAAAATTTATGGGTTATTATTTAGGGGTTGAAACTTATTTAAAAGAACACGTACCACGCTGAAAGTAATGGACGGGTTTTGATGCAACTTGGCACTGTCTTAAGTTATATGATGGGTTAAAATAGAGGACACGTTTTATCCCGAATAAGTAAAGGGTTTCTGCGGGATATGGGTCCAAAGTTATGTTAATAATTAAGTAATAAAAATATTTTTTGGATGGGCCTCTATATTCGATACTGAACCCAAACTGTTTTACTTTTTAATTTTGTCTGTCTGTTTGTCCGTATCTTGACCGCACATCGCACCCAAACTACTAAATGAATTCAATTGAAAAAATGCTCTTGGGTGCTTAAAAAAGGTATTGAACTTCTTTTTTTGTTATTCTTTTCTTTCTTTCCGTTTTTCTGTATGTTTGTTTGTTCAGGCATCACGTAAAAACTACTGAGCCGATTGCAATGTGGTTTTCATTGTTAGATATCTTAGGGCTTGATTTAAATCTGGTGTAATTGGTATCTCAATCCGGTGAGGTAGAAGCCGAGCAATTGATAAAGTATTTTTGACGGCTGAAGAAATTTTGTTCAAATGTTGGTATATTGGTCCTGGAATAGCACATTATGGTACTTTGAACTTAAAGAAAAGAACACACGTGCGAAGCCGTGGGTACAGCTAGTACCTTATATATACCTTATACCCTGGAATAACACAGAATACTTTTCACCATCATCATCTTCATAATCATCACCATTTTACTTCACTCTCGAACGACTGAACGGATTTTGGTGAAATTTGGAATGAAGATAGTTTATACCCTGAAATAACACATAGGATACTTTTCATCATCATCATCATCATCATCATCATCATCATTTTACTTCACTCTCAAACGGCTGAACGGATTTAGATGAAATTTGGAATGGGGAGCATTTAGCCTGGAATAACACGTAGAATACTTTTCGTAATCATCATTATCATCATCATCACCATCATCATCATCCATTACGCGGTTATAACCACGGGGCGCAGCTATTATTGAATGAATGCATTCGTCCAATAGAGATTTAAAAACAGCATATTCTAATTTTTTAATGTAAGCGTGGCGTAATTGGCGCAAATTTAAAAGTCAATGTGATTGAAATGCTTACATTTAGGTGAATTATTGTGATATTACTTTGTAGTGGAAAGAAAAGCAGATTACTGACACTTGCTCATGTGACTCCTTGCTGCACTCAAGTTTTTAGAGCCCTCGCTAAAGCTCGGGCTCCAATCTAACCACTCGGTGCAGCAATGAGTCACTTTCCGCTCGACGCAGTAATCTACTATATCCATAATTAGACAAATACCTAATTATGGATTATAGTATACATTCATAGCATAATATGTGATCTGCCCTACGGGGGTGACATTATCAGAATGCTGATAAAACTACCATGCAAAATACAGAAAAAATTAAACAAAAAAAAACTTTTTCGCAATTCCCACTGGTAGGAATTTCGTGAAAAATCCTTCTGCTGCACGCGTACCACGACTGCTACAACTCACAGACAGCGCGAGCCGGTGAGCCCCAGTGTAGTTCACAGCTATGTCTATGTCGTAGCCATATCATAGAACTGATAACTTATGATGTGGTCGATAATTTCATGAAATGGCCAGCTAAAACTGACCATATTGTTGAAACATCGACGTTTATTGATATTTCAATCCAAGTTTAGCCTTATCTTTAAATATCATTAATGTAGGGTTTTCATGATACAGGAGGTGTTCAAACTGATAGGTATTAAAGGCAAAAAAAAACACGAAGACGATGGCGGTAGCTCCTACGCTTCACTCCCTTCTTCGCCTTCTAACCTATCACGGCCAAGTCAGGCTTTCGCCTTCGCCTTCTCTTTTAGAATATGATCACGAATGTTTGACCATATCATGAAGTAGCCAGGCGTTTAGCTGCTCATATCGTCAAACGCTGATTATTCATTAATCTGGCCAAACCATTTCATGTCGTGACCGATAATATCATGAAATGATCAATTCTGTGATAGAGCCTCGGCATCTATACTCTCGATAACGGACATAATGCTCCAACATATAGGTAGGCGCCAAATAACTGTCCAAACATTCGCACCAAATATTATAATAGCATCGTCACATAAAATATTATGGGATGTATGGGAGCGAAAATAATCGCAATGCTCCAAGCCAACCTCACCTGCACGCGGCCATCCTGCTCGATAACGAACGAGGCTCTGGCGATCGATAGATGGCGGTATAACCATCATAAAAACAAGCGTAGCCAAATGACATAGGCCGGTAACGGGCAGCAGCGTCACCGGTGCGAGAAGCTACGCCCTGCGATCACCAACCCGCATGCCCAGCGTGGCGATTATGGGCAAACCCTCCAATACGAACAGCTAAATAAAAAAATGGCCCTCAGTTGCCGGTCGCCCTGCTTGTTCTGACCAAGGTGGCGGTCAATGAAATGGCAGGGCAGGGGGTGCGAAGAATCCCCGGGCTACCGTAGGCCACCCGAAACAAAAACAACTGACCCTGGCTACGTACAACGGACAAACGATTAGGCTTAACGATCACATGGCGCAACTCGAAACGGAGCTTACCAAGATAAGGTGGCACATCCTAGGGTTAAGTGAAGTCCGAAGAGAGGGGGAGGATACAGTAACATTGGAATCTGGCCACCTATTCTACTTCCGACAGGGCAATCAGCAGTCTCAAGGTAGCGTGGGATTCCTCGTCAACAAAGTCCTCATTGATAATGTTGTATAAATATCCAGTGGGTCGACCAGGGTAGCGTACCTGGTTCTTAAGCTGACCGAAAGGTTAGCCTGAAGATTGTATAGGTTTACGCACGGATCTCGGCACACTCGGATGATAAGGTAGAAGATATGTTTGATGATATATCTTCGGCCCTACATAACACCACAAGGGTCCACTATAACGTTATCGTGGGAGACTTTAACGCCAAAGTGGGAGTACAGACTTGAAGTGAATCGAAAATAGGTCCGGTCCACACGGCTATGGAGACAGAAATCACAGGGGGCAAATGCTAGTTTAGTTTTTGGAAAAAGAGAGGTTCTTTTTATACGCTTTATATTAGCTTCACTTGTATGTTTGTATGTTTGTAACCGACTCCTTTGGACGCTATTTTGACCCACTTTAAACGGTCATATTTTATCATTGTCATCGGTCTTTGACAGGTGTGCAAAATTTGAATGAAATCTGACCGTTTAAAGTGGGTCAAAACAGAGTCCAAAGGAGTCGGTTACAAACATACAAACATACAAGTGAAGCTAATATAAAGCGTGTAAAAAAATGAGATTGACTTCATCATGACGGACAATAAGCACATATTCAGGGTTGTCTCAGTGATCGCAAGGTTTAATACCGGTAGTGATCACCAACTTGTCCGAGGCTCCTTGAATATCAACCACAAGCTTGAAAGATGCCGTCTGGTAACGCTCCACCCCAACCTGCTCCAGGCCGCTGTTGGATCAAAACAATTTCAACTCAAGTTGGAAAATCGATTTGCTGCCTTGGAAACCACAAATGACGTAGACGAGGAACTCCAAAAAGTTGTGTGAATCCTTAGGGAGGAAGGCACTAGATTTTGTCAGCTGCAGCGTTGTCACGAGGCGGTCCCAGGGTTTGGGTTGCTCCCACTAGCCCAGGACCCAAACCTCAGTGACACAGAATTACAGGAACAATAATAATTAGGAGCACAGGAACTCACAGACTTTTATACTTTGACGATATGGATTAAAACCACTTATGTAGGTATTGTAGGTATTCTGATATATATTTAAAAGTCTTGTATATATTTTCAATAAACTTATTTATGTATTCTATAGTATTATTTCGGGTTTTCCAAAAATCAATGTATCAATCACCGGTTATTTGTATTTAGAATGAATCATGACGAACTATCAAAATGAAAAGAAATGGATTATGAAAGAATTAAGAGACCAAAAGAGTATCATTATGAAAGAGGTTTTGACCTCGTCACAGCGTAGGGGCACAAAGTCTAAAATCTCGGATGTGTCTCTTCGGCTTATGGACGAGAGACGGGAGCAACAGCAAGCCACACCATCAGAAAAAGGGGAGCTCAATAAAAAGATAGCAAGCTGGTGCGACGTTACCTCCGATGCTCAAATACACGCCGAATAGAAAAGCCGATTGAGCAAAATCGGGGGTCAAAAGTCTTCGCCCAGCAATTGAGTAGATCCCATCTGACAAACTTCAAGACCAATAATAGCACAACCGTCGTCTCCGAGCTGGAGATCCTTTCTGAGATTAAAGACTTCTATGGCTGATTGTACGACTCGCATGCTTCTAGACCCGAACCCAGCACAGAAGATTCCCGCGCAATACTGACCCGCCGCTATACTAACGAACTGCCCGACGTCAACCTGGGCGAGATTGAGATGGCGCTCAAACAACTTAAGAATGGAAAGGCCCCCGGTGAGTATGGTATAACTTCGGAGCTCTTGAAAGCAGTGGGGAGACCCGTACTTTGAGAGCTTCAGGGGTTATTAAGCACCGTTCTTAACAGTCGAAGAACTCCAGGGGCGTGGAGCAGGAGTTTGGTAGTACTCTTCTTTAAAAAAGGGGATAAAACCCTTTTAAAGAACTGCCGACCTATAACCACCTATACCTCTTGAGCCACGACTATAAGTTGTTTTCGAGGGTCATCTCAAATCGCCTCGCAAGAAGACTTGACGAATTCCAGCCTCCTGAACAGGCCGGGTTTCGCGGAGGATTTAGCACCATAGACTACATACACACAGTGAGGCAGGTTATACAGAAGTCTGAAGGGTATAACCAGCCCCTGTGTCTTGCTTTTGTGGACTATGAGAAGGCCTTTGACTCCGTTGAAACCTAGGTGGTTCTGAAGTCTTTGTAGCGTTGTCAAGTGGACTGGCAATACATCGAAGTGCTGAGGTTTCTGTATGATGGACTTTGAGTGTCCAAGTACAAAACCAGCAGTCTAAACATATCCAACTGCGCAGGGGACTGAGACAGGGGGTTGTTATATCTCCGAAACTGTTTACTAATGCCCTGGAAGATATATTTAAGACGCTGGATTGGAATAGAATGGGCTTTAATATGGATGGCGAGAACTTCTCACACTTATGATTTGCCGATGATATCGTCCTAATGGCGGAGTCGCTGCAAGACTTGCAAAGTATGCTGATCAACCTAGATGATGCTTCTGGACGGATTGGTCTCGGAATGAACATAGTTAAGACCAAGATCATGTTCAACGATCTTATTGACCCGGAACCGATTGCAGTTAATGGTGTGCCTCTTGAAGTTGTCCAACAACATGTTTACCTTGGGCGAATATTGTAATTGGGTAAAAACAACTTTGAGAAGGAAGCCAACAGAAGAATTCAGCTGGCTTGAGCAGCATTCGGCAAGCTTCGTCAAGTCTTCTCGTCTTCCATACCACAGTGCTTGAAGACAAAGGTCTTCAATCAGTGCGTCCTACCAGTCATGACCTACGTGCCGAAACGTGGGCACTCACGGTCAAACTAGTCCACAATTTTAAGGTCGCTCAACGAGCTATGGAGCTATGGACGCTTGGAGTTTCTCTGAAGGACAAGATTCGTAATAAAGATATCCGACGGAGAACTAAGGTAACCGACATAGCTCAAAGGATAAGCAAGCTGAAGTGGCAGTGGGCTGGTCACATTTCCCGAAGAACCGATAACCGTTGGGGTAGACAAGTTCTCGAGTGGAGACCACGTTTAGGCAAACGTAGTGTAGGACGCCCTGTGGCCAGGTGGAGTGACGACCTGCGAAAAGCGGCTGTCAGAAAATTGATGAGGAGAGCTGAAGATCGAGCTCAGTGGCGTGCATTAAGAGAGGCCTACGTCCAGTAGTGGACAGATATAGGCTGATGATGATGATGATGATAAAATATTAAGAATTTGAAGCCATATTTAGTAAATACTAAGAAATAAACGGTGTGTTAGGATTATTTACTTTCATTGTTATCACTTGATCTACTAAATATGGCTTCAAAGTATAAATTGTTTACGAAGTCAATAAATTGTTTTTTTCTCGTATATTCCATCAGTGACCCACTCCCAGCGCCTTGTACCCACAATAGCAATGAGAAACTCATTGCGATACAAATATGTGCTTGTACGGATTTCGGTCCTTAGCTTGTAAAGCTAAACCTACTTAATATTATGTACATACACGTAGGTTTGTCGGCTCAAAATTAAACACTATGTTAACTCTCCAGCTTCCAAGAATGTTATTACAATTTAAAATGAACGCTTTCTTTGTGTAGTCATAGTTCATTCTTATTAAGTTAAACGAAGTACATAGCTATGTGTACTTTTGCGTGTATGGCCACCATTAGTGGGCGAATTGAGAAACTGCTGCTCACGTAAATGATTTAAAATAGTTTAATCAGTGTATCAGTGTGTTTTTTTTTACTGTAAATTTTATTGTTTTATTTCTAAGTATGTTCGTTTAATTATTATTTTTTGTGTTTATATTATTGTGCCACTCTGCGTTCGTGATGTCACGAATAGGTTCCGACAGAAAATCAGTGCCAAGGCCTTGGCCTTTGCGTTTGCTGAGTCGGGACCTGTTTGTGACAACACACAGCATTAATTTTTGTTTGTTTGTCTAATTTCCTATTTTTTCTTCCTGATAATGTTTAATGTTGTGTGTTGTCAGAAATAAATGTATTTTCTTTCTTTCTTTTCTTTCTTTTTCTTTTATAAACGGTACAAATTCTACTCAGAGTTACCAATAGTTTTTTTTTCCTTTATCTTATTACAATTTACTTACTACTTGCCTACTTTAAAATACGCGGAGATGTGAACCGTGGTAAGAAATAAACGACGATGAATTATTGCAGTAAAAACATTAGTATATGTAGGACTCAATATCGGTAATAAACATTTTTAATGGAAAGTAATACCTTCCTACGTAAATCTTTAAAATGTTTGTTGGTTTGTCGTATGAGGTAGTGCTGGCCTCTGGTGTCAGAGTTTATCAAGCCACCCGAGGGTCTCTGACATGGCTTAACGACTGCTATTAAGGGTGTAACAATGGCCAATGACCTTCACGATTCGACCTCTAATACTAGTACTGGTGATATCTATCTGCAGATGGCAGTATAACAGTGATTACAGTGATGGCAGTTTAAAATCAAATAAAGAGTAACAAGTATACAGAAGTGTTTCTCATAATGTTTGGTTTTTTGTCTATAAATTTTACTGACCAAAAATAGGTCATACAAAATATTTAAACGGGACTTAATCGCGCTGAAAACTTAATATTTATTTACCTCGACGTTTCGATCAAGTTGCATTGATCGTGGTCACGAGTAGACTGAAGTAGCGGGTGTCAGCGTCGAGAAGGGCGAGCGTTGTCTCCAACTACCCGCATTTGGTTTTGTAAAAAATCAGAATTGTCACGACACACGACACTAACGACATCTGCAGATATCTTTTGACATAAACCTCGACGCGAACACTTGCTTATCACGGGATTCCAGGATTCCTCTCGGTTGAAATTGGGATACTTTTTAATTTCAATCTTCGGGTCATAGAGTTCAATCCAGTGATTAGGGCCCGATTCGAGCAAATGCTCAGCAATTGCAGATTTATTTATCTGGCAGTTCTTTACAGCTGCCATGTGTTCTTTGACCCTTTCCGCTGTAGTACGCTTGGTTTGTCCAATGTTGGAACTACCGCAGCTGCAATCTATCTTAAATACGCCAGGAGTTTGAAAAGGTATGACACCTTTCGGTGTTCTAACATGCCTTGCTAACTTGGAAAAAGGAGTATAAACGGTCTTGATAGAAAAGTCCTTTAATAAAGCACCGACTTTATCCGTCACTCCTTTTACATAAGGCATGAAAGCCGGCTGTCTGATTACTCGCCAAGAAACGGTTGCCATGGAAACGAAATAACAAGTATGTCAAAAACATCAAGAGTGTTGGTGCTATACCTAATTTTGCATTTGTTTTTAATATCCTAGAAGAACATAGGATGCTTTTTTTCGCGATAAACAGTAGTCCGCGCGGACGAAGTCGCGGGCGGGAAAACTACTAGTATATAATTCATTATAACATAAACTCATTTTTGACAGGGCAGGCGTATTTTTTTAGCTTTTAAGCTAGTTATTACGTTTGTGAAGAGGACATCTGAAGTTTGACGATTCGAAGTTAGACATTTAGTAAAAAAAGACAGCATTTAATATAAGGAAATTTATTGAAATCTTATTTTTCATATATAAAAAACAAAACCACGAAGACATAGGTGGTTTGTGTTAATCTTATAATGAACACCAGTTCATTTGCTGGCAATATTTATTTCTGATTGTATGGTTTCCGTTTCCAGTTCTTCATGACATTTGTGGAAAATTCCAGATTATTATAAACCTGTAGTAACCAAGCAATACATAATAAGCCTTTTATAGTTTTTCAAATCGCCTATATCCAACCTAATATAGGCGAAGCAAAACGCTTCGTGTAATTTATATACCTAACTAAGACAAGTTTTGAAAAGAAAACTTACATTGCACTTTCAGCCTCCGCGGATTGTAGTTCAGTAGTTTCATTTCAACATTTCGTTGGCTTTCCTTCCTGAAAATAAAATATAAGTAGCTTTTTTAATTATAAAATTTAGCAATGGTAAATACTTCCTTCCTTTTTTAAGTGTTGTGCTCAGTGTCCAGTTATAATAAACTGCTGTAGGACAATTTATTGGGCTGAAGTTATAGTCTAATAAAAAAAACAGGTTCAAAAATGCTTCGCGGACCGGACAATGAAAGTAGCAGGCCCTGGTTAAGATATTTATGTTATACGGTAGTATCAAAAAATTGCCTATAAAAATTTTTTATTACATGTTGCCATGGAAACGAAATAATAACAAGTCTATCAAAAAAAAAAACAAAAAATTACATTCGCTTACTCCGTTTTTTGTTCAAATTACTTTAAATACGGGTAGAATCGTGTACAAATAATGAGATACCCTTAGCTACCCGTGCGAAGCCGAGGCGAGTCACTAGTTCACAATAATTCTGATCGTGCGTGTAAGAGGTACTTACCTACCTACCTATCTACTAATTAAAATAGTCTGTGAACTGAAAATAAAGTCATTGATAAATTGTTTAAAGTAATAAAAAATAAGTATTATTGTTACGAGCAGGCGCAGCGCTTACCATCAGGCGGGCAACCTCCTCGTCTTGTCACTCAGTGGTGTAAAAATAAAGTATATAATATATAATGTAAAGTAGGTAGGTACTTACCACAAAACCAATCGATGTCCACGCTATTTGAAGATTTTATTTCCTATATTTGGTAGGTAAATCACTTCTGAACTAAATATAACATTAGATTCTATGACCTCAAAAACAATAAAACTAATACAAAAATCAACATACAGGCCCAGAAATACATTGAAGCTAGAAAAGATCAAAATATTTTCATCCGTAACGTGAGCGTGGTCCTTCCGTGTCAAACTGCCGTAGCAGACTGAATGTCATGGCGCCGGGCCGGCCGGTAGAACTTCCGCAGGTCTCGGGGGGGGGTGCTTCTAGCGGGGAGCAAGTGAAAACGTTGACGGTTTTTATTTTATTTTCCATTTTTTATTAGAAAATATACAAATTAAACAATACAAATTGTTGAAAATGTCATAACATACTTTGTGTTAAAATATTACATGTCTCTGACGAGCGGTTTTTTTAATGTATTTTAAAAATAGCACACGGTTTATAATTTTTTCTACAATGTTCGTAAATATTTATACGAATTTTAAACAATACAAATTGTTTATGGTGAACTTAAATTTACTATATATTTTTCATATAGGAAATGAACAAAAGGATTCATCTAAAGGTTCTTCTGAACATCGCACATTTTTCGTGATTCACCATTGTTGCGGCCTTAATCAATAACAGCCGGGACCGACAGCTTAACGTGCCACTCCGAAGCACGGAGCGATGGAAAACCGCACATAACTTAGAAAATAATATTTTGACCTAAACAAAACACACATACATACTGTATACATAAGAACATATATACATACAAACATAGCAAGATGAATAAAAGCTTTTAAAATAAATATTATGTTCAGTTCAAATAAGCACAAATGTACCCCACCATTGAACCAAATGAGGAAGTGATATGACGATCCAGCAAGCCTTAATTAAGAAAGTGATAAGGAGACTCCACCAACCTTTTATACACGCCCGCTTAGAGCAGCAGCATCCGTGGCAGCCAAGCTCGAACGAACTGCAGACAGTTTCACTGTATTCCTTAAAACTTCAAAACACTTCAACACCTATGGTAGTTCCGATTGTCCACACGACGATATCCATAACAGATTCGGCAGGTTAAAGAGCAACGAGCTCTTCCGTCAGTATTATATTATTAAAGCATTGATGAAGTTTAATTTCCAACTACCCCCCATCTAGCTTACAAAGACAGAAAGATGTTATTAGCCTAATAATCAGATCTCATGTTTTGACGTTAGATCACTCGTAAAATTTGTACAAAATTAAATGTTACGCTAAATACTATTTAATGTCCATAATCATTAAGGTACAATTTTTCAGTTATTCGGTCTTTTTCTATCAAGTTATGTGAAACTACAGCTACCTCTCTGCAAGCGCTCGTTTACGATAAAAATCTATCCAAACCTACAGCCACAGTTTAAAATTGTTTACCCGAGCTTTTTAACTGAAAATTGTCAGTAAACATCCTTAACGAGTTTCTCTTTAGGAAACCGGACCCCGACTTGTAAAATAATGTCTACTGGAGAATAAATCTACTTTCAAATATTGGCTATAAGATTATTTAGGAAATCGAATTTACTTTTGCACTGCTAAAATAAATAGGATACCTGTATAGACTCGTATTTAACGAAATGGTAGATTTGGGATACCTTATTGCGTACCATAATAACATGCATCTATACATATTATAATCAATCTATCTATACTTATAATAAATCAATAATAACGAAAAAGCCTGTACAAAGAAGATAATTTAAAAAATGGTCTAGGGTACTTAAAATAAGCTACTGAATAATGTTTTTTTTTTTTAATCGTGTTTTTCTATTAGTCGGGTTTGTTTGTTTGTCTGTACATTTCTTCGTGCATCACGTAAAAACTACTGGACCGATTGCAAGGTGGTTTTCACAGTTGGATAGCTAAAGGTTTGAGTGAAAAACTGGAATACTTGGTATCTTAATCCGATGATTGGATGTTGAACAATCGATAAAAACTATTTGACGGCTGTACTACTTTTGAAGAAATGTAGTATAATGTAGTAAATGTAGTAGTATATATATTGTACTTTATAGGTACTTTTGGTCCTGGAATAACACGTATGGACTACTTATAAATGAAATGACTACGCGGGCAAAGCCGGTGGGACAGCTACTGTCATAATAAATTCGACCCATCTTACACGTTGCGCTGTCATATTGATTAAAGCGATCTCTTCTAGACAACTCTTAGTTAGACAGGTAGATAAACTGGATTATGAACACCATAATTTCATAATAAACCAAATTTGTAAATACAGTTTATAAATAAGTCTAAGAATGGGCGTTCTATCCCGATATATTCCGGTATTTCCGATAACGGTAGGTGATTTATACCATGGGTGTTTACTATAGCTAAACAAACACATATATAATATCATAGATAACATGCGTAAATTGATGGAACTTTTATACGCAGAGGATATCATTTGTTGCAGTTACTTACTGTATTTAATCGGTTAAGATAAAATGAATTCATGCTCAACTCTTGATTATTATTTTCACATCTAAATTTGGTTTGTTCTCATGTAGAGTAAGCTTTCACTAGAATGCTAAAATTCTACAGTCTATAATAATAGCAATAAAATAAGTTACACTCATTTGTAAAAAAAAGCGACAAAAGCAAAGAACCAATTTTATTATGACTATTAGTTTGTTTGATATTTTAGATAGACTTATCTTCAAAATTTTGTAAATTAATTAGCAAGGAATATGTAGTTTCTTTCAGTTCTATCACAACATTTTGATTAAATTAATAAGAAATAATGTTAATAGTATGTTAGTAGTATTCGCAAAAAAAGGTGTGTAAGCTTTTTAGGATTCATTTATGTTTGTATGTATGTGAGTTTCTTTATTCCACCATATCTTTTAAATGTCTGTACTGATTAAGACGTATGGGGTATCGTTAGAATTCTTACATCCCACCGAGTAAAATAGACTACTAAAAAAATATGGCTGCAGTATGGCTCAAAAATCAGAGGCAAAAGAAAAACAAAAGTTTTACAATATGGGTATCAAATTGAAGGCCTTGATGAGCAAATTCCAACAATATATGTAATTTATGAGCATAAATTATTTCTTGGCAGGGCAATCGTGTTTTTTTTTAGCTATACATAAGCTAGTTATTATTTGTTATAAAGTTTAGTATGAAGTATGACCCTTAAACTAATTTTCCCGCCCGCGACTTCGTTCTTGTAGACTACATTTATCGCGAAAAAAAGCGTCCTATGTTCATCTAGGATATTAAAAACCAATGCAAAAGTATAGCACCAACGCTCTTGATGCTTTTTGACAGACTTATTATTTCGTTTTCAGACAACGCATGTCATTCCGTTCCTTACAGCGAGGAATATCGATATCTTCCAGTTTTTCCGTGGCAACTTACCACTTTTCGGGATAAAAAGTATCCTATGTTCGTATCTATTGTACAGTACGTACAATATAGGTTTACAAAGTTTCATCAAAATCGGATCAGGCGTTTTGGCGTGAAAGCTCCCCAAACAAATAACGTTTCACTGTTACATATTGGTGTTGATGAGTAGGATGGGACTAAACAATAGTTTAACCAACGTTTAACCAGTGCTGGTATATTATGGACATCCAGGTAATGCGACTTAGGAAAATTTTGGTATGGTGTTCGAAATGAAATAGGTGAACGTTTTCTAGAATTTTGCATTGGTAACCGCCTCACAATGACAAACACCTGTTTTGAAAACCATAAGCGACGTTTGTACACTTGGAAATCACCTGGAGATAAATATCGGAACCAGATAGATTTTATAACAGTAGACCAAAGATGGAGATCAAGTGCTACAAATGCCAAGACATTTCCTGGTGCCGATTGTGGCACTGATCACCAGCTACTTCTTGCCGAGATACGAACCAGGTTCAAAGCTCCGAGAAAACTGGGTGACCAGTAAGGTTGATGAAAATGGAATCAGAACAATTCAAAGACATCACTGAAACTGCTCTTCAAAACAGTACTCAGAACCAACAATGCGACACAGAACAACAATGGCTATCTCTCAAAGCAGAAATGATAAAGGCATTTGATAGCGTTGCAACTTTTCGAAAACCATCTGCTAGGAAAAAGAACTGGATAACTGATGAAACTTGGAAGATCATCGAAAACAGGAAAGAAGTCAAAATAAACGGTCTCAATACACTGAAAGCACTTGGGGAGCAAGGAATTCTGAAGCTCCTAAGCCTTTGCAACACTGTATGGCAAAGTACTAAATGGCCGAAAGACTGCACACATTCTTCAATCCTGTCTCTGCATAAAAAGGGAGCCACAAAAAGATGTGAAAACTACAGAACTATCGCCCTTATCTCACACACTAGCAAAGTTCTATTACACATCATCAACACCGGACTCCATTACTTTCTAGACTGGCAAATCCCACAAGTACAGGCTGGATTTGTTAAGGGTAAAGGAACAAAGGAGCAAATACTTAACATGAGACTTATTGTCAAAAAGTGATAGGAATTTAATACCCCAGTCATATGTTTTGTTGATTACCAGAAATCTTTTGACTGTGTGAGCTGGACACATATGTGGCAAGTCCTAGATGAGATGGGCGTCCCTGTGCATCTCATAAAACTTACCCGGACCCTGTATACTTTGGGACATGGTTCCGTCAAGATCGGCACAGCAAGGTCTTTGGAGTTTGCATTTGAGAAAGGAGTTCAACAAGGGTGCATCTTCTCTCCAATTCTGTTTAATATATACGGTGAATACATAATGCGCAAAACGCTGGAGAGATGGGAAGGAGGCATCACGGTCGGAGGCGTCAGAATATCCAACCTTTGCTACACAGACGACACTACTCTGTTAACAACTAATATATCCGAGATGGTGGAATTGCTGAAACGTTTGGAAGAAATGGGACTCGAGGGCTACTCCCTGGTTGACCAGGTGTCGAAACAACTAGGCACCAAAGTTTCCGAGGCAATACAGTGGATTGCCTGAGACCGCCAATGATGGCGACGGATTGTTCATGAACAAGTTGGTCGGGTGCAACACGACGCTCAGCAGTGAGCAAACGACTAAAGGAGGAGGAGTTAATGCGACTTACGAGTAGATAAAACTAGCTATTCTTTGAATGTGAACGTCTACATGTCATAAGCGGTACGACGACGTTTGAATTGAAAAATGTAAGTAAATAAGTAAGTCAATTTTAACTTAACTGTTGATTAAACAAGTAAGTATTAATTGTTGGTTAAAATTATATTTAAGTACATGTAATCCAGTCAGGTCTAAAATGATTACAAGCACAAATTAAAAAATTATAGGTATAACCTTCGACCCCCATTATAGCTAAGAACCATCTCGATTACATGAGATTTCAAAAAGAAAAAACCGCATCAAAATCAGTCCATTCGTTCGGCACAGATGCCACAGATGGCACATGGATACATACATACACACCCTAAACTTATAACACCCCTCTCTTTCGTTGGGGGTTAATAAGGATAATTCAGGGTCGGTTATGTACCAAAATACGTAACGGTTAATATCTACAACAATAATGTATTGGAGTCAGTTAGTTATTGCCTCATATATTTTCCTGTTTGTCTGTACGAGCGCCGCGTCGTCCTATCTGATGCTATTCACCACGATTACGTGACAAGCAATAATGGTTGAACGACCGATGTAATAATTTTAACCATTCCTATCGATCGACGTAGTAGTCTCTATACTGGTGTTTGTTATATTCAGACGGTGCTAGTACCTGGACTGGATTGTGAGTTGTAGATTTCTGTCAGTAAACACTAGTTGGCTACTCGTCTGTTATCAGAGAGTAAACATTTCGTCAGAGTACCAAACGAGCTATCATTTATTCCTGTGCCAGCAAAATTATTTCAGCTTATTTTCTACTGGCAAGAGCAGCTTACAGTTTGGACGCTTGTTTGCAACTTGTCTCAACGTGATGTAGTAGAAATGATTATATTCAAATACTAGCTGTGCCCGAGGCGGTGCACGCGGCTTTGCCCACCTGCTCTATTCTCTGGATAAAAAATAACTTATGTGCTATACCAGGACCAAAAGTACAAATTTCGTTCAGCGGTCAGATAGTTGTTTGTCGATTGCTCGTCTTCAAATCATCGGATTAAGATAGCTAGTAGGTACCCTAGTTTTTAACTCACAACCTAAGTTATCCAACAAAGAAAACCCCATCGCAATCAGTCTAGCGACCCGCCCCCGCCCGGTATCAGCGTCGAGAAGGGCGAGCGTTGTCTCCAACTACCCGCATTTGGTTTTGTAAATAATCAGAATTCTCAGACACATTTATTCTGTGACGGCATACATCACTAACGACACCTCCAGATTTCATGTGACATAAACCGCGATGCGAACACTTGCTTATCATGGGAAATCAACGACGCAGCCGTCTTGTAAACCATCCTCTTGGTTGATATTGCGATACTTTTTAATTTCAACCACTTCGCGTACAGTCCTGGAGTAGTAGTGACGTTTCGTGGAGAGGATCTTCGGGTCGGTCGTGGAGGTAGAGTTAAACCCAGTGATTAGGGCCCGATTCGGGGAAATGCAGCGTATGCAGATTTCCAGTTCTTTACAGCTGTAATGTGTTATGTGACCCTTTCCGCTATAGTAGTCTTGGTTTGTCCAATGTAGGAACTACCGCAGCTACAATCTATCTTATATACGCCAGATATTTGAAAAGGAATTACATCTTTCGGTGTTCTGACATACTCTTCGAACTTGGATAAAGGAGTACCTGTACACGGTCTTTATGAGTAGTCTTTTAATAATGCGCCTACTTTTTCCGTCACCGCTTTTACATAAGGCGTACTATTACATATTTTGGGATACGGCATGAAAACCGGCTGCCTATCGATATCAGTCCTTCTCTTTTTATATCCCGTTTGTATATTGAGCTGTCAGTTTAAGAGTTGCCTATCATTAGGCACCCCCGAATCGGTGTCGTAACTTTTGGTGGCGCATAACGTCACTAGTTACACCTATAGTTTGGTAAAACGTTTGTTTGTCCTTGGCAACTCCTAAATTTTTAGGCATCTGATTTAGGCGCGTCCCAGGATTAGTGAAAACGGGCATTAATCCCGTTTAAATATATAACTATGAGTTCAAATCGCAAAAGTAACAAAAATGTAATACTTCTAATCAAGTCACAACGCTAAGACTTTTATAAGTATTTCTCTATATAATCTCGTATTTTTTTTAATTTTTACTTACGGTTTTAATGCGAAATATCTTAAAAACTATTATGTATAACGACCTGGAATTTACTTCGAAAGATAGGTTTTAAGTTATACTAGATTCTTGCCGAGCAATTTTTCAATAAATTTTGTACGTCAATAAGAAGCAATCAATTTTTCTAAAATCTACTCCCGAGCAGCATCACCTGTCCGGCCTGGACGAGCAGGACAAATATTTGAGAGCGTGCAGTGCCTTAAATTATTTTTATCTGCTCTCATACTCGGTAGGTATGTTAGTAACCACATTCATTTCAATGGAGTAGTCCATTGAAATGAATGTGGTTACTAACATACCTACCTACCTATTTAATAATTTTCTAGAGGATAAATTTTGATCACAGACGGGACGGGTTTTTATTAAATAGGTATGTTCTCGTTAAGCAGGCGTCAATGCTAATAGCATAAAAACATACCTACCTACGTTTTCAGAGCTTTAATACTTTAATTTTCCACACAAAAGTAACGCCACACCTCATAAAACTACCATAGACTAAGGACGTTGCTCTTGTAAAGTAAAATCTCTCTCTAGAGTAAAATATTATTTTACTACCATTATAAATAACTTAATTCCTTTCTGAAGATGCTGTATTAAAATAGACATTTTTAGATTATATACATACGTAGAAGAAGGAATACTTAGGTTTAGCCAGGATTTACTTGGCAGTAGAGCTCAAAACGAGTATGTACTGTAAACTGGGGATACGTTGTGACAAGTTTGAGGTTTTTTGAAGATGTATTTTTTGTATCTCAACTTACATCAATACAATAAATACACTGTTATAGAATCTTGATTAAATATTTTATGTAAAACTAACGCTGTCTAAATCTTACCCCATGAACTAGTAATATGCATGCGTATCTTCCTAAAAAAACTAAAAAGTTGCCAGTTACACTAGAAAATAATCTACTAAATGTTGATGATCGATGCCCTCTTTTTGTTACCTTTATTAGTGCAGTGATTTGCATGCTGATAGGTAAATAACATTATATATTTTAATAGAAATCTTTTTTATATTTATTTCATTGAAACATGTCTCATTTCTACTATTTAGGAATTTTAAAGCTCATCTGGCAACCCTGCCGCCATATGTCATAGTCTATCACACCGTCTCAAAGTTACTCGATGATGTTCCACTAATAAACAATGATGTTAATAGTGTCGTTTACTACACTTTTATCTAGAAACACTATAGTTCATTGTTTTCAGCATAAAATGTACCATCGGAAACACATATCTGCAACTCTCAACAGTTTTTGAACTTATTGCACCGAGAAAATGTTTGCGCGTAAATCAAATTTTCGTTCTTTCTTGCTCCTCCTTCAATATGCCACTGACTAAAAATTTCCTTACACTTGATGACAATTGATTAGTACAAAATATACTATGACATTTGACTTTTGTTTAATGGATCATTGGATGCGTTCAAATCAATACAATTTCATGAAACGTCATGTTGATTGTCAAAAAGTGGAGTTGTCCCAAAGTTAGACAGCAGTCACAAAGTACCCCCAGTTTACGGAATACAAAGTTTTTTTTTATTGAATGTATCAACAATTGGTCGTCGTAAATAAGACGTGTGACGGAACAGACGCCTTAAATTGATCGCTTAGTTAACCCAGCGAGCGTAATGTGAAACACCGAGCGTAAGGTTTAGGTAATACCTGAAATTGTTATTTAGACTGTTTTTTTATTTATAATTTATTACGAAGTTTAATGAATAGTCAGGATATCATATTTATTAAGTATACATCATGAGATTATTATGTCAGCCTTTAGAAGTCCACTGCTGAACATAGGCCTCCCCCAATGAACGCCATGACGAGCGATCTTGTGCCACCTCCATCCACCGACTTCCTGCGATGGCTAAATTGTCGTCGGTACATGGGGGTCTCCCTACACTTCACTTGCTTGTTCGTGGTCGCCATTTGAGAATCCAACGGTTGTCGGTTCTGAGAACTATATGGCCTGCCCATTGCCACTTCAACTTGCAAACTCTGAGAGCTAAGTATGTCGGTAACCTTGGTTCTTGAACGGATTTTCTCGTTTCGGATTATATCACATAGTGAAACACCAAGCATAGCTCTATCCATTACACGTTGCGCGACTTTGAGCTTGTGTATGAGACCAATAGTTAGCGACCACTTCTCAGTGACGTATGTCATTACTGGCAGCACGCTCTGATTATAAACTTTCATCTTGAGGCTCTGCAGTATCTGCGACGAGAAGATATGGCGTAATTTCCCGAACGCTGCCCATCCGAGTTGGATTCGTCGGTTGACCTCTTTGTCAAAGTTGGATCTACCCAATTGAATCGTCTGACCTAAGTAGACATAGTGATCAACAGCTTCTATAATATTGTTTCCAACATAAACCGGCATGGGTGCGATATAGGCATTTGACATGATATTCGTCTTACCCATGTTCATGTGAAGACCCACTTGTTGAGAAACAATATTTAGGTCACTGAGCATTGGGTCTTCCAGTGTTTCTGCCATGATGACTATATCATCAGCAAATCAAAGGTGAGTGGTGCATTCGCCATAGATGTTACCACCATATGCGTTCCAGTTCAGAAAATTGAAATATCTTCCAGTGCAGAGGTGAACAGGTGCGTAAGAATAACGTCTCCCTGTCTCACCTCTTTTTGCAGTTCGATATAATTCGTTCGCCGATCTTGGAGACGGACAGTCATGGTGGCCTTGCTGTACACACACTTCAACAATTTGATGTACCAATCTGGCAACGCTGTAATGACTGAAGCATTGCCCAGGTCTAGACTGAATCAAATGCTTTCTCGACGTCCACAAACGTTATACATAATGGCCGATTATACTCTTTGGTCTTCTGTATAATCTGCTGGAGCTTATGGATGTGATATACGGTGCTAAAGCCTTTCCAGAATCCAGCTTGTTCGGGAGGCTGAAAGTCGTAAAACCTATGAGCGAGACGGTTTGTAACTACTCTCGAAAACAGCTTATAAGAAGTAAGAAGCTTAAGCTTATAAGAAGTTATCACCTTTCTTAAAGAACAACACCACTACGCTCCAGTGCCACGTCTCTGGCGTAGTACTTTCTAGGATGACGGAGTTAAACAGCTTCTGAAGGACTTTAAGTACCGGTGTTCCACCCGCTTTCAGTAGCTCTGTCGTTATTCCGTCCTCCCCTGGTGCCTTGTTGCTCTTAAGCTGTTTGAGAGCCATTTTGATCTCGTGTAGGCTGACGTTCGGGATATCTTCGGTATAATGCCGGGTCAAATGGGCTCTTGCCTCTTGTATTGGGCAACGCTAGTCGTGCGAGGAGGACTGAGGTGTATAATTGCCCAAAGAACTTCTCTCACTCAAATCTCTGGCTTCGACGAAACGATGATGCCACTGATCTACATTTCCCAGCCCGTGGAAACTAAGAATTTTCTGTTTTTTTTTTTTTTTTTTTTTTATTCCAGGGTATAAGCTATCTTCATTCCAAATTTCATCAAAATCCGTCCAGCCATTATCGCGTGAAAGCTCCCCAAACAAACTAACAAACAAACACACAAACAAACAAACAAACAGACAACGGTTCACTTTTATATATTGGTATGGAAACACTTTATAGTATTATCGTTGACAAAACGAATTCTGATAGTTTTTAGCTTATATAAATAATCACTTGAGAATTATACTAGTGAAAAATAGTAACACAGAGTGGTTAAAATGGTGGTTAAATTAAACCACACCCGCCGAATACTTTGACATCTAACTACGAGTACAGTCGTGCGTGCGGCATCTCTCTAAATCATGTCACTCATCGCTTCCGTACTTCCCCCTTTGCTACTAATCAAAAGCACGGTGCAGTGTAGCGCGCCAAATTCAAATTACCGGGCAAACTACATTACCTCGGGTGAATTTTACCCGTCCTTACGCTCGCCGGGTTCAGCAAAATGGGTATCCTAGTTTGGGGCGTAGGTATACTAAAGCTCATAACTGACTAGTTTACCTTCAACTCGGTAACTTGTGACTAGTCTTAATGACGAGGAGTTTCCTATTGTAATCTCACTCCTGTCAGCATCAGGTCGGGGTCGCATTATATGTTTTTATCTACACTCATGTCGTAAAATCTGGATTATGAATTCAAAAATGGTTGCACGTCTCTAATTACATTATAACACTGTTTTTCGAACTAAACAATGTTAAAAAATATTTTTTTTCCCATAAAAGCACCGGCTTGGCTCCGTACTACGATGACATTCGCCATTATTGGCGAATGACATCATGTCATGTCAAAAAATGTGACAAAGATGTGTTAAACATGTGAAAACAGTGTTCGTGAGGAGAATTTGACTCCATCTGACATAATTTTTTTTAGAAAGTATATGTGCTGTTTGTCTATAGCTGACCTCTACAGTGTCACCGGACGGCGGGACGGGCGCAAAAGCGCTCCGCCGCAATGCATGACGCAGAAGGCGCACGCCAAAGTTAAATTTTGGTCACTTGCTCAAGGGCACCCAGGGGGTACGAACCTCGGCTTGGACATTTGCCATTGATTACTTGGGGAGTATCGAACTATTGGACACAACAACGAACATGATCGCGCCTTTATCAGCAAAATCAAGACGTTTTTGCCATTAAAAGTAAGTTCCTACTACATGAGTGTAGATAAAGTAGTGTATGGAACGGCTCTTTACAATTAAAACACTCGAGTGATGCTATTAACAGAGGTGTTAAACTCACTCTCGTGTTTTAATACCCCTCATTATGCAACCGTTTCATTAAATAATGTTATATTGCACTAGCTTTCGCCCGCGACTTGGACTTGGACCGCGCGGACTACAGTTTATCGCAAAAAAGACATAGTATGTTCTTCTAGGTTCTAGGATATTAAAAACCAATGTAAAAGTATAGCACCAACGCTCTTGACGCTTTATGACAGACTTGTTAGGTATTCATTTCAATGGCAAACGTTCTTTACAGCGAGTAATCGACCTTTTCCAGTTTTACCGTGGAAATTTACTATTTTCGGGGATAAAAAGTACCCTATGTTGATCCCTATTTTGTGCAGTACCGATTTATATTTACAAAGTTTCATTAAAATTGGATCAGCCGTTTTGGCATGAAAGCTCCCCAAACATACAAACAAACGACAACGACAATGTTGGTGTGGATTAGGTATGTGTTTCTAAACTAACAAGGCTCTTGATTAAGAAGAAGCCATGTCACGGAAAACTTAGAACGGGCTATCGCAATTAAATGCGTATACTACATTTTGTGTCTGTGCTGTAAACCGTTGAAGAGTTCACTAGTCAGGACCCAAACCTGAGTGCAGCAACCATGTCTTGGTAAAACTGACATGCTAAAACCGGCTATCATAATAAAATGCGTACCTAGGTACACAAAATTTCGTGTCTGTGCTGTTCACCGTTGAAGAGTTCCTTTATCTGGTGACCATGTGATGTTAAAACTTAAAACCGGCGATCATAATAAAATGCGTGCACAAAATTTCGTGTCGTATGTGTTAACGTTGAAGAGTTCTTTCATCTGGAGAAGAATGAAAAGTTTTTCCTGGATGTCGATTCAGCAGCCTTATTATCTAACTCTGGTGATAATTAAACTGACGTTAATTTACACCATTATGTACATGAATCTCCCAATTCGAATTGTCTAACTATCCACCGGTGATCTCCTCGGTGATCTTCACCGAGTCCCCACTATCAGCTGTTTTAAAGCGAAATGAATGAACGAAACATCATATTTTGAAATATTATGGCTGGCTTTGAGTTTGTGATGAAATTATAGTTTTATTGAATTAAAAGTTGACTGTTTGCGTAAGTTCAAAGGGAAGGGGTAATCTAGGTATCATAATTAATTGCGGTTTATTAATTTCAGGCATTAATTCTCCGAAAAATTCGACTTGCTAACTTGCGAAAGTCAAACAGAAAATTCACTGTTTTTTTGTGATATATATAGTTCGATACAAAGAGAATATTTCGATATTTACTTCTACTAGCACTTATTTCAGTTTAACATATCTAATTTATTCGATTACAGACATTATAAGTACCTAACCTACAAAAACATAAAATGAAGAATATTTTGATGGGCGAATTTGTAGCCAACTGCAGAAAAACATCTCCAAACTAATGGACAGGCTCTCAAGCCCCTAATATTGGTGCTGACCATGTGGCTATTATAATATCTATGGATGTTCAATGTTTAACAACAAATATCAACAAAATAGACCAATAAATTATTATCTCTATGCACTTCAAATCAAAAAAGTTTTGATAACAAGGTGGACAGTGGAAACTAAATATTTCCCAAGTAACACCCAGGTGAACAAAGGTAAGCTATTGTAAAAAAAAAACTTTCCATGGTTGCAGATCTTACAATGAATGAAGAAGCGTAACGCTTCGTGCTTGTGTGTGGTATTTCTATCATAAAAAGGTGCCGCTTTGCCAATATTCTAGTTTGTACGGTGATAAGGGAATCAGATTGTGCAGTTCTTATGCTCACTCTCCATATTCCAATCTGATAACTTGAATTTTGCACATTGTCATATTTGTCGTTCAAAAAGGAGGTGAAAAATTCAATTTGTCATTTACATTAAGTGCTACTACATTTGGCAACCAGTTGGCCGAGTGGCTAGTGACCCTGACTGAAAGTCAACCAATGGATGCGGGTTCTAATCCCGCAAGGTACAATCATTTGTGTGATGAGCAGAAGTATTTGTTTCCGAGATATGAATGTAATATTCATATCTTTGTATGTGTACAGATTGAGTGACATGAGTACTACTGGCATTTACTCTGGTTTAGAGATTGCTGTAAGCTATAAGACTGCCGATTGTGTTACAGCTACTTCTATATTATATTATGTACGATTTACTTCTAAGTATATACAATAAAGAGTTATCTATCTATCTATGTTTTGTTGTTATTTTTTAACTACAAATTATTATGTAAGTAGAAACAAACATTGATACCTATGATATAGTACGTCACAAGCGACATACCTACCAACTGATTCACAGACAACACACAGCATAAGTAGTTATGGTCCAGAATAAATAATAACTTGCAAACCAACGTTTCGTTCTACGCGACGTCAGGCTATAATATACTTGAATATTATTTTTTGAAGAATATCCATTTATTAAACAGCATAACTAATAAAAATTAGATTATAATAAACAAATAAAACACTACACATGTTTATATGGCTAAATTAACATTTTACAACCATTAGTTCAAAAAAGCACTAAAAAGTGCTCAAAGCTGTTCTTCATGAAATGGAACGCAAGAGCATATGTTTTTGGTGTTATGAGTCTGTGGAAAGAACGAAATGGCCTTCACTTTTTCAAGACGATTACCACCGAAAATATTAGACAATTCCCCTGGACGGCGAACTGGAACCGCCAATGGTAATGGATTTGATTGCCATTACCACCAGAGTAATGGCAATCAAATCCATTACCAATAAGGCTGCAGGTCATGTATACCATAAAAATGCATTGTCATCGGAATATAACAAACTTGTAAAAATTCAATTTCGTAGGAAAAGAGGAAGTTTCGTAGGAGAAAGAAAAGAGTTCTAATTTAGCTTGCAAGATTTGACCTAAACAAACATACATACATACATACACATTATACTTAGGAAGTTAAATAAAAGCTTTTAAAATATTTAATTGACAGAGCGAGCGCGAAGCGCGAGCGAAGCGTCTCCGTTTCAGCTTGGGCAAATATGTTTTCGTTTGTACTTCCGGATGTCAGTTCGGATCTCTGTTCTCCTCTACAGGTCGCATTTCTCTACCGATCTAGACAAAACTTGGTATAAAGGTTAAACGGATTTTTAGTTTTTTTTTGTCGTCATGGGGAAATACACCCCAATCAAAAGATTGGGGGGGTACTTCTCCCAAAAAGGAGCAAAAAAAGGGGCTACTGAATATCTCCGCCTTATCAGATCCATTTTCAATGGTTCTTTTTTTATTTAAAAGATAGTAACTTTAAATTGGTTTCATAAAAAATTGTGCAGATCTGATAAGTATTAGCTCCTCAAAATGCAGTAAATTTCTCACTTTTAGGTTTCTACCAGTGGAATCACCCTTTGCCCACTAGGTAGAGATTGTTGGAGCACCTTGGTTATTAATGTTAGTTTTACATTAAGGTAACTAGATGGCGCTACTATGCACCGCTAGATTGTTTGCAAAAAAGTTTGTAAGCGCAAGGTCTACAGCTCACAGAGCCACTCGGGTCAAAAAAAACATTTATTCAATTTGTGTGTAAAGGAAAAAGTAACGTAAAGTAAAAGTTTGTACCGGAATGCTAGAAGATAGTCTGGTGTATGCCGGAAGGCGGAAGGCCCAATAAAGTCCCAAGAAAGATCAATATCGCCTTTCGGGGATTCCCAGGCTCCTCGTGCTACATTGTTTGTATAAATTCAGAGAAGAGGAACTTATAAATAAATGAATTCCCGGAAGTGCCTCAATGCGTTCCATAAATTATGTTCGAGGAATGGGACAAAATACGAAAAAGTATGCGAAAACACTTTATTTTGAGACAGGTTTGATGAATTATTGCAGGTGCGCCTACATCTTCATGAATGAAGCCAATGTACAATGTATGTATGAGACATAGTAGAGACATAAAGGTGTCACTTTACATTACATTGCATAAAAAAACACATATTTTATTGTGTTATAATATTTCCAAAAATTGTTAAAAATTAAGAATTTAACGTACATTTCATATTATTGGTCCAAAGTAACGGCCATAGTTGGAATGAAAAATACGTATTAAAATTATATAAAAGAGACTAAACATAATTTGAAAGGGAAAGAAACTGATCCTTTTATATAGAAGTCGCCCATTTCCGCGAGAGAAGTCAAGCCTGTCGCAGGAACGCTGCAGGCATGCCGTGCTCAATTTATTCATAATAATGCACCTCTTTGGAGTCTACCTACAACGTATAACGTATCTTTGAGAAATATCCTCTGAAAATATCCAAGATAAAATGGATATAAGTGTGTTCTGGTATTTGAGAAGGCGGATTCGTTTCATTTTTGCTGAAAAACGGCTGAAACCTCTAAAGGCTCAAAGCGAGCGTGCGGTCATAGACCGGTTTTTGTACTGAGTTTTGGAAACCACATATGCATTTCCATCACTAGGTACCTAGTACAATTATATTAGACTTTATATTCAACTTACAAAATAGATACCAATCTCTTTAGTATGTAAATTAAATACAGATATTTTTCCACATGTCTCTGTTCCTTTTACGTGACCTTACGATAGTTTCTCATTACCGCAAGATGTTTCTGTAGGATAATATTCGGAGAAATCCAGCTTCCAGGAGATTTATACAAAGGTACCTAATGTTAGAATTAAATTATATATCTAAATTCTCGAGTGTACGTGGTATCCATTTAAATAAGCCGCAGAACATGAATATTATAACAATGTAGGTACCTAATTGGAAGGCACACCTAGCTCATTAACATTAGGTATCTACTATGAACAGTAACCAAAAGTTTCAAAGTTTACTTGTGTAATGAAAAATAATAATTAAAAAATTTAAAAACTCGACTGACCCGCATGACAATTTTATTTTCTCTTGTTTTTGACATTTTAGTTCGTTATTGGCAGGGCAGTTGTGTTTTTTTTATTTCTTTCCTTTTTGTGACAAGTTTTGAGTTATGGCTATATATTATATATTTTTAGAATGTGCTCATCAACACTTCAATTTGATACCTATATTGTAAAACAAAAGTTTTTTTTTCTCCTCTGAAAATGAGCCATACTGCCGACAAGCTGAATTAAAAAAAATATAACCTGTGTTGCTCGGGATGATGCAAGGATTCTTAAGATACCACATACATCAAAATCTTTTTAGGCATTTAAAAGTTATGGTGTAATAAAGAAACTCACATATATACATACATACATTATGAATCCTAAAAACATCTACTCCTTTTTGGGCAGTCGTGTAAAAACATGTGAATGTGTTACATGTTGATGGTCACAATTATATGTACGGTCTAAAATCCTCATCTATTCGTTTGTTAGTTATCCCGGGTTTTACCCGACTACCGCGAAGCAAGGGAAGGGTATGAATTTATTTATTTATAATTTAGACACACCAACATACAATTCACAAAACATTAATAGTTAACTTAGGATAAAGGTACATACTGATTATGTGAATCAATTATTTACAGGTGTGTAAATAATTGATTCATACTGTAAATAATTGATTCACACACACATACACAACACTGTACAGTAATAATACAACATTTGGTTATCTACTTAAATATAAAAATAAACTAATGACATAAAATATAATAAAAGTAAATTTGGAACGCAGATATTAGGGTATTATAAATATAGGTAGTATTAAACAACTTAATATAAAATTAATAATAAATCTAAAAGTACATGAACAGTCTAAGTGTGTTTGTACGCTTATGTACAATTAATTTGGGCATCCTTATCACACAAAAAAAACACTTTAAAAGGGCGTCAGTCCAGGACTCGTGCCGTTTACAAATAGACTTTAATTTTCGATTGCTTTAAAAGTTGGCTTGTAGTACATGCAAATGTGTCCTTTTCATAGGATATAATTATGTAAAACGCTTCAATAAATAAAATCGCGCCAAAAAGTGATATCTGAAAAAGTTTTACTCATGCCCTTTTCCAAATGTCGGGTTCAATTATATGGATGTTTCACCATAGCGTCGCTTCTATAGATCCAATTTTGACAATCAATCGATTCTTCTTCATTTAAACAGTAACTTCCTTACTAATTTTTTTTAAAGTATCTTATGCATTTTTTTTAGTGTTCACTTGTTTTATATTGTTATAATATTAAAAAGAGGTAAAACAATGTGTTTCTTTATGAGGTTTTGAAAATTCTTTCTTCCATACAAAGCTACATTATTTTCGAGTGGCTTAGGATACACGAGTGTAACCGCGAGGAAATACTAGTACTTATTCTATAATTTTGGAATCCGTCCAATTATTATATTAGTGCGTGACCCCCGTGAAGAGACTTTTAATTTAATGTAATTTACATAGCATTAATCAAAGTTTTTGTGCTAATTGAAGATCCCACCTCCGATCGAATCCCTCTCTAGTCGGTAATTAAGTTTAGACGTGGACCATGTCATACTCATGTTATGGTACAATTTATACAAGTTGGTAAGTCACCGAAGAGTTAACGTACTATCGCTTTGGAATGAAAATGTTTAATAGTACTTTGAAAAACAAATCGTACATATACAGGTTGTCTTAGGAAGTAGCGATAAGCGGTGGCACGTAAATGTAACTATGTTCCGCAATTTTTTATATTTTCGTCCTATTTTATTTTTTTCACTGTACTCCGGTTTTCTACTAATATAGTAATATTGACCAAACTAACACTTATATGCAGTTTTTTATTTTTATGTTGATATTAAAGCAGCGATCGTTTAAAATTTTGTGCCAAGCAAAATATCTCGAACATAAAAAACGGGAATACTTTTTTGTAACCTACCCCAAAAACCTTTTCAATTCACTGAAAATAAAATACCAAGACAATTAATTGGCCTAAACTTATGCCAAAGTGGATAAAGTGAAAAGGTCGATATTTTCACTGTACCAATAATAGTGTGGTCAAACCATCGTAAAAAAAAGTGGTCAAATATAACATGGTGGCGTTTTGGGTAGGATGTAAGTTTAGTTCATATTCGTGAATAGGTGTACAATGTAGGCATAAGACAGCCTGTATATATAGGTATATTTAATACCATGCACACGGAATAATGCATTGTAAAATAAATCTACTCCGAGCGTCCATAGAACATTGCATCTGCTCAAGTTGCATACGGACCTTGATTGTATGAATACAGCGCATGTTTTGTGGTTGCAAACTTCTAAGTAAACAAATCCATTACCTGTGTTCGACTTACTAACCCTACTCAAGTAATATTTTGTATTCGTATACTCAACACATTAATGCTGAATCGAATAGGGGTAGTAACCGCCCAGACCACAGAGAAATCACGCTCCCGTATGTGGCGAGGACCCATTATGCCAACGGACGCGAATGCATTAACTTGTTAAATGTTTTGAACCTTCTCGTAATCAAATTTGAGATTTTGTTTTGTGAGTCAATAGGGGAGATGTCTAGAGATATCAGAGATGACCGAACCATCGCACTGTGTTACAGTTCTAATGGAAGTACAATACAAATTGACAGGTTGTGCGAAAATATTTGGATACTTACAGATTTAGAGATGCAGCTTCAGTTTTTTAAATTTATTAGTGATTATAGGTATACAACAATTACAGCATTTAAACTTGATATAATCAGCTAAACGTTATGCTATTAATCCTTTAAAAGAGAAAGAAGGTTTTATAACAAAGAAAAATAGGTAGGAACTTCACCCATATCAATCATTTATTTAAACATTCTCAGTGAGCATAAAATCCTCCTATTCAAACACTACCCTGGTGTTTCCTCGAAATAACGTGTCCATTTTATTGGCACTAGAGGGATCTGATCCCGTATTATTTTGAGGATCGTTCAGTAAGCAAATATTACCATTCGGTTCTTGCGACTCGGCTGAATTTTGATTCTTAAGAACAAGTACCCATATACATATTTTATAAAACACGCTGCTGAAAAAAACGTAAGCTGCTGGACAAGAATATAACTTTTTTTTTATCTTGTTTCTTTTTGTCTGTTCGCGCATCACGTAAAAACTACTGGGCTGATTGTGTTGCGGTTTTCACTGTTAGATATCTTAGGTTTTGTTTTAAAAACTGGTTTACGTGATATCTCAATCCGATAAGTATAGAAGCTGAGCAATCGATAAAAAACCATTTGACGTCTGAACGAAATTTGCTATATAGTCCTGGAATAACAAGGATACTCTTATATCTCAGAAACATAAACACGCAGGCACAGTTAGTAATACAATAAAAAATGAACACGCAGGCATAGCTAGTAATACAATAAAAAATGAACACGCAGGCACAGCTAGTAATACAATAAAAAATGAACACGCAGGCACAGCTAGTAATACAATAAAAAATGAACACGCAGGCACAGCTAGTAATACAATAAAAAATGAACACGCAGGCACAGCTAGTAATACAATAAAAAATGAACACGCAGGCACAGCTAGTAATACAATAAAAATTGAACACGCAGGCACAGCTAGTAATACAATAAAAAAATAGATGGCTCAAATAGTTTTACTATTATTTTACTTAGAGATTAAACCTATATAGCTCCATTTATGTGTAGAGATACTTTTTCCGTTTCTGATTATGAAAAATAAGATGAGCTACAAGTACCTTAATTGTATTTTTCCACGGGAAAACTGGAAAATGTTGATTACTCGTAGTAAGGAACGGTTGACAAAATAAAGAGTCTATCAAAAAACATCAAGAGCGTTGGTGCTTTACTTACTTTTGCATTGGTTTTTAATATCCTACAAGAACATAGGATGTTTTTTTCGCGATAAACAGTTAGTACGAAAAATCATTCTACCTAATCCGATCACTGATTATGATGTATACCAGAAGACCAGAACTCACATCACCTCATCATATATTGAATGAGCCTATTTTCTTTTATTGCTGAATAATGCCAACCATTTTTCTCGAGAGGAAAGATTACTACTCACCTAAACTAATTTATTTGATATGTCGTATTTTTAACCATCTCTACGTAAAACAATTTTTCTTTTTTACCAATCTTAGCTTCCTATATCACTCACAGTCACAGTTGAAACAGCGGACCTTCGTCTTGGAAAGGACATTTTGAAAGACAAATTGACATTCAAAGGTCTGAAATAAAATGGTGTCATGGTTATTTCTTATATCCTAATACATTTGATATAAGTTATTGATATTTTGAATCCCTCGAGTTTGAAATAGGTGATCTAGCACCTATGATAATAATACAAGTATTACAATAATCATAGTAAAAGTACACTACACTCTAATCAACTCTGATGAATATGTTTCCCAGTACGTAAGTTGTACAACCTTAAATTTATAATGCCTATTTAGTTTGTAATATTTTTCTTTTTAGTGATATTGAATAATAATATTAGGGTTCTAATTTCCTGTCACATTTCTACAAGAAAATTACTGAAAATTTGTCAATTGCTATCTTGCTGATTTTGAGTGCATTGCTTTACCGCTCAATTAACGAATTTATTTATAATTACAATTTCAAATTAGGTAGTGACAAGCTCTGATGTCAGATTATCAGGCCAGCCGCCCAAGGGCTTCCGACTTGGCATAACGACTACTATCAATTATTAGCAACATAACCGCCGGTTTAACGCGACTTAAACATAACTTAAACTTGAGGTTAGACTGCTATCCAAGATCCATGACGTCGCGACAGATGTCTATATATTGTCAAATCAATTAGAAACCACCTCGTGCAAATCTCCAAATGTATGTCAGGCTGTCAGCTCATACGTCCACTCCAGCACGTTTGTCGATAGAGAGGCGCACTCCACGGATATATGCTGTGTCATAATACCCGGCTGACCTTTTAGCTAATGGGATGGATTTATCTGGGACAGGTGAGGTATGCTCGTACTAGTTTAGGGAGTCAAAAATCAGATGATCTTCTAAAATACAAGTAAAATACCGTTTCTTGACTGATTTCATTACAAAAAAATATAATTTGAGTATTTAATTAATATCTTTTTAATATATATTTTTCATTTTGTCGTCAATCACTGCACAGTCTATTATACCATAAGGTCTAGAAACGTGAAAGGTATTGTGAAGAGGATGTTTTATTTATAATGGGGGATTTACGGACAGCACAAAATAAACATTACTAAAAAATTGTGATAGATGGCGTTGACAAATAATGAAGTAAGTGTGACCATAATTAATTTTTGAACTTATGTCTTGTTGATATCCTAAAAGAACATAGGATGCCTTTTATTGCGATAAATTTTTCGCGATAAGCCTCAGGGAAATGTGGAAATCCAATACCTACATTCAAATTATACTCCAAACATGCCTTTTTGATACCTTTTGAATCTGAACATGAATAGAAAGAATTTGTGTGGTCACATAATTTGAGGTTGAAATTCTGTGAATCCTTTCTTTCCTTTTCTCCTTTCTTTCCTTTATCAGTTTCGAATAGTGAAATGGATCTACGTAGACCTGCGGGATGATTACGGATAGAGTGAGGTTGAGTTCGGTTCGGTGAACTAGTCCTACTTAAATGCCAAATGAATACAAAATTGCTAACTCACCATCTGAACACATGCACACTCTGTTCGTAATCAGGATGTGGACATGTGGTAAAGTAATGTTGCAAACGCATTCATTTGAATTTGAAACGACCATCTCTACATTCAAATTCTCATTTTTTAAAACAATCAAAGGCTATGGTTTAACTGCTTAACAAATTGAGTAAAAAGTTACATCCAAAAAAATACATTTTCAACTCAAAATTGGGAAATTTTCACCGAAATTTGATTTAATTGCTTCCTACAATAACGCTCTCTTTAATCTTCCCAAAGCCTCCTGACATGACACGGGAATACCTTTGATTTTTCGAGGGTAACTGGAAATCATCTGTCTACGTTTGGCAGGTATCAAGCCCTATACTTGTACAGGGCTGTGAATAGAACAGTTACTATGTTGCAACTGTTTCCTAATCTCCTGTCTCCTCTCAGTAACTGATTCGTTATCTGTGGTATGTTCGGTAGTAACTGTAGACCTCTCTATGGTAAAACTAATCACCTACGTCGGCCGCCTAAGGGCAAGGAGGATATTAGCTCGCCACAAAATTGCCAGACTACATACCTATTTGCTAAATTGGCAGACAGGAACAGGATGGTTTTTAGGATGCGGTTTAGAATCTGTTGGTCATTTATAAATAAGATATATCATACAGAACCGCCAGAGGGCAAATGCTTATTAATGTTCTGGAGAGGGAGGGGCTCTTCTTAATGAATTATTTCTTTAAAAAGCAGCCCCAGAGAAAGTGGACGTGGCGAAGCCCGGATGGCGTTACTAAAAATGAGACTATCATGATGGACAAAAAGCATATATTCAGAGATGTTACTGTGATCAACAGGTTCAATACCGGGAGTGATCACCGAACGGTCCAAGGCAGTCTGAGTATCGACTTTAAGCGAATCCGTATGGTAAAGTCCACGCTCTGACCAAATCATCTGCAAACCATAGTTGGGTCCGAATAATTCCAAGGGAATCTGGAGAAACAATTTGTTGCCGTGGAAACCAAAAATGACGTTAACGAGGGACATAACACGGTGGTGAGAATTCTCACAGAAGAGAGCCGTAAATTCTGTAGTCTGTAGCGTATGGGTCAGAAATCCAAGCTCTTAGTCGATACTCTCCGGTTAGTGGCACAAAGACGGGAAAATGCTAAGGCCTCTTTGGCAGAACAGATGACTCTCAACAAGAAAATCACGAAACTGACGCGACGTGACCTTCGGTGCTCCAATACACGCCTTATACTAAAGGCAATTGAGCAGCACCGAGGGTCCAAGATTTTCGTGCAGAAACTTGGGAGGAGTCATCTGACAAAGCTAAAAACAGCTGATGGCTAAACCACTTTGTTAAAACCGGATATTCTCGCTGAGGTCGAAGATTTCTATGGCCGATTATATGCTCCACCTGCTCCTCGACCGGACCGATGAGCTGCCACATGTCACCCTGGACGAGGTGGAGATGGTCTTGAGACAACTGAAGAACGGAAAAGCCCCTGGTGAAGACGGTATTACCTCTGAGCTCTTAAAGGCAGGAAGTACTCCTGTACTCAGAGAGCTACAAGCTTTATTTAATTCCGTCATCAACCGTGGGAGAACTCCAGAGGCATGGAACAGGAGTGTGGTGGTGCTGTCTTTCAAGAAAAGGGATAAAACCTTAATCAATAATTATAGGCCCTTCTCCCTCCTGAGTCAGTTTATAATTGTTCTCAAGACGAATGACGAATTCAAGCCTCCCGAGCATGCCATGTTTCGCGGAAGATCTGGCACCATAGACCACATTCACACAGTGCGCCAGATTATGCAGAAGTCAGAAGAGTGTAATTGGCCGCTGTGTCTGACTTTTGTGGACTAAGAGGAGGCCACTGACTCCATCGAAACCTGGTCGGTTCTGGAGTCTTTGCAGCGATGCCAGGCGGAATGGCGATAAATTCAAGTGTTGAGGTGCCTGTATGACGCTGCTACGATGTTTGTCCAGGACTGGCAAACTGAAAAAGTCCAAAACCTGTATTGCTCAGGGGATTACGACTGGAGGGTGTCATATCCCCGAAACTGTTTACCAACGCAATGGAGGATTTGTTCAAGATGTTGGACTGAAATAGAATGGGCATCAATATAAATGGCGAGTACATCTCACACTTGAGATTCGCCAAATAAACAGTCAAATAAAAGAGACCAAGTAATAAAAATTACATTACACAGATGCATTTGCACCTCGGGGTCTTTGAAAAAAACTATACTTATAATAAAAAAATACAATCGAAGTACAAGGAAGATAATTAAAAAAAATGGTCTAGTGTATTTAAAATAAGCTACTAAAAATTAAGTTATTTTTTTCAATCATGTCTGTCTGTCTGTTTGTTTGTTTGTTTGTCTGTATGTTTATTCGCGCATCACGTAAGAACTACTAGACTGATTGCGATGCGGTTTTTACAGTTGAATAGCTTAAATTTTGAGTTAAAAACTGGGGTACTCGATATCTCGATCCGATGAGTACAAGCCGAGCAATCGATAAAAATCTTTTTGATGGCTGAACGTATTTTGAAGATATGTAGTATATATTGTAATTTATAGGTACTTTTGTTCCTGGAATAACACGTATGGGCTACTTTTAAATGAAATGACCACGCGGGCAAAGCCGCGGGCAGAGCTAGTACACAATAAATTTGAGATATTGCCTATTTTGCGTGCTTAGAACAATTTTTTTTACTTCTTTTTTAAACACTAAACTTCTAGAAAACGTTAAAAATATCGCGCTCGCTTTGTCTTTGTAGTAATTTTCAAGTTTGTACATAATCAAGAGATCCATTACTGCTTACGTATCCTTCATTTTCTACATAGGTACACTGTGAGCAATTTTGGAGTTCCCTACGCTCGCATCTGGTTATGATAATGCCTATTTACCTTACATAAATATCATAAACACCTACCTTTCATCTAAACATAAACTGCTTTATGATTTTCGCGCTCGCTTTGCTCGCGCCTTTTTAGTCATATTATGTGTTATAATCGAGCTGCTCAGGTCAACAGATCAGTTATAATATAAACTTATATAAATGGAATAAAAAAACACGCTCGATGCGCTCGCACCTTTTGGCAAAAAATGTTCGTTTTCACATATCCATTAAAAAAACTATTACTATTATTTATAATACCGTCTATTTTTTCATTCAAGTACACCTCAAAGCCTTCGTACGTACTTGAATAGTACAATATACTATCAGTCATCAACCCAAGCCCCAAAGGTCGGAACGTTTTCTAGGGTGTTTCATTGCTGAAGTGATTGACTGCCCCAATTGATAGGGGCAAGGAAGCGCTCTCAATTTTCTGAGAGGTTGGAGTCTGAGATAAGTAAGACCCACTCGGAGTTGTCTCCGGATATTCTCAAATGGTTAACTCAAATGGAGATTCACGAAGTGATTTAAACTCTAAGCATCGAATGGAAAATCTGCGATATCAATGCGCGCCGCATTTGAATGGTTAGGACATATCTTCATTGGTTAGGACGAAGATTTTAATAGTAGTTTATGAAACGGTTGCATAAAGAAGAAAATTAAAACACGAGAGTGAGTTTAAAAAACGAGCCGTAGGCGAGTTTTTTAATAGTATCACTCGAGTGTTTTAATACCTAGTTATGTGCCGTTTAATACACTACTTTATCTACACCCAAGCAATAGTAACTTACTAATAATGAAAAAAAAGTCGTAATCTTTTCTTGATGTTGCTGGTAAAATCTCTTGCGTCATGTTCGTTGCTGTTCCGTGATGTCAGGTGGAGTCAAATTCTCCTCACGAACACTGTATTTACATGTTTAACAAATCTTTGTCACATTTTTAATCAGGATAAAACATTTGATCAACATAATAAATCACATAAAATTGGTTAGGTACTAATGTAAAGTAAATTATGGCGCCAAAATCCAGTCCACAATCTAACACGCGCCGCCATAGAGAATAAATTACATATACTCATAGGTGCGGAGCCATAATGGTGCTTTGATGGTAAAAAATGGTGCTTTGATGGTAAAAAATATATAATATAACATCGTTTAGTTCAAAAAACAGTGTTATAATTTATTTATTTTTCTTATTAGAGACACGCACGGCATCGTGCTTAATGTAAATCATTATGCCACCATTTTTGAGTTCATAATCCGGATTTTACGATATGAGTGTAGACTAAATTGTATATATTTCTATTCTATTGTGTATTTTTGTATATTCATTATAATCAAAAGGACAAAATTAGAATGTCAAAGCTACACATGTTCTGATAATCTAAGTTTTGTTTATAAACTTGTTTTTCGATATAAAGACAATCTCAGGAAAGCAAGTATATAACGTCGTTATTACGAATAGATTAATTAGGTATTTACATCATCTGAATCAAAATAACTGCAGAATTAGTTACTCAATGAAGTATAGAACTTCCAAATGTTATAAAATACTATAAAAATACTAACTTATCATTGTCGGTCTATTGAATACGAGTATGTGTCCTAACTTGTCGACATCAAAGGCTCTGACCCGATTCCTATCTTGGCACTTAGCACAAGAGCTTCAACCTCCATGTCAAAAACATAGGAATTACTGGAGTGAGTGCACTACTATTTCGCTTTCAAATAATTTTACGTTAGTTTATTTGGATTAAGTGCAATGATAAACATTCTATATAATAAAGTCTCATTGATTACGTGCAGAGCAAGAAGTTATTTAAACATTCTTGGGCATCGATGATCGTTACTAAGATCGTTTTTCTTAATCGTTTACTTATGCTAAAATGGACATTTCAGAAAAGGCCCAGCGTCATATTCTTCCAGTTAATCTAAGCGTATTAAAATCGGCATCCTCTTCAAGCGTGTACCTAAGTGCCTACCCGGATAAAAGTTAATTACAATTTCTGATAAGCTCAGTTTTTTTTTAAATAATGATCAAGATACTGGCTGCATTCTCTTATTAGAAAAAAAACAAACATCCACAGTTCAATTACTTTGACGAAACTTGACGCCATAATCATGTGGAGTGACGGCAAGAAAAATGAGGAAAAGGCAAACCGATTGACAATGATCGATTGCGCGAGCTTTTCCACCATTTTTCATTGCAGGCAGAGATCAGAAGTTAATTACAAAATATGGCACTTCCGCTCCCGATTTACAACAAACCCTGTCTAAAAAAACAAAAATACCAGCGTATTTTTGCTCATTATCACTACTATAAAAAGAAAATCAACACTGACTAAATTGTTCACATGTTTTTGTCAAAAAAAAAACTTACAACAAGCTTAGTTATCCAAGTTCCAAAGCTTTTCCCATATAACAGCGCCTGCAGTCTCGACATAGATAGTGATTGCTTTACAACTGAAATCGGTACATATACCGATGACAATCGTTAGCTTTGACAGTTATTGTCAAAAGCTACTGACATTGATCATGATTGACATCGATATTTGGCCAAGCGCGGATCCAGGGGGGGGGGGTCATGGCCCTGGGCCTATGTTTTTTTTTTTAGTTCCTTTTTTATATTTTGTTTAATTTTTTACATTGATAGAAATAATAAAAAAAACCGCGCTCGCTGCGCTCGCGCTTTTGATGATCTGTTTTCGTATTTGTGCAATTTCAAATTATGTTAGGTTTCCACTAAAGAAAGCTTCGGAGGGCACGTTAAGCTGTCTTTAGCAGCTGTTATTGATTAATGGGATAATGGCCGTCGTTAAGCCATGCCGGAGGCCTTCGGTCGGCCTGACAAACTCTGACACCAGAGGCCAGCACTACCTCATAATAAAAACAAAAAACTTTAGAAATAGCCAAGAAATTACGCGCTCGCTTCTGTCACGCTCATAACGCTACCAGAGGCTTCATCCGTAAAGTATGTAAAATTTTCTTCTAGAGAAAACCTTAATTTTAGACCTCCATTCGGTCGCGCTTCGTTGAAAAATATGAAAATTTTCGCGCTCGCTTCGCTCGCGCTTTTTTGTATTTCTACCAGGTAAGTAGGTACGAGTAAGTCGGTTAGTTTCGTATGATTTAGAATTATTCAACTTCTATACTGAAAGAAATATCGCAAATAGTAAGCAAGGTGCGTTTGCGTGTTTTGTTCATATCATAATTTGAATATTATTTGGAGATATGTTTCAGGACTACTTAAATGGCAGAAGTGCTTAAAATTTTCGCGCTTACTGCGCTCGCTTTTGGGGTTCTTTTCCAATATTTTTGGGGTTCTTTTCTAAAACATAAATAGCTCCGAACTTTCAAGTTCGAAAGTGTATTTTGAACATTTCAATGCATAAGTTTATGTGATTTCGAATTATGTTACAATTGTGTTTTTAGACTTGTGTACAGAAACAGGCCAAAATTTCCGCGCTTGCTCCGCTTGCACTTATTTTAGTTGATTCATATATGTTTGTTATTTGTTCGTTTACCACATTGTCAGATACAGCTCAATATTCTAACAATATCTACTCACGTAAGTTTAAATCATGACATGCATATTTTTACATGTTTTGGAATGGTATTTTAAGTTAATGGTGTATTAACACTAATAATTCAAAAAATTCGCGCTCGCTACGCTCGCGCTTTCTATATCCAGTATATTATCGGGTGACGATATATCTAACATTAACATTGCGCACTAAAGCGCGCATACTTAGCGTGCTCGTCGCGGTAAGCAATTGGATATTACACTAAATACATAGGTACTTTGTACGAATCGGAGTTTCGTGTTAATTCCCACACTGAAAAAATAACTCATCTTTTCCCGCTCACTGCTCTTGCGCTTCTTTTGTCCTGAAATGTTATTATATAAATATCTCTAGAAATAAATGGATCCGCTTTTGGGCATAGGCTACGCGAGTGAAACTGCGGGGAACATCTAGTATAATTTTCATCCTATTAGTGATATAAGTGTGTGACTCCCCCTGACTCGAAGCCTGGATCCACCCTTGTATTTGGCAGAGACTACCAAACATCGTGATGATCGGACTTTGCGACCGATTTCGGTTGTAAAGCAATCTCTATCGATGTTGAGACTGCAGGCCCTGTGGACCAATTCCATAACTTGGCTACAATCGGATTATCACTTTTTTCATAGCAAATTCGACTCTATCGCAAGGCATTAGTGGTTGCGAGACTGAGAATTCGATTGAAGCCAAGTTATGGAATCGGGCTGCTGGTCAGGCAATCGTATACCTACAGCCTAAATCGCTAACAACAACCCTTCACTAATAATTTACAGTTAACGTAAAATGAGGTCTATCGATAATATGGATACCTACCGTACTTGTATAACTACACTGGCCTTAAAAACTTAGTACCACACTTTTAAAATTAATACTTTATATTAAATTGCTTGGCTCCTACTCATCGGATTGAGATACCAAGTACAACAGTTTTCAAGTCAAAACCTAAGCTTTCCAACAGTGTTTTTACGGGATGGACGAACACACAAACATTAAAACTGTAGTACTAACTTTTGAAGACCAGTGTAGATCGTGACAACAAGCTGGTTCCCAAGGCAGATTTTCAATCTGTTTTCAGCCTGAAAATGTGCGCTAAAAAGACGTGCACGAGAAGCCTGTCCCCATTCTCCCCTTTTTACCCACTTAGCCGATAGCCGCAGGCGTCGCTAGCACGCGTCTCCAACGACGCTTCGCGTGTCAACTTAATGGTGAAAATGGTGTACCTACCTGTGTTTCATGTATTTGTCACTACTAGCTGTGCCCGCGACATTGCCTGATAGTAATTTATGTGGGGTTAAAAGTAACCTGTGTTACACCAGGACCAAAAGTACCTATAAAGACAAGACACTAATTTCATCAACACATTGTTCAGCCATAATAGTTTTTTATCTATTGCTCGGCTTCTACTCGTCGGATTAAGATACATAGTACATCAGAATTTTAAGTGAAAAGCTAAGCTATATGACAATGAAAACGGCATTAAAATTGGTCTAGTAAATTTCGTGATGCGAGAACGTATATTGAAAAAAAGGAGGTATATTCTTTATTGAGTACCTTATTTTAAGTCCCCTAGACCATATGTTTTAAATTATCTTCTTTGTACAGACTTTTTGTTACTGCTTTATTATAAGTAGGTATGTATAGATAGATGCACTACTTAAGTACCGACTACTAGCGCTATATGCAAACATTTTATATTAATATTACACTATGATCTCAAATTTAGTTGATCTCCCGCCTTAGATTCCCGGTTACGAAGGGAGTCAGAAACAAGGTAGGTACATAGTGCTCGATAGAAACTGTCACTTGGCCCCATTTTCTAAAGTCGTCTTAGAAAACATAGTTACAGTCTGGAAAACTGAACCGTAAAATTATTGTTCATTAAAATTGATAATTTGAAAACAGAATAATAGAAAGTGATACTTTTAATACATCATGCGTTACAACGTAATTTATTTTATTGTTTCGACAGGAGACATTATTATTCCATTCTATTGAACGCTGTATAATGAGCGAATACCGGAATAATTTGTGTCAGTGCCGAATTAACATGTATTTTATCACTAACTGCTCGAAATTGATTTAGTGTTGAACGAAAGAAAAAAACTTCAAGTTGAGGGGAGTTAAATAGAAGATGACGTTTTTTAACACGTTCTTAAGTCTATAATAATTTGTTTTAACTTTATATGTATGTGTCAGAAGCTAATATTTTTTTGGGGGAAAAAAATACTTTTCATTATATCTTGCCGATTCTTCTCGAGCTATTCTGAATCAGGTGGTAGAGTCAGTTTAATTTTAATAGTGCCCTCATGGAGTCCATGTGTAAAAACATATTTTGATCGGATTAGATTTCCCTCTTCAACTGATCCTTCATGATCATGCATTACTAAAAGTAATACTTAATAATAAAGTGTTTATAATTATTTACTACTATTACTAAAATTCGGGGCTACCAACTTTCATCCAATTATTAGTCGGACGTCTCCGCTTTGTAACCAGCTTTGTTAACGTATCCACCTATTAGTCTCTGTAAGCATCAGCTGGACTACAATCTACCTGAACATTTTTCTGTCCTTCACTTTGACAGTCGTAATTAAAAGTTATTTTACTATTCTCTCTTTACTTCAAATCCTGGCACATCGACGTGAAGTCGCTTATGCCTTTCGGTATTCTATAGAGACACTCTGGAGAGTGCACAAGAAATACACTACCTGATTCCCGCATCTCCTTTGAGTATACAATACTCAAAGCGCTTCACCATCAACGAATGACCGACAATTGGCAAAATGCCATCCTTCTAGGGTAGAAATACAAACCATAAGAAGGAAGCGATACGGTTCTTTATTCATCACTAGCTTTCACCCGTGACTACGTCCGCGCGGACTATAGCTTATCGCGAAAAAAAACATCCTATGTTCTTCTAGGGTATTAAAAACCAATGCAAAAGTATAGCACCAACGCTCTTGATGTTTTTTGCCAGACTTTTTTTATTTCGTTTCCATGGCAACCGTTACTTACAGCGAGTAATCAACGTTTTCCAGCGGAAACTTACGATTTTCTGGGATAAAAAGTACTCCGTGTTTTATTCCAGGGTATAAGCTATCTCTATTCCAAATTTTAACAAAATCCGTCCAGCCGTTATCGCGTGAAAGCTCCCCAAACAAACAAACAAACAGACAACACTTCACTTTTATATATTGGTGTGGATAATAACAGCAAAGGAATGAGGTGCTTTGCCCTCGTTTGTGTTTAAGTAAATAGTTTTTTGCTCGTATCTATAGTACCTACTATTCTCGTATCTATTACGCCTCCAGATACAATGAGGCTTTTCATCAGGTGAAACCGCGGTCAAACGCTAGACCATCCTCGAAAACTAATCAAAAATACACAAGTAATTTATACTAACTCCTATCCATACCAACGATGTCATGTACACAGCATAAAACTGAACACAATTTTCTACTTTGATTATGATATGAAAGTTCTTTGGTTTCAAAACAACAAATACAATTTCCAAAATACGATGAAAATCTCAAATAACATATTAGTTCAACTCAAACACTTTCGATCTAATAGGAAATTAAATGATCAACGTACTCGTAGTTTGAAAAAATATTATCGCTCTACCTACATCAAAACTATCTAATTGCGGTTGTTTGTGAAATTATAGCAAAAGCCTGAAAGCTTTTAAATTTATTCCGCTTATTGACTTTTGCAGGGTAATGGCCTATTAATCTATTTATTTTGGTAATGATATCATGACGGCGTGTTGTTTTAATAGAATCGCTGATGGAATCGACGCCGCGACGCTCGTTAAAAATGAAATGCAAAGTTATAGGAAGAAATATTTTTAGAATGAATAGGTATCTACTACAATTAAGTGTTTACTTTAGGTGTAAAAAAAAAACAAGACTATTGGAAGAGGTTTGCACTTGATTAATATCTAAAACACGTGACGAAAGCAGCTCACTTGACCTCTAACTCAGACTCTAATTTCATCTAAGCTGTTCGAGACAATACACCGAGACAAGTTTCGTTCACTGATATCTCAGTACCGTTGTGTTTAGAAACGGGTGCAAATTGAACCCTAATTGATTACTTTTTAATTAAAGTTCCGGAATTTTTGAAATCATAATCATCATGCAATATCTTTTTACTTTCCCACTGCAGGCAGTCAAACTTTCTCTTAGGAAATACATTCTTTGGAAATACTGCAAATTATTCCATGTAATTTTTTGAAATTAAGAACTTCCTGGGGCCCATCGCATTATTCCCAGTGTTGCCTATATTGAAATTCCAACCTATTCTCTTTCTTTACAGAGCATCATGCCCATCCTCACTGTTCCACACGTGGGAGACTCTCCTTCAAGAGGTGGAGGCCGACGTGGTCGGGTACAACAACGCATCGTCATCACTGGAGAGGCTGGTATCCACTCCTCTCATAGAGAAGACTTTCCACATGAAGGTCCAAGCGCGGAAGCTCTTCGTGCACCGAGAAGGCTGCGAAGTTATATTGGCAAAGGCGGATGATCAGCTAAACAAGGTGAGAATACTTATTAACTACATACAAGGTGGGTCAAAAGAAGTCATCCGATGTTGTTTGGCTCTCTTTTTTTTCTAAATGAAAAACTCCGATTCTGTTTTTTGATTATATTTATTTGAACCTTTAGAATTTTATTGGAGATTTTATCGAAAAGATTATATCGGCCAAATGGGCGCCGTCACAATTGATTACCATACGGGCTCTTTTTATGGCATTTTTCATCACTTCGGCGAGAACTTCGGGCGACAGATTCTCGCACTCGTGTCGATTGTTGTCCTTGAGGGCTTCCAGTCTCCGGCTTGTTTACGTAAACACGGGACTTCAAAAAAACCCACAAAAAAAGTCTGGAACGCTTAAATCGGGCGATCTTGCGGGCCAGTGCAAATCACCAAAACGAGAGATGAGGCGACCCGGGACCCCGCTGCCTTCAGAATATCGGTTGTGGCTCGCGCAGTGTGTGCCGTTGCTCCGTCCTGTTGGAACCACATGTCTCTCAGTCCTAACTCGTCCAATTGCGGCAGAAAAAACTCGGTCAACATGGCCCTACAGCGCGCACCGTCCACTGTTGTCGTTAGGCCAGCGGCATTCTCGAAAAAAAATGGCCCGATGACTCCCCCTGTCCTCCAGCGTGAACAGTGCACCATGCAGTCACTTTGAGCGGGTGTAATGGCTCCTCGTGCATCATTCGTTGATTTTCGGTGCCCCAGAATCGGTAGTTTTGCTTGTTCACGTACCCGCTGAGGTGGAAATGAGCCTCATCGCTCATTATGATTTTGGTCGAAAAATCGTCCACTTCTTCCTCGAGATTGAGGATGGCTTGGGCTTAGGTTACGCGCATTTGGTGGTCGGCAGGCAGCAGTTGATGCACGGACTGGACTTTGTACGGGAACATGCGCAAGTCTTTGATCAAAAATCGCTTTAGGAACGTCCGGCTGATGGCTAATTGCGTGGCACGGCGTCTGGTCGATGTTTCCGGCGACAGCTCGACATCCTCGATAACAGCGGCGATATTCTCAGCAGAACGAGCGCTCCGGGGCCGGCCACTCTTGGCAACGTCTCGTGTGGTCCCATACTCTTCAAGGTTGGTGGCCAAACGGCGCAGTGTTTGCGCAGTCGGTGTCGGACGGCTGGGGAATCGGCGACGGAATTCACGCTGCGCCAACACCATAGACGAATTGTTACGCAAAAAAATAGACACGATTATTCCGTGTTCTTGGGGAGCGTATCGCTCCATGGCTTATTCACTTGTATTCTGCATCTGTCTAGTCCACAAATGTCAAAACAGATTTGACATTGGCGGCCATTTGCAAAAATGAGAGCATCTTCCAATAGGGTAATTTCATTTGGCCCACCTTGTATAGAGATAAATAAAATGGACAAGAAAGACTCAAGTAGGCATTTTTATCTAGCTAAAAGGCTGCTATATAACCAGAATTGGAATTGTAGCAAACAATTAAATGGCTTGATTACGAGTGATCAACTATGAAACTCATTAACAACGGCGTGGAAGGTTTGTAACCATAGTTTTAATAAGTTACTACGTACTTATTTAATATGTGCCACATTTAGCTCAATAAATGTGTGACCATTTGAAATTTAAAGTGTTCCAAGATTATAATGTTGGAGAATTCAAGCTTAACCTAGTTTATTTTACGTACATATGCAACAAGCCACAAAATAATATGTAGCATAATTTGATATATATGATTGTTTTCATCAATATGAAATTTATGGAATAAAATATCATCTCATTGTAACCTGTATAGGCCTATAAACGTAAACATAAAGTTATAGCAGATGTAAGTTTATCGATTAGACGAGACAATCACTTGTGGCATCACTTATATTGTAGCATACAGCAAAACTTGTAACGAAACTGAATTCGGCCAAGTCGGTCGAAGTAAACTTCTGCCGCCCCTCACTGCCACCATTGCTGAAACCTGATGGATCACTAGCTCACACTGCTGGAGACAAAGCGAATTTGTTTGCTTCCCTTTTTGCAGAAGCCTCGCATCTAGATGCTTCTGGCAAGACACCTTCCTGCCTTTCTCATTGCTGGGTTTTTATGCCCGAAATTCGCATTCGCCAGAAGGAGGTTCTCAGAACGCTTCGAGCTCTAGATTTGAACAAGGCCAGTGGTCCTGATGGTATTCCAGCGATTGTGTTGAAAAACTGAGCGCCCGAATTGTCTCCCATCTTAACGCGTTTGTACCGCCTCTCTCTTCACTCAGGTAAAGTTCCGAAGAGCTGGAAGCTTGCCAATGTACAACCAGTACCAAAGAAGGGTAGTCGTGCTGATCCGGCCAATTATCGTCCCATCTCGATTACCTCCTTACTCTGTAAGTGTATGGAGCGTGTCATAAACATTAAGCTCTTGGCATACCTTGAAGACAATGATCTTCTCAGTGACCGGCAATACGGATTTCGACGAAACCGGTCTACTGGGGATCTTCTCGCGTATGCCACTCACGTACTGAGCAAAGATAGAGATGCATGGTGAGGCGCTTGCCGTCTCCCTTGACATATCGAAGGCATTTGATCGGGTCTGGCACGATGGCCTTTTAAACAAGCTTCCCTCATATGGTTTACCTGTTGGCTTATGCAATTGGATAGTTGATTTCTTGAGGGAACGATCTATTCAAGTAGTCTTAGAGGGCTGCTCGTCTGATCAAATGGCTATCAATGCCGGTGTACCTCAGGGATCGGTTCTCCCGGCTACACTGTTTTTACTGCACATTAATGACCTTCTGAAGCCCGGTACCTTTGGGTATGCTGATGACAGTACTGTAGTTTAGAGATACACTTCCAATGCTCAAGCCAGCTGTGACGCTCTCCAGTTTCAGAGAGAGGCTATGGTAGACCGTTTAAATTTAGCCTTAGAAGCCGTGTCTGATTGGGGTGATGCTAACCTGGTTAAGTTTAATGCTACTAAAACGCAGGCGTGTTTGTTTTCTGCTAAAAAGAGTCCTCTAAACCGATCTCCGTCTTTCCAAAGTGTAACAATACCAATAGGCGACCATTTGGAGCTTTTGAGTGTCGAACTCACATCAAACCTGAATTTAGGGTCTTATATTGAATCCAAAGCCAAGGTAGCTACAAAAAAACTTGGTATTTTGTCTAAGGTTAGGCGGTACTTCACACCGGGACAGCTTTTGAATCTTTATCAAGCACAGGTCCGATCTTGTATGGAGTACTGCTGCCACCTCTGGGACGGTTCTTCCAAGTATCAACTCGAGTCTTTGGATTCAATTGAGAGACGTGCATTGGGGATGACACTCTGGTAAAGAGCAAGCTTCAAAGTCTGGCGCATCGACGTGAGGTAGCAAGCCTGGCGGTATTCTACAGATTACACTATGGAGAGTGTGTACAAGAACTGCACAACCTGATTCCCCCATCACCTTTCCATCACCGTACGACTAGACGATCAGCAAAGTGCCACCCTTTCATGGTTGAAATACCTCGCACAAGAACGAAGCGTTACGCTTCTTCATTTATTATAAGAACTGCAAAGGAGTGGAATGCCCTGCCCTCGTCAGTGTTTCCGGTAAATTATAACCCCGGTGTGTTCAAGTCAAGAGTGAATAGGTATCTACTAGGCAAGCGTGCTACACCTTCGACCACATCATCGCTTTCCATCAGGTGAGATCGTGGTCAAACGATTATCTAGTCCGTAATAAAAAGAAATAAAAAAAAGAAAAAAAAAAGAAGAATTATCATGTATTAACTGAAAATTTGAGGAATCAATCGTAGTTTTATCAACTATAAAACAATGGTTGATTCATTAAATTTTCAGTTTCAGATAAATTTTGAAGAGAAATATTATTATACTTTTAACAATGATGCTTCGAGGAACGTAACCTCATCTCCGTCAATGTCGGTGACACTTTATAAGTATAAGACTACATTTCAAAGCCAAATGAAGAGGGAAAGCCTCGGTAAAGCTGAAATGGAACCGCAAAGCAATTTCCGATATTCAGTAGCAGGTAAGGACGAATTAGAAGTCACAAACATTCAGCCGAAAAGGACCGATCATTCATTTTCATCACTTTCTCGTAAATTCTAATAAATATTTTCTTGGTGAACTTAGGTAATTAAGTAATTTTTTTTTACATAGCATTTAGGTATAATTTTATTTTTAAACTGTTATTGTATATCCATACCTACTTCCATACTAATATTATAAAAGCGACTAAACGGCTGATCCGATCTTGTTAAAGGAAAATGGCCAGCTTCATACTTGTTTGGGCCTAATGTTACAAGATCACTAGTACTACCAATAAAGAGAGAATATAAAAATAAGTAGGGTTTCCTAACAACATTTTTAAATCTACAGTGGGAAAATAAGGATATATGAAAATAAAGCATTGATTTTAGGTTATTTTTACCCGACTGAGGATTATGTGTTTAGGTTGTATGTATGTTTGTATATTAATACGTTTCTTAGGCGCTTTCTACAGTCTAAACGGCTTGATGGATTTTGATAAATGAGGTATCATTGGATTCGTCTTGAGCATGAAAGTTCTATAGGATATATGAAGTGTCAAGAAAACCAATAAAGCAGCTTATATCTGCTATATAGTATTTCCGACAGAACAAAAAATTACCAAAACCCGTCGAATGAGGTTTCAAAATACAGGTCTAAAATATATAATTTTGTATAACTAAACAGAAGCAATTTTCTTTTATGTTTCGTACAACATTTTCAATTTTTGATTTTTTCAAGTTAATGTAAACTATAGTCTAATGTTGCAATTGAAAGTAAAATAAGTTAGTAGAAAAGAAACATTAAATTTATATACTAGCTGCGTACTGCAGTTTCACCCGCGTCCCTCAGGAACCATACATTTTTCCGGGATAAAACGTAGCCTTTGTGTAAATATAAGCTACCGCCGTACCAAATTTCATCCAAATCCGTTCAGCCGTTTAAGCGTGAAGAAGTAAAAACATACACACTCACACACCCTTACATACATACAAACTTTCGTCGTTATAATATTAGTGTGATTATTTTTGCGGGTGGTCAGCTCCTATTCAATAATTTTGTTCGCAGTCGGGTTTTTTGTATTTATATACCTAATAACTAGCTTTCCCGCCCGCGACTTCGTACGCGCAGACTACTGTTTATCGCGACAAAAAGCATCCTATTTTCTTCTAGGATATTAAAAAACCAATGCAAAAGCATTGAGGTATTATACCTCAATGTGCAAAAGTAGGTATAGCACCAATGCTCTTGATGTTTTTTGACAGACTTGTTATTTCGTTTCCATGGCAACCACAGACTATTCTGTGATGGCAACCGTTCCTTACAGTCAGTAATCAACATTTTCCAGTTTTCCCGTGGAAACTTACAATTTTCCGGGATAAAAAGTATCCTATGTTGGATTCCAGGGTATAAGCTATCTCCATTCAACATTTTATCAAAATCCGTCTAGACGTTATCACGTGAAAGCTCCCCAAACAAACCAACAAATAGACACGTTTCACTTTTATATATTGGTATGGATTTTACTTGTTTAATCATTGTTTGGAGTAAAACCTTATAGGTTCACATCCTGTCTATATACAAATTCATATGACTTCAGACAAGCAGCAAATGTAGATTAAAAAACTAGTGTAAAAAAACTCATTTTTCTTTTTTTTTTGTTTATTTTTCATTGAGTTGTGAAAGTGAGCTATGCTGAAAGTTTCAGCCGGATAGGTAATTGGGAAGTGCTCGATATTAGTTGCAAGACGCGGAACGACAGACAGACAGACAAACAAGAAAGTGACTTCATAAAAACGTGGTAAAATTACTTTAAACGTCAATCGCGATAATCAAACTCTAAAGGAGGTTGAATTAAGCTTACTGGCGAACTAGCTATAGATGTGAGGGTAGATGTTCACAATAAAAGTGTGTGTCTTTTAATAAGGAATCCAAATGAAAGGTGCTGCGTGTACTGGCGTTTTTATTTTACTGTAGCACGACACGTTTTTGCTGTCGCAGTCAAATAAGAAAGCTAAATGTTCTATATATAAAAGGTAAACGTTCTCTGTGTGTTTGTTTGTTTGATTGTTTGTTTGGGGAGTTTTAACGCGATAACGGCTTGACGGATTTTGATGAAAATTGGAATGGAGCTAGCTTATACCCTGGAATAAAATATAGGATACTTTTCATCCCGGAAAATTGAAGATTCCATTGAAAAAGGGGAAAATGTCGATGACTCGCTGTAAGGAACGGTTGTCATGGAAACGAAATAATAACAACTCTGTCAAAAAGCATCAAGAGCGTTGGTGCCAAAGAGAATACAATAAGTTGGTGCTATACTTTCGCATTGGTTTTTAATATCTTCGAAGAATATAGGGTGTTTTTTTTTTCGCGATAAACTATTATCCGCGCGGACGAAGTCGCGGGCGAAAGCTATTTCTATATATACAGAGTGAATTTTTCAAGTGGGCGTGGTTGGCTAAATCAGAAACTATGAGGAATAGCGAAAAGTACTCAAAGGAGTCTCGGGCCCAATTTTGATGAAAACTAAAACTGCATCTTTGGATTTTTGAAAAAAAAAAACGAACACGTTGATTTTGGAAAAAAACACACACTGTATTATTACACCATTTGATAGTGTCGCTAATAAGGATTGAATTCTAAGAAGAAATGACATACGGCAAACTTAAGGAAAGAGCTCATTTTTAACGAAAATAGTAAAATCATAACTGATTAATTGTTCAAAATGATGACCGTTCAATACATAGCTGGATTCGACGTGTCATATTTTAATACTGCATTCAGTATTAAAATATTATTGATTCCGCTTTGAATAAAATATTATTGATAATATTATTGATATTTTCCAAAGTTCGTTTCAAGTCATCAATTGCATTATACGTTTCATTGTAGATTTCGTTTTTTTACATACCCCCAGAGAAAATAATCTAAGGGGGTAAGATCCGGTGAACTCGCTGGCCACGGCACAGGACCATAAATTGCAATAAAATGTTCACAAAACTGCTCGTGCCGAATATTATTTATTATTTATTTTATACATATTGGAAAAATATGCGGTAAGTATAAATACGCAGACGCTGCTAATTTTCGATAAAACGTGATAGTAATTAGCAGTAAGTATTGTTATGATATGTTTGTTTGTCGTATGAGGTAGTTCTGGCCTCTGGTGTCAGAGTTTGTCAGGCCTCTGACATGGCTTAACGATTGCTATTAATAATTAACAGCCGGCGATAGCTTAAAGTGCTCTCCGGAGCACGGAGCGATGAAAAACCGCACATAAAATAGAAAAGTCATTGGTGCGAAACCTAGGACCAAACTCGTTATCGTTGGATTCTAAGTTATACTATTGAATCGTCAGTTCCAATGAAAATGCATTATTATGGTAATCATGACCTGAATCGACATCTAGGCCTAGCTCCACATAAAGGAACTCTTCAACGGCCAACGGCACAGACACGAAATTTTGTGTATGCATTTTATTATGATAGCCGGTATTAAGTTTAACCATGACATGGTTGCTGCACTCAGGATTGGCTTCTGACTAGGGAATTCCTCAACGGTGAACAGCACACACACGAAATTTTGTATACGCATTTAATTGTGATAGCCCGTTCTAAGTTTCACCATGACATGACCTGACTACTGCATAAAAGCTTATTTTAAACGTTTTTTTTAACTAACTTATTCAATAGTTTTTAAAAAATTATTTATGGTTACTTATGGTAACACACTTAACACATGGTAACTCTTAACCCAGAGAAATGATCATGCGGGTAAAGCCGCGGGCACAGCTACTTTATTATAACTAGCTTGCATACAAGCTAAAAAAACACGCCTGCCCTGCCAAAAAGAACTTATGCCAATAAATTATATACTGTTGAAATGTGCTTATCAAGGCCTTCAATTTGATACCCATAATATATTGTCAAACTCGAACTTTTTTTTCGCATTTGTGTATGGAGCCATATTGCAGCCACACTGAAATAAAAAAAAAACTTCTCGGATGAATGTTCTAACGAACATAATCACCACGCTTGGCAGGCGTCTTGGTGATCGCAGTAAGCCTACCTCCGAATCGAACATAATCACCACGCTTGGCAGGCGTCTTGGTGATCACAGTAAGCCTACCTCCGAATCGAACATAATCACCACGCTTGGCAGGCGTCTTGGTGATCGCAGTAAGCCTACTTCCGAATCGAACATAATCACCACGCTTGGCAGGCGTCTTGGTGATCGCAGTAAGCCTACCTCCAAATCGAACATAATCACCACTCTTGGCAGGCGTCTTGGTGATCGCAGTAAGCCTACCTCCAAATCGGACATAATCAGCACTCTTGGCAGGCGTCTTGGTGATCGCAGTAAGCCTACCTCCGAACTTAATTAATTAAGTACATATATTTTTATGAATTAAGTAGGTAAATGTTATCATTATGCAGTTATCCAGTCTTCGTTTAATATATCTATCCACATACCTGAATCTTATTTAATTTAATAGGTACCTAGTATGTTTTAGCAAATTTTTCCAGCTCGCAAAGTTCCAGCTATTGTTTTATTATGTAAACATAGTGGAAGAGACTAGTAACACACAACACGTGGTATCCTAGTGTGGGGACCTGAAAACTCAAACAGAAAAGCAGCAAAAAAAATTGGTGATAATAAACAGTGCAATCTGCTTTTCTAAATTCCCTGCTGGTTCTCAGAGCACCCACGGGAAGAGAAGGATGGTTTTTCATTTGCGTCGCCGTGGTGGGGTAAAAAAGATAGCCTATGACACTCTATATCTGAAGACAAAACGATTGATACCTCGCTAAATCAGACCAATATAGGGGCAATGCTATACGGTGGAACATCCACATACATAGTCTGTTAAATTATTGCCCTTCCCTTGCTTCGCCGTACTCGGGTAAAAAGGTTATATCTATTATTTTAGCATAAATAACGTTTATTCTTCGATATAGCATGTTGAAATATTTAACAGATTGGGTTGGTATTAGGGTATTAGGTAAAGGTATCCCATCCACCCAATTTAAACAGAATCTGAGTGATATTGTATCTATTTCCCGAACCGAAAAGGGTTGTTTGGGGAATCGCGTTAAAAATAATGGTATTATTTTATCCATTTCCGACGGAAATCCATCCGCCTACCTTTTTTATTTGCAGAGAATAATCAGAAAAACGATATTTCGAGCGAAGAGATACAAAGTCGAATATATTGAAAACTGGAATAGTGTGTTCAATAAACGCTTTTGTAAATATTTTTGAACATTTATTTATTTAATTAATACGGCTAACACCAATTACATTAATTAAAGTATCATTAATATGAATAGGTAATTATAATTATAAATGTTAAAAAAGTGGCCAGTTGCTTGCCACGCGCGAGTCAAAATAACGCAAAACGTATAAAAAAAACTATTTTAATTTCACTTTTTACAAATTATTAAAGTTCACTATTGACTTATTAATTTATTAGCACTTTATAGATATGTGTTGCCTCTTCAAGGCGAGTAGTGGAATGACAACTTCCGCAGGTGTTGCCAGGGCTTTTATACTAACATTCCCCTCCCTTTAACCTCACTTGCCGATGTCCACAGTGTGTAAATGTTTATATTACTGGAATCAGGTGAGGTCGGGTGACTCTCCCTTTCCAATTTTGAAGTCCTAGGTTGATCCTTGGATCTACAAAATATGATAAGGACGTATCCCATTATTAGCAAAGTTATTAAAGTTATCCATCCATATTGTATTAAACTACGTGTTCCTTGAATTTGTAATTTTTCTATTTGTTGTATTTGTTTTAACTTCGCTGTTATTTTACTTGTATCATATGTTAATTCCATTTCTGGTAGATCATCCTGTTTGTTTAATTCCAGTTTGGTAATTATCACTTTATCGTTAGATTCCTCAGTCTGAAATCTTTTTACACCAGCTATCCTAACTTCGCAATTTTCACCGTTAAGTATGTGTGGTCCTGTTATCCATATTGTATCTTCCAGCTTTTCGCATTGAACTGTAGTTTTATTAAAATATATGTAGATTGTATTTGAGGTTAATTCTTGGAGTTCTTCTTCTGGACATTTTATTGGCACCGTATTGCACCTGTTAGAGTCTTTCTTTGAAATAAAATCTGTTTCGCAAATATCTCTTTGTAGAATACTTCCCTTGCATATAAATTGTTCATGTAGTTCCGTGCAATCTTCAACTTCGTAAATTTCAAGTTCAGTGTAGGCCAACATAACCTTTCGCATTACAGGATAGGTACAGGTTAGGGATTTTTGGACAATGGGTACAATTTTCTTAGTATTATAAACCTGGGGCTTAACCAAAGGAATTTCTATTATAAAATATACAATATTATCTATAATTTTACTATTAACGTTAATAAACGGCTCTATATTGTTGACATTATCTGATATGATTACATTTTTTGATATTTTATTTAGAGGATACGTCCTCTAAAATATGAGACTTAATTATACTGTAATGATACATGTGATGTTCCGCAAAAGTAATTGCTGTTGCTAATCTTTCCGCTATAACTTGCAAAGTTTGCGCTTGTAATAAAATATTGAAGGCAATTTTTTGTTGCGTCTCGCTGTTATATGTCTGTACAAATTGGTTATCTAATATTTTCTGGATTTCTGTTATCTTTTTAATTTGTTTATTATAATCTGCTAATGTCTCATCAGTTACAGATATTTGTTTATTATAAGCTACCCTTACAGTTTCTAAATCTTTTTGAATACATGACAAATTATCTTGATCTAAATTTCCTGTAATAGACTTTATAATAGACCCTAATCCATTTATTAAACCTCGTTTTAATCTACTTTTTACATTCAAATGATTAAATATTTCAGTTAAATGATCCAATATTATATTGACTCTGTCATAAATAGATTTTACATCATCGATTATAGGTTGGGGTATTACTTTGTTATTAATAATATCGATTAAATGATTTTTACCATCTAATATAGGCTTAATATCTAACTTATGTATAATAGACCACCTTCCTGCGACAATACGAGTAGGTTTCATTTCTACCAAGATAACGTGCTCATCTGACCCTAATGGTCTGAGTTTGTACCCGAGGATGATGATGATTCTGGAACATAAAGTTCGTCTATGTGATAAACTCTTCCATTGCTTAATTTGTATGTATTATTTGGTTCACAACTAATTATTGTATAAGGACCTAAAAACCTTGGATTAGTTTTATGCCTTTCTGCTCTACTATTCTTTAAATATACTACACTTCCGACTTTGAACGACTTTGGTAGTCTTATATTTTTATTAATCCTATCATTTCGTTTCTTTTTATTTTCTTTTAATAAATTATGAACGTCCTGATTTAACTGACTAACAAATTCTTTTTGTTGAGAAGTATAATGTTGAATTGCTACTCTCAAATTGACAAAACTACGTAGTTTGGGTTTTTGTCCAAAATGAACTTCAAAGGGAGACATATTTATTGCACTGTGAGTAGTTTTGTTATAGGAATGAGTAATAAAATAAATCTTTTGATCTTTATTTAATTCTGAATCTCTTTGTAATCTATATAATTCTTGAATTGTGCTATGTAACCTTTCTACATCCGAGTTTGATTTATGATGTTGTGGTGAGGTAGTATGATTAGTGACGTTATAAGTTTGTAACAACTCTATAATTACTTCACTACAAAACGACTGTTCTCCATCATGAATTATTTTATTAGGTGATCCTATCATCGCAAATATTTCACCTAACACATCATAAACTTTACTTTTCTCCGTAGGTTTTATTATAGCGTATTTAGAAAATTTATCAATAATAGTTAAGTCAAAGAGTATATAAATACTACGAGTTAAGTACCGTTCCTTTTCTAAAGACATAAAATCTATATGCCATATATCCATTGGTTCATGTGGTGTTTCTGTTTCTGAAGACAAAGTAACATGAGGATGTCTATTATATTTTTCTTTCTTACATGGTTCGCATAAAAGGATGTATTTTTTTATTTTTTTCTTCATGTTCTCCCAATAATATTTTTCTTTTAATTGTTTATATACACTCTCTATACCAGCGTGCCTATTGTCTTGTAAATGATAATCTTTTATTAATTGTAATTGTTCTTCTTTATTATTTATTTCAATAAGCGATTTAGTATACCTTACTGGTTTAAATTTAGTTTGATCAAAATATTTTCTATAGGTTTCTGTTACTTTGTTATATAGGTCATCATTTGGAATTATGAAAGCATATTTTTCATGAGGCAAATACTCTAACATAAATCGTTTAATGATTTCTTCCTCTTTTCCAGGTGGAATATAAAAATACCAAATCCCATTTTCTTGTACTGCTCTTTCAAAAGATGCCGACTCAAAAATAACACGCCTTAGCCTTTTTGGTGGATAAGCATGCATTATTGGTATACCTTCGTCACTATTTTGCTGATTAGAGTGTATAGTTTCTTGGGATTCCGAATTTACGGATAAAGTCCTACTTTTGTCAGAATCAACTTGATGAGTACGACCAGTAGAGTTGGAGTGAGTTGCGTTGACTTCCATTGAGTCCCCATCCGTGTGGTAAATTTCAATTCTACTCAAGGCGTCACCTACATAATTATCTTTACCTCTAACGTGTTCTATAGAATAATCATAGTCTTGTAACTTTAATTTCCATCTAGTTAACCTTTGATTTGGTTCCTTAAGCTTGGCTAACCATATCAATGCCTTATGGTCCGTTCTCAAAGTAAACTTCCTTCCATAGACATAAGGTCTAAATTGAGTAACTGCCCAAAGTATTCCTAATAATTCTTTTTCAGTCGTATTATACTTTTGTTCAGTACTACTTAAAGTTCTGGATGCATAGGCTATCGGATGATTATCTTGACTTAAGACAGCTCCTAAAGCTATATCGGATGCATCTGTTGTAATCACAAAAGTTTTATCAAAGTCAGGGAACGCTAATATTGGCGCATTCGTCAATAAGTGTTTACAGGTTTGAATCGCTTCGATATATTTTTTATTATGTATATTTATCATAGCATCCTTTTTTGTAGCCTCAGTTAAAGGTTTAATAATTTTACTCAAACTAGGAACAAACTTCCGATAGTATCCTATCAAACCAAGAAAGGCTCTAAATTCCTTCAAAGTTTTTGGTATGGGAAACTTTTGAATTGCTTCTATCTTTTTTTGATTTGGTTTTAATCCATCTTTATTCAAAACGTGCCCTAAGAATTCAATCTCCTCTGTCATGAATACACACTTATTTTTATTGAGCTTCAGGTTCGCTCGCCGTAACGCTTCAAACAACTGTTGTAATCGATTAATATGATCTTGCTTTGTCTTTGAATAGACAATGATATCATCAAGGTAAACGAGGCAAATGTTTCCTGATATCTCTTGTTTCAACACGTTATTCATCATGCGTTGGAATGTTGCCGGGCATTCTTCAATCCAAATGGCATTCTGAGAAATTCATAATGTCCGTCAGAAGTACTGAATGCAGTCTTTTCTATAGAGTCATTATCCATCATAATCTGATGATAGATTGACGTTAAGTCTAACGTCGTAAAGTAAGTGTTTCCTTGTAACTTAGAAAATAATTCTTCTATATTAGGCAGTGGAAATTTATCGGACTTCGTTTTTTCGTTTAATTTTCTATAATCTATCACCATACGCCATTTTTGTACACCGGATTGGTCCATTTTTTTAGGTACTATGTGAACTGGTGAGGCCCAAGGGGATTCTGAAGGTTGTATAATTTTTTCTTGCAATAATTTACTGATTTGTTTGTGAATTTCTTCTTGTTGTGTTTGTGGCAGTCGAAATGGTCGTTGATAAATAGGTTCCTCACTTATCGTGCAAATATGATGTTTTATTTTAGTAGTTGCACTGTTCGTGACGTCTTCAGTAAATAAATAGTCGTATGTATTACACAAATCTTTAATATTTAGGTTATCGTCGTCTGTCATATGAAATATCAGTAATTCATGATCTGGCATAGTTAACTTTCTTTCTTTCAAATCAATTTTCGCGCCTATTTGTTCGATCATATCGGTCCCTAGTAAAACGTCATACTTGTCACTGAAATTATATACTTAAAATTTCATCGGACCTTTGTCTGCACCAAAATATCGGCACCAAAAGGGGGTTTCTATAATGCCATTATGTGACGTAATGCCGTGTGATGTTCTAACGACAAACTTTTCGGGTTGCCAGAATTCCGGGAAATATTTCTTTTGAACAGAATTTGTTATAAAAGATCGTTGACTACCGGTATCTATTAAAATTTTTAATTTTGGTTCGTCAGTTTCAAAGTAAGGCAGATAGGATTTTACATGATTAAATTCTATGATCCGTCTTTGTGACTTTGGTCTTCTTGAAAATTTTGGTTGCATTCATTATATTCTGGAATGTCATTATAATACTCATAATCTTGATATTCTTCGTAAAATGAAACTAAGTTTTCGTCAGACTCCTGTTGGTTGTCGTCCGGATAATGGAATATTTCCTCAGCAACTTTACCTTTCCCTAAATTAATTTGCCCTGGTCGTAACTGAGTAGCCGTCCTCATTGAAGCATCCGCAATTTGTTTGGATTGATTCGATGAATGAGGTCGTTGAAAGAACTTATACTGTGGGCGCGAGAACCCATTACCATTAGCATTGTTAGTTACCCACTGACTTCGAACTTGATACTGTGGAATCGTTGCATTGTTTGACGGTCTAACAGCATATTGTGGCGTATTGTTCATTCGCTGCATAATGGACCTTTGTGTTGGTGGATACGAATGTGTCTGGCCTTGCATAGGAGTTATATGACGTGAATTTTGTGGTTGGTATGTTTGATTCAAAACTCGTAGTGGTGGCAAAATATTTGAGAATTTTTGTCTGATATTATCGAACCTTCCCTCTGCTTCCAATTGCAATATTCTCTGAACAGAATCATTAAAACTACATTTGCTTACGTAAATTTGGTCATGGTACGGCAAAGAATTTCTCAATGTGTTTTGCGCCGTATTAATGTACGGTTCCATCACCTCATCGACTAACTGTTTATTACTTTGATATTTGTCGTTTAGCTTGCTTTTTATAAAAAATATTTTTTGTTTTAATTCAAAAATTAATTCTTTGTAATTTGTTTTTTTCTTTACATTGGAGAGCTCTACTAACAGAGTATTGAACTCTCTGTTATCCCCACACTCAACTTTCAAAGAATTCTGTATGATGTCCCAGTTGAAACCGTGGTCTATCATAGATACTATCTTACCATCTTACTTACTTAGAAGTAACATTACATTTTGAGGAGTGCTACCTCCTACAACTTGCAGCCACTGCTTAGCACTATTTAAATAATTGTAAATAGTAACAGGATCACCATTATAAGATGGTACGAATCCTATTAATTTATTCGGGTCCATACTCGTTTTGTGTGACCTGTGATTCACTAGGTGCTGTAGGCACGTAGCTTGGTGAACCCTCGCTATTGTTCTCAGGAGGAGGGCCGTTAATTCCACTACTACTCTTAGGCCTAGATCTAAGGTTATACACAAATGTAGGTGAATGTAGGAGAGGAATTTTGAGGCAGGGTGAATTCTACTGGCTACTTACAGCTGGCTCCAGATGAAGACACGTCGCAGCATAGTATATCCTTCCTTTTTAATTCCTTTTCCGTGTAGTTATTCCGACGAATTTGTTTGCGGAGTTGCCCAGTTTTAAAGACATAACAGTGACGTAATTTTTGAAGCGAGCCAGGAGCTCGTAGACTCTGGAACTTCTTGAAAATTACTTAGCTGGGCGCCAGTCAAAATAACGCAAAATGTGAAATTAAAATAGTTTTTTTTTAAACTATATTAAAAAAAACTATTTTAATTTCACTTTTTACAAATTATTAAAGTTCACTATTGACTTATTAATTTATTAGCACTTTATAGATATGTGTTGCCTCTTCAAGGCGAGTAGTAGAATGACAACTTCCGCAGGTGTTGCCAGGGCTTTTATACTAACATTCCCCTCCCTTTAACCTCACTTGCCGATGTCCACGGTGTGTAAATGTTTATATTACTGGAATCAGGTGGGGTCGGGTGACTCGCGCACGCGCATGTATGCGCTCAGTACTGCGCAGTGTTAGCAATAGCACCACCCGATGATCATGTACATATGAAACATGTAAAAATAAATAATAATTAGACTTTAAGTGACTCGCCCCAGCTTAGTGTTTCTCTTTATTTGTACACGATTCTACCCGGGTTTTAATTAACTAATTTAAACAAAATACGTAAGCATCATTCAAAATCTTTGGCAGCAACCAATCTCCTATATAGTCTGTCGCAGTAACTTGTGGTGCTTTTTGACAGCCTTTTTATTATTTCGTTTCCATGGCAACATGTCGTCTCGATCCTTACAGCCATTAATCGACATACATTTTGATTTTGGTTACATTATTGCAATTTTCGTAAAGATCTCAAATTTTTTGAAAATAAAATGTCGGCCATGTTATTGGCTTAATATAGCTTTCTTTTGAGAGGGGTCCCTGGGGGTAGTATAATAATGTGTAAAGGACGTTTGTTCGTGTGAGTGAAACAGTTTTGAGCGGTCATTAGATTTATTTAAATCGTTATTTATTTCCTGTTAAAATGAGTTTTATTTAATAAAATATTATGCAAACAATAAAAGTAGCTAGGTTATGGATGATTAAAGTGAACTCATTGAAGCGGCACTGGGCCTTGGTTGAGTGCCCCAAAATAATTAGTTGGTCCTACACATCATACTCGTGAAACCGGGCCCAAAAACGCTTCATCGCCTTCAAACCACATGACAATATAACAACAATAACTAACTGTGCTTAGCAATTAGCTACGAATAAATTAGCCTCAAGCAATTTTACCTCCTCTACGTTTTAGCCGAACATCCATTAACCGAATTTATCGGCAATCGGTCGAAACTGAGCGGTGAAGATTGAAGATAAAGATTCCTATAATGTGCTTCTTCACCTTATATTATTTTCAGACACTTTTGTCTAAACGTAATAGCGGGTGAAGACCAAGACTTACCTATAATAATGGTGTCGCCAAATCTAAAATAATTATGCTTACTATAGTAATATTTAGTCTGAGTGCCCAGTGTATTCATTAGCCTAGCTAGGTTCAAACAATAGCGACAAGAATTTATTTTCACCACATATCTGAGTATTTCTCAAAATAAATGTACGTAACGAAAATGTTGTTACAAAATTTAATAACAACTTTTTTTTTGAAGGCAGTTCTGTATTCTGTACTGAAGCCAAAACTGTTTTTATTTACATTTTTATCTTGGCTAGGCATTACGCCGAAACTACTGAATGAATTTAAATTAAACTTGGTATGATTTGAGTTCATACTACGAGGGGGGGGGGTGAGGATCGTAGCTCCCAAACCCCATGCGGATGAACCGCGATTTTGCAGCGGTTTTTTATGTTTGAAAGCTGTTGTGAATGAGGTACTTCTTATCCTAGGAGGATACATACTATGGAGCGCGTTTACTCGGGTGCGAACAGTAGGCACAGGTCAGAACATCGTCGCTATCAACCGGCAAGCGCGAACAGTCCTCGATCGAAAAGTATCCCATGTCCTTCGAGCGGACATGGGATACTTTTCATCCCGAAAAATTAGACGGTTCCCGCAGGATAGGGGTTGAAAGTTATTTAAAAAAACACTTACACAACACTAAAACTACTGCACGGATTTTGATGCATCTTGGCACAGTCATAATTTATATGATGGATGAAAATTAGGGATACTTTTTATCCCGAAAAAATAAAAGGTTCCTGCGGAATAGGGGTCCAAATTCAGTACATTGAAAATATGTTGTAATGTTTTTTTGAGGCTGTTCTATATTCATACTGAAGCCAAAACTATTTTTTTTTCTGTTGTTTGACTGTCTGAATCTGTCTGTCTGTCTGTCTATCTGTCTATATCTTGGACGCGCATCACGCCGAAACTACTCAATGAATTCAAATGAAACTTGGCACGATTTTAGTTCATACTACGAGGTAGGACATGGAATACTTTCATCCCGATAAATTAAAGGATTCCCGCGGGATAGCTATTGAAAGTTATTTAAAAGAACACGTATCACGCTGAAACTACTGCACGGATTTTGATGCAACTTGGCACAGTCATATTTTATATGATGAGTGAAATTGAGGATACTTTTATACCGAAAAAATATAGGGTTCCTGCGTCCAAATTCTATACATTAAAGATATTTAGTAACATTTTTTTGGAGGCTGTTCTATCTGTCTGTCTGTCTGTCTATCTGTCTATATCTTGGACGCGCATCACGCCAAAACTACTAAATGAATTCAAATGAAACTTGGCGTTATTTGAGTTCATACTACGAGGTAGGTCATTGGATACTTTTCATACCGGTCAGACCAACCACCATATGAAAGAAACTATTATTGCCCGTGTTAAAGTTACGGTTGCGTTCAGAAATTACGAGGAGGTAGAAATAAAACATAACTAAAGAGTAGTACCTAAAAAGTAAATGGATACGACACAATTATCCATTTAATTTTTAGTTGCTTCTCTTTAGTCTTTACGACACAGTTTGTTATTCGCATATTTTTTTATCATGAGACCCCATAGAAAATCGTAAAAATACAGAAACTACAATTCATCAAGGTCTGTAATACACAAAAAATGTACAATATGAACGTGACATATCGTATTTTATAAAGTTTAACATGTATGAGATAGCTTACGGCCACAATTTGATTTTGTATGAAAGGCAAAAAAAATGTTTCAAAAATGTTGAAACAAAATTATTTGGATAGTAAGTTTTTGTTTTTGTCGGATTAACTAAAAAAATAAGTTTTTTTTCATAGCACACTTATTTTTCGACATATGTACATTTATTTTGAGAAATACTCATGTTGGTTTTGGGACCTAGGGTCTCTGAAAAGGACCTCCGCACTCCCCATATAGTCCTATCCAAGCCACCACGAGCCTGGTGCTTCTAGCACGTTTAATTCGGATTACATTCTGTGCCATTTTATTCCAAGTTATTAATTTTATGTATGCCTTATTTCCTTATTATTTTATGACGTAGGTTTCATATAGGTATTTTTGGGGTTTTCTTTCCAGTGGCTTTACTCTATGCATGCCTCCAGAAATGTTGTTTGGCTTTCGCTATTATTATAACGGCAACGGTAACGGCGGAGCAGGGGTGCTAAGAACCCACAGCAGACACCCAGCTACCAACCCCCACGATCTCTGGACCTGGTAACATACAACGCACGAACTTTGAGGACCGATGAGAAGTTGATAGAGCTGGAAGAAGTAGTAAGTAAGTTTGGCTGGGATATTATAGGGTTATCAGAAGTCTGAAGAGAGGGAGAGGATACGATAACCCTGAATTCCGGCAACTTACTCTATTACCGGGAGGACGACCAGCAGTCCCAACACGGCATAGGGTTTCTCGTCCACAAGTCCTCGTCAACAACATTGTGAAAATCGAAAGCGTTTTGAGCAGGTTGGCCTACCTTATACTCAGAATTACCGTAAAACCGTCGTTGTGACCTTCAACCAATACAGTACCGGCGTACACCCCACACTGGAAATGCCCGGACGATGAAGTGGAGGCTATATACGACGACATTTCTAATGCATTACATGCATTAAAGCTGGAGAGGTCTTGTTTGATGAGATCTACTGGTTGCCCAAGTCCTGCCCAAATCCAAAATCCAGCTTTCAGTTGGAACTCCAAAACGCATGAAAACATACTTCACAGTGGTGATGGGGGACTTCAACGCACGGCTGGGCATGAGGAACGGCGATGAACTGAGAGGCAGTTTGGATTTGGACAGCGGAACCAAAGGGGTCAGCGATTGGCCGATTTAATCATGGAGAAGGAGGAACTCTTTATGATGAACTCCTTCTTCAAGAAGCGCCCGTCCAGGAAATGGATGTGGCTGTGGCTGCAATGGATGTGGCGGTCATAAGCGCGAGATAGATTTCATTTTGTCGATCAGTAGGCATACATTCAATGATAACAGGGTTAAGACCGGTAGTGATCACCGCATGGTAAGAAGCTCATTGAATACCAACGTAAAGCTAGAGAGGTCTTGTTTGATGAGATCTACTGTTTGCCCAAGTCCTGCCAAAATCCAAAACCCCAAGAGCTTTCAGTTGGAACTCCAAAATTGCTTGCAAATCCTTACTGAATTCGATACAGTGGATGAACTAAACAACGGGCTGGTGGAAACTGTTCACGCGGCAGGGTGGGAGTTATTTAAGACCCACCACAAAATAGAACACCGAAACTCTCTGGGCATACACTCAAACTTATGGCAGAACGAGGCTAGATGAGGCTGCAGTCTTCAGTGGATATGTTGAGTTACAGCTTGCTTAATAAACAAATCTCCAAATCGATGCAACACGATTTGCGTTCTTATAATACTAATTGTATTAAGAACGCAATAGAGCGGAACAGGCAAAGCCTGTTGAAGAAGCTGAAGACCGACAGTGGCAGCATCGTTTAGATTTTGAGTGAGCACGAGAAGTTCTATACACATCATCGCGATGCAAGAGCCCGTTTGATCCGACATTATACCGAAGATATCCCGGACGTCAGCCTATACGAGATCAGAATGGCTCTCAAACAGCTGGCACCGGTGACTACTGGTACATCAAAGTGTTGGAGTGTTTGTACAGCAAGGCTGACATGACTGTCCGTCTCCAATATCGGAGCACAGTGAGACAGGAAGACGTAATTTCTCCGAAACTGTTCACCTTTGCACTTGAAGATATATTCAAGCTTCTGAACTGGAACGGATATGGTATTAACATCAATGGCGAATTCATCACTCACCTTCGATTTGCTGATGATATAGTCACCAAGGCAGAAACTCTGGAAGACCTAAGCACAATGCTCAGTGACCTCAATATTGTTTCCCAACAGGTAGGTTTTAAAATGAACATGGATAAGACGAACATCATGTCAAATGCCCATTTCACACCCATGCCGGTTTATGTTGCGAACGATATTATCGAAGCTGTTGATTACTTTGTCTACTTAGGTCTGACAATCCAACTGGGTAGATCCAACTTCGACAAAGAGGTCAACCGACGAATCCAACTCGGATGGGTAGCGTTCGGGAAATTACGCCATATCGTCTCGTCGCAAATACCGCAGAGCTTCAAGACAAAATTTTATAATCAGTGCGTGTTGCCAGTGATGACATACGGCACTGAGACGTGGTCGCTAACTATTAGTCTCATACATAAGCTCAAAGTTGCAAAGCGTGCAATGGAGAGAGCTGTGCTTGGTGTTTCACTACGTGATAGAATTCGAAATGAGGAAATCCGTAGAAGAACCTAGGTTACCGACATAGCTCTCAAAGTTGGCAAGTTGAAGTGGCAATGGGCAGGCCATATAGTTCGCAGAACCACAACCGCTGGGGAATAAAGTTCTCGAATGGCGACCATGAACAAGCAAGCGAAGTGTAGGGAGACCCCCCCACACGATGGACCGACGACATTGTAGTCATCGCAGGAAGTCGATGGACGGAGGTGGCACAAGATCGCTCATCTTGGCGCTCTTTGGGGAGGCCTATGTTCAGCAGTGGACTTCTAGAGGCTGACAAGATGATAATTATTATAAAAGAATGGAACAGACTCGCCAAATTCACCGCTGGATCCTTCCTCGACCTTCACCGCACTCGGTTGGAATCTCGCACCAGTCTTCTCTTTCGTAAGTCTTGTGTGGCACGAAGGTTATTTGTGCTTGGCACCTTAACTAGTTCCTTCACTTTCCATTGACGGCACTTAGACTGCACATACACATACTTCATTAGTTAACTACACTATGTAAAAGCATAAAAGCGATACAGTGTATTGTACAGCTTTTGAGGTGTACATTCTATAGTCCCGGCAATCACCGCCACTTAAATGCTTATGTTTCCATTTCCCTCACTTTCTTGTCTGTCTCCCGCTACGAGGTAAACTTGTCGTTGCTTCTTTTACCGGATGTAATCATCCGGAATATTTTTATTTTTTGTAGGCACGTTCCATTTTTTCGTTCAGAAAGGTACAATGTTGCCAGTACAGAAACTTATTCCAGAATCGATTCAGTAATTTTACGTTCTAATATCGCATTACGCGTCACTAGGCGATGGTAGCCGGGCAATATGTGCATGGTGGTAATATGTGCGTTTTGCAACCCTACGACACTGGTTTCGATCTATTGTTAAATTGACAAAAGCACAATTAAGGTACGAGTAGGTTGAAGCTAAAAGGTATCCAAAGATGGAGTGAAGTGTCGATCCCTACTCCCTACTTGGTGTAAATATAGTACTAAGAAGTAGTTACGCACAATAACCATGATAACCTGTGGAGCCTCGGCGCGCCGCGGCCAGCCAACTGAGAATCGAGCTGCATCTCAAAAATATTTATATGACGAACGTCGGCCGGCAGCGTGCGAGCAACAACGATACACTGAGACGCGAGAGACAGCTACAATTCATCAGTCAGTTTTGCACGGATATCCGGTTTGTCAGAGGAGCTAGCATCACCTGGACGAAAGAGCTACCTACAGTTCTACTGGGGCTACGCGCATCGCTACATACGAGTAAGTCAACGGATCTGAGTGCAGCCTTATGTAGGTACTTACGGAAAGAGGCTATGCCTGCCAGATGTTTTTTTCGTATCATCGAAAACGAACGCAAATGAACCAGCAGAATTCAACTAGTTTAGCGACACAATCGTCGCAATGGGACGAGTTAATTAATTAAAAAAGGTTTTTGTATTTTTCGGTACTCGTTCTATTGATTTTATCCTTAATTTTTTAACAAAATCATCTTTTAATGTCAGCAACAAATATGTTTAACGTTTATTTATTAACCGTTTATTATTTAGGTTGCGTTTATTTGATTTCAATAAGAATCCATACCAATATATATAAAAGTGAAACGTTTTCTGTTAATTTGTTTGTTCGGGGAGCTTTCACGCGATAACGGCTGGACGGATTTTGATGAAATTTAGAATGGAGATAGCTTATACCCAGGAATAAAACAAAGAATACTTTTTATCCCGGAAAATTGAAAGTTTCCACGGGAAAACTGGAAAATGTTGATTACTCACTGTAAGGAACGGTTGACATCACAGAATGGTCTGTGGTTGCCATGTAAACGAAATAACAAGTCTGTCAAAAAACTTCAAGAGCATTGGTGCTATACCTACTTTTGCATTGGTTTTTAATATCCTAGAAGAAAATAGGATGCTTTTTTTCGCGATAAACAGTAGTCCGCGCGGACGAAGTCGGGCGGGAACACTAGTACTTATAGTATGTCATATTTAATGACAATAGTAAGGAAGATGGTTGAAACGATTTCGTTACTTAAGTTGGATAAGACACAGAAGCATGAACAAGAATCAGAATTTAATGTTCGCTCACATCATTCTGCCAGGCGTGAGCGAACTAATCATTTTACAAGCATTACGCTAAGCACTTACAGCTTTTGATAGGGGTACTAGTACTAAATAGTTAGTCGCAGTGGAAGTATGTGTCTCGGAAGTTGTCTGGGCCCTGTTTCATAAAACTATAGTAGACTGACAAATGTCAATCGACAAATGTTAGTCAAACTACCGAAATGCGTTTTATAAAAACCCGACAATTCATTCAATGAATTGTCAAAATATCACTTAATGTGTGTCATAAAACAATAGTAGTGACCGGCAGTCAACTGACAATTGTCATGAGAAAAACTTTTTATGACACGGCGTTGCTTACAAATGACCACGATTTGTAGAATTGTCGTGACAAATGTGACAGCCGAAGCTCTGGGCCATTATTCGCTATGAACATCCACGCACGTAACGCGCCCCGTTAAGATATCTGCGTGGAATCGTACGGCAATTGCCGAAATGACGTCACACGTTTTCGGCAAGGAATTTCGTGCGGCATAGTGAATAAGCGCCCTGGTCGATTAATCAATATAGTGAAGGTTTTTTAACTATGACTGTAGCATGACTGGCATTGTGAAATGCAATATGACTGACAATAATCAGTCACGTCGTGATTGTTTGATATATGAAACGCAGGTTTGGCGTATTCGACTGACATTTGTAGCTTTATTATGATTTGACGCTTTATAAAATAGGGCCCTGCTAGTCCCAGCGCAAACTGCTATTTTTCAGTCGCAATCCCAATTTGGAAGGTGAAAACAGCATTATATGACTGCCTCGCTCACTCGCTTACGTTTTTCGCATATTCTAATTATTTATTCTGTGCTCTCACTGTATGCTGTTTTGTCCCCACAGCAGTACCTGTGCAATCGTTCACAGAGCTTAACTTCACAAACATATAGATTGGCTGCGACTACTGTAATAAATGTGTTGTTTATCTATTTTCCAGAGCCGGTCCGACTACCGAGCCGCGTTCCTGACGTACTGCACCACGCCGAGCCCAGCCACACTCGCCACATACTACGACTCGCACAACACGTACGTGCAGCAGCTGACGGCAACCAACGCGATGCTGGACCAGTACCACAAACATACACTGCCAACAATGCTACAGGTTAGTGTTAGTTTTGAATGTATTCAAATAAAAAAATATACGGCATTTACGTAATAGAATCTCTTTCATTGCTATAGGCATTTGTATTGGGATCAATGGCTATAGGCTAAACTATAACATTTACGTAATAGAATCTCTTTCATTGCTATAGGCATTTGTATTGGGATCAATGGCTATAGGCTAAACTATAACATTTACGTAATAGAATCTCTTTCATTGCTATAGGCATTTGTATTGGGATCAATGGCTATAGGCTAAACTATAACATTTACGTAATAGAATCTCTTTCATTGCTATAGGAATTTGTATTGGGATCAATGGCTATAGGCTAAACTATAACATTTACGTAATAGAATCTCTTTCATTGCTATAGGCATTTGTATTGGGATCAATGGCTATAGGCTAAACTATAACATTTACGTAATAGAATCTCTTTCATTGCTATAGGCATTTGTATTGGGATCAATGGCTATAGGCTAAACTATAACATTTACGTAATAGAATCTCTTTCATTGCTATAGGAATTTGTATTGGGATCAATGGCTATAGGCTAAACTATAACATTTACGTAATAGAATCTCTTTCATTGCTATAGGCATTTGTATTGGGATCAACGGCTATAGGCTAAACTATAACATTTACGTAATAGAATCTCTTTCATTGCTATAGGCATTTGTATTGGGATCAATGGCTATAGGCTAAACTATAACATTTACGTAATAGAATCTCTTTCATTGCTATAGGCATTTGTATTGGGATCAATGGCTATAGGCTAAACTATAACATATACAGGGTGGATTTTTGAGACGGGACAGTAAGGGCAGGTGCCTTAACCTTTATAGTTACAGGAAAACGTTCCTTAGAGACCATCCATAACTTTTTGAGATATTTTGAACAGCATTCACAGATTTTGAATTTAATTTTATTCATTTCTTACAAAATATATGGAAAAGGTTTTTTTTACAATTTCTGATTTTTCTAGCCTATTTTTCTAGTTCTAGTAGTTTTCTATTAACCTGAGTTGGTCCGGTAGAGAATTTTGATCTTTATAAGAAACATGATCGATTGCCATGCAAAAAAAGTTTTTGGGTTAATTGTGAATATGAGTTGAATTTGGGTTAGTTAAAATATCTCTAAAAGTTGAGGACAGCCTCTTAGAAACGTTTTCCTCTAGCTAATACTGTTAAGGTAATTTCAGATGAAATGTAAGGAAAAGTTTTTCGTAATTTCTGACATTTCTAGTACTCAGTCGACTTAGTCTCAATCGTACTCTAAGAGTACGATTGAGACTTAGATATAAGAAACAGGATCGTGACCATTATATTGCTGACGGTATAATATGTTTTTCCAAAATCTGTAAATGCAGATCAAAATATCTCCAAAAGTTATGTATAGTATCCTATGAACGTTTTCCTGTAACTATAACGGTTAAAGCCACCCGGCTTTAAATTCGGTCCGGTCAGAGAATTTTATGTCCCTCTCATCCGTGATCAAGTAGGGCGGGAAAGATGATACATCTCGGGAGTAAAATTTAAGGTTTTTATTTATTTGTATGAAAACTAAAGCTTGAATTAAAACGTGTCTAGCCATTATCGCAATCAAAATAAGCTCTTTCTCTTGGTATACTTTGATATCATTTAGTGACCGGGTCTCTTTCAAATCAATCTTCTAAGCGTAAAGTAGTGTTACCTTTGATTTTATTTTCTATCGAGTGAATTCATACTAATCATGTTTCTATGTTTAAAAATTACGAAATAATATGTAAAATTTTGATGTGATACCAATTTCATAGTTCTAGAATAGTTATAAAACAAGATACAGACGTTCAAAAATTATCAAAAATTGTTAAAAGGGCTAGAACTGGGCCTAGAAGAGGTACCTGCCCTCAAGGGCGTCGCCAGCCCATGGCCCAGAGGGGGGCAAGTTGATATTGTATGGTGGATGGCAAAAGTATAAATTGTAGGTACAGTTAATAGCACATGAAGCTTTACAGTTGCGTAGCGTGAGTTTCTGCCGCAAGCGTAGCGAGCGTGAAAATTTTGAGCCAATTCTATCAATATTTTACAAAAATATAGTTCCGATTCCAAAATATATATGCACTAGAATGAGAAAGAAAAAGCGCGAGCAAAGCAAGCGCGAACATTTTGAATTATTTTCTTTCAATGTACAAAACCAAACATAATGCCTAATCATAGGAAAATCATGAAAAAAACTATAATAGAAATCGTGAATAAGTAGAGCTTTTAAAATATTTGCATATATATTAAAAACGAGTTATTTTTATGTGTAAAATAATCATAATTCCCAAATAAAGCTCTTGACAACTATGTAAACAAAATGCGGAGCCGTTTTGGCGTGAATATATTTTCGTTCGTGAGTATATTTTTAGGTAATTTTGTTACTGACTAGTTTTCCCGCCCGCGACTTCGTCCGCGCGGACTACTGTTTATCGCGAAAAAGCATCACGTTTTCATCTAGGGTATTAAAAACCAATGCAAAAGTAGGTATAGCAATGTAGGTATATTAAATGCTCTTGAAGTTTTTTGAGAAACTTGTTATTTCGTTTCCATGGTTTGTTTGTTTGTCGTATGAGGTAGTGCTGGCCTCTGATGTCAGAGTTTATCAAGCCGCCCGAGGGCCTCCGACATGGCTTAACCACTGCTATTAATCAATAACAGCTTAACGTGCCCTCCGAAGCACGGAGCGATGGAAAACCGCACATAACTTAGAAAAGTCATTGGTGCGTAGCCTAGGTTTTGAACCCGGTATCGTTGGATTCTAAATTGCACTACAGAACCGTTAGGCCACCATCGCTTATACCATTCTGTGATGGCAACCGTTCCTTACAGTGAGTAATCAACATTTTCCAGTGTTCCCGTGAATACTTTCAATTTTCCGGGATAAAAGTATCCTATGTTTTATTTCAGGGTATAAGCTATTTCCATTCTAAATTTCATCAAAATCCGTCCAGCCTTTATCGCGTGAAAGCTCCCCAAACAAACAAACAAACAAACAGACAATGTTTCACTTTTTTTTTTTTATTGGTATGGATTAGTATTTTTCGAGATTCTTTACTGTTTTATTTGTTTTATCTATAATCGTAGTCGTTGCAACAAATGTTTTTTTTATACTATTATAGGCTACGATTATATATATATATATATTTTACTTATTTTAGAGAGGAAATGTTATTGAGAAACCGAGGATATAAAGGGTAATTTTAAATAAAAGACATTTATTTCAAAAATAAAACCGTTTGTGAAGGGGTTTTTTGACTCAAGCAGCTGTAGTTAGTAAAATAATTATTTATGTGATATTATTTTCACTTATCCTTATTGATAATTTCAATGGCTTTCTAGAACAGAAGCTCAAAACATTAATCGTAAGCTTTCAGCAGGAAGATACGTAAATTTGAGCATGGGAACCCGGTTCAACCCGGATAACTGCAGGTTACCGCTAACCCGTGGACCTCACACGTTTTATGGAAATTAATCGATCAAACGACATGCTTATAGGACATTGGTTTCTCTGCTTTTGCTTTATAATGGGTATATTATTATGTAATGGCTATACAATATTTTTAGGATTCATGTATGTTTTTAATTTAGTTAATGAAGAATATTTCTATTTGCTTTTAGTAAAACATTGTGTAATATTATTGCCTCCACCTAGGTACTTATAATTTCGTTAGATTGAAGGGACGAGAGTTCCTACAATAAAATGCAATTTAGAAGAGTTTATGTTTTCATTAGCTATTGTTGGAGTAAGTACGGGGATACCCATAAAAGATGTATATAATTTGATGGAAATCCTCGACGAATTACTATTGGAACATTCCAATTTCATCACATTAATGGCTAGTCACTCCGATCGTAGCTTAGTATTACGAGTTTGTGTTCAATTCAATTCAATATAATAGACTGGAAACTCTCGGATGTAAAATTTGTATAGTCTGTAAAACTTGACTAGTCGATACTTTGCAAGTTTACACAGACAAAACCAAGATCGGTGTACTCTGCAGGGTTGCCCTCTTCAATTTATTTAATTTGTTTACTGCAAGCAAACTTTTACACAATGAACTTTTGTTCTGATGTAGTTTGATGATCTGAATCTTCAGGTTGTAGATTTCTCTTTTTTTAGGGCTGGAAATAATGTAACCTACATTATTTCCGTAATAATAATAAAAAAAATGATTTCCATAATATATTGCTTTCTCTCTGTACCGCTGCTGATGACCGCATTGTTTTCAAAAAGGAGGTTCTCAATTCGTGTTTTTTATTAAATTATGCTATTTTATTTGAAAAGGTAGGTATGGTAGTAGGGTATAGACTTCCATGGTGATCCCTTTTAATTGTATTGTATTTATTTTATTTTATTTCAGATATAACATCCATTTTTGTTAGTAGTGTTCTTAAAATTATGCTAGTTAACATTATTATTATTTTTATGTTTACATGTCAATAAAAAAAATATGAAAACAGACAAAAAAAAACATTAAAATGACATGAAAATTTGTTTAGTTGCTTTTATTAAATTCGTTTGAAATCGGTTTTTATGAAAACTTATTTTTGTGTCCACATAAATTCATTACTCTCATGATCGTTTCATCAGACATGACTTAATAAATACCTAGTAGTACTTAAGTGAATAAATATAAAACTACCTTCATATAGTATCATGGTAGAATTGATTAATGATGATGCCTTTCTACCTTTGCCTTTTGGAAAAGATTTCGTGTGCGATACCTACATCCTACATCGTAAACAAACATCAATTCAACGTTTAAATCAAAGTTATTACCAACTCGACCGTAAGTTACCAGTCGATCATCGGGTGGCGATATATCTAACATTGAGCTGGCTAATATTCAGCCTATTCTAAGATTGAAGCATAGACATAATCTGTGGCATAGAGATAATAGATGGCTTGAAGGCGCACTCCACATTCTAAGGTAGGTAGGTAATGAAGCACTGATTTGTCATTCCATGGACGCATTCATATGCGACGTGATGTGACATCCCTAGTTTGCATCCCTCGCCCGCATTTGTAAAGGCTGAAGCGCCGACTCGAACTAACTTCGCTTCGTGTTTAATTAAAGTGACATTCAGTGAGTTGCAGACGCCAGAATTTGAATTTATTGTCAATATAAATATGCATAAACTTGGAGGTTTTATTAATTTAAGTCGTGGTTGGTTCAGCTAACATCTTACTAGAAAGTTCTGTTTTATCTCTAGGCTATGTCTTACTGATATAATTTTTTTTAGCTTTATTTACCTACTTGTTTGGAGATATTGGACTGTTAACTGCGTCCCGTTGCTTTGCCACAGAACTTGTTTATTACTGATTTGCTCAAGCAACTCATTTTTTCGGGATATAAAGTCTTATATGTTACTCGAGGTCCTAGGAACTATTGCAAGTTTCATCAAAATCTGTTTACTTAGGTACATAGAGCTTTATAATATTAGTTACGATATGTTCTGCCTCACACACACTAGCACACAGACGGGTCGGGAGTAAATTCGGCCCGCATAAATAGGTACCGAGCTACTAACCCGCGGGCCCACATGTTCAAATCCGAGTTTACCTACTCTGGTCGTGTTCCTTGTACCTGTGTTATTATATTATTATTTGCATTGTAGATGGGCATTGCAATTCTCCACAACAGGTGACTGAAGCTAACGCTGTGTTATTTTAATTCCAGGAATTAGAAGAGATATTGACTGATGTTACCACGGCGGTGAGCGAAGCTATTTGCCAAGAAGGAGAAATCATTTCGGATAAGGTAAACACTTCAGATTTACAAATACCTTGCCTAATTAGGTATAGCTTACATAGTGCTGGAACCAATGAAAAGGAATATGACGTAAGACTGGTAAAAAAACCTATTATGAGGTTGAGGGCGCTGGGTTCGTTTTTGACATAGCAATACCAAAACTTCATGAAGATCGGATAAAGGTTCAAAAATTACTACCAGTAACTGAGATACATAGGAACCTACAAATGTCGATTCGCCCAAATTGATTTGAAGACCTCCGTTCGCTCGTTCAATAAATGTAAAATGATGAAGATTGATGGTGAACCCCAACTTAATTAGTGAGCTATCCATCTTGATACTTGTGTTCTCTTACTATGGGAAGCTACATGCTATAGTACGGAATAGACACGCTTGGACATCTGACAGTCTCTAGTGCAAATAGGGTTGCCAGATAGGAAAGCCGAAATACCTATCTGGACAAAATTACAAAATGTCGGGACTTTGGAGTTGTTGCCCGGAGAAATTAATATAATGAGTTTTTCTTTTTCTATATCATACAATAAAAACTAAACATTATTTGTACATAGTTCATAAACTTTTAATTTTTAAATTGCCTTTGTTTGTTTGAGTCCATCAACTTGGATTCTTATGGAGAAATAAGAAAGGCCATACGATTCCTCTTTTTACACGACTGCCCAAAAAAAGGAGTGCAATGTTTTTAGGATTCATGTATTTTTGTATGTATGTATAATATGAGTTTCTTTATTCCACCATAACTTTTAAATGCCTGAACAGATTTAGACGTATTGGGTATCGTTAGAATCCTTACATCCCCCCGAAAAACATAGGCAAACAATTATATAAAAAAAAAACAATTTGGCGTTAGTATGGCTTCATTTTAAAATGCAAAATATAATAATTTTCTTCTAATTTTACAATATGGGTATCAAATTGAAGGCCTCGAAGATAAGCACATTCCAACAGTGTATAATTATTATTTATTGGCACAAGTTATTTTGTGGCAGGGCAGGTTGTTGTTGTTTTAGCTTTTAAGCTTGTTATTGCGTATTAAGCAGGCTAAACACTCTTTTACAATTAGCATTGCTCACAGGGATTGTCAATAATTTTTTATTTTATTTCGTGTTTCATTTTTTTGTTTAAATATGACCATAACATGTTGTCATGTAACATGTCCTTGTCTTTTGGCAGATTTGGAAATATCTCCCAAAGAAAGCAGTAATAATTTAAAAATGTAAAATCATTTTCAAGTTACTGTGCATAGAATTTTGCGATTTTTACTGTTTGGCGGGAGATTTTGTTTTTTGTCGGGAGTCTGGACTTGTGAAATGTCGGGAGAGTCCAGACCATCTGGCAATCCTAAGTGCAAAGCCGTGTCGCTCTTGATGAATAGGTCTGGGATAGATGAAAGTACCGGACTAAAAGCTACAGAAACTATTACTGTTTCCGAGATAGGTACTTGAACAACAGCGATGCAAAATTACATTTATTTTGATAGTAGCTGACTTTTTTGTATTTTGTGCTATGACTAAGTTACAAAGAAATTAACTAACTTATGTGTTTGACAATACTAAGAAAACTATCATAGCAATCAATCCGCAGGTGCTTCCTCGCAAAAATCATGTTTTTCCTAAAAAGCTTCGCTTATCAACCCGTGAAAATGTATAAAGCACCAAAATACATCACAATTGCGCTCTCAAATAAAACTAAAGAATTGTAACAACTTTATATTGCTTCAAAAAACGACTTCTTAATGAGGTAATCATCCTTAATTTTCCAAGAGTAGTAGGTATGTACCTACCTATATTTCTTATTGAGAATCTTCACGAGCGATCTTGTGCCACCTCCATCCATCGCTCGTCATGGCGCTCTTTGGGGGACGCCTATGTTCAGCAGTGGACTTCTAAAGGCTGACATGATGATGATGATGATCTTCACGAGCAGTCACAGTCACATGCCATAATTGTTTGTTGATTGTTTGTTTGTCGTATGAGGTAGTGCTGGCCTCTGGTGTCAGTGTTTGTCAGGCCAACCGCGGGCCTCTGACATGGCTTAAGGACTGCTATTAATCAATACCAGCCGGGACCGACAGCTCAACGTGCCCTCCGAAGCATGAAGCGAGCCGGAGCGATGAAGATGCCATAAAATCAAGAAGAACAATGATGCGAAAAATCTTATAATGAGCTTGAGCTTTCGGTGAAGGCAAACATCGTCTGGCTGGTTTCAGAGCAGTGCGTATTTATATTAATATACAGACCGTCCGCGCTCGCTTTGCAGTGACGCGGATAGCTCCGTGCAGAACATGCTCGTCATGCTCACTGAACTCTCGATTAAGGTGTGAAGGCAGACAGTCCGTTCGCTACTAACCAAACGCAAAGCTCTGAAAGCAGCCTTAAATTGTGTTAGTAGGGTACTTTCTACTGCAACTTGCCTTGCTGCAACCCTTAAGCTTGTCACCAGTATCCTTTCGGGATTTTCTGGCAGCGGTGTTTGAGAGCCAGTCTCATTCTAGGCAGAGGTAGTTTGCACAGAGCGGTAGTTTGTGTAAGTACCATTTACGACCACATCGTCACTTAGGTGAGATTGAGCTCAAACGCTATTCTATTAGAATCTATTAAACCCATAGAGAAGAAAAACGGTGACTAAACCCATAGATCAAGTTAAAGGGGAACATACGGCACGCTTTAATATAACTTAAACTAAACCTGGACTAGATATAATTGCAGGCCAACAAACCTACACAGCTACATTCCCACCATCGTGCTTCATGTGCATCAATAACAAATTTAGAGAAACATACGCAGACTGTATCGCGATTGAGAGTCACTGCTGCCACATGCTACATAAACACCATTCCAGTTTTGACTAAGGTCAAAGAAGTCCAATTGTTTTCGTAGCACCCTACGATGTTGCACCTAATTTATGCGGTCCACGCCTATGGAGCTAGTGCTTAATCTTTCATCTTTAAATTAAATCTATGATTAAACCAAACAAATAATATAAGGCACACCGTTTACAAAGAAAGTTAATTGTTTTAAAAAGCTTTTAAATAACTTGCAATGTATGTTAGTTTGTTTAGGTGGAATCTTGCAAGCTGAATTAGAACCACTGTCTCTTATCATACGGAGTTGAATTTTAACATGTTGGTTCAGTTCCGATGACAATGCATTTTTATGGTAAGCATAACCTGAATCGACATCCAGGATTAGCTCCAGATAAAATATCTCTTCAACGGTTCTCAGCACAGACACAACATTTTATGTACGCATTTTATATTCTTAGCCGGTCTGAAGTTTTACCATGACATGGCTGCTGCACTAAGGGTTGGGTCCTAACTAGGGATCTCCTCAACGGTTAACTGCACAGACACGAAATGTTGTATACGCATTTATTTGTGATAGACAGTACTAAGTTTCACCATGACATGGCTACTGCATAACAGCTTTTTTAAATGTTTTTTTAATGAACTTTTTTCCTTTCAACAGTGCAACAACCAACTCCGCCGCTACGAGTCCCTCTGCGCGCAAGCACGAGCAGTCTCGAGCACAGCAGACCTGGCTCATTTAGCTCGAGCTCTGCTAACAGCGACGGCGCCCATGAGGCCGCCCAAACGAGCTTTCTTACCGCCGTACCCGCCGGAACCGGATGATCCAGCACTTGACGTAGCTGCGGTAAACAATTATTCTATAATATGATTCCCCAGAGGCTACGATGATTATGATTCCCCAGTTATAGGTCAGGCAGGATCTATGCATGTGGTGGTGCAGAGGTTGGGAGGTGTTATTTTATATCTGTTCGATATGTTAATGTTATGATGGGCTTAACCATAGAGAAGAAAAATATTTTTTGCGAACGCTAGGTGCATGTCAGGATAGACAAAACTAACAAAGCCATACGCAACACAAGACATAATTTCAATAACTAAAACCCGATTACGGTTGGTTAAAACAATATCCTATTACATTCTAGGGATAAAGACGAATCGATTGATACCATGCTTGTCAAAATTGGACCAAGTTTTTAGTTTGAACACATAACACTTCATTCGCTTCGCCGTAGTCGGGTACAAAAATTGCCTGTGACATTCTATACCTAAAGACGAATCGAGTGACAGCTCGCTTGTCAAAATCGGAGCAATATGAGCGACTCTATGATGGTGGAACATCCACATACCCACATTGTCTATGTAACCTCATTACCCTTCCCTTGCTTACCGTACTCGGGTAAAAACAACAGTTCTATTAAGTGCAATATAACAGTGATAATAGCTTAGTTAGATAGATATATAATTCTTCATTGTACCTACACCAAAAATTTAGGTACATAAAAATGCACTAAAACTAAAACTTATGAAATATTAATAGTAGTTTATTAAACAATTTCATAATGAGGGCTATTAAAACATGAAACGTGGGCTTGTTTTTTAGTAGTATCACTCGAGTGTTTTAATACCTAGTTATGTGTCGTTTCATACACTACTTTATCTACCACTCATGCAATAGGAAAATACATTAAATGAAAATACATTTGATTTTTCTGATAAAAATTATTTCGTCATGTTCGTTGCTGTTTCCGTTATCTCACGTGGAGTCAAATTCTCCTCACTAACACTGCTGTCGGACATTTTTAATAAGGATAAAACTTTAAAATGACAACAAAAACACATTAAAATGGTGTGGTAATACTGTAAAGTAAATTATGGCGCCAAAATCCTGTCTACGCCGAATTCGCACGCATACGGTGTAGCACGCGCCGCCATAGATAATAAATGGCAAAATACCGACGACGACGCAGCCAACCCGGTGTATTGTGGGAAAAAATATACATTATAACACTGTTTAGTTCAAAAAACAGTGTCATCATAATATTAGAGACATGCCGTGCGTAAAGTATGTCATTATGCCACCATTTTTGAATTCGTAATCCGGATTTTACGATATGAGTGTAGATAATAGTATATTATCTGATTCAAGTAAGTAGCTATACTTACTTGAATCAGATAGGGTAAAACCCGGATAGATGCCGCAGTGGGATAGGCGCCTCGTTTAAAAAAACCTAACTTTCCATAATCGCACCAAAGAATTAATAGTTTAATTAAGGAGCGCGGACGCCACACACCACATTCCCCCGCAAGCCGTAGTGCGGAACAAATCCGTCTTGCTTGTGCGTGTGGTTATCTCCGCGACGAACGCAACGAACGCTTCAAAGTTTTAGACGTAAGTATTTACTTTCGCATAACTTTACAAGTAGGAATAAATTCCGTTCTATTTTGATTACATCAATACACTGGTATATTAAGTAAACACCTAAGTGTCAATAATCGCTCTTTTGTATAAAGATAAGTTAAATAAATGAAAGGGCATCTATCCATATCAAAAAGGATAGTAGCCCCAATTTTTCGGGGTATAGGTGCCCTTAGGGGCATCTATCCCCTATACCCCTTAACGTATGTTAGCGTATTATTGAAATGTTTTTTAATTGTTGTTATAGTTTTTATTGCTTTTTCAATCGATTCCAAGAGATAATTTTAAAAAAAAAGGTAGGGCGTATATACCCCGATAGTGCTAGCTGTATGTGCTATATGTGTATTTTTTATTAATGCATACTGTTTTTAGATGAACCATGCTACGAAAATACAAAAGAAAGGAAGGAGTACGAATACTTTCTTGGACTTGAGAAAACAAACAAAGGAACCAAAGATAAAATTATTATTTAAAAGTATTAGAAGGTCAAGGAACACGAAAAATACAGATTAATTAATTACAGTTCGAACAGCGCAAATGAAGACCGAAAGATAGAAAACATTTTCCAGCTCAAATTAAGTAGGACAGGTTTTGTATTAAGTCTTTTTTAAGTTTATATAATTACTACCTCATGTTAAATTAGTTATGATTGTACACGTTAGAACTTAAATGCTGTTAGTTTTTTGTTGAACAAATGATAAAGTTTAATTATGCATAAGCTGTCTATAAAAAATATCTTCTAAAGACATCAAATTTAATATGTATTTTACTTATTTTATTCTATAGGGCACCTATCCTACACCAGAGGCATCTATCCTTCTTATCATTTTCATGGTGGGGCATCTATCCATATAGGTAGGCATCTATCCTAAAAAAAATAGGTCTGCAAAAACTCAATTTCAGCAGAATCTGTAATTGTTAGGTCAACAAAAACATGTAGTAATTTAAGGCAAGAGAACAAACTAGCTACAGTCATATGAATTAACCATGGTAAATCAATAGTTTAAGTATAGGAGGCCCTTTCAAAAAGTGGGGCATCTATCCGGGTTTTACCCTAAACTTCTGCTGTTTCCTGTTAATCTGGTTATAGTTCTATAGTCGAAAGTAAAGTCGTGATGGGTTAAATACACTGGCCTTCAAAACTTAGTACTTAGCACACTTTTAATGTCTGTCTGTTCGCGCAGCACGTTAAAACTACTGGACAGATTGCGATGCGATTTTCACTGTAGGATAGCTTAGGTTTTGACTTAAAAATTGGTGTACTTGGTATCTCAATCCGATGTAGGAGCCAAGCAATTTAATAAAGACCTTATTAATTTTTCATCCCATCTATTGGATGCACCCAAAGGTGATGTTTTATATAAGAAACTTTTAGCGGGCAGTAATGAGTTTTTAATCCTCTTTATAAGTGCGCCGCAATTATCTTTGCCGCGCACTTCTTGAATTTGGAACATCTTAGTGTTCAGCGCCAAAGAAATCGAACGCAAATATTGTTTGAACAAAAACTGGCTGGTACGACAGCCCATAGTCGCGCCGCCGGCTGAATAAAAAAAAAAGAAATCAAATACGCGCAAACTACAGCCCGCGTTTTCGTCAATTTTCACGGATTGTTAGAAATTCATGGTTTTGTTTTGAAAAATGAGTTCTTCAAGTGACTGTGAAAGTATAGAATTAACTCCTGAAAGTATTAGAACTGACGCAAGAAATGTGATGGATAATCTATTACCTGCAAAATCCTGGGAGAAATATATGAAAGCCTATGGCAATTTTATTGAATGGAGAAATGCAAGAGGCGCCAAGAATTTTTCAGAATCTGTGTTTTTGGCCTACTTCCAGTACTTAGCCAAAACTAAACAACCTTCCACTCTTTGGAGTAACTACTCAATATAAGTTTTTAGCTGTTTTATTATTAGATACTATTTAATTTAATTGTTACTCTATGTTTTATTAAATAATAATATTACAATAAAATATGAGGCGCCTTTTATTTTCTCATTGTGGCTGATGAAAAGTAGAGTGTATCACTCGGGCGCAAAATTTATTTTTGACCGGGGCGACGTACTTTGAATCCCTCGCTTCGCTCAGGATTCTACTAAAGAATCCTTCACTCCGCTCTGGATTCAAAATAGCGCCCTCACGGGCAAAATATAATTTTGCACCCTAGTAATACAATCTACTATTAAAAGTGTGAAACTAATATTTGAAGGCCAGTGTAGAAATGTTTTTCTAATTCTGAAATCCGCACTGCATTCATAATAGGAATTTCGGTAAAACTTTTGATGGTTTTCTCGAAATACGCATTGCCTGGTGGCATTTCGGGAATAATCCAATCTGGATGCTGTTATTGAACGGGCACTCCGCCCGACTAGTATTTTGTTGATGTGTCCTTCGTGCGGCCGTCTGGTGCGTGGTGCTGACTGCAAAAGTCAACTCAACTCTGTTCAAGTCAAGGACGGAGATTTGACTTCTGGAGCTAAGATCTACACAGAAGGAAAAATAAAAAAAAATAAAAAAAAAAAACACGAGCTTTTTAAAAAAAAATGCATATTATAAATTAAAGTTTTTAATTTTGTTATTTTTTACTGTTTCTTTTGTTATTGCTTTTTCACATATTTTGTAATTGATTTTTCATTGGTTTGTGAGCTACTCTGAAAGTTTCAGCCAGATCGCTAATAGGGAAGTGCTCGAAATTTGAATTACAAGATTCCAGGACAGACAAAATACATAGATAAATAGATGCATAGATTCATAGATACATAGATACATAGATGCATAGATGCATAGATGCATAGATGCATAGATGCATAGATGCATAGATGCATAGATGCATAGATGCATAGATACATAGATACATAGATACAAGTGAAGTTAAATAAAAGCTTTAAATATTTTTTTTATTATTTCGTTTAATTTGGAATGGTCTGTAAAATCTTCCTCTTCGCAAGCTTTGTACATAGCTGGTCATAAGTTCCTATGAAATAACTTAGTCTAGAATTCCTGAGATCGTTGCTCGATTTTCCATGACAAAATAATTCTACCCTTTACCTCTATTGAGAAGCTTACTTAGGTATAATATATTATTATTTGGTATTGTATTTGGTCAGATACCAAATCTATACCTAAGTAAGCTTCTCGCTCAAACTGAAATCCAATCATTCCTTCCCGAAATTCATTTCTAACTGAATCTAACTAAACCTAGTGGATGAATCCACATTGCTCTATCGAATTGGGTTGTACACGTAGGTAGGTCGTATTATTTACGAATACGATGTTTCGGACGACTGGATATGTGGTGCCTAGGTATTATTACTTATTAGGTATATAGTCCGGTTAGGTTAGGTGCATAGTTAGTGAGTTGTTTAACGGGAATCTCGATGGCAGCTGGCTACCTACGATAACCGTTAAGTAAAGATAAGATGTTTTCTTAGAAATCAACCTAGAGGTTTTCAATGGGGTTTTTTCTTGCGAATCTTTTCTTCAATCAATTATATGTGATATAAGAATATAAGTTCAAAAACTAAAACCCGACTTTGGTCGGGTAAAAATAGCCTTTGACACTCTTGCGATGAAGACGAATCGATTTATACCACGCTTGTCAAAATCGCACCAAGTTTATAGTTTGAACACATAACCCATCATTTGCCTTGCCGTAAATGGGTAAAAAAATAGCCTATGGACACTCTATACATGAAGACGAATTGATTGATCCCTCGCTTTTCAATATCGGACTTACTTCCTATATATATGAAACGAGTTGTTTTGACAACGTCTCGTTACTTTTTGACGTTTTTTGTAGTACGCGAAAACAGTAAGCGAAAACGGTTCCGTTTTAAGGTATAGGAACCGGCCCTTAGCGATTAGGTTAGTACCTATATGCCATTATCATGCGATTTTCGATCAATTTGGATTTGAATTAGTCTAATCATGCTAAAGTACACAAATATCTTTACAAGTCCGACATGATAAAAATCGTTAAGATGATATCGCGTATTTCCTTTGAACCGCCTTAATCTTGCGATCCATTTACAAAAATACGCCTTTCTCCTTATCGAGACCCCTATGTTGTTATTCTGCGAGAAAAAAGTTTGAATACATACTTACATAATTATCTATCATTTAAAATGTACCTATACCGGCATTGATTTTCGATATACTATGGTATAAAAAATCGACTTCAAATGGATTAACAGCAAATAACTTTTAAAAAAAACGAGCCAGCCGTACAGTAGTCACATAATAGGTGTGTAACATCTGACATCTCACCTTGGTAGTACGCAACATTAACATACTCTAGCACCGCGCCTGCTCATTGGTCATACATTTGACGTTTGACTTTGACGTTTGACTTTGACGTTTGACTTTGACGTTTGACTTTGACGTTTGACTTTGACGATTGACTTTGATAGGACTTTTGTGTTTTAACTGTGACTGTGCCGTTCGCCGTTAGCCGTTAGCGGTTAGCCATTCGCCGTACGCCGTTCGCCCTTCATCGTTAGCCGTTCGGTGTTCGCCGTCCACCGAACGCCGTTCGCCCTTCACCATTAGCCGTTCGCCGTTTGCTGTTCGTCGTTAGCCGTCTACCCCAACCTCCCCTCACTTTTTCTATTTTCTGCCACCCTACCCTCACTTCCCCCCTAACCTCTCCCGACTTATCCCATCCTCCTGTTATACACTGATACACATTGTTACGCTTTTCACGAAATGACTACCATATATTTTAGAAAAGCGAGAGGAAAGATGTTACACAAAAAAAATACTGAACCAACTTTGATGAAGTTTATATAACTTCACTGAAAGTCTACCCTTTTGAATAAAACAACAACCATCCAAATCGGTTCATAAATTTTAGATATTTGAGGCAATCTATACACAAAATCAAATGGATTTAGTAAAAAAAAAGATTTAATCTCGAACTGAACCAATTTTGTACATATATTATGTAATACAATATATATGGGACCACCTAGAGAGTATAACCTTTCAAACAAAAAACAATTTTCAAAATAGGTCCGTAATTAACGGAAAGATCGGTGTACAACATTGACGTAGGAAATGTATAGTGTGTTAGGTATTCTGTGGTATAGTGTACACACACATAAAAATAACATACATACAGTCGAACATAATTATAGCCGTCTCCTTTTGTGAAAACCATTAAAAATAAATTATTATTAAAAAAATAAACAGATTGCGAACAAAACTAAAAAGAGGCAAACAAACTTTAGATTCTTGATTTTGAAATATTAGTTGCAGAGTTTTTTTATTAGCCCTATTTTTTTACCACGTTTTTATTAAGTCACTTTCTAGTTTGTTTGTATGTCTGTCGTTCCGGGTGGAATCTTGCAACTCATATTTCGAGCAATTTCCGATTAGCTATCCGGCTAAAACTTTCAGGGCAGCTCACAAATCGATGACAACTCATGCTAAACAAAATGGTATCTTGGTAAAGCTTGCGAGTTTCTGAAAATTATGACTTATGAATACATTGTGAGTAACGTAATTTATATAGAAATTATTTATTAAAATATATTTTCATTACTCATACTCGGAAAGTAGGTCTGAAGTTGCCTAAGGAGTGGCTTGAAAGTTATACTTTTCAGCCCTAGGGAGAATCGTTTTCAACTGACAGCTGTCAATTTAATCATCATCATTATCATTTTACATCACTCTCAAACAGATTTTGATGAAATTTGGAATGGAGATAGCTTATACCCTGCAATAACACATGGGATACTTTTCATCACCATCATCATCACCATTTTACTTCACACTCGAACGGCTGAACGGATTTAGATAAAATTTGGAATGGAGATAGCTTTTACCCTGCAATAACACATAGGATACTTGACATCATCATCATCATCATCATTTTCCTTCAATCTCAAATGGTTAAACGGAATTTTGATGAAATTTGGAATGGAGATAGCTTATACCCTGGAATAACACAAGATACTTTTCATCATCATCGTCATCATCATCATCATCATCATCATTCATCAATCATACCCGGAAAAATCCTTACGCTAACTATAACTAATTGCTCTTATTTTACCATAAACTTTAAATACGAGTAAATATCGCACCAAAGTTGTTGATTTATGTGAAAAAAAATACTCATTTTTACTTTAGCTAATTCATGTTTTTATTTTTACTTTCCTTGTATTTGTAATGAAAAGCAGTGTTTTCCTCGGGTCAAAGTAACTTATTTAGTCCCGAGACGGGGTTTTAGCCAAAAGTAAAAAGTAACTTATTTAGTCTCGAGACGGGGTTTGGCTAAAACCCCGTCTCGGGACTAAATAAGTTACTTTCACTCCTAGGGTAACAATGTACTATTATTTATCAGGAAAGCATGCCGCCTGTGCTCCGAGGAGAAATGCTGCTGGACAGAATGGGTGGCGCGCAGGCTCGCCTGAGCTTCGAACAGCTGAGAAAAGACGCTCAAGACCTCGAAATTCAAATCAAACAGCTTCAGGTTCGATTTATTTGGTTTGTTGTATAAAAATGAATATCATGGTAATCTTCGAGCAAACCACCATAGAGAATATACCTAATCACTTCGTCTTATAAACAACCAACTCTTTTTGAATTTCTTTGCTTGATAGAAATATAGATATCTAAATATAGGTATATTAGATAATAACTAATCGATTTTAGCGCCACATTATACCTATACCCATATACTAACTGCCCCTTCCTTACACAAAATAGAGAAAAAAAAGTTGTCCGTCACTTCCGATAGTGAAGTCACAGGAAAATATTATTTGCACTGTGGTGAAAGGTCTGTGCGCGCACACCTAACGCCTCGGTACCATAAAAGTATCGCCTCAACTCGGGAAAAGCTGGCGGTTCGTGGTCAACTCACCGTCACCACACTTACGACGGGTCGTCGCCGCGCTTACATCTCGTGATCGCCTCGGCTACGACTCGCGGGAGCCCCACTTTCCCCTCGCAGCCTGCTCTCCAAGGTGTATTCCCAGTAGTCCCGCTATAGTTGTCCCGTAACGACGAGACAACTGGAATTTGTCTTTCCAGAGGTTCAGTGGCACTTAAAACTACATGCATTCCAGACACCGATTTGTTTCTTTTCTTGGTACCTACATGATGGACTACGAAATTAAAATTTATACTGGAAATGCGGTTTTCATTCGCAGTTTTCTCGTAGACCTACTAAGACCTTCTTTGTTGTTCCTACTGATGTATTGAATCAAAAGTGTACCACCTGTGTAAAGTATGTACCACTGGTATTTTATTCCCGTGGTTGAAGTGGAAAATATGTGATATGTTTGATCATCATTTATTTTAATTTAGGGTCATAAGCTCTTCAGTAAGTTTTTTTTTTAATTTATATGTATTTGAACTCTTCGGATAGAAATTATAATAATTTATTTTTTTCTATTTATAAGTATCATTTTTTCTATTTGTAAGCCAGTAAGATGTTACCCAAATTATGAAGCCTGAACGAATTAAAATTATACAATAGAATAGAGAATAATTAACAGAGATTTTTTAAATCAATTTACCTACCTATTAAAAGGCAACGCTTGCTAACATGTCTTGTCTGGCGTGCGTTCCGCACTCACCTTGAGAACGGCTATATGAGGTTGAAACTATTGTTGGAATAATTCAACTAATATAAGTGAGTAACTCCCCTTTTGCCTTATAAAATGTATAAAAGCCAATTTCGTTTTCATATTTATTTACCTGTAATAACCAAATGACACGTTTGTGCGTCTGTATGTCATCTATGAGACATACTGGACTTCAGAGAATTTAAATCTCAATAGTCCAGTTAATGGCATGACCAGTTTGGTGTAATGATCCCGTTACAGAACAACCATAGCGGGACTACTAGGAATACACCAAGTCTAAACGTTAACCAGCCGACGCCCAGCCGTAAGCGCGGAGTCGCCCAAGCGTAGGCGGGTTGACAACTCAGCGATGCGGTGCCGATCCGGTGCCGAGGGAATAGGTGCGCGGTGACCATTACTACTTGTACGAAGCGCAAAAAAGTTCTAAAATATTATTGACTATGTATTATCCAGACTTGATCCTGGTCATGACATCATCAATCTCGACAATAGATTAGTGAAGCGATAGTATTTTATTTCACTTATGGATAAACTCATGCTCTCACATAAGTAATCTATTTACGTCTTATTTATTAATAATACTTTTTTTTTACAGGACAGTCTTGACACTCTGGGTCGTATTCAAAGTCGCAGCTTAGAAAGTAATCTGTACAGCAAAGTCAACGAGATACAGGTAAATAATAATTATGTCATCGTAAACTGATAATAGGGTATCATGGTAATGATGTACCTACCACTTAATTGCCGTGATACCTTCTCTTATCTAAGTCATTTATATAAAATTATTAAGTAATTCTGAATAGATAATCGTTGGGGCAGACGAGTGCTCGAGTGGAGATCACGTTTAGGTAAACGTAGTGTAGGACACCTTGTGACCAGATGGAGTGACGATCTGTGAAAAGTGGCCGGAAAAAAATGGATAAGGAGAGCTGAAGACCCAGCTCAGTGGCGTGCAAAAGGACATGCCTACGTTCAGCAGTGGACAGATATAGGCTGTTGATGATGATTATGATGATTAATTAAGTAATATGATGATCTAAAATAAAGTTTCGTATTCGCATCCTGATAAAAAAATAAGAAAATAAATGTTGAAAATATCCGTGTCATTATTATTTGGTTTCAACGCCATCTATTAAAGAGTGTAAGCAACGCCAGGTATATTTTTTCAACGCTTCCTTTATGAAAATTAATAATGGTGAATTGGTGTACTAATGCTATGGATTTTCGTTAGATGTCTCATTTTTGGTACTCGAAATTTATTTTGAAATTTTCAAGTTTAGTGTGGTATCTTACTATTATTTTTTTGTACAGGAGGATATTTCTTTAAAGAAATATGACTACAGAGCTACACAGTTACACCTAGCCGCAGTAAGAGCTCAGGTAAGTGTTACCCTACAAGCAATATTTTTAGGGTACCATACCATCTCTACAAGAGTCCAAGCGGATCCCATTGCTGTGGCAAACGCTATCAGATGTGGAGAATAAAATCATGGTTTTCAACCAACATAGCTTTAAAACTATATGACACGGTACGTTATATAATCTCGTTTTATGAATCAAAAAATACCACCACCTACTTTATTATAAAAATTATAAATGAAGCAATTAATCATCAAAGGTAACAACAAATCAAGACATTTTATTAATAAAACAATTGAATGAATGATTTTTACGAGTAAAACCCCACATGTTACACATCTAAAAAAAACGAAAGACAATAAAACTGTGTAAGTATTCATTAATTACTTAAGTAATTATTTAATATTAATTATAGTTTATTTGGAAAATATAGAGCCTTACAAAGTATATGATGGTACTTATTTATTACATAATTTAAAACTATTTCCATAGTATAAATACATGATAAACTTGCATCACATGTGGGTTTTTCAAAATCAACATAATTTTGATTGACAAAACTGTGTTTCTGGTAAATTAAATGGGAATTTACATAAAACATATCATTATTATATAAAAGAATATATTCAAAGCCAACCTTAGTCTAAAACTCTGGTAATTTAATACTACAAGTTGGTATAGCAAAACTATCTCAATCGAAGTTTCTTTTATCCTTTTTGGACAAAAGGATTTTATATCGATAGTACATAGCCCTCTTTCTTAACCTTTATACATTTTCTTTTCCTCGTTATATTTTTATTATGGTTTTTAATTTTTTTAAAAGTAGTTTAATACACATATGGTGTTTTTGAAATAACTGAGTTTCGGAATGTTTTTTTTTCTCCTCGAAGAGTACTTAGTGTTATACTTACAAGTGAGTTTTTGCACGAATTGACGAATTGATAAATTATGATACCGAGGACAACTCAAATCTGAACGAAACTAAATTGAACATGTGGTGTTTTAAAAATTAAAGTTTCAGTTAATGTTAACTGTGAAATTAATATAAAGTATGCTAAAATACAGGGCATGAACTCAAAAAGCTTTCAAAAACGCTACAGAATAATACAGAAACCTTTATGAAAGGTCGGAGTTTGGATGAAACACCTTTGACAGACCGAAGATGAATGTGTTTTGTAAATAGACAACATGATGGAATTCCTTTCATAGTTGATGCCCTTACTGCGCATGTATCTTGACTTGGCTTGTACATGCGTATAGGACTGAAGGTAGCTGGAATCAATAGCTTCGAAATTTTCCCGCCAATTCTCAAGTATTACTGATACTGTAATATGAATTAAAGTGATTTACATTTATTTTTGTGTTAGATTTCAAAGTACCAAGATAAGGAGCCAGTAAGTACATTTTTTGTAAGGGATTGTACACTTTAGTAGATTATCATCACACATTTAGGTAGGTTACATAATTTTATATTATAAAATAGGCTTGTACTATTATTATTTTATCCGGAGCTATTGCACCACTTGTTTGGGACAAAAGGTAGCACTTCACAGCTATGTTAATGTTAGAAAATCTAATGGTAACATCTGAACATTGCCGCATTGCGCACAGCATCCCACTCAGTCTTAGGGAGATCTCGCGGGCCGACATAACATTCCCTTTCGCGTCATCTGAAACATTTTGTATTTCATAACAAATACAATCCGATATTGTGATTTCGAGTGGACGGACATTGAATCTCTTGAAAAACGTGACAATAGAATCTATAACCACGGAACATAAACGTAAATTGAAGTTTAGTATTACAATGGGCTGGATATCTATGAAGAATCATATGGTATGTAATACGCCTGTGAGCTTAATTTAGGGTTTGCCTAAAAAGTTTCAGCTCAGAGAAGCTATTTGTTATGACTACGGCTTATGGTTGTATTAAGTGGTATTCCCGAATAAATTAAGATTCCTTATAAGATTTGTAGAAGTTGGTACTTTTATTTGAAATAAAAAGGTAATATTTCCTCAAACTACATAATTATATCTAGTACCCACCTTTTTCTAAAAATCTGTCAACTGTGTGAAAAAGCGTTCTATTTTCAAATTTGAAATACCTACGCAAATAGATAATTAATACAATATTATATCTCACACTAATCTTAAATATCACCTTTACAAAATGAAACCCTTAAAATAATATAGCTTACATTTAACAACACGGCATAACCATAAATGGCTTATTACCTAATAATAACAGTGTTAAGAATCAATCAATATTCTAGCATTATTTCGATTTGATGCCCCAGGAATCAAATCTGTCCAAAGAAAGTGTTAGCGTAAACTTGTGTACATTCAAACATTCAAATAAGTATAGGTGCTGCACTTTAGGTATCACACAATCGCACAGTGAAAACTAAATAGGTAGGTACCTACCATGTATGACGTAAAGAAAGACATATAGGTTACCTGCCTACATCCCGTCCGTCACATCCTCCAATTTTAGACCTAGGGGATGCTGCATCCCCTAGATTGTTTTAAATAATTCATATGATGTTGTATTTATTTTAGTAAAGCCGGACGCTATCGCTATTTATTTGTAGGCAAGTTCGGTGTTTATCGATTTGATGGAATATTTTACTAAAATAATCAGTGATGTACGTGTCCGATCACGCAATATGATGTTGTGTTCTTTAGGTTACACATATAGCCCGATGAAAACTAAGTATAATTTTAAAATTTAGGTATATAAAAACCAAGCTATTTAGTAGGTTTTTTCTATCCTTTTCATTGAATTGTGAGCTACCCTGCAAGTTTCAGCCTGATAGCTAATCGGGAAGTGCTCGTAATTTGAGTTGCAAGATTCCAGAACTGAAATACATACATAGACACAAGTGAAGTTAAGTAAAAGCTTTTAACTTTTAATATAAAAACCTGTCATTCATGGGAGCGTTGCATTCGTCTTTGGCAACCATATAGTTATGATAGCAACATTCAACATGCAGTCTCATAACCGCATTATGGAAAAATTTCCTTACTCTATGCTTATTCCTTATATTTGAGATCTTCGAGTTCTATCCAGTCACAGAATACCTAATATCCAGTGAAGGCTACGAGTGAAGGCGGAGTGAAGATCGATATTATCTGTGGTCTATCGAAATTAGTGACGTTAGCCGAATAAAATTCAGCTTGTATAACTATATATAAAATATATTTTATCGTTACCGAAGTAACTACAACTGTGTAAAATAGCGGTTCCTCAAATTAAAAATATTAGGTATGTTTATGTCTCACATTTATGTTGAACTAGCGACCCGCCCGTCACCGCACTGGTGTAATTTAAAAAAAAAAAGAGTTGACTTCGGACCTCGCTACCTTCAGGTCTCGTATGCTCATATTATCCATATCCATAATTAAAAAAAAGTGAATAATAAACTTTTAAAGTACTTAGAATCAGAACATTTACTGTCCGGCAATCAGTATGGTTTTCGTTTGGGCAGGTCAACGGAGGACGCCATCACATACTTGACTATGTACCTGAAAATCTTGATAATGGCTATAGGTATGTGGGTGTCTTTTCTGACCTTGCCAATGCGTTTGACACCGTATCCCGACCAATTTTGCTAAACAATTTAGAACGCCTGGGTTTCAGAGGAGTAGCGCTTTCGTGGTTTCAATCTTACCTGACAAGTCAAAAACAGAGTATTAAGTTAGGTGATGTCTTTAGTGACTATGCGGAAGTGCATTTCGATGTGCCACAGGGCAGCGTTCTCGGACCTACCCTAATTTTGGTCTACATTAGTGACCTCTGCTGTCTTAATTTGGAAAATGTGAAGGTTTCCGCTTACGCAGAGGATACTGCAATAATCTTTCATGACCAGACTTGGGACGGAATAGGGCAAGTTATTAACAAAGGTCTAGAAAAAGTTTCAAATTGGCTACAGAATAACTTACTCACTTTAAATATTAACAAAACTAAGGTCATAAGGCTTCAAAATTTCAAATCTGATGGGGCCTACCTTACCATTTGACATTAAACTTTACTCTTGTAAAAATACGCGTCTATCCGAATGCTAATCCTAATTACAGATTAGTACTGTTATAAAATATTTAGGAACACTTATAGATGATAACTGAGGATGATAAGCTAAATTGGGAAGTTGAAATAAAATATATAAGTAAATAATTCGAAAACTAATGCACATATTTAAGAGACTTGAGACAGATGAAGAAATCCTATAACTTGTGTATAATGCACTATGTCAGAGTATCATTATTTATGGGATAACAACTTGGGGAGCAGCACAGAATTATAAATCATTTGATAAGATTTTAACGTGCACAGAGGGCTGTTTTGAAAGTAGCTATTAAAAAGCTCTTTCTATATGCTACTAACAATCTACATAAAAAAACATTTTGTTACGTGTACGACAACTTCTTATACTTGCGATCATCCTAAGATTCCATAAGGCTGCACACAAATCAATTACTGGTTTAGATTCACGTCGGTTAAGGTGGGCATTCCGTAAAACTAGAACAAGATTTGCTCAAACTTTGTTTACGTATTTGGGACCCTATCTTTATAATTAATTAAAATAAGATATAAATATCTATTTTTTGTCTCAAAATGAATGTAAAAATAAGGTTACAACTTGGATTAGGTATAAAAACTACAATGAGACGAAAAAGATTTTTTAATAGTATATTCTCATATATACATATTAATATAGATAATAATAATTATACATAACAAATGAACAAATATTAATATGTTTAAAGATATTTATTTTAGGTGTCTTTCTAAATTTGTGTATAAATATGATATATATTATGTTTATCTTTGTATACTACTTACTAGCTTTATTTAAAAAAATGTATTAGTAATATATATCATTTTCTAGAAATTTACTACTTATTAGTCATATTATATTTTTGTTTCACCTGGGGAAAAAATAGTCGCCCCGAGACAGAGAATCCCCGTAGGGAGGCTGGCTAAGGTCAAAGTCAAAGTCAAAGTATTTTATTGTAAATAGGCAAAAATAATAGCACTTTTACGAGTCAAAATTAACATCTCCCGAAGAAAGACATATACATAAAATATTATAAAAAGATCAAATCAATCCAAATTTAGATAAACTAAGTATTCTTTGAGTTTGAAAAGGAAATTTCCCTTTCATGTGCCTACAGAGTTAAATCTCACACTGGAAAAGGAAATACCCTTCTGACTCTACCGGTGCTTCGGAAATACGCCCGTTAGAGAAGAGAGCACCAAGAAACTCTACGGGATGTATTTTTTCCATATTTGTTCATTCTTTATGTTTTTTTCAAATGTCACAATTATAACAAAACATGTAAACTACAAATATAAAAGGTAAAAGTGACAATGAGATATCCCACAAACATCAAACAATCACACTGGAAAAAATAAGGTAAAAACTTCTAACTCGATAATTATGTTGTATAAAACAACGTGATCTCATGGTATGTCTGAGACATCTCACAAAGTACCTTTGAACATTTCATACACTTAACGTTAACATCGAAGCTATCACTTATTATTATCATGGAGCTTGGAGACATCAGGCCATGCATTTCTGTCATTAATATAATCATTTACATTGTAATACGCTTTCTTTATGAGATTTACTTTAACAAAAGTTTTAAACCTTTGCATTGGTAATTGATCAATGCCGTCAGGTAACTTATTAAAAAATCGTATACAGTTCCCCATATATGAACCACTAACTTTCTTTAACCGAAATCCAGACACTTTTAGTTTATTTTTATTTCTAGTATTAAAATTATGAACATCCCTATTTTCAACAAAGGTATTGATATTCTTCCGCACATATATTATATTTTCATATATATATATTGACAAGCCACTGTAAGAATATTGATCTCTTTAAAACGTTCCCTAAGAGAATCTCGGGATTTCATATTGTAAATGGAACGAATTGCTCTCTTCTGTAGCACAAATATTGATTGAACACATGATGTAATTCTTTAATAATGATTGTACCTTTTCATTATGCACAGTAAAATTATTATTATAAGTAAAAATCTCCGAAACGGCTGAAGTAAAATTATTATTTTGACGGGATTTTCACTGGCAGATAGCTGATGTTAGTAGTATGTAGTAACAGAAGCTACTTTTATTTTTAAAAAGAATAAGGGATCCACGCAATAAAAACATGAAAAAGCAAAAGCCATGGCAAAGCCGCGGGCACAACATATATATAAGACTTCCATGAAAAATAATCTAACTGATGGTGAAAACCGCATTAAAATCCGTTGCGCAGTTTAAAAAGATTAAATTTTACAGACAGACGAAAGAAAGCGACTTTGTTTTATACTATGTATTGATTGATTGATTGACGCGCATGCCGATATAAAACATGGTCAACGGTATTTTTTATTTATTTTTTAATACTTTTTTGTGACGAGACGGGCAGGTCGCTCGCCTGATGTTAAGCGTCACGCCTGCCCATAACAGTTGCAGTGCACCCAGAACTTTGGTTGCAAAATCATGCGCGTCACTGCACTGCGCTCGTCACCTTAAGCACAGTACATATATAGTCTTTACACAGACATTGACAGTAGTATTTTTATGTTTTTATAGCAGTTAACGCCTGCTTAGCGCCTGCCTGCTGCTTTCTTTTGTTTTATATATTGACAGTAGTGTATCGAAGTATTGTTTTCGAGTTTGATGTCTAATTTCAGTCGGAGACCGATGGTTGCAACCTGTGAGGCTTTACCCGGCTACAAAAAAGGAGGGTTATGATTTCATCAGAATACCTATGTATGCATGAATGAATGTATGTATGTAGGTATGTTCGTCTGGTTGTACATGACCACAATTTACAGCCAACCTTTTAAATTTGTAAGAATATTCTATTAGTAAAACCAGAGTTATTAAGTTACTTACAAAAAAGGAGGCTATCGATTTCACGCGTATGTCTACACTCATATTATAAGAGGAAAGATTTGATTTTTTGTATGTTTGTATTTTTGTATCTTTGTTTATAAAGACAAACGGTAAAAATAAAGAACCGACTTCAAAAAAAAAAGACGTATTAGAAAGCTACATTATCAGCGTGTAATATGGGCTCCATTTTATTTTTAATAGACTTCACAAAAGGAGACGGTTATATGTTCGGCTGCATGTATGTATCTCCATCAATTGCGGACCGATTTTAAAAATTATTTTTGATTTGTTTGAAAGGGTATACTCTACAGGTAGTCCCATATAAATTGTATTAAAATTGGTTTAGCAGTTTTTCGAGAATATATAGTTTTGTTGAGTAAATCCATTCGATTTTGTGTTTATATTGCCTTTATTTTGTGTTTATCTCTAAAATTTCTAAACCGATTTAGATGGTTGTTTTTTTATTCTTTGTGTGTAGTCCCATATAAACTTCATCAAAATTGGTTCAGTAGTTTTATTACAAAATCTATTTGTTTTATAGTTTATGTTCTCTTATATCTTAGGATTTCTGAAACGAATTAGATGATTGTTTTTACTTGAATAATAAAACCTCTAGTGTGGTACTGTACAAATTTCATCAAAATTGGTTTAGCAGCTTTAAATTGCAATATTGTAACCCAAGGAATCTATAAAAATATTTTTCCAAAAAAAAACACTTCGTATTCAAATGTAAAAATAATTACAATAGAACCAGAACACTTTAAGAAAAGTAAAAATGTAATACCGATAAAAATTGGTACTTATTAGTCGTATTAATATTATGTTAGTCTATATGGGTAAGTATCTAAACGCATGTTACTACTTTGTATCTCAATTTCAATTTTATACTTTGTATCTCAATCCGAAATCGATGAAATAATATTTGACGATTGAACGAAATTTGGAAAATTGTATTTTTAGTCCTGGAATACATAGGCTACATTTTTCCGAGAAAAATGTCCACGCGGGCAAAGCCGTGGAGGATAATATAAAACTATACCTGTATTATTCTAGTTTATTCTTATCTTACGTTTTTTTTGCCAGATGGAAGTATATATATTTATAAACGATATATTTTGTAAGTTTTTAGAGTTGTTCAAACATTTTTCTTTCCGTCGGAAATAAAATATGACAGTTGTAAGCCGCTTGATACTTCATATTTCCAATAGCACTCTCGCGGTTAAGACGAATCCAATGATACCTCATTTAAAAAAATCCATTTATCCATTCCATTCCATTCCATTTTTTAGTCTGTAGGACGTGCCAAAGAAACGTAATAACAAACAAACATACATACATACATACATACAACCCAAACACATAACCCTCTGCAGTCGGGTAATAAATGAAGTTATACTTTTTTCGGATCCCAATAGTGGGTCGAAAAGATTGGACTAAAGACTCAAATCTTGATATACCTATACTTATATTACTATACTCTTTGGTCCAATCTATTTGTCGTTATGGCAATGGCATCCTAGTTGCAGAAAACAATCTCTCTTTCTCGTATGTTTACGTGAAGATACTTCATGCGCGAAACTCGCTCGTAGCGTTCTTTTCATAACCACGCTGAGACCCCTGTTTTCCGGCCCCCGCACCGCGTGCGTCAAATTGGCCGTTTACTCCTCGATACACTACTATCTGTAAAGACTAATATATGTACTGTGCCTTAAGTCTCATTGCCCAGTAATTTCGCTGGAAACATTGCCCTTCAAACCGAAACACAGACATGTTACACACTACTGCTTGGCGGCTGAATATCTGTCAAATTGTCAGGGATGCTTAAGAAAACAATCGCACGAATTGAGGGGGAAAGAGGGGAGAAGTGCTAACCCTCGGTACCACTCTCTTAAATATTTATAAACACACTTACGTAATTTATTTTCAAATATTTTAAATATGTATATTCGTATTCTTATACCTCGAAAAAAAAAAAGAATCTACTAAGCTGATTTTAATGAAATTTATGTGAGATATTACGATAGGTATGATACGATTTTATTATAGGTACCAATACAGAATAAAGGTCTGCGCACACCTGATGCCCCGGCACCGTAACCTCATCGCCTCGCCTTAGGAAAAACTTGCGGAGCTTGGTAAACTCGCCGCGCCGCACAGTGGTCCCATTTTGGGAAAAGGTGGACTTAGGACCGAAAGTCAGAATTTTGATCTGTTTTTTTTTATAGTACAGATTTCAACTATCCTAACAACACTTGTTATATAAAGAAAATCTGTAGGATGCACAGTTTCCGAGAAAAAAAAACATTTTTATTTTGTATGGAGAAAAATATTTTTTTTTTTCTTTCTCAAGTTGTGTGAAATAGTGAAGGTTCAGCTGATATTATACGAAAATCCCAGTAGTATTGTATCCAGAAAAGAAAAAAACAGTGCTGTCACCTGCGGCCACACGAAAAATGAGGTGTCAAAAAATTGAGGCGTATTTTGCAAAGATTGCTAATATCTGATTAATTATTTTTGTATTTTCGGCTAGTACTCTACATTTTAGATCGAACTATTAAATAAAATCACGAACAAGAAGAAAAAAAAACGAATAATTCAAAATGTTTGAAACATTTTCAGAGTAAAATATACAAAAGAAACACGCACAACATAATTCAAAAATGATGTCTACACCTAAAAGGTAACATATTTTTGCCTTGTTACCGTAGTTACCGGTCATATCACTGATATGACGCATAGAGCATCTCAAGCCAAGAGTTTTGGTACCTTTAAGATACCGAAGTACTCTTTTAGCTGCCATCCAATGTTGCTCCTCGTAACACTCATTGAACTGGCTTAAATTATTCACCACATGCACTATATCAGGCCGTGTACAAACTGCCAGGTACATAAGTGAACCTATCAACGCTCGATAGGGGATCTTTTCATTTGGTTTTCAACTATGTATAGGTTTTTCTAACCTTTGGCCTGGTACAGCTGGTGTGACAACTGGTTTACAGTTCTCCATATTGCATACTGTTAAAAGCTTCTCAATATAATTCTCCTGATGCAGCTTAATTCCGTTGGCATCCTGCACAATATGAATTCCTAGCATCAATTCAGCCTTTCGTAAGTCATTCATTTCAAAGCATTCTTGACCTTGAGTATATCTTGCTCATTGTTCCAAAAAATCAAGCTGTCATCCACGTATACAGCGATGATGATAACGTTACCATCTTGTGACCGTATGTAGACGTAAGGCTCGTTATCAGATTTTCTGAATTTCAATCTCATTAACACAGAATGAAGCTTCATGTTCCACGCTCTTGGAGATTGCTTCAGACCGTATAGTGACTTTTGTAATAGGCAAACGTGACTCTCCTTGCCTTTTACTTCAAAGCCCTCTGGTTGTTTCATGTAGACGACTTCACTCAAATCTCCATTCAGGAATGCCGTATGCACATCTATTTGGTCAATTTGTAGACCCATGTTAGCAGCTAATGATATCAAAACTCTCATAGAGCTATGTCTTAATACAGGGGAAAAGGTATCAAAGTAGTCAACTCCCCTCCGTTGACTGAAGCCTCTCGCAACGAGTCGTGCTTTATAACGAGTTTTTCCCCCCGCCTCTTCTTTGATTCGAAATAACCATTTCGAATCAACGATGTTGCACGATCCCGGTGGCTTCACAAGCGTCCAAGTTTTGTTTTTCTTGAGGGCCTTTAGCTCCTCCTCAAGTGCGACTTTCCACTTCGCTCCATCCTCTCTGGATAATGCATCCTGAACTGTCAAAGGGTTTTGAGACAGAGTAACGGCTTGATACGTCACAAAATCTGAAGACTGCGTCGGTTTCCTTTCCCGCAGTGGGTATCTCCTACCCATCTGCACATTATTGTGATCTGATGGGGTATCCTCAGTATCTGATTCCTCTCTTTCATTAGATGTTGCCCACTCGTCATCCTCAACCTCAACCATATCGTTCTCAGGAACCGCCTCTTTAGGCCCAGCATCACTTTGATCTAGTTCCCGCAGGGAAGTCATTTCTGGAACTGCTTCTTCTTGGGTTATTTCTGAAACTTCCTCCAGTTAACTTGCTATCTCTGGCAGTGGAACAGTTTGCTCTACAGGTGGTCCTCTATTGTTCTTATTTTAAGATTTTTCGAAGAACACAACGTCTCTGGCTTTATGCAATTTACCAGTTTCTTCATCAACTAAACGGTAGCCCTTCATTTCTTCGCAGTACCCAACAAAAATCAGTTCTTTGCTCTTTGCATCCCATTTCTTCCGTTTTGGATCTGAAATGTGCATGTATACCTTACAAGCGAATACTCGTAACATACTTAGATCAACTTTACGGCCAGTCCATGCTTTCTCTGGAGTCATTCTTTTGACTGCTATCGTGGGTGACGGGTTCTTTAGGAAAAAAGCTGTGTTGACAGCTTCCGCCCAATAGACTCAAATAGTCCTGCATCTTCAAGCATGCTTCTTGCTTTGTCATTAATGGTTCTGTTCGCTCGCTCGGCGACACCATTTTGCTCAGGAGTGAATTCAACTGTAAGTTGATGACGGATTCCCCATGCTTTGCAGAACTCATCCATCCTCCTGCTGACAAACTCCTTGGCGTTATCTGATCTGATAATTTTCAGCTTATTTCCAGTTTTCCAGACAACTTGACAAATTCGGAAAAATTCTCAAATACCTCTTCTTTATTTCTCAAGAAGTACACAAACGTTTTCCTGGTAAGGTCATAAATAAATATGAGAAATTGTTGAAACTCTCGGAATGACTTCTCACTCATAGGCCCACACACTGTCTGTGTGAACTAACCCCAAGACCTCTTTTGCCCTGCTGGCATTAGATTTTTAAATGGCTGCCTCGTCTGTTTCCCCATAACACAAGCTTCACACTCTAGCTTAGAAATTGTGTTAGAAAAACTTACCACATGCGCCATCTTATTTTGAGCAATGTAAGATTCCGTACCCCTAGGTGACCCATTCGCCTGTGCCACAAATCCATCTGGTCAGAAGCTGTTGAAGCTAAAGCCACTTCCTGTGAACAATATTGTATCTTATAGACACCCTTCTCTACAGTACCTGTATGCGAAACATCACCAGTAACCTTACATCCATCCGCTTTCATTATCTTAAAGCCAGATTTGTCAAACACAACAACTAGGTTTCTACTTACAATTGTGCTCACACTCAGTAAGTTAGTTGCTAGCCCGGGTACATACAATACACCTCTTTTCGAAACCTCCTCATTAACCACATTACTAATTTCCTCACTATACACCGTTTCACCATTTGCACAAGCTACCTCTACTTGTTTATTTATTTTTTTACAGTCCGTTAACCACGCTTTTCTATTTGTCATATGGTTAGACGCTCCAGAGTCAAGGACCCACTCTCGAGATCCCTGCTTCCCTGTAGTTGCCATCGCTAATGATGTAAAAGCACCCTTCTTTGTCTTCGGGTTCTTCGGACAGATATTTGCTACCTATGTGAGTCCCACCGCATATGAAGCATTTTATCGGACAAGTTTTGTTCGTACTTCTCTGAGATCGCTTATCATTGTAACTTTGATATCTAGCTTGCAGTAGTCCCGCTATGGTTGTTTAATGTTTTTTTTTTGTAGTTTTTTTTTCCCCCAGAGGTTCCATTAACTAGATTACGGGGATTTTAATTCCCTAAGTCCCATGTATCTTATAAATCATGCACAGAAGCACAAACGTATAATTTGGTAAAAATAGGTAAATTTATATATTAAATCCACTTTTTATTATACTCATGTCTTTTGTGTGATTTTAATTATTTTTTCAGGCTATTTATGCCTATATTTATTTTATTTATGCTTAGACCCCTAATTGAAAATAAATTATGCATTCGCGCATTGTTCATCTGATTAATATTTATTAATGTTAATATTTTTACGAAACTCCAAAATAATTTAAAACTGTCAGACAATTATTTTCGACCTTATTGACATGGACAAGTACCTTATTTTTAAACGTATTGTGACTAAATGAACACAGTAAATGCAGAATCTGATTAAATCTGCTTAATGTCAATATGGGTCAAAATAGTGCGACGCAAATTTTTGTAATGTACATTGCCTCAACACCATTTAAAAGTATCACACGATTTTCGACCTTATTGGCATTAACTAAGTACAGGTTGTCCAGATGGCAGAGTGGCAGATTTCAAAGTTTGAACAAACATAGTTTCTGAACGCATTTTAGTAGCCATCGAACAGTGGTTTCGAATGGTTTTTCGCTGTCTGAAGCACGCCGTCGATTTAATAATCGTTACGGTATTCGTCGATTACGCGATGGATCATCGATCAACCTCATTCAGTCATGGGCAGCAAAGTTCAGAGCTACAGGATCAACATTAAATAGACCCAGACCAGGACCTATACCAACGGTAGCCACGAACGAAAATGTTGAACGTGTTATGGTTTCTGTCACTGAAAATCCCCGTTTATCACTTCGTGGACGTTCATCAATATTGAGAATTACGAAATCAACTTTACAGGTTATAATGCGAAAAAATCTCAAGTTCCATCCGTATAAAATTCAAATCGTTAAAGATTTACATGATTCTGACTTTGTTGAGATTTCGTACTGCTACTCGGATGGGTAACATATTCTTTAGTGACGAAGCCCACTTTCACCTCGGAGGATATGTGATAAGCAAAATTTCCATTACTGGAATGTCTGCAACCCAAGACAAATGCATCAAGAGCCTTTAAATAAACCTAAAGTTACAGTCTGGTGTGTATTGTCTGCATCTGCCATCATAGGGCCTTATTTCTTTGAAAACCAATGTGGCGAAATTGTAACTGTGAATTCGGAGAGATAAACCGAGATGATAAACGACTTTTTTAGACTGGAACTACAGAATAGTCCATACTTCAACCAAAACACGTGGCTCCATCAGGACAGGGCCACAGCTCATACTGCTAATGTGTCTTTGAATGCAGTGCGGCAGTTATTTCCAAAAAAAACATATCCCGAAACGGCACCATACCGTGGCCACCCAGGTCACCAGATTTAAGCCCATGTGACTTTTTCTTAGAGGGGACACTTAAAATCCGTTGTTTACAAAACAAATCCGAGCACTGTGACACAACTTAAATAAAATATTCGATCCGAAATCAGCAGGATTCCCCAGTCGCTCTGTAAACGCGTTTTTGAAAACATGCGTGCTAGACTCGAAGAGTTTGTCAGGCTCGATGGCCGACATTTGGAGAACGTGGTTTTCAAAAAATGAAATCCGCATTTGTTATTTTTAAATTACAATAAACATACTTTGTATTAAAGGTGTAGTTTTTTTTTTTACAATTTTTCGAACTTTTAAATCTGCCACTGGACACCCTGTACCTCGTTATTTCAATGTATTTTGACTAATGAACACAGTAAATTCCAAATCTCATTAAATCTGTCAATAAGGCTACGATAAGGGTCAAAATCGTGTGACGCTAATATGATATTATTGATATGAATTACCTTGATTTTCGATGCTTTTGGACTAAATGAACACCGTAGAAATTTACTTTGCATTATATTGCACTCTATTTAATAGGTAAAAGAGTGCATAGATATTTAAAAAAAATGAATTGTACTGTTTTTATTCCTACTGAAGAATGTTATAAGATTAAATTCTTACACTGAAAGTAATATTCAAAAACTGCTAAACTTAGAAGAGCAGTAAAGTTTGCCTAAACTGGTGTTGATAAGGTTAAATTAAAAATAATTGTTTTACAATACATTTTTACTAATACAATCCAAATTTTTTTGTGTACCTTATTTTTCCAACACTGGGCGTGGGTGAGCAGGCCACGTCGTCGCCGCGCTTACATCTGGCGGTAGCCGTGGCTATGACTCGCGGGCGCCCCGCTTGCCCCTCACGGCCTGCTCAAAGGTGTATAACCAGTAGTACTGCTATATTTGTCCCGTGACGACGACACTACTGTAATTTGTTTTCAGTGGCACTTAAGACGAGTACATTTCTGAACCCAATTTGTATTTTTTTTTGTCTTGGTACCTGCATGATGGAGTACGAAATGAAACACTTATACCTACTGGAAATGCGGTTTTTACTTGCCATTTTCTCGTGTACCTACATTTTTTTCCTATTAGTAGGACCACGACAGAAACCTATTTTTGTTGGTCCTACTGATGTATTAAATCAAAAGTTTACCTCTTTTGTAAAGTACCTACGTACCACTAGCATTTTTTTCCCGTGATCCAAAAATATTATTGCCCGTAGTCGACCTGGAAAATGTGTGATCTTTTTGATCACAATTTATTTTTATTTAGGGTCATAAGCTCTTCAGTTATTTTTTTTTTATTTATATGTAACATATAAGACGTTACCCAAATAAAGGAGACCGATAGAAATAAAATCACAAAAAAGAAAAAGATTAAATATATCATTAGACATAATGTTACCAAATTACACGTTTGCGTGTCTGTAGTACATATAAGACACACGGGACTTCAGGGAATTAAAATCTCAATAGTCCAGTTAATAGAAGAAAAATCTCAGTGATCCCGTTACGGAACAACCAAAGCGGGACTAACTGGAATACACCAGGTCTAGCTGTCAACCAACCGTCGTCGCCCAGGCGTAAGCGCGGCGTAGCCGGGTTGACAACTCGGCGATGTGGAGCCGATCCGGTGCGGTGCCGAGGTGGGCGGTGACCTTTGCTCATTACAAGAAAATTCAAGACCACATATAATTTTAGTGTACAATGAACGGTTGTGTCACATAAAGCGATTTCTTTTATACATCATTTGGAGTAAGTACCTTTTACCTACTTTTAAACGACTTAAAAAAAGGAACGTTTCAATTTGATGTGTTTGTATGTATTATTGTTGAAAATGCGAAATATTCGTATATGATAGACTATATGGGTCACTAAGCATAATATGTACCTAATTTCATATATGTATGTATGTATATATCTAATATTTATATCCGTTAGTCTCATACTTCTATGGTTAGTCTATATGAGTACCTAAGTATCTCAACAAATATACCAAATTTCGCGGATGTATGTATATGTATATACGTATGTTGTCGGTTTGGGCGTAGCACACATACCTCAATTTTTAAAATTATTTCTTTTTTCATAAGTTTTATACGATTTGAAGCCGTTTTTTTTTTAAATTAATTTTCATTAATCACGCAAGTAGGCCACTTAATCGGTTCTCGGATTCATCTCTCTCGGAGTAATCAACAGGACTGGAATGTAGGTAGTGTTTTACCAAAGTTTTCAAACTGTAGGTACCTAGGTATTTGTTTTTTTTTCATACTAAGTAGATACCTACTTAAATTCAAATAAAACATACTACTTATATATGTATGTTTTATTTGAATTTAAGTAACCTAACCTAACTATAACACTACAAAAGGAATTGAACACCTCTTAATTTTTTGACATCAGTTAAAAGAATACAATCCATTTATTTCGCGTAATAATTATTATGAATGTGTTAATAACAGTAATTATTATTGTGACTTTGTTTACTTCTTTATTCTGTGACTTTGTATGCTGACTTTACTTGTTCTTCTTCTTCTTTTTTTATTAGATGGCTTCTGCGGAGGCACTGGCCTACTAGCAATTTCGCCAATGTCAAGTTTAATAGTTTATAGTAATGTCACGTCACAGTCAATAATTGTCAAGTCACGAATCAGTAAAATGGAGGACATTTACTAAAACTTCCGAGGGAGATTAGCTGGTTGTTAGTTTTCCATTTTGAAGCTTGACTTGACACCTAACCTGACAATGAAAATAACTGAAGCGCATGGGCGCGTTCACATAATACGTTCGAATCATCCGTGCGATTATCGCTTCATAGCAATTTCGACTCTATCGCAAGGCATTAGTGATATCGATACTGACAAGCTAAGTTATGTAATTGGGCCACCGGAGTTAGTGAACGACTTTGGACGTCCACATAGAACTGACAACTGTCAAGTGTCAGTTTCATACTATTCCTCCCCTCCCCTACTATTTTTCGGATGACCCATGCGAACGCCCGACGACGCCGTGAACGATTTCGAGTGATCGCGCGGATGATCCTTGCGTCCTCGAACGTAGTAAGTGAACGCGCCCCTGAACATGAGCGCTGAACGCTTCTGTCGATTTTCCCGCCCGAACAGCACCACTGATTTTACATTGCGGCCGAATTTAGTACTATTGTGCGTCTCAATCACAAGCTGTGTTGCCAGTTTGGATCTTATAGTCCGATTTCAGATATTTTTGGCCTTACTGAGTTTTTGCGGAACCTGGGCCCTATTTAATAAAACTATAGTAGACTGACAAGTGTCAATCGACAGATGTCAGTCAAACTACCGAAATGCGTATCATAAAAACCCGACAATTCATTTAATGAATTATCAACATTGATTTCAAAAATATTTACATGTCAGATTTCAATTCTGACATGTAAATATTTGTAATGAATATATTACTTTGACTTTGACTTTCAATATATTACTAAATGTGTTTCATAAAACAATAGTAGTGACCGGCAGTCAACCAACAATTGTCTAACAAATGTCAATAGAAAAACGTTTTATGAAACGGCGGTTGCTTAAAAATTACCACGATTTTTAGAATTGTCGTGACAATTGTGACAGCTGAAGCTTTACCCATCGCACTACTATGACGGGTATTGTGAAATGCAACATGACTGAAAATAATCAGTCCTATCGTGATTGTTTGTTATATGAAACGCAGGTTTGGCGTATTTGACTGACATTTGTAGTTTTATTATGATTTGTCGCTTTATGAAATAGGGCACTGATTACATGATACCGTAGTCCAATTGACCGAATAACTGAACCGTACTACAGGCAAAGAGTTATAATATGACAGTCTGATCTCTTTGCAATCATATCTTTTCAAATTTAAATAATAGTTGTTTTCGTGGAAAATTAAACAAACGCAATTTATCTTCATAATACGATGATTGGTATGTATCTGTAGGAATTTACGCGTTTTCTAAGGTAGTGATTCTTTTGTGCGTAGTTATATTATTTATTCTGTGGCACTATACAGGAACAATATGTAGGAACCATAATTATTAATAAAAAAAACTTGTTCAGTTTCGGCGGTGCGGATTTGTGCAAATCGATCAGTTTCGAACCTTTGCGCGCTTGACTGCCGGCAACACTGATCACAAGTGCTACATTGGTTAGTGCGTGTCGTGTTTTTATTTGTGAAATTATTTATTATCTTCGCCGTTCGTAGACAAATATCGTGTGTGAATTTATAGAAAAAAGTGACCAATAATTGTTAGGTAAGTTTTTTGATAATTTTACCGTAAGGTTATGTAATACTAAATGCTTCTTGAATTATGATGACGAGACTTATTTTGTATGAAAAGTAAAGGCTGCAGCTAAGTTAACCATAAACTATTACGAAAAATTTGAAGGCTCGCATATTTTCTATATTACCTAATGTTTTGATGCGTAATCTATTATTTTCTTGAATGTTGATGTCACATAACCTCAAATAGTAGTCCTCGGGTTTCGTACTTACTAGATAAAAGTAAACTGTAATACCAGCTATGTATGTTAATAGTTTTGCATTTTAAGTAAGGTACATAGTACCTACCAACCGTCCTAACAAAAAATATTCCAATTCGAGTACTGGAATAGGTAAACTTGTAAGTTATTTGCGGCTTGAAAGTTTGGGCGGGAAAGTTAATTGTCATTTCTCGTAATCAAACGCATTCATGACTGATTCACTAGAATCCCTTTTTAACAACCCAAACTTTTTTGTTTTCAGATACAGACCTTTTAATATTAAATAGATTTACTGAATGAGGAAGTGAACTAAATACATTCTTGAATACTATTCACAAGATGAAAACAGTCCAATCAGACAAACAGTCCAAAAATAATGGCTATCAATCTGATGATGACAACATCAGATATAAAATAAATAAGCAGTACTTTAATAATACTGTCCCATCACCTCCCAAGCCTAAAAGAAACGAAAGAGATAATAGCGATGATGACAATGTGCGCTACAAATTTCCAACAGTTCTGTCAAAACCTAAACCAGAAATAAAACCTAAACCAAAAATCAAAGTGAACTTTTGGAGCAATAAGCTAACAAGCAGTCGACTGCATCATGCTGATAAAGAGAGGCAAAGATCAAGTCGCAGGCATACTGTTGGTGTCACCGAGGAAGCAAATGTATTTAAACCCAAGCCGTCCATTATCAAAGTTCGTAAACGAGTATCATTCCTTCCTTCACCATTGTTCTCTGAGAATCATGTTCCTATGGTAACTGTCCCTGATGACTTGACAATACAATTTAATGAAGAAGAAGCTAATGACTTGCGTGAGGATTTGGACCAAGCATTTGTTAACAGTGAAAATCAAATCAAATCCAGTGATAAGAGAATGTCTAGGAGTACTCTCACACAGACAAGTCCAAAAGGCGCAAAAAGAAAGCGGAGCTTTGAAGGTGACTCTAGGGTTCACGGGAGTGAAAATGAACTGGAGTTTTTCTCCAAGTATATTGTACAAAAGTTGAGAAGAATGGAGACAAATCAACGCATATATTCTGAAAATATGATTAACACTGTTCTTATGTTGGGACAGCTGGGTAAACTTAATGGAAAATCTAAAATAGCCGAAGCATAATATCTAAGAAGTGCAAACATCGTGTTTAAGTACATTAGCTTGTTGTAAACTTTTACATTTTAATGACAATTTACTATTCCACATAGTTTTGAATGTATTTTTCTAGAGTATTATTCAGAAAGAAGTGGAGTAAAGGGCAATCAAGATAATTATAAAAATGTATCTATCCAGAAGGTGCGTTATTGTTATAAGAGGTTTACAAATTATTTACAAATATAAACTAATAATGCACAAATAAGTACTATTTTTTCTATGGATTTTAACTGTTCAAGTTGTTACCATTTTACTATTTATGTTTTGCAAAATGCTAATAGTTTTATGCTGTCACTTCTCACCAAATAATTTTGGTTCATATTTCATGAGCACATGACGTTTAGGCCGGTTGCAGACCGAGAGCTAAGCTGAGTAAGGTTTACTTACCTTAGCTTTGATTGATTGGGGCTGATAAAAAACAGCTATGTGACCTAGCTAAACTAAAGTATTAGCATGGAAATGATGTATGTAATAACATTACTAGCTTAGCTCTTGGTCTGGAACCAGTTTTAGTTATTACAGTAGTAAGAATAAACTGTTAAATAGAAAAATAAATTTCACGAGTAAATTAAGATATGAAATTGTATATAAGATATTTTATAATTATAGGCATACACAAATCAATTTATTCTGCCCTAATATTTAATGAAGTGCTAATTAATTTAACAGTGATGTTTTAAAAGGGGTGTTTAAAATGTTTGGTTTGAATATGTTGCAATTGCTGAATGTAACACTTGCTTACAAATAATAAATTATTATTGAATGTTTTCCAATAAAATATGAAGTGTTTTAATTGAATGTTGGTGATTACATGCATACAAAGTTTATCTCTATTTTATAAGTGTGTGCTATTTTTATGTTAAGTAACATGTTTGTGTTGTAATGTAACCTTTGAAATGTTCATTAGATTATACATAGTTTGTATGTTGGTTGAGTTTCTAATGATAAGATCCACTGCCGAGTCCAGTTTCTTGCACTTTGTTGTTACTATAAATGGGGTACATACAATTACCATTTATTTTCTGACAAAAGGAACAATAGATTCTATTGTGATGTTGGTGTACTTGTGTGCTTCTTTTTCCTAATAATAGGGGACCTGATTTTACTACTGACCGTGGTAGAGATCCCTAAAAATTTAAGATGCTAAATTGTTAAAAGTACCTGCATAGTTGTACGAATTCATTCCTTTTAAAGAAAAGCATGCAAATAATATTATTTAGCTTTTTTAGTTTTTCATGACAAGTGTATTAATTATCAAATGGGGATTATATCTGAAATCCCCACAGCTTCAATATTGATGGTGTAGTGGGGATTGTCCTACTTGGGTGGCGAAGCTGGTGAGGATATACGGATTGACCCGTAAGTATGGTATATAATTATTGTTGATCGATGTAATAAAAATATATTATGTATGATATGTAATTACACTTTGTTCTGAGTGTCGTCGGTACTAGCTCAAAGTGGTGGATTCAGCTCTAATATCATAGTTATTGTCTTAAATATTTGAGGAGTTTATTTACATTGTGAGATTTTTACTGTAGCCTTGAGGACTACCTCACTAATAAAATTAATTATATAAAAAAATGTGCAATTATTTTGTGGTAGTTTAAATGTTTTAAATAATATTGTCCCAAATCGGTTAATCTGTAAATTACTTATCACAGTAACGTAGAATAACTATATTGAATTATGCTACAGTAGTTTAATTTTGTACTCGGTCTTATCTAGACTAACTAGCAAAATGTAGTTGTAGTATATTGTAATCATCCTACAAGTTAAATCTAAGCTAAGTAAAGTCAGTAGTTATAAATCCTCAGTGGCCATTAGAAGTAGCACAACCCATTCGCCCATTCTCATTAGTATGTAAATAGGAAGGGTAGGAGGTAGGTGCTTCCGCCTGATAGGAAGCCGGCTTGCGTAGGCATCGGAACTGCAGGTTGGCATTCCTCGTCTTAGTTCCTATTGCGTGTTGTTTGCAAACGGTTGCCGGGCGACGATAGAGCGCCGCCGCCACGCTACATCCGGCGCCGCCGCTCGCCCAAGTTTCAGTACCGTCGCGCCCGCCTTACCAAGCGGATCACAGCATACCTACTATGATTGGAAACGCGCGGGATTAAAATCTTATCTTGTATGAGAGTTTTTCATCGTGATTATGTTTTAAGACCTTCGCAAATGCATTTGATGCAGTTTTTTAACAAAATATTTTTAACGTTTTACAAATTCCGGCGGTGTTTAAAACGAAACGATTAAATTATTTTTTCGTGTTGGAGCTTTAATTTTAGGCCTTTGAAAACTTTGTCGAATTGTATACGATTTATATCAAGAACTGCTCAAGATGGATATAGTCCATCGATTGCATTATCTTGTGCTATCTCAGAAATCTGATCTGATGACGATGGATCGAGAGCAAAGAATGCGAATGCGACGCCAGTCCAGCCTTCCCGAATACAGCAAAGCGAACAAAACTAGACAACGACTCGAGCAGGCGTATTTTAATGATGTGAGTTTCATTAAATATTCCCTTGAAAGTTAAAAAAGCAACAGTAACTAGGTATGTGGATGAATTTTATCAAAGTTCGGGCCGTGGCTATGAAATAATCGTGCAGTTTTCAAGGTAACTGTCGTTAATATATCGTTACAAATATTGGTAAACTTCAGTCTAGCCTAACGTCCGTTCTTGTTCATTTATCCTTACATTTGTAATGTTTTTTTTTTATTACTGACTAGGCAATCGTTTGACCACGATCTCACCTGATGGAAAGCGATGATGTGGTCGAAGGTGTAGCACGCTTGCCTAGTAGATACCTATTCACTCTAGACTTGAACACACCGGGGTTATAATTTACCTGAAACACTGACGAGGGCAGGGCATTCCACTCCTTTGCAGTTCTTTTAATAAATGAAGAAGCGTAACGCTTCGTTCTTGAATTAATTGTGTAAGAACGCGTTTTTTTTTAATGAAACTATTCTTACGTTTGTATGGGATTAATAAGTTGGTTTATAAGTAACGATCGGTATTCTGAAACAACACTGAAATTATAAGCTGTAATTTCGTGAAATCAATATGCTTTGATTGTTTATCTTCAAAGGTAATTATGTCAAAGAAGTAGAACCTTTTAGGAATAAGTAAATAACTATTAGGTAATTATTTATTATAATACATACCAGCTGCGTCTCGCGGCTCTGCCACCCCTGATCACCTTCTAGGGCCTGGGATGAAATTTCATAAAATCCTACCTCAGAGCAGCCCTACCCTAGGGTACCCAAGGAATATTTCCTCCAAATTTCAAATCTCTAGGCTGTGCGTTGTCTATCTGTCAGTCAGTCAGTGTGTCACGGTACTGTTTTATAGGAACCTACTTACCACTACATATAGAAGAAAACAGTAGAACCTAAATTATGTAGATGTTAAAGATTAAACTGAGGTTAGGTACTGAAAATCAATAGTAAATGGCACTTCACACACATCAATGACTAAAAAGCTGCCAAGATGATTTATGTAATGTATCGCTAAAGTGGTCGTGTTGTAAAACCGATCCGGGCACGCTTCAGATGCAAGTCAAAGCTTATCTCCAAGCCGTGATAAAAAATAGTTCCTGAAGCGACGCGATAGCAAGAATAAAGAGGAGATTTACAATAGGAACGGTATAAGATAAATCCTTTTGAGCGTCGCATCGCATCGTCCATCCGACGCGATAAGAGCTTTACGGTCGTAGCTTTTATTTAGTCTTGACACGAATCCCACGATCTTGATGCAGTTGAATATTCAAAGGAGTCGTCGGCTGTAATTCACTAACTACCGACAAAATAAAATCTTATCGAAGAAACAGCTCTAATTGTGAACCACGCAATCGTTTTGGAAACCGCGAACGCACGAAGCTTGATCAAATGGCGTGACCGCTCAGGTGCGGCGTCTAGTGTTTCAAAGTCAAAGGGCTAAAGTACTTACGGTGTGCTCTACTTCCAGTGAGCAACGTGATTGATTGTATGATTTTATCGAATGACATTATTTCATTAATATGGTTGCGATCCCTTTTAACAGGAACAGAACCGGTCAACCCTTTTTCCTTTATCAACTTAGGCCAAGGCAGAATGAAAAAAGCCGCTAAATAAGTTTTACCAAGTTGGAAATGGCTTGAAGAATGAAAGGCATGTAAATGACTTAAATTTGCATTACACAGTTCCCAACTTTGAGGGGCAAGCACTTATTTCGTAGGCTTTGCTACCTATATAAGCAAATGTAGGTAGGTATTTTGGGTCGTAGATATTTTTTTAACATTTTATGGGGAAAAATATCTACATAGAGCATGTTCGGTTTCTCATGAAATATGTAGCTTGCTAACAATTTTGGAGATTCTTCAAAGTTAATAAATGGTTAGTTAAAGAAGTCACAAAAATGTATATTCTGCTCGAAAATATCAAAATAATTATAATCCTTGTTTACGTGGAATTTTCCGCGGAGACTTCGAAGGCTGGTATTAGTTCGTCGTATTTGATTTGCCGTTTTACATTACAATATTCAAATAAGTTGTCGGTTCTTACTAGTAGTGTGATGTATAGGTAGCCGTTTTCCGATTTTTTCCTCTTGAGGGCGAACTGAATCACTCCGAAAGAAACCCATAGAACCTAATGCTATATAGAATATCATTAGTAATGCTAGTTTTTGTATACAGAAGGAGCTATTCGCGGCGAAGGCGGACAGCGGTGGAGCAGCAGTCGACCGTAAGCTCTCGTCATCATCAGCTGGTAGCATGAAGAACAAGTGGCTCAAGGCTTTTAGGAGCCTGAAGCCGCCCAGTGCTCCCCCGCCTCACGCCGCCCCGCCTGACAGGTAAGAAATTCTTTGATTCACCTTTTTTATCCCACCAAGCATCGAGGTAAAAAAAAAATGTTCTGCACCACCTTGGTACTTGAGTTCTGTTTATTGTAAGCATAATTTAAAGGTATTTGTGTCCCAAAAACAAAGAAACATTATTTGAAAACTTACAGTTACAGGCAATTATAGCTGCCTAGCTTCAGATTGTAGCAGCGCGTCAACATGTTTCTTTAATTTCACGGAATTATTTAATTCTTACGTAACTACCTAGGTATTGTTGTGTAGCAGTTAGTAAAAATAGTTTACAAAATATGTATGTAAGTACCTACCGATCGACTCAGTCATTAAGTTTATAAAATGACCGTAGTCTCTCCCACTGTAATTATTTTATCAATTATCTCGCCGCCCTGCGACAGAAGGCTTTGACTCAAGTGCTCTAAAGTGGTAAAGCACTTTTCACGATAACCTAAGAATCACATAAAAACGTTTTTTTAATCTCTCTTTCAATATGCGTTTTAGGCGCGTCTTTACACCTGAATAAAATAAGCAAATATTTTTTTACCTACACCTACCTAATATTAGGTACCTATTACTTGGAAATTATTGATTTTCACAGCAGCGTTTGAATAGTTCTTCCATGAAAACTACAAGTCGTAAGATCGTATGAGGATTATTATATTTTATGAAGATGTTGTTTTCAAAATTTCACTTTGAGCTTACGTTTACGGCTTACGTGCTTGATTTGTGCTGATTTGCAATATATTACCAAGCTTGTTTATGCCTCTATGGCTTAGTTTGGAAAGCCAGTACAGTTGGTAAATAGAGGTACCTATTCCGATAACTGTTCTACTTATATATGAAATACCTATTGACATTACTTCAAGTAAGAAATATTCCTGGGATTTCTGCAGTACGAACTTTTAGTTCGGTTGTTATTATTCGTAGTCGTTGGCGATCAAATGCGAGCTATAATTTAAACTTCATGTAAGTGCTATAATTTCAACTTCTTTAACCCATAAAACATCTGGAAGACCAACCCGACCTTTCCGGATGATTCAGGATGGTAATAATTTTATTTCGTTTCCTTCTAGTTTCAGTTTGGTAAAGCTAGGTTTATGGGTCAACTTTATTAATCCATTAAGTTAACAATCAGCTTAACTGTTCCGCTTCGACTGCTTTCTGGCATCGGAAAACTGGATTAAAAGCGGATCGCCCAGCTCAGTCGACATTTATAATGCATCGCCGTCTCTAGAGCAAAACGATTGAAATTAGTACGCGGGAGAGCATACCGCATATAGGACACTATACACCCCCAATCAAACTATAGTATTATTGTCCCGAATATATTTAATTATTTTATCTAGCCATATATACATGGTAGACCTTGTAGGTCAAAATGTCAAGATGGTCACGACAAAAATTTTTGGTGACCCAGAAAATATATTGCCTTTTTACAGGTTTGACCAACGAAGAAAGCTCAATTAGATTTAATCTCAACATAGTCTTTACGTGGCGCTGTAAATGTCGTGCAAAGCACCTATACCTACGAGTTCCTTTGTTGAAGCCTGCTGTCAATATTTCATTCAAACAAGGTCGCTATCGCCGTAATTGAACGAGCAAGATTTTAATCTATCGGACGGGCCAACCGGTCCACTTGCCTACATTTCACGACCGAGTGCTTGTCAACTTGCTAATAGACAAGCACTAGATAGTGAAACCAGACTAACTAATAATGCGTGATACTATCGGTGATCATAGCAACCCCTCTATCCGCCGTAAATGTCGTGCTAACCTACGAGTTGCTTCAGGTGTCTGCCTGCTGTCAATATTTCATTCAAACAAGGTCGTGTAGGCTATAATTGAATGACGGATCGACCGATCCACTGTTGTGAGCGGAGCAACACCAAATTGTCTACATTTTTACTTTAATTTATGCTTCTCAGCTTGCTAAAAGCGATTCGATCGGTGATCATAGCAACCCCTCTGTCTAGAGACCTATCAAATCTTTTGTCTTCATTTTTCCACTGATGGTCCTTCAAACACTTTAGTCGCGATGGTAAGGTACTTAAATCTCGAGCGCTTAATGGTCAGTCAGACACATTATGTAAAGAGTATTATGTGTCGTTTGACAAACAGGATTATCACAAGAGCTTAAGTCGATGGTAAGGTTTCCACCATCGACCATCGATACGTGGTAGCAGTTAGTTTCTTCGAATTTAATACTACGTGTTTAAATTAGACTATTGAAATTATTTTGTCACTGTTGTCCATCTGTCCCATCGCTATTCGATTGATGGATTCATGGGAACTAATGAGATTTTATATATAACATCATTGATGGGAACTAGTAAATATAAACCGTGATACCACTGGTACTCCGTTGTATGGATTTGAAGACCTGGTGGTGCCACGTTTCCGAAATCAAGTTCTCGTGGCACCCCCAGGGGTGCCTTGGGTCCGGAATGGCATAAACTATGATCCCACATTTTATGTCGGAGGTATTGTATTTTATGTACATACTTAAAAAAATGTTTGAATCCAACTTCAAATTTTGATAGAAAATGCAGAAGATCATAGTAAATAGAATTTTGCTTGAATAAATCTAAAGCAAGATTCGAGCGGTCTATGCAAATAACAATGTTGGAGATAACGAGGTGCATACAAAAGTTACAAAAGTAGTGTTTATTCAATACAAAAGGAATGGCACTTGCTGCAACACCAAGCCAAGCTCTATTGAAATTTTGTTCGAACAGAGATTCAAGATTTAACTTAACGAGCAAGTTTCATAGTGCGAAGTAAGCACAGTAACCTAGTTTGATATTGCCAAGTAAGCCAGTACCCGGCCCCAGCTTTCTTATTGGGCATTTTTCCACAAAGTATTGGCTGACACGACAGCCAACATAAATTAATAAAACTAGTGATGCGATTTTCTCCCGGTAGTCGTGGCAGCAGATTCTTATCTTATGTACAAATGGGTATTTTTAACCCCCGCACTCAAAAGAGACGGGTGTTGTATGTTAAGGGTGTGTATGTGCATATATATCATAGTGTCTGTTTGAGGCATCGAATAAGCGAAACGAATGGACCTGAAAGCTGATGTGATCGAGATGATTGTTTAGAGTCCGGCGGAGGATGAATTTTCCATACAAACGTAATACAAAAATCATTTGTAATTGGAGTAAATTTCTACAGTGTTATAATGTTATTTGGATTCTGATAGTGTTTATCTAGGTTCCCAAATTAATTTTGTTTTCAAAATGCTTAGGAACCTAAAACGAAATATAAGCAAATATTGCATTTTCCTTATTTATATACAAAATGGAATATTCGCTTATAATTCGTTTCAGGTAAGTATTTCCAAAATTAAATACGGTTGGGAACCTAGATAAACACTATCCGAATCCGAATAATAACATAGCGCTGTGAAAATATACTCCAATTACAAATGATTTTGGTATTACATTGGAAAACTCATATGGAAAACTCATCCTCCGCCGACCCCTTAAGTACTTAGATATAATCGGGGGTGAGGGGGGAGGAAGATACTAGCTCCCAAACGAATGTACCGATTTTGATGATTCTTATATTTGAAAGCTGATGTGATCGAGATGCTTCTTAGCTATAATGGGGTGTGGGTCGGGGGCTATGTACATTTTTAATATGTGCTTGTTTGATTATTGGCTGCAGCAGTGGCATGGCCGAGGCCGCGCCGGAGTGGACGCATAAATGTTTTATAGCATAATGACGGCGGTTTTCCACTGGCCGGCCGATTTTTATTTAAATTAATGACGGCTGAACTCCGTTGCCGGTGTCGTGCTGGTGCAGCCAGTGCAAACACTCCCCATCTCAATCACATGAAAGAGTGACACTCACACGCACACTCACAAAAGCACTCCCAAAAAAAACATTTTTGAAATAACTGTAAATAGTCCTTTTTTTGCCATTTTACCTAAGTACGGCGAAGCAAGGGAAGGGTAATGAGTTTAACAGTCTATGAATGTATATATGTAGATGGTCCACCATAGCTTCGCCCAATTGGTCTGACTTTGACAAGAGTGTTATCAATCGATTCGTCTTCAGGCATAGTGTCATATTTTTTTAATGAAGCAATGGAAGGGTTACGGTGCTCAAATTAATACTTGGTCCGATTTTGACAAGCGAGGTATCAGTCGATTCGTCTTCATTGCAAGAGTGTCATATACCCGACCGTAGTCGGGTTTTAGTTTTTAAACATATGTCTTGTTAAAATAATAGTTCTTTTGTTTGTTTTTGTGAGAGGCTGTAGGGATTAATATATTAATAGAATATGTAAAGAAATGTATATATATTTGAAATAATTAATACAACACAAGACAAGATGTAGGTACGTCCTACATAGGAACTTAGAGTAAAATCGGCGTGTCATCACAGTCCACACCCGTGTTGTTTTTTCCACAAGTTAAATTCTGGCAATTATTCACGTTAGTATTTACTAATCGCTTAGAATAACATGCTTGTGAAATGATTATCGTGGTTGTTTCGGTGAAGATTTGTTTGGTTTACATATTTCCCCGAAATAATACGATTCATTGTATATTTATTAAACTGTGATCTGTGATGTCCTCAAAGCTAATCCTGGATAATCCTCGACAGTCCTCATGATATAAGCAGAAATTTAAAACAACAAAATTGTTCAACTTTCATAGTACTTACCACTTTTAAGTTTCCTCGATTAAATTTTGTTGCTCCATCCAAATTTAAAGCCAGTGACATTGCCGAATGCATTGAGACATCACAGATTGCTGCACACCAGACAGATTTGTATTTTACCCACATTTATCTTGTGTTTTGTTCATCTTGATGTTTCTCTCTTTTTGCATCAATAAAGAAAAAATCAAATGTACCACGCGGTGTCGACGGTTATGGCGATGAGGTAACTAGGCCCCGTAGGTTTGAACCTATGTTGGTACCAACCTTAATGTGTTTCTTTTACCCTGAAAGTAAACCTGTATCGCTCATCCTTCCACACGTAGACTATGTTTCCTATATATTTAGCATGTTTATACGTCAGTTTACACACGCGTTTGTACACTAGCTTCTAGCAACCTTCCGCAAAACACGCTCCTAAAATTTTGCGCTTGAGCCCTCTCACTGTCTAAGCTTTATTATAGTGCGCAATCAATAAACATCTGTGTTGCTTTGCTTTCAGACTGCTAATGAGTCCACTTTTTAAATCCACTGTCTTTGGATGACATTTCGTGATGTTTTTCCATGGTAAATTGGAGGCATTACCCCTCCGGTCATTAGGCGCGCTGCCCTTAGTCCCAAAAGCAAGATGATTACGGCCTACTCACGGAATCACGTGCTATCTCCCCTTGACCTTGCTGTGATCGATCAATATATTATAACATGACGTCTGTCCGTAATGTTTGTGACGGCCCGTAGAAGCTCAATAACATGGTGATAAATTATCCACTCTACACAGATTTGCTTGGATCCCATTGATTACCCGCCCCTGCTAAAGGTTGAGTAAATACAGCTACAGCGGCTCTTCAATGGTACATTAGTTACGAGAAATTTTGTGCTTTGATTATACCTACGATAGTTTAACCACTAATTCTGACATGATAAAAAAGCAGACGTGGATTTCAGTCATAATAATCCTAACCAAGGCCCGGCAATCCCCTTAGGATTCTTTCATGTATTTATTCGTGTAAGTAAAAATTTGCTTTGTATTTTAGGAGGAATGGAGCTGCCAGGGACGCGATGCGAGGCGCTGGAGATTCTGACGCGCATAACTTTCAAGAGTACACGTATAAGAAAATAACGCCTTGCGACGTTTGCTCGCAAGTGCTTAGGGGTAAGAAATCTAACTTTTTCTAAGTTACTTGCATATTATAGTTTCTTTTCTTATTTTTCATGTAAATCTTCGCTGAAGAAACAATGTAAATGTATATTTTGTTCAATACTTCGCACAGACTCCCATCTAAAGTTACGAACTACAAAGATTTCTAATAAGTAGTCACAACTGCGCATATCAAACAAGCTGTTTAACTTTTTACATTTTGAGTCAACCTAACATCAATTTGATAGTATCTAACTATAGGCAACTTGAAACACGTTGTTTACACGTTATTCTCGAAGACAACTACGTCTGATTCGAACAAATATTAGCTACTGTCTGCGCGACCTGTGCCTGGCACGTGTTCGTCAACAAAAGGAATTGTATCTTCAGGCACATTCACAGGTGAGCTTTTGTTTGTTACAGTAAAAGTTCATCGAACGATTCCAATACGCTTCAAACGACCGCGGTCAAGTTTCATGAATTTTAAAGCTAACCGCGATTTAAACGATTAAATGTCATTTGTTGATTCATGACCTCATGAGTTTCCAATGAATGAAATGATTTTCAACTATTTGGAATGCTCGGAATTTTATTCAATAAGCTTGAACTTGTAGTCATAGCTTCGATTTAGGTCTCAATTTATTGTTGGTATCACGAAAGGTTTGGAACTATAATGGAACTTATGGAGCGCGTAACTTTTATGAAAATGTTTATTGGAAAGCATGATTGTTCGTAGTCAACTGTCGTAAAAGTCATTTCAGTCGCTTTATTAAAAGGTTGTACGTGCGTGATTTCGTCAAAGCTAGTATACCTACTTTCCAACGAAAACTTTACCGAATAGTTACCTAATAAACTAGCATTAAGCTTAATATTGTTTTGCTTATTGCGCAATTAAAACAGTTCATTTTCTGAGTTCATATTATTAGGTATGGTTTTGGGGTTAAACACCTCTTACTCTCTAAATTTCAAAATTTTATCGAAGTTAAGCATAGAATCTATATACAAATAGATAACTATAATTCTATAATAAAGGCATAATGTTATTGATTAATAGCAGTCGATGAGCACACACACACACACACACACACACACACACATACACACACACATACACACACACACACACACACACACACACACACACACACACACACACGGCCCCTCTGCCACAGGGCTCACAGGCCCTCCGGCGGTCTGACAAATAGTGACACCACCACCACTATCTCTTATGACAAACAAACTATAATTCTATTGTATAAACCACGAAAAACACTGATAGGTATTCGAAATATCACACGCAACAATTCCATTACTGTAACCTAGTTGATATTTCAAACAATCACGGAAACCTAAGAAAATGTAATAATCTGGTTAGCAACATAATTATAAAAGCGGCTGCCCCAGTATATTTCATCCTGACCGTGGCACTCCCTTATTAATACAATTTTAGCGAATTTAATAGAAAAATAATAAGGCGATTATCGTGATTTATTAAGACCAACTACAACGTGATAGAAACGCAAGAAATTGAGGCCTCAGCGTGTTGCCTGCGAAACCTTTTGTTGAAAGTCATTAACCTCCAGTTCCGTTAATACGCCAAGTCCCCGAAGGTTTTGGTTCAGCGACTATTTCGGTATCGGTAACTTTATTCGCGTTAACTTTGGCAAAGTTTGATGGATGCGTAATAATAATAATGCGACATATTTGAATTTCAGGTCACAAGAAGTAGACTGCTTTCTTTCCCTTTGAGATGAGAGTTGGGTTGATAATACATTTCTAGACTGTTGTGGTTGTTGTTGAAAATGTCCAACATACAACCCACACACGGTGTATAGCATAGCCATAGACCATTATAGACGCCACAAGTCGGCCTACCTTGCATGTTCTAACTCCGATATGTCTTCGGAGTTGAGTCCGTGAGGGAAAGAGGGTGAAGTGGGGGGAGTGCAGGTTTGGGGATAGGAGGGAGGGGTGCTGGGTTAAATAGTGGGGGTAAGAAAAACTTCATACAATTTTCATACAGTGTGAACCGCTAGCTCATCTTTTCTTTGATCAATGTGCGACCCACTTCAAAGAATAAAATAATAGTACTTTGTACCTTTATTACATGTTCCATTGTTACTTCCATGCATTGCATATTTTTCTGTGTTATTCGCAATCTTTGAAGTCAATTGCACATGAAAGGGGTTTTGGTTAATTTTGATCGGAGAGTAGCGTCGTTTTTTTTAAGCAACTATCGATTATTGTTATTTTAAAGCTACCTTTGCTCTAAGTAATATCCGAGCTGAGATACAAGGCTTGGAACACACAGCTAAGACATGGATATAACGCGATGCTATGACTATATTCATCTAAGTAAACAATTAGTAATAGTTAAGTGTTACATGAAATGCTGCCATGCTATGAAATGTCCATGCTCCGTCTGAGCCTCCGGCAAAGAAAATATACACCTCCGGCTTTCTACATAACACTCTGTAGAACAGTTAAGTACCACATGGATTTGGTGTTGATAGATTCGGATCTGTGACAGTATTCTAACATAACCTATGTTTTTGCTACGTCTAGTATCCCCGTGATACGAATGTAATTTTAGAAAGATCACATCACCCACTAATAATACAAACACTAGTGACCCCAAAAACCTTTGGATGAACTACTTTTTGTTAATATTTGTTTTTATTTTGGAGGTCTTCATCATCATCAGCCTATATTTGTCCACCGCTCGACGCAGGCCTCTCCTAATGCAAGCCATTGAGCTCGGTCTTCAGCTCTCCTCATCCATTTTCTTCCGGCCGCTTTTTGCAGGTCTTCACTCCACCTGGCCACAGGGCGTCCTACACTACGTTTGCCTAAACGTGGTCTCCACTCGAGAACTTGTCTACCCCAACTTTTATCGGTTCTTCGGGCAATGTGACCAGCCCTCTGCCACTTTAGCTTGCTTATCCTTTGAGCTATGTCGGTTATCTTGGTTCTCCATCGGATATCTACTTCACGTATCTTGTCCTTCAGAGAAACTCCAAGCATAGTTCACAGAGCGACCTTAAATTTATGGACTACTTTGACCGTCAGTGTCCACGTTTCGGCTCCGTACGTCTTGACTGGTTGGACGTACTGATTGAAGACCTTTGTCTTCAGGCACTGTAGTATGGAAAACGAGAAGAGTTGACGAATCTTGCCGAATGCTGCCCAGCCCAGCTGAATTCTTCTGTTGGCTTCATACTCAAAGTTTTTCTTACCTACATAATTGCAATATTTGCCCAACAACAAACAACAAATATTGCAACAGATGTTGGACAGCCAACGTGATTCATCTCAACGCATTGTTCTCGAGATGAACTTGAACATTACCAAGATTAAGTTCAAAGAACAGATTATTCCAGAACCAATTGCTGTTAACGGAACTGCTCTCAGAACTTTTTCAGGAGTATCTACATCTGGGGCAAACTTTGCAACCAGGTATAACCAACTTCGAGAAAGAGTCCCACAGAAAAATACAGCTGAGTCTTCTCGTCGCCAATACCGCAAAGTTTTGAAGACAAAAGTCTTCAACCTTTGCGTCCTATCTATTAATGACATACGGAGCCGAGTCGTGGACTGGACACTCACGGTACGACTAGTCCACTAATTTAAAGTCGCTCAGCGGGCTATGGAAAGAGCTATGCTCGGAGTTTCTCTGAATGACCGTATCCGGAATGAGGTGATCCGGCAGAGAACCAAAGTTGTCGACATAGCCCTTAGGATTAGAAAGCTGAAGTGACAGTGGGCTGGTCATATCTATCTAAGAACTGATAACCGTTATGGTAGACGTGTTCTTGAGTGGAGACCGCGACTCCGCAAACGTAGTGTAGGACGCCCTCCAGCTAGGTGGAGCGACGATATAAAGAGGCTGACAGCAGTTGGAAGAGAAGAGCCGTAGATCGGGCTCAGCGGCGTGCTTTGGGAGAAACCTATGTCCAGCAGTGGACTGACTCGAGCTGATGATGATAATATTTGCCCAAGGTGCTCGATAGAATACCTCCCGGGGTGCCAACCCATGCTACGCCGCCACTGACTTCAAGAGGTTCATTGATTGTTAACGACAACAGGTATCAGAGAAAATATTGTTTGAACATAATCTTGGTTTCCATAAGCCGAAGGGTAAATGCCGATAGTTTGGACTCGAACCAGTACGCTGCAGCTGAATGAATTTCGATCCTTCTTTCCTTAGGATTCCCATTCATAGGTCTGTGGAATTTGGGTACGCCAGTTGTAATGGTTGTACCGCCATCTGCCGGTAGTCCGAGCCGCGTTTGTTGTTCATCAAGATGCATCGCAGGCAGGTGTGGTTGACTTTGGGGTTTAAGTTGGTAGTTTTGCCCCTTAAATCAAGAATTTCTTGTCGTACGTAGATGACATGTTTGAGGAATCATGTAACACCATTATTCATTGCGCTTTTGTGATTTTCCAGTCGAATATCTCGGCTCCGATATAGATTAGACATGTAACTATAGTAAGGCATGAATCCCGAAATCTCTAATATTGCAACTCCGGAATCTCGGAACATTAGTTCCGATATTACAATTCCGATACTGCGTGGTCCAATATCGCAACATCGGAATCAATCAAATTTTCAATTTGAGTTTTTAAATAAAGTATAGTCTGTGCATAAAGAGAACCGACGTGCTTGGTTTAAACGGGATATAATATTAAACTTTTATCTAGCACATTTGTAACACTTCTTCAGTTGTCAAAATCAAAATAAATAAAAAACACACCAGCGTGAGCGTGTTTTTTCGTCAGCTGGATATTTCTGTAGCAAAATTCGAAGCTCACTCTCAGATAGAATGCTAGACGCTTTGTCATTTTTAAGAACACACATTACCAAGAAAAACGTTCTAATATGTTTATGAAATAGATATAACTCACCTATAGTATATAAATAGTTTTAATTGTTAATTATTGCTATTTTAACTTACAGCTACAGTATTCAGAAATTTAATTTAAGTTGATTTTGAGTTTTATAATTTTATTATTAGAGGATAATAATGAGAAATCTGTGATTTGTTACATGTATAATAAATACAAACCGTAGTAACTATTTAAAAAAAAAAATTGTTTCAAATTGTAAGTAGGTAGACTGATTTAGTAATAAGGTTTTAGTTCGTTCAGTGAGACCTAACGCATTTTAATGCAAGTTGGACTACGTTCGGTTGAACGAAAAAAGTTGTCATTTAACGTTGATTTTTTGAATTATTTAAGAGTTTGATTGAAAATAACGTTTGTTGTATCAAATTCAAGTTTTTAACAAAGAACAATGGCGAACTCCCATACATAGTTTTATGTCAGTAAAATTCACGGCGTCTTTAGGCCAAAAATAACGCCAGTAATTCAGCACCATTTCCTGAGATTGTTAGTCTAAGATTTTTTTATTGGGGAGGCCATGAATTATTATTATTAGGCTTCAAAGTTTTGTAGATTATGTTACTGTTAACGACTTTTGAAACAAGTCTTAGAGATTTTAATCATTTTATCTGCATAACTAGGTAGGCAATTAAGTACTTACCTATGCATGATAAATATAATGTTTAAAGATATTGTAGTTTTACAGACTAGCCTTTTAAATAATACAATACAATATAATACAATAACTCTTTATTGAACACATTACAATAAAAAAAACAACATAACAGTAATTATATATAAAATCTAATGTTGTACAATAGGCGACCTTATCGCTATTTGCAATTTCTTACAGGCAACCTTTGGATGGACAGGAATATAAAATAAACATTGCGGTCAGTGATGGAGAATTACTTTGGAACAAAAAAGTTAATAGATAAATAACAACTATATAACTATATACAACTATATAACTTAATATTTGTATACATACTTACATAATGTGTTATCATAAATTTTGTTAAACACATAAATATATATACTATAATTTAATAATATAACATATATATTAGCAAATTTATAATATAATATACATAAATAAATAGCATGTTCACAAAGGAATAGTGTATAAATTATGTATGAATAACATAGTATCCAGCTTTATGACAGGTTGTGCTTCTTCACCATGTCTTTGAAGACACCTATCGACTTAGCCTTTCTAATGTTAATGGGCATAATTATTATTATGAAGCTGTTACTGCCTAGCAAGATTACAAAACAGTATGTTTAGATATGTTGCTGTTGTTTCACTGTGCAGGGAAACAGTCGTCTAATATTAGATAGATAGATAATACTTTATTGTACACCAGTTTTCAAAAAAAAAATACAGCAAATAGAAACAATCTTATAACTAAAAAAAAAACACAAAAATTTCGCAACAAATCCTAAATAACTACCATAACCTAACAGCAATTACTTACTTCCTCCATTAACTTCCTGCATTGTATTCTCTTTGCTATAATAATTTGTTTATAGGTTTTATACGTTTTATATTGACGTACCATTTTGTTTAGAGTATTATTCTGTTTAACGCAAGGAGGCTGAATTACGCTTTCTGATAAAAGGTTTAACGGCAGTAGGTGTAATTCAACCTCATTTGCCTTATTAAACCAGGTGGAAAGTAAGCGTAATTCAACCTCCTTTGGTTTAAAAAACCGGGCGGGAAGTATACTGTTTTGACGATTTTGACATCCGAACCGGAAACGTCATTGTATTATCTTTTTTTTTTCACCCATTGGGCAGGCAATAAGGGCGGTAAAACCCGTAGACAGAGAAACCAATAGACAACTAGATAGCTTCCATCGCAGTCATACAAGAAAGAGAACAACATATGCATAGGTATTGTGGAGAAATGAGACAGAACGATATGATCTTTTGTTGCAGGTCTGCGTTCGAAATGAATGTTGTCTAGACACTTAGTATTCTGTGCCCAAACTACACATTTTTTATTATTAAATTTATTATTGCATTGGTTCTCATTTGTATCAATTGTAAATTCAATTTAATGTAATATCATACGATGTTGTTAGTATGTATACAGAATAGAAAGTTTATTCAAGAGAGCAAAGGCACCTACAACTACTTAAATGCCCTAACCATTAGAGACATACATCAAAACTGTGTGAGCTATATCAGAGGCCCTCAGGCGGCCTGACAAACTTTGACACCAGATGCCCAGAATTACCTCATACGACAAACAAACAAACTATGTGAGAAGACCGTCCGTGGATTTTGTAGACAGTTTGATTAAAATATAAAGATTTTGGAAAAAATGTACAGTGTGCAAGAAAACTGATAATATTAACAAACAATTTGCGTTTCTTTTCCTTTTGTGGGACAAAAGTCTATATGAGATTAATATTGGTTAGAGTAGGTACTAAAAAAGTTCAATAATATTGAAAGGTTATTCCCATACATTTGAATACAAAATGATTGCAGAAATTAAAAGTGTGAGAAATAAAAATAGTAGAAAGAAAAACTGATCATTATCAAGGAGACCGGCCAGCTATCTTCCTGTCTAAATTATTGCAGTTAGACAAGAAAAGAGTTGGTCGGTCGGGAATTAATGATTTTCATTATGGGCCTATTTGTTCACCGCGACACCGCGTTCTTATGTTAAAACGCACTATTTTAGACCATGTTCACCTTAACGGATCAGGTTGTACCATAATAAATAATTATTTCATGAAGCATCATGGTCCATCATGGATGAAATGAAATGAAATGTGTTTATTGCAGAAACTGTGTTATAAAGGGTTGTTATGCAATATTGTTTGTTTCAACAGTTTGTCCAACTAAGGACGTACAATATTTATAATAATAACATGTACATTAATTTACATACAATTTTAAAATGAATTTAATTACAATTTTTATTTGATTTTATAAATGTCAAAGAAAATCATATTTCTTTTTAATACATGTCAATTTAATTTAACTATCAATTGAGCAATTCTTTTAAGTCATAGAAACATTTTTCAGCTAGCCACTTATACAGCTTTGTCTTAAATTGCTTTGTTGGTAATTATCTCAGATCTTAAGGTATTTTATTGAATATTTTCACTGACATAACAAAAAAGTTCTTTCTAAATAAAGCAGTTGTGCAAGCAGGCAACAACAATCGAGTCGGATCTCTATTTTTTTATCTTTGATTTCGTATTGTCCTTGCATTGATTGAAAAGCGATGAGTGCTCTCTAACAAAACATCCTACTTGAAAAACATACAATCCTGTTAAGGTTAATAGATTTAATCTCCTAAAAAGTAGTTTACAAGATTCAAGTGGGCCGACTCCACATACGGCTCTCACACTTTTTTTTGTACTATGAAAGCCCTCTTGACATCTGTGGAGTTACCCCAGACTATTAGACCATATCTTAAAACTGAGGCGACATATCCATGGTATGCTGTTAGTGCAGTGCTTTGTCCAGCTGTGCCCCTCCGGCCGCGAGGTTCGATCGCTTAGTTCGATCAAGCGAACCACGAGGTTTTGTAATTCCTAGTAGTTCGATCATTGGTAAATCAAGCGAACTACGAGGATTTTAGTTGCTGGTGGCACAGATTAAATAATAGTACAAGTACAGAAGGCTAACTGAGTAAAGTCATTTAAATAAATAGCGACTCTCGCTACAAGCTATAAAGTGCAATTTAACTCGCACGGCGCTGCGAGCTTTCAATTATATTTAAGGCGCTCGCCCACCGCATGCAGGCTAGAATGCACCGTATCACAACGCGCGAGAACTGCCATGGCTCTAACCGTTTCAGAATTGCTCTGTCCCTTTTTCGCTCGGTAGGGATGTATTAAGATATGACTAGGTACTTGTACTACTAATTATTCTGTGATATGTTATGACTTAGATATTGTAACAGAATAAATAAGTAATAATGTATTATGTTATTACTTATTATTATAAATTAAAATAGTTCTATTACATACAATGACATTCTTATCAGAATAGACCTACTACCTCATTTTTACTACCTACCTATCCCGTTTTCAGAACGCCGATAACTTTAGTGAGATACCTACCTACGTGGTTGATTATGATTATATCCCATAGGTATTGCACTTTTATGAATAAAGGTGCCTGTCTGAATTCCATGCTTTTTAATGAGTGAAAAATAAATTGCTATCTACGTAATAAAAGGTATTAAAAGTAGGTAGGTATTATACGAGACATATATTATATAAATTCCTAATTAGTTGTAGGCTACTTACTAAGTCAGCACAGTAATTCATTTTCTGATCAACAATACCTACTATAATCAATTATAAAATTACGTTGATCGATTTAATAAACGACTTTATTTCTGCGCGGAAAAACCTTAAATATGCGTAGCTTCGGTATGGAACACAAATGAAATAACATATAACTATAGGAACCTACGTAATAAAAAAATATCAATATCTAACTACATAACTAGGACCTATTATAGGTATTACAATTTATTACCTTTCAATATCCTTTGGAAACGTAAAGAATGACAATTCGTCATTTCTATCACTATTCAAACAGCCGAATGCTTTGCAGTACTTTCTAGCTTTCTTCTTGGTACTCATAATTAAAACACGAATAAAGTTTATCAATAACATTACGTAAGTAGGTGCTCTATCGCTAAGTTCAAGGCGCGCGACTCATCGAGCGCACGCTTGACACTCGACTGAACGGACCCGAATATTGGGTCCTCGAATTTATTTGTACTTGTTGCGGAGTGCGACCGCCCTGCTGGTGGTTCGATCAATCGAACTACGAAGATTTGCAATTCCCCGTAGTTCGATCATTGAAAATCAAGCGAACCACGAGGATTGTTAGGTCCTGGTGGTTCGATCAATCGAACTACGAGGATTTGCAATTCAAGTACTTGGTATCTCAATCAAATGAGCAGACCGAGAATCGTTAAAATTATTTTTGACGGCTGAAGAAATTTTAATCAAATGTTGGTATGTTGTTATTTTAAGTCCAGGAATCGAACATAGAGTTCTTTTAACCTAGAGAAAAGACCACGCGTGCGAAGCCGTAGGCATCAGCTAGTACAAAATATTTTTTGCCCCAAGCTGAAACTGCTTCGTACATAGTACATCTGACGTACATAGAAGGATTACCGTTATCGTCTGAAAACCAACAGCCTTATATTTATTTTCACGAAATCGGTATCTGACCTAAGTGACCCAAGTCCTTGGAAATGGGTGGGGATAGGTGGGCATGGATGGGGATAGGTTGGGATGGGTGGAGATAGACACTCAGGTATAACACGCGATTTGTACGTGGCGTAGACGTTTCACGATAAACACACGGCCGTGCACCCCGACACAGTCATATCCACTTTTTTCGTTCTTATTGCTTTATTCTAAGTATAGATTCTTCGTAGTTTGCTTCATTGAACCGTGTAGACATAAAATAACAAAATCTGCACAGCTCAATCATTCAATCGAACCGTAAGGACCTACAAATTCTCGTGGTTCGCTTGATCGGACCGTTTGGACATTAAATAGCAAACTCTGCACGGTTCGATTATTGAATCGAACCATAAGGATCTAAAAATCCTCGTGGTTCGCCTGATCGAACCGTTTGGACATTAAATATTAAACTCTGCACAGTTCGATTATTGAATCGAACCTAAAAATCCTCGTGGTTCACTTGATCGAACTACGCGATCGAACCTCGCGGCCGGAGGGAGCTGTGCGTCTCAATCTTTTTATAGCAAAAATAAAACGATTGAGTTTTTTACACATCACATTAATATGCGACTTCCCGTTCACATGTTTGTCAAGTGTAATACCAAGGAATTTAATTTCGTCAACTTTTTTAATTATTTTATATCTACATGTCAAATTAAAATTAGAATTATCAATATAATTATAATTTTGAAAATTTATGAATTTAGTTTTTTCTATGTTTGCACGAAGGTTATTTCGATCTAGCCAATTTACACCGTTTGATTTCGTTCCTAGGGTTACTAGCCACTAGACTAAACAGCCGTCAAATATACTACTATATATATATTGTTATACTATAAGCATGTTCAAGACAAAATATTTGTAGAAATTGTAAAAAAAGCTTTCTGAAGTTTCTATTACCCTTATCCACATTAGTCCAATAAATATTCGATATTTTTATGGAACGAGATCGTACAACCCCTAGAATTATTCATAATCTCAATTTTTCGTATATCTGTAATGTCTCTATAAACCATCAATAGTCAATAATATACTTAATCTTGAATCTGGGATTGCTTATACTCAGGGTAAAAGTTTTGAAATGGTAGCACACCCACCTATCGTTCTATCTCACAAGTGGCACAACAACCAAGTGTCTATTGGTTTCTCTGTCTACGGTAAAACCAATACTGCCTAAATTCTAGAATCTATGGGTAAAACATTGTAGGAAGGAAATGAAGTTTCAATTTAATGTTTCTTTTAATTGATTTGTTAACCTGGATTTTACTAGCTTACATGCTACATTAGAAAAACGTAGAAAAATAATTGCTTAAGTTCTGTAGAAATTATATTTCAAGATATTGAGATCTAATATCGGAAATTAGTCTCGGAATTGAAAACCTTCCGATGTTACGTGCCCTAAACTGTAACAATAAAATCTGCTTGCTATAAATAGCTCTTTTTAATAGGTAATACTACTTTCATAAGTGGTTGCTAAACTTGGAAATGACGCCACTTTTACACTTTTACCCATCCCCTTGCAGCCAAATATTCGGAATAAACAACAACTCATAAAGAATGTCTACACATTGCTATTCTCTAGATTCTAATGATTATTATAGGAACTAGGTACACTCACACTACTCTGTCCCCAAAGATTATGCGCAAAGAAATGTGACATCGCGAACGCTCGTCACGTACGAGACTCACGTATAAGCATTAGCGTATCTTAATACACTTCAAGGGGCTTATCTTCTTCCGTCTTAAGGTTATACGCTCTCGCAGGATACATTATTCGCTTTTTTTTCATTCCGGGAATATGTATGAAATTAAGTTTATGAGGTAAATTAAGCTGTGGGCTATGACTATCTTTAGTCAGAGGATGCGGGAAGAGTGCACTGTAACGAGTAAATTCATAGTTAATATGATTGTCCATCGTCGCCCCATTTTAATAATTTATTCACCAACCAACCCTTGCGCTGCGGCAACAAGAAACAGTTGGTAGATGACTGTTTCTACAGAAACCAACATAAATTAGTTTATCTCGGTAAAAACAAGAAAATGTCGGTCGCAGTGCGCACATAGGTACTTTAGACTTGATGAACAGACTATTCTTCCACTTTGATGTTTAAATCCTGGGAGGGGAATACGTTTTAATGTAAAATTGGTTCACATTTTTCCCTTTAGAGCAATCTTTCTGCTGGACATCCGACGCTTCTTTTTCCCCGTCCCCATTCTATTACCTCCTTACTCCACTTAAAAGTTTAGTAAGATTCTTTGATCTCTCGCTTCATCTGTCTTTTTCTTTGGAGAGATTGTCCCAGACATCCCAGTGGGATGATAATGATGAAACTCCTTTAACCATTTCATATTTTACCCAGGTCACACCCGCCAAGGCCTCCGTTGTCGCCTATGCAAGATGAATATTCATACCGACTGCATGCCCCAAGTGGGCAAGTGTCAGACGAAGTCGCGACTCCTGCGCAGGCAGAAAAGCACTTCCGAGATAGAGTCTCATCGGGTGAATCTTGACGCCGCTTTTGATGATGAAAGTAAGTCGCAAACTAGACGTGTAATTTTAAATTATGTTATTAACTCAACAAGAAGATATCTACATATTATTTTAATTGAATTTTACGTAATCAGTAATCATACTATCGACATTTATAGCTAAGTAGGACCCTGTGGGCAACAAATATTCTCGTTGGGTTACGTATATCATAAAATGTATCTACTAGCGTAACTTGTATAACAAACAACGCATTAACTACTGGAAGGAGTTTGGGCTGTAGACCATGTTTTAGGTTTTACCATACTAGCACTCAGTATTAACTGCCTTGGGGAACTACCTCAAAAAAGATTCGAAGATAAATTCTGGCCTTTATATACGTAATATGTCATTCTCACAACAGCTGCGTTTTATGGGGGAGGCCGATGTTCAGCAGTGGACATTTACAGGCTGATGATGACGAATTATATAGTACTTAGGGAAAGCGCAAAAATATTTTTACTAACTCTATAACTATAAATTCCACTAAGATCAGGCTCACAGATGCTGTGGTAAGTTCTACATTGAAATATACTGTGTTTTTCTAGGATTTGATAACTTTGAATAATAAGTTGTACCGTTGAAGTAATTTCAGAACTTGCTATTTACTTGGACACTTATATCTGAGACACAATACACGGCTCTCATCAAGCTTGTTAAGAACACTCATACGATGTCGATCATTAAACATCATACACGCATCGACCAATACACAGTCAGAAGCTAAAGTTGAACATTGTACAGGGGTGGAGCAAGGGTGGATGCCGGGACAGAGACTCACCAAGATCTCCTTTAAGGGGTCGGTCGAATTCGACGAAAATTTCGATAGCTTCTGTATCGAGGGTACGGTATCAGTCACCCCGGAGTGTTCCCGTGCACGTATCCGAGCATTCGAAAACACTAACAAACATCGACGAACCCTCAGACCAGACACTGTACAGAAACAGCGCACTAACAAACAGTAGGTCGTCTCATTAACCCGTGAGCTAAGGCGTTGTGATTTCGATGCTCAGAGGAGGAGGTGGATCAGACGTACCAAGTTCTGAAGCGGGCGAACGAAATAGCCGGCAAGCCGGGCGGTGCAGGCGCGGGCGGCGGGCCGGTCGTGCGCGTGTCGGCGGCGCCGGCGCCGGCGGCGGACGAAGAGGCGCGCGCGCCCGCGCGGCCCGCGCCCGGCCTGGCCGTCGCGCCGCAGCCCGTCTCCTCCTGCTCAGGTTGGCGAGTCGCCGCCCGTCAGTAGTGTCGAGTTATTGCACGCCTTGTACGAACTAGTCGCGGGCGCAGGGCGGGGGCGGGGTGCGGTCGGTACTGAGCGCTGCTTGTCGGTAGGCGGGGCGACGCGGCCCGACGGCGGCGTGCGGCGGCGCCTCTTCGCCGGCGTCAAGAGTTTGTCCGCGTGGGGCTCGCGCTCTCGCCGCGGCGAGCCGCAGCACCGGTCCATTTCCCTGCCGGAAAGTACGCGCCCAGCCGTAGCGCATCGTTCACACTCGCAGCTTTGTTTGTCCCGTCTCTACCTGCATCGTCACGGTGCTCCGTTTACCATTGTGTGTTCCGTATTTTTTGTTCCTTTATGTTTAGTTTCGCGATTGCAGTGTTAGATTAGTGAATAGGACTAATGTTATAGACGAAGCTCGGCCGATACCCTTTAGCCGCTTGAACCTCTCCTCGCGGAGCCTTCCTGCTCTCCGTTAACTCTACGTCCCGAACGTTTCCATGTTTTTAATTTATCATTTAACGATTTATTTGTGTTTGTGTTGTGTTTTTACTATTATTTATTTATTTATTTTGTTTTCTCCGCGCGTTATCTTTGCAGAATCGGAGCAGACGACGACGCGACCCTTTGGACAGCCCCTCTGTTTCGTTAAAGAAAACGGCGATCCTCCGCCCTCTATTCTCAAATCCACCGCGAGTTTCCGCAAGAAATAATGATATGAGAATAATAAACAATGAGAGACATTTACCCCGGGAACCCATCGATACCGCCTCACGGCAGAGAGCACTGACTCAGCGCGGCAGTTCGGTCTTCGACAACCGCTTCACGGATGTTCTTTTATAGTGTTACCCCGAAGCGCCCCGCGTTCTGTGATATGTACATATTGTTACTGTTACAATAAATTCGAAACATTATTTTCTATTTCTCTGGTTATCCTCGAGCACTTTATTTCACCTTGAATTCGGACGAGTATTCCTGCGAGTGCGCGGATGTAAGTGGTGCATGGCTTGTGCGGCGTGCTGGTGATTGCATGCGTTCGGCGAACATATTACACGATACCGCTATACCTTTCTACCTGCACCGTGAACTAACTTCCACGACTCAGACTTCGCTTCTATCACGACTTACCGAACTCACTATCGGAACGACCCCTGACACCGCCGTTACGTCACCGACACGTAATCTAGACCCGAGCTCAACATAGAGAAACACAAATAGACTGGCATTTTGTTTGCTTTGTTCAAGTCTCGAGCCCTTTTGTTTTTGACTTGAGTTGCAGGGCATCCCGGCGAATCGGCTTCTTAGAATTAGTAAGGAACTATTTTCATACTCGCTCCTGTTTACTTGTCCACACAGGTTCGATGAAGAATTCCAAGAGTGCCCAAATGTTGAGGCAGGCAGACCGCACCAGTCCCTCACCTGGTACCAATATTAAAGACCCCCGTAGCATTCTTCCACGTTGATACTTGCATTGACGAACTTGTTCATGATATGCCACTTTTCTGCCACTGTTTACTGCTGAAGACAGACTGCATCCAAATAGATTTTAGTAAAGGAAGCTTTCACTTCTAGCAGATCATCTCCACCCAGCATCCACGCCATATTTGTCTGTAGTTCTCTAGATATCTATCTCTGTTTATGCATCTTCCTCTTTCTCCTTTATTTGCACCGCTTCAGCACATTTTTGATCTTCTTTAATATAGTTTGCTAGTTATTACTGTAAATAATACTGAACATCATTATCACAATATTTCTTAATCTTAAATTAGTTAATAAACAAAATCCGTGAAGTATAAAAGGCTTAATGTACCAAAATATTGTGATTGGATGAATTTAAAGCCAGCATTAACTTAATCCTTAAACACTAGATTGATCTTGAATACTCAGTACCGAAATACTTACCATTAAACAATTCCAATAGTACTTACATACCTACCTTAAAAAAAAGTGAATATGCTTACTAAAACCTAAATCACGAAATTAGAGTTATCTTTCATAGCCATTTCATTTGTCAGAGTAGAAGGGTAAGTGTCCAATGCTCATACTGCCTACTTTTATAGCGCCGCACTCACCGAGACGCCAAAAGTTGAACCTTAGGATGAAGAGTTTGTCTCTGGACTCGCCGGAATGCGGCGAGCTGCGTCGGCGACCCGGCCGCGACCAAAGCACGGCGCAAGGCAGCCGCGTGCTATGTACGCAGTAACCAACGCCTCGAGTCCAAACAACCATCAGTGCCCGCTTTTATCGAACTACCCACACAATCAATAAACCTATACAATATTTGTTGTGAGTCATTTGGCGCGTCTACATTTGTAAGCTTCATGAAATAAACCTTTTATTTGATTGTCGAACTCAGATTTGCCAATCCAATCAGTGTCGGAATCAGATCGAAAATATTTTATTGTAAAACATTCTGCAAATCCGTACCCATTTGTGAGTTGCTAGTAATGCCCACTGTTTTTTCCTGGAACGCTCGAATTGACTCCTAATGCATTGTGTGGGCTCAGATCATAGGATTTATGCGATAAAATGTATAAATATTATTAAGTTCTTTGGACTCGGGAGTATTTGATGTTGAGCTGTGTTGTGGGCACATTAATGTTCGCAATCCAATGTCCCTTGGCTTAGCTTGTGTGTCTAGCGTGATACTCTACCTACCTACACCTGGTTACTTTATGCGTTCTGTTTGTGGTGCGTTTTCGACGTCGTTTTTATAATGACGGTAAGTTAAAATTCGGCCTTCAATTTATCATCAACAAGATTAAATTTACAAATTCATGGAAAATAAACCACATGGAAATCGATATCATCTCGATTGCTTACACTTTTTATATTTTTCTAATATCCTCTATCAATCATAGAATGACAGTTTTCGCATGCGATATATGTTTTTATTTCTTATATTTTCTAGGTAACTGCAGCATGAAACATGGCTTGAATAGAGTTAATATTAACTACACGGTGTTTAATTATACACAATCATGTACGTTGATGTAATTTGTCTATTATTTGTTGTATCAGTAAACGATATATTTTATATAAATAAACATGCTTTCTTTCATTAGAGATTCTGTAGATTCTTTGTTCTTTGTTTGAAGTGTGCTATTGTTTTCAAAGATAATAGTTAACTTGATAGCCCGTACTAAGTATCCAATATTCATTAGTGTTTAACACCGATATCGTTTGCTGATACAATATTATTTTCTACGTAATTTAGTAGATAAGTTATGTACTATCTATATGATCTAATAAAGCCCGGCTTATTAGCCTCGTCAAGTTACTCGTGTATCAAAACTTGATAACAATAACTGTTTTATCATCTTTCTGTGAGGATTCAATGTGTCTAATAACCTATTAATTGATTTGGGATCGTCTCTATTACAGTGTTTTCGATATATAATTTTCAACTAAAATATTGTTTCTAAGTTCAAGCTTTCTAAATAGACATCCAAGAGAAGGAAACCAGAGCAACTAATCGAGCTTATTTGCTCCAAAAGAAAATTCGTGAAAATTAGATAATTTAATATTTAGTTATAAAACCTACATGTTTGTCCGCGACGCGGCGCTTGTGACAGTTCCGAACTATCGGAAACTCGAAACAAAAAGAATTTCATAGTAAATATTTCGTTACAAATGATGTTGTGTACATTTGAATATATTTGACATGTTTACCATACCATGTATTCACTTCATATTATCTTGTCCCCGGCTCCATGGGGGTGAATTCACGTGTACCTTCATGTATAGCCCGATTCAAACTTAATGGCGGCTGTGAAGTTGGCGCGAGGCGCAACGCACGCAATAACAAATTATTAGGTCTGCGCGGGCTTTGGAGACGTGAGGTACTGCGCAAAGTTAGATAGATAGATACATAGATAACTCTTTATTGTACATCAAAAATTTATATAAACAGATAGACTAAAACTTATGACATATTATTTGTATAATGAGCGGTCTTATCGCTAAAAATCGGTCTTTTCCAGATAACCTTTGGATGGAAAGGAAATCAATACGGCAACAGACGGTGGTCGGACGGTGGTGATGATGTTTCAAAGCCGTGTCCGCAGCGCACTTCACTGCCGCCATTAAGTTTCAAGCAATACGTATTATTGCTTCGTACCACGCATTTTCCTCTCAGAATTAAGCTACTTTGGTCCCCGTCTATTAAGTAGCGAAATATTTCTCACGCCAGTTCGAACTCGATCCTAATTCAATATAACTTAGACTGTGAATTCAATAAGAGAACGCGTCGTACCATAAAAATTCTCCGCCATTACGCAAACGTGATTGAAGATGTGTCAAGTCTCTCGGTGGGAGTGGAACGGTATTTGCGAATCACGATTGACGGAAAGGATTCTCGAGGAATCTTGGAAGCGATTTTCGCATTTGTTTGTATAAGATAACTGTACGAAAATTGGCTTTATATTTTCTCTCGTTTTATTTTGTAAGAATATAATTACTGAACAGTAACGACAAGTAGTTAAGATCTTTGTGAATGCACAACCTAAATCGGTTATTGTTTGTGGCAAGTGACGATTCATAACAATAGTCTCCTACAATTCGTTATATTTATGTTTAAAATATTAACTAACTAGTGGTCTGTGAGCTGTAGACCTCGCGCGTACAAACTTTCTAGCAGTGCACAGTAGCGCCATCTAGTTACCTTATTGTAAAAGTAACATTAGTAACCAAGATGCTCTATCTATCTTTGCTCTAGTAAGAAAAGGGCTGATTCCACTGGTAGAAAACTAAAAGTGAGAAATTTACTGAATTTTGAGGAGCTATTCTGCTCATGCCGAAGATCCTCATCAGAAATACACAAAATTTTTATGAAACTAATTTAAAGTTACGACCTAACAAATAAAAAAAGAACCATCAAATCGGATCTAATAAGGTGGAGATATTCAGTAGCCCCCTTTTTGTCCCTTTTTGGGGGAAGTACCCCCCCAATCAAAAATCCCCGACTACTAAAAAATTCGTTTAACCTGTATACCAAGTTTCGTCTGATCGGTTGATATATGCGACCTGTAGAGGAGATCAGAGATCCGGACGGACAGACATCCGGACATACGAAAGCATTTTTACCCAAGCTGAATCGGAGACGCTTCGCGCTCGCTCGGTCAATTAGGTAACAAGATAGATATTGTCCACGAATCGAGTCGTTTTATCTAATGTTCCACTTTGTTATTTCCATAAGTGATATCTCATTGATGTATGCAGCGCCGTCCTCGCCAGTACACAGCCGCAGGCTGCTCAGCGCTCGCGGTGGAAGGATGAGCAGTGTCGATCTCCCAGATGAGCATGATAAGAGTCTATCATCCAATAGCGCCAGCCCGTGCCCGTCACCTGTAAAACAGCATAGCGTAAGTAAAAAAATCTGTTGGTTTTTGTTTTTACCCGACTGCGCGACGCAAAGGAGGGTAATGTGTTTATCAGTCTATGTAGGTATGTTTGTTCCTTTGTGGCGCTCTAGAGCGAAAAGCTTGGCTGATTTTGACGATTCTTACGTCAATCGATTTGTCTAAATCTTGCGAGTGTCACTAAAGACATGTCAGTATTCAAAATTCTATATGGCGAAATTCAAACGCCAAAATAGAAAAAAACAAGTCGACGAATTATGTTAAGTGGGGTTTTTTTTGTGGGTATTTACATTGAATAGGTATTTCAAAATCATATTTAGATTTCTCATCATTTTTCATTCGGAATGACCATAACTATTTAGAGTTTGTTAGGTTACGTTATTAACAAAAAATACCAAAACCTATCGAGTGTGGTATCAAAATGAAGACTATTCCAAAAATAATCATATAATTCTTAGAAATATAAAGTAAAAAGATTAGTAGTAGGTACATTATGATACAAGTGTGCTATGTTGGTCATTTCATTACACTCGAGAAGGTGTTATTCGTGCGAGCCGTTTAATTTACATTGAATAAACACAAAATAATGTTTTGAATACACAAGTTCAGGTTAATGTAGTGAAAAATATACAACTTGATAAATTAATAATTATGATGATTGATTTTAACATATGTGACCTAAAATAGTTTATTTAATAGTTTAATAAATATTAATTGTTTTTAGACATAAAACTCTTTGTTAGACATAATCTCTTTGCGAAGATTGAAAAAAAATGTAAAGTAAAAAGCACTAGTGTGTAATAAGCTGAATTATTAACCTAAATGCGTTGCCATAAGAGTCACTGTGTGTCGACAAATAAATAAGAAAATAAAATAAGTATGTTTTTTAAGTTAAACGGTTTTATGGGTGGTAAAAACTAAAAAATAAAATAAAATCGTGGGGAGAGTCGAATTTCTATTACTCTGTTTACGCTACGATTCCCCACGATTTTATTTTATTTTTTAGTTTTGAGCACATATAAAACCGTTTAACTTAAACATTTTTTTACATATTTTATTTGCAAGTTTTTAGTTTTTATTTAGTTGTTATTAAAAATGTACTGTGTACTACTAGTGAAGCCCTTTCATTTGATACCCATATTGAGGGGATTTAAATCTAAAAAAGTAATCCGCCATTTTGTGGTGGCGGCCATCTTGAATTTGGAATTTCCAGAGTGTGCCGTATTCTAATAGTTAAGCCCTTTCATTTGATACCCATATTGAGGGGATTGGAAAAAAAATAAGTTATCCGCCATTTTGTGGTGGCGGCCATCTTGAATTTGGAATTTCCAGAGTGTGCCGTATTCTAATAGTTAAGCCCTTTCATTTGATACCCATATAGAGGGATTGGAAAAAAAAGAAGTTATCCGCCATTTTGTGGTGACGGCCATCTTGGATTTAGAATTTTCATGGTGTACTGTATTCTACTAGTTAGCCCTTTCATTTGATAGCCATATTGAGGGGTTTGCATAAAAATATGTAATCCGCCATTTTGTGGCGGCTGTCATCTTGAATTTACAATGATACTCATAGACCTAGAATTAGAATGGACGGAGGGAAAGCTAAGGTAGCGTGCCCATTTTACCAATTTTACGCTAATAATGTGTAATTTCTATGAAATTTTTAAATCCTCAGTTAATTATCACCACGAGTTTATTTCACGACGTTAATAATGTGTATTCTTAATGTGAAATACATATTTGCTTTGAAACTTCGTCTTTTTTTTCTTCGTTTTTATTTTTTATAATAGCCAGTAAAACATACCTGTGAAATGATAATTCCGGATCTTTTACTCCACCTTTTGCTGTTCTTGATGGACAAAACAAAGCCACAACACAACATAGTTTCACTATTTTGCTAGAATGTGTAGTCTTAGCAAAGATATTTCAGTAAAATTTCACTTTATAAGCACACGGGCTGCAATGTTGTGGCCTCCTAGGAGGTTAACACTGGACACGAGGCGAATGAATGGCCGGCGGAGCTGTAGCTCTATCCATTCTGATTAACCATCATTTCATTTTTCTGTATCCATGATGATACTGAATAATACACCATTGTATTGTTAGCAGAACTAAAGGCGAGCACCAAATTTCAAATCAATAGGTCAACAGGAAGGGGGTAACATTTTATTTACTAGATTTGACCCAAACAAACAAACAAATAAACAAACAAAAACTAGCAGGTCAAGCTAAATAAAACTGTTTAAAAACAAAACCCGACAATAGCTTGTTTGCCTCTTTAGTTTCGTTCGTTTTTTTTTGTTAATAAGTACACTACGGCAAACTTAATAATATTAATAAAAAAAACGAAAATAAAGAAGCGGTGAAGCAGTGATGCTGAAGTTGCAATGGGCTGGTTACATGTCGAAGGACGGACAACCGCTGGCGTTGGCATGTTCTCGACGGCGACTTAGAAAACGTAGTGTAGGACGCCCACCGGCATCGTGGAGTAGCGACCTGCGAAAGGCGGACGGCAGAAAGTGCAGAAACTGGATGAAAAGAGCCGAAGACCGGGCTCTGTTTGGGAGAGGTCTATGACCAGCAGTGGATGAATACATGCTGATGACGATGATGAAATATAAAAGTATTTTTTTTTCAGAATGGAGGCCTTTATACAATACTAGCTGAGCCCCACGGCATTGCCCGCGTGCAAACTTTGCCTCCACTTAGCGACGAAATTTCAAAAGAAGCAGCAAATGTAGATTAAAAAACTAATCTAAAAACCACGTTTTTTATAGAATGCATTGTCATCGAGTTGTGAGCTGCCCCGAAAGTTTCAGCCGGATAGCTAATCGGGGGGGCTCTTTGAGTTTTAAGATTCCACCTGGAACGACAGATAGACAGACAAACAAGAAAATGATTTAATAAAAACGTGGTAAAAATCTCTCCATAGTGCACCTGTAGACTACTCAAGGATTATTTCCTCCAAATTTTAATCCGCTTAGGCTGTTCGTTGTCTGTCAGTCAGTATGTCACGCGCAGTACTATTTTATATGTGATTAATATTGTCGTCCGACCGGCGACCTTATTAGCATAATTTAAGTAATAATCTGATGATTATGATAATTTCCGTTCTCATTGAATGCTTCATTATGAAATGGAACTCCTAATAAAAGTACAATAGCTGAGAAACTTAAAAAAAATTATGTGATGCATGTGTGAAAAAATACCTCAAACTACTTGAGATAATTTGAAGGGGACGATCTCAGCAATACTTGTATAAACGCGCGCCTGCATCCAATGGTTATTCAATTCAAGGTTGGCATATGAAACCGTAACAATCACCCTCTTTCCTTTTTTCAGTTTGCAAAATTTCCGACATAGCACAGCGCAGATGGCGCATAAAATTTTATATATCATCTAATTTTCTAATATTTCCACCTCAATGATGTGAACGGCGCGTAAATCGCGCCGTCGCGTCGCCGATTACTTGCTCGGGGTCTGCACCAGAATTTTATTTAAAGAATTTCCCAAATACTTTTCGCACCATTTGCTGGAAATAAATTAAGAGAGTGCCTTAAGTTCATTGCATGGCATTTTACTTTCGTTCGAGCTATTGGGAGGGCGATATTCTAATGCCACCTCTTGTTTTAAGTTTAGTATAGGTTGTTCTTTAGCTTGGTGACGTCAAAGTTTCTAGTTATTTATGAATTGATTTTTGAAGGCTTCAGTGCCATTATTTGTTTTTAACTAGTTTCGTTTCTACATAATTAGTATGTTGATTGGAGTTGTTGTCTAGAATCTAGAATATTTCATTTAAACTTTCAATAATTAAAAGTAAGAACGAACTTAAATCCTCTATTAGTATTTTTAAGGTTACACATTGCAGTTAGATAAAGGTGATCAAAGAGTTTGCCACTGTTCTGCTTTTTTAAGGGGCAGCGGCTACCATACATACTTACAGATACCATCAATATAATATACTCGTATGTCCCGTATCTGATCTGAGTGTTGTGGGACAAATGTGTACCTAAATAAAAAAATAAGTAAAAATGATTTTAAGTTTTTAGTATTATTAAGTTATTTCTAAAGTGTGCTGTGTTCTACTTGTCAAGCCCTTTCATTTGATATCCATATTGAAGGGTATGAAAAAAAGTAATCCGCCATTTTGTGGCGGCAGACATCTTAGATTTGGAATTTTCATGATGTACTGTATTCTATTCATTTGGTACCCATATTGAGGGGATTGTTTTTTTATATAATCTGCCATTTTATGGTGGCGGCCATCTTGGGTTTAGAATTTTCATGGTGTACTGTATTCTACTAAGGAAGCTACCATTTGATACCCATATTGAGGGTGTTGAAAAAATATATGTAATCCGTCATTTTGTGGCGGCGGCCATCTTGGATTTACAATAATATTGAATATACATAATTGTATTGTCACAGTACAATATACCAAATTCCGTTCAGCCGTCAGATAGTTTTTATCGATGGCTCTAAGTCAAAACCTAAGCTATCCAACAGCGAAAACAGCAACGCAATTTTAGAAATGTTATTTATGTTCAGTATGTAGCTCATTTTCAGTTTCCCATACCATTTTTTATATTATCTTCTTGGTACAGACTTTTTGTTGCTTACTGGTTAGTATTAGTATAGATAGAAGATACGAATATGTATACAACCATGACTCTGAAACAAACGTTTCTACTCATCATACAAAAGTATGCATCTTGCGGGATTCGATCCCGCAATTGTTGATTTGCCACTCGGCCAACCGGTCGACTGATAGTCCCGGTCCTGGTATGTAGTTTTTGATACAGAATTACATAGACAGGTACGTAGTTAAATGTATTTGAATGTGAGCGTACACTTATCTGTATCTGATGAATTTTCAGAAGCACCAGCGTCTCCTGCCTACGAATCTTTACGTGATCCTCTACAACTTCAAGTCGCGCCACTCCGACGAGTTAGACCTGAAAGCTGGGTACAAAGTGACCGTGATCGACACGTCAGACCCTGACTGGTGGAAGGGCAAGTGTTTGGGCAAGATCGGATACTTCCCTTCCAAGTATTGCACGAAGCTGCAGGCCGGGGAACGACCGCTTCAAGTTACGCATAATCTGCAGGTACTATCTAGTATTCGATCATTTTCTATTGTTTTTTTTTGCCTCTAACCAATACCTAGTATTTATTCCATCTGTTATTCCAGGACCTAGAAACCTGTAGTACTTAGTTTAAGTTGGACTATGGCCAGCTAAGGAAAGATTGACTGGTTTAACTGGCAATACAGATAGATAGATAACTCTATAATGTAAACCACATAGAATAAAAATACAAAAATAACTAAAATATTTATACAAAAATATGTTCCAACATTTCAGTGGTGGGGGGAGGGGAGGGGGGGGGGGGTGAGAATCGTTGATTCCAAACGGACCGATTTTGAGTTTTTTAGTTGTAGTTTTTTATATTTGAAAACTGATGTGTTTGAGATGGTTCTTAGCTATATGGGGGGGGGGAGTTGAGAAAAGGGGGGTGAGCAAATGAATGGACCGATTTAGCTGCGGTTTTTTTAGTTTTCAAAGCTAAGGTAAACGAGATGGTTCTTAATGGGGGTGATGATCGAAGCTCCTAAACTAATGGACCGATTTTGATGCGGTTTTTATGTTTGAATACTGATGTGATGGAGATGCTTCTTAGCTACTAATGGGGGGCTATATATTTTTTTATTTGTGCTTGTTAATTATCTTCAAACTAAGCATAGACTTTTTGTTCTTTGGTTAAGAAACCGACACATATAGTATGTGTTTCACTATATTATATTTGTGTCGCTTAAAAAACTTCCTACCTAAATAAGCCTTTTGTCCACACTTTAAACGAGTTTCGTTCTGCATCGGTATAAGATTAAAGACAAGCACAAATTCAATTTATATAACCCCTGACTTCCCACCCCCCATTATACTCGTAGCTAACAAGCATCTCGATCACATCAACTTCGAAACATGAAAAACCGCAGCTAAATTGGTTCATTCGTTTGGAAAATACGATTCTCACCCCTCTTTTCTCAACTCCCCTCCCCCATGTATGATGTGATCGAAATGGTTCTTAAGGGTCTAAGAACTATTTCGATCACATCAGTTTTCAAACATAAAAAACCGCATCATAATCTGTCCATTCGTTTGGGAGCTACGATGCCACAGACACTCACACACACACACTCTCTCACACACAAACACACAGTGATACACACCCTAAACTTATAACCGTATCTTTTTCCGGGGGTTAAAAATCCGTTTGGATGTGACGTATGTGGTGGCAAAGACAGCTCTATTAGTAAATAATATAAGAGTTAAAACTTTAACACTTTGCTCGCGATTGCGCTGAAGTTTGGGTGAGAACTGGCATTGTTTTTAGTCCATACAAAGTCTTGGTTAAACCCTAAAAAATAGAACATTGCCCGCATACATTTTCGTCATAATTAACATAACGTCAAAACATCCAACAAGCATTGATGATATGGTGTCAATCAGATGGTACCTACTGTAATTACTGTATCAAACTAGCGTTGAGGTCGTGTCATCGCATCGGCGGTAATCAGCGTTCAGCCGTTTACTAACATTATTAAATTACCATTAACACCCAATCAAGGTCAATAATGTGTATTCGATAGTCTTCCAACTCAACAACCCGGCCAATTGCTAGGTAAACATTTAAACATCAGCTTTGGAGCGAACTCGTAGGTATATTTCTTTCGCTAACGTGAAGCCATATAGCCTTTCATGCTTGATTATTTCCCTATAAGCGGAATCGTTGTTGTTTTTTGTCGATATTGAGCAGGTATGCAAGCTCAGGCCAGATGACTACCTCCATTTTAGTCGGGAAACCTTTCTTTTTTTTTTGAGAATGCGGGAAACTCATTACTCAAATAAGCGAGTAACGTGCCTGTGATATTTATTTTAAAATGAGGGGTTTGGGATCAGTGGCATAGTGAGTAGGAGACAAACCTGATCATATCAGATTTTATCCTCTTTTCTTATCCAATCTTGAAACATAGAAGAAGATAAAATCAGCGTCAAGCGATAAAATGTTCGCTCTCTAACTTCCCATAATATTGTCATCGCGATTTGCCTGTGATACGCTGGAACAGGCATACTGTATTGGATCAGTGTTGATTTCGAACCGGTAGAAAATTTTACATGTTGTAACCGGATTTCCTGTGCGAGATTCAGCTCTGAGTCGGCACATGAAAAGTAAATTTATTGATTTGGTCTACACTAGCATTCAAAACTTAGTACCACCCTTTTATTGGCTCCTACTCATCGGATTGAGATACCGAGTACACCAATTATTGTTAAGTCAAACCCTTAGCTATACAACATTGAAAATCGCATCGCAATTAGTTCAGTAGTTTTGTTCACACTACCACGTTTGCAAACTTAATAGATTTAGTTTTTTTTATTAAATTTCTTGGGTCCTACTCATAGGATTGAGTACCAAGTACACCAGTTTTTAACCTAAGCTATCCAACAGTGAAAATGGCATCGTAATCGGTCCAGTAATTTTAATGTGATGCGTGAACTTACAGACATTAAAAGTTTGGTAGTTTTTCTAAGTTTTGAAGGCCAGTGTATCTATATATATTTTTCACGATGATGTTGCCTACTACTTTGGGCGACTCTTGCATTTTTTTATACAACTGAGTGCAAGTCTTTGGACCGATAAGAAACGCCACGCTTGGCAATAATGTTTGCAGTGCCACCATAGGTCAACTAACTGCACACTACTCACCAGTGAGTGCCACCCACACTGTCTTGCTTGTTCCCATAGATTCGACTGCCCAGTAAGTCCAGTCATATTAGGGGTATCACCTGGGAATGCGAGATAATAAGTAATGCAAGTACTTATTGTAATGCAAGGTCAACCGTGAGTACCGGTGAATACAGTATGTTTAGCTGAGCGCTGCTCGTTCTCCGCGCTCTATTTCAAAAACAGATAAGCGTATGAAAAAATGTTTGGAACAAAATTTGTTGCAAATTTTATGCTTGTCTATTTATGTCATCATTGGAGCCATAGAAACCGGGATATTGATAAAAACGATTTTTGCATCCTTTGACCTTTAATAACATAAGACGAAGACATAAGAATTTTACAAGTATCCAGCTTATTATCTCTCATTCCGAGGTTGACCTTTGTTTTTGGCTTATTTGACTGGGTCCAGTAGGTAATTCGCTTGCGCCCATTTGATCACAAGTCGACACAACAAACACGAACCCTAATGTCCCAGTTCTAAAGTTTACCTTCAGTACTTACTGTATGAATATTTTTGGGCTATTATTAATATTTTTTGAGTGTATTGTTATAATTTTTCCAGGTGTCGGATGGTGACAACGGCCTCATGCTTCTTCGGGACCAGATAGTGATCCAAGTGGGGGATGAAGTTGACGGCATGGTGATGATCCGGTCAGGCGACAACCGCCAGGGCGTCTGTCCAATCAAGTTTCTACAGGAGGTGTGACGCTCTAAGCAGCCCTACTTTGATATGGAGGTAAGGAAAGAAGATTCTAGAAGTAGTTAAGGGATTGGGAGACAAATTGGACGGCATGGTGATGACACGATCGGATGAAACCCGCATGGGCGTCTGTCCAATCAAATTTCTTTAGAAGATGTGACGCTTTAAGCAGCCCTGATTTGAAATGGAAGTAAGGAAAGAAGATTCTAGTAGTACTGATGCAAAAAGGGATAAATTGGACGGCATGGTGATGACACGATCAGACGAAAACCGCTTGGGTATCAGACTACTTCAGTTTCTACAGGAGATGTGACGGCTTAAGCCGCCCTGCTTTGAAAAGGAGGTAAGAAAAGAAGATTCTAGTAGTATTGATGCAAAAGGGGATAAATTGGACGGCTTGGTGATGACACGATCGGATGAAACCCGCATGGGCGTCTGTCCAATCAAATTTATTTAGAAGATGTGACGCTTTAAGCAGCCCTGATTTGAAATGGAAGTAAGGAAAGAAGATTCTAGTAGTACTGATGCAAAAAGGGATAAATTAGACGGCATGGTGATGACACGATCAGACGAAAACCGCTTGGGTATCAGACTACTTCAGTTTCTACAGGAGATGTGACGGCTTAAGCCGCCCTGCTTTGAAAAGGAGGTAAGAAAAAAAGATTCTAGTAGTATTGATGCAAAAGGGGATAACTTGGACGGCTTGGTGATGATTAGCACTTTAGTTCAAAAAACAGTATTACCTATAATGTATTTTTTTTCTCATTAGAGACGTGCCGTGCGTAATGTATATAATTATGCCACCATTTTTGAGTTCATAATCCGGATTTTACGATATGAGTGTAGATAAAATAATATATCTTCAGCCCTTCAGTTAAATAAATTAATAACTAAATAGGATTATAAGAAAAGCATTATTATTGAAACCATTTGACTGGGGTAATTGTGATTACAAAAATATGCAAGGTATTGAAATACAGGTTTAATAAACTAATGTAGGTATATCAACATAAACAAGAATGGTTCACGAAAGTATAACGTTTTCATGACCCAATGTCAACTATAATTACAGTCAAGGACAAGATCCGGCGTTCACCTTGAAAATGTTTGTCGACATTCGAAAATACTAATCTAAGGCAATACTTACTTGATAAATGACTCATTGTGATTTATCCATTTATCACTTTATAAGCTATTAGTTTCACTATAGAGCAGGTATCTTTCATTGTTACGTGTATACGGAATCAGGGTCTAATAGATGAGGTTTTGCCGACCTCTGGGTACCAATTCTCGTGCTATCAAGACAATCACGATTTCAAGAAGTCTAGAAAAAAAGTGGCGAATGTCAAGTATTATTGAGTTACCGTATTATCGAGATCTCATGATCGAGAAATCGGGAGAGGTCAGTGGCACTCGAGACGAGCATGTCACGCGAAAATTTGGTTTATTGGCACTGGTTAAGGTATTCCCATCGTTGGCAATATTTAATTAACGCAAGTGGCTTTCTTTTTTGTAAATGAAGCCGAAAGATAGCCATTTCTTAATATATAGTCAGCTTCTGTACTCGGTATATGTAGGGTAAACTTTATTTATTTCCATTTCACGAAATAGAGAGATCTCGCCAAGGTTTTAAACAATAAGACAGTTTGTTTGAAACTTTTTGAAAGATGAAAATTAAAGACCAAGAAAAAGGTAGATGATTGAAGAAAATAATAAACTAAAATATGTCATTGCATTGACTCGACCTTTTGGATTAGTTCCCGCGTGACCGCCCATGTTGTTAACTGTTATTTAACTCTACACATATCTCAATTTCAGAAACGTGGATCCCTTACAGACGACAAATTCTACTACAACGAACCAAAAACAATCCGCAGCGCGCCGGTCACTCCTTGCGATAGCGAGAACTCTACTTGGTCGGCTCGAGTATGGTCGAAACAGAGGTATCTGTCGCCTGATTTCGACTCCACAACGTACGACGGATCCACGGAATATGAGAAAAGAGGCTACGAGCGGTATGAACATTCTTACGATAAAAGTATTGGGCGCTTTAATAAAAAACAAGAAAGATACGAAAAAGGTGGCTTATACGATACTGATTCGTCAGTGTTCGACAAGGGTAGTAGTTACTACGATAAAAGTAGTTTAGGTGCTTGTGCAGGGTACGATAAAGGGAGCTATTCTCGGTATGACAAAAGTAATGAATCTCGGTACGACACGGGGAGTGAATCCCGGTACGATACGGGGAGTGAATCTTTGTTTGAGAAAAGTAGTGAGTCGCGGTATGAAAAGGGCAGTGAAGCTCGGTATGATAGAGCCGGTAGTAGTATTAATTATGAAGAGAATGATTTGGGATATGAGAAAGGTCATCAGTTCGATGAGGGTATGTGGTGGTGGCGTAGGCCTTTGGGCGTCCGACGCACGCAATGCCGTAGGTGCGGCGCTTCATCTTCTACTAGACCCTTGAGAATGACGCCGTGCGCCGGAGTCGCCCAAGACGAACCAGAGAGCGGCCGGCGCAGGATCCTCTCTAGAGACCGCCCGTTACAATTCGTTAAACAATTGTTTTTGTAACATAACATAGACGGCACGAACTAAGCCAGTTAGTACTATATGTTATATATGATTTTGCCGGGATATGCTAACTAGCGCCACCTTGTGGTATGTATTTTATTGAATTAAACACTTTTTGGTTTTTATCGCGTTTATTTAAGTAACGAGCACTTTGCATTCGTGGTTACAGGTAGACTGGATAGCAGAATAGGTATGTCTATTTTATAGAACGCCTCAAGTTTTAATCGAAACGTTTCAATTCACGCAGTAGTCACTCACAGTGTCCAGAGGTTATTAGCTTGCTGACTGTTTCCTGAGCAATAGATTGCCAATTTGCCGTCTCTCTTATGCTAAGAAATTAGCATATATTTTATTTCAATAGCCTAATGTGGAATTCATGTCAAGAAACTGTTTTCTTTGGCGAGTATTACCTAAGTGTTTAATTCATTGAATTATAATTGCAAACCCTAAGAAATCACTAGATAATTCATTTTCAATGGACGATAGTTACGTAGCGTTTGACGTCTGTGGTTTTTATTAACTTTTTTTTTAATCTAAAATATTATTGAGACGCGTGATAATGTTATGAACTAAGTAATATGCAGATTAGTTGATTGTATGTTTCGTATTTCGTAGCTTAGGTGCTAGAACATTTATTTCGCAATTTATTTTGGGGTGGGGAGGGAGGGATAGGCAGTAGTAATGAATGCGGGGTTGAGATATTGATACATAATGATTCTATATTGCGAAATAATTTGTCGATATTCGTATTAAGGTTTATAGTTATACATTTTAATATTAATTATAAAACACGGCCTACATTGCTTTCGGGTAATTTGTGTTCCTTCCATATTTTAAATATTTATAAAGATTTATATTGCTGCAGTTTATATTTTAATATACATAAAATATTTATATTACATATAATTAAGAAATATATATTTATGAGAGTGCTTTCTTAATTGGGATAATATGTTTAAATCGTCAATTGAATATTAAAATATCATCTTTTGAATTAAATATAATAGATAAATAATGCAAACAACAACGGCTGGACTGATTTGTTTGCAATTATGTTAATTTGTATCCCTGTTAAGAAACCATTTTTTCAAAAAGTCCATGTTTAATACGTTATGTACGATGACATATCATTTTGAATATTGTAAAATAATTTTATTTTATTGTTATAAGCCTAAATTATATATAAAATATTATATAGCAAATTAAGTTCTATGTGTAATTTTTCGTTTGTACTTTTTTATTATACTTTTAATAACTATAATAAATATAGTAATTTTAATATTTTGATCAAGATATGAGTAATTAATTAAATATAAATTCATAGCAGGGAAGTATCTATTTGATAAATGTATTAGGTTAGTTATACTTAGTAAAATAAATAGGGATAAAAGTACACAAAGAAAATAACTCAGATCTAATATTGTTCTAAACAAAATTTATATATTGATTGCACTTTCCATAAAATGTATTTCAATATCTAAAACATTCAATCGGGATGAAATAAAATGTAACTATATGACAAACTTCGTTACATTCACAGATAGTTAACTCTTTATTTCATTAAAAAAAAATGAATAAATTTAAAGAAGTGTTTATTCTGAATACGTGAATAAAAAGTAGATACAGCCTCCTCTAGTCAAGACATAATTTGAACAGTACGCCTTTTTGTGTTGAGTCTTTCACAGATAGATAGGTGCAATAATTATGTGAGAGGGTTCATATAAAACAATTGTAAATGTTATCTATCGACCGCAGCTCTACGGTCCTTTCCAAACAGGAAGTCACTTAGGTAAGGACACATTTTTTATGATACCACTGCCAAAATCTATACTTATAATAAAGCAATAAGAACGAAAAAGTCTGTACAAATAAGATAATTTAAAGAAAAATGGTCTAAGGTACTTTAAATAAGCTACAGAACAAGTTTTTTTTTTAAATCATGTCTCTGTCTGTCCGCGCATCATGAAAAAACCTTCTGGACCGATTGCGATATGGTTTTCATTGTTTTATAGCTTAAGGTTTGTCTTAAAAACTGGGGTACTTGGTATATTAAACCGGTAGTTAGATGCTGAGCAATCGATAAAAAACTATTTGGCGGCTGTTTTTTTTTTTTAAGAAACTTGTAGTACACGTATGGGCTACTTTTAAATGAAATGACCTCGAGGGCAAAGCCGCGGGAATAGTTAGTGACAAAAAAACTAAAATCCAAGCTATAGTTTCCAATAGAAAAAGGTGTCAAGAAAGGAGACCCGGTCTCCCAAGCTCTTTACCACTGCTCGCGAAGAAATTGTCAGCAATTCAGCGACTGGCTGGTAAGAGAAGGGAGTTGGCGTCGACAAAGTAACGCTAACCAACCTTCATTTCGCCGACGAGATTGTTCTCTTTTTCTCTTCAGCCCAACAGCTTCAGTTAAGGCTGTAAGAATCAGCACCGCATTTGCGCAACAATGGGGCAGCACAGGCTAAAACTAATAGTAAGACATAATTTAAATGTGTCAGTGAAATCATTTTCAGATTAACGATGATTTGTACAACTTCAAGATTTATTGTCTACTCGCTGTGCCCGCGGCTTCGCCCGCGAGGTCATTTCTCTCGGTTAAATGTACTCTATGTGTGCTATTCCAGGGCCTAAAATACCAGTTGCTCGGCATCTAATCATCGGATCAAGATACAAAGAACTTCATTTTTTAAGTCAAACCCTATGCTATCCAACAGTCAAAACCGCATCGCAATCGGTTTAGTAGTTGTAACATGATGCGCGAACAAACAAAGACACAATTTAAAAAAAAGAGCTTATTTTAAGTACATTTTTTTTTTTTAAATTATCTTCCTCGTACAGACTTTTTCGTACATATTGCTTTATTATAAGTATATAGATAGACAACACATAATTTCAAAGTTAGTTGAATTGACCTGTCCATAGTGCCTACCTGTTTGGAACGCACTGCAGTTGGTGCTATTATACCTACAAAGGAAAAAAAAATGAAGCAAAGATATATTCCAACATTAAATTGTTGTTCGATCCAAAGACTGTCATGTTAATCTGTCAATGACGAATACGAACACACATACTAGAAAACCAATATATCTGTTCATGTAAAAAAATAGGGTACTTGGCTTACTATCGTAAGCTAATCTATAGGCAAAGTACAAGTAAAACATTAATATAGGAATTTACTATTAACTAGCTGATGCCCGTGGCTTGTCACGCGTGGTAATTTCTCTAGATCTAGGTTAAAAGTACTCTATGTGCTATTCCAGGACCTAAAATCAATATAACAACATTTGATCAAAATTCCTTCAGCCGTCAAATATATTTTTATCGGTTGCTCGGCTGCTACTCATCGGATTGAGATACCAAGTACCCCAGTTTTTAAGTCAAAACCTAAGTTATCCATCAGTGAAAACCGCATCGCAATCGGTCCAGTAGTTTTTACGTGATACAGACAGACACCATAAAATATATAGTTATTCTTGATCAGTAGCTTCTTTTAAGTCCGCTAGAGCATTTTTTTAATGATCTTTATTGCAGTCGTTTTGTTACCAGCTTTATTGTAAGTACCTATAGATTGAAACTGAAACGAATATAAATAAGATAACTACGTGATACGTGACAGTGGCGATGACAGAATATGACCATGATCGCATGATGTTAAATAACGTTGCACAAGGATATAAAAAATGTTTATATACTTTTTCGTGTTAAGTTACCGATATCCGTCACGACTGCAAAGGCTTACAAAATAATTTCGAAGGACCTGTTCAAGTAAGGTGATAATTTATTGGGCCGTTTTTTTTTGTACATGTTGGATGTAAGATTTACAAGATAATGTTAGTTTTAACACAGTCGGTGTATATAAAAATGTTTAAACATTATATGTCTCCCGTACCTCATGCCTTGTTCTTTGACTAGCACTGAGCGCATAAAAAACTTATTTAAAAGTAGATTGTTGAATCTTTAACTTTATCGAAATAAAATTAGGACTTTAATATGTATAGATTGCTAGTAAATACAATAATATCTAATTTTCTTCGAAGCTTTACGATCATACAATGCTTGGAATCCTCTAGTATATTTACATAAAAACATATACGTGCCACAAAGATACTTAAATAATTATATACATAAGTATATCCCTAGAGTGCTGATACCTTTCTCCTATATATTAAAGTTAATTTGTTTGACACGTTAAGCCGTCCCCTGAAGTTTTAAAAATATTTATATAAATTAATGAAAGTAACCAAAAATAATTTTAAGATAGAAATTTAGACCTAAGTAAAGATGTAAGATGATGTGGAAAAGTTACCTTAAAATTGCAAAATTAACTACACACACATTTTTAATCGTTAAAAAAATGTATTGTTGTCATGAATGTGTAAAAAAATAATTGATTATAATATATATTTTTTATAATTTTAATTTTTATTCCTTACATTTAACTGATCTGATTATTATGCAATGCTTTTATCTTTGTTGTAACAATCTTGCACAATAATGCTAAAATGATTTCTATGAATTATACTTCTCACAGCAACCTTGTACAGGGGTCCGAAAAGTCACATCCAACTTTTAGGGGGCCCTCCATTACATATACTGAAATAATAAAATAATAATAATTTGAATAATTTAGACCTTTTTTAGTCATTAATTTGGTTGCCAATTCTTTTTTTTTATATCTCTTTTCTGCTTATTAATACAGTCATAGTCAAAGTATATCTCTACACTATAAAACTTAAAAGTTTCATATTGTAGAGATATAGTATTTATAATACATTATTATAAGATTCCAGAAAAAATAGATGCAGTTTTTTTATAATAATCGGATTGTACGATTTTCTAAACATACCTTTAGAGCCAATCCTTCAGTAAGAAAATCATATTTTGTAGACACAAATGCGTAGGTACCTACTACTCATTAGTGTACTCTATAGCTTAACGGTACAAATTTGTTTCACCAGTGTGGTTATAAAAAAAACATAATACCTACACAATGAATTATGAAAAAACAACAATTTAATTTTATAAAACAGGAAATAACATTAATAAGAACCTTCATTTGTAGAAATAACAACCTTATTAGTGATCGAGGACACCAAATTTCAAAAACGATATACCTACTTAAGCTGAGCAGTGAGCAACTTTCATAGTCAAGCTGTGCTCAACGAAACCATAGAATAAACAATAGTACTGAACTACCCCGTTGGACGTTGACTTCTGGGACAACCTGTATGTTTATATTGTACATCCATATATGTACTGTACTTTATATGTAGCGCCGTGCACCGACACCTCATCATCAGCCTGTACTTGTCCAATGCTGGACGTAGGCCTCTCCCAATGCAAGCCACTGAGCTCGGTATTCAGCTCTCCTCATCCATTTTCTTCCAGCCGCTTTTCGCATGTCGTCACTCCATCTGGCCACAGGGCATCCTACGCTACGTTTGCCTAAACGTGGTCTCCACTCGAGAACCGGTCTACCCCAACGGTTATCGGTTCTTCGGGAAATGTCCCACTTTAGCTTGCTTATCCTTCAGCTATGTTGGTTTCCTTTATACTCTGTCGGATCACTTCACTACGAATCTTGTCCTTCAGAGAAACTCCAAGCTTAGCTGGCTGAGCGACCTTAAATTTATGGACTAGTTTGACCGTGAGTGTCCACGTATCGGCTCCGTAAGTAATGACGTGTAGGATGCACTGATCGAAGACTTTTTCTAGAGGCACTGTGGTATGGACGACGAAAAGACTTGACGAAACTTACCGACTGCTGCCCAACCTAGCTGAGTTCTATTGGCTTCCACATCACAGTTGTGCCTACCCAATTGATATTTGCCCAAGAATTTCTGGACAACTTCAAAGAGTGGCACACTATTGACTGCAATCGGTTCCGGGACACTAAGATCGTTAAACATGATCTTGATCTTATCGTGTTCAGTCCTAGACCGATGCGTTGAGCTGCAAGTCTTGTAGAAACTCCGCCATTAGGACGATATCATCAGCAAATCGTAGATGATCGTCTAGTCGGTGATCAGGTGGCGATAGAGTATATCGCCAACACGCCTCATCACGCGCATACTGCGTGTGGACACGCGGCAGATGTTCTCGCTATTGATATTGATGTCCATTCCTTTTCAATCAAGCGTCTTAAACTTATCTTCCAGGGTATTAGTGAACAGTTTCGGGTATATAATATCCCTCTGTCGCAATCCCCTGCGTAGTAGGATAAGTTTAGACTACTGGTTTTGTACATGGACTCTCATGGTCGCGGCGTCATAAAGACATCTCAGCCACTACTTCGATATATCTCCAGTCCACTTGGCAATGCTACAAAGACTCCAAAGCTGTCCAGGTTTCAACAGAATCGAAAGCCTTAGTCCTCAAAAAGCAAGACACAAGGACTGATTGGTTATACTCATCGGACTTATGTATAACTGTGTGTATGTGGTCTATGGTGCCAAATCCTTCGCGAAACCCGGCGAGACGATTTGAGATGACCCTCGAAAACAACTTATAGACGTGGCTCAGGAGTGAAATAGTACGGTAGGTATTTATCTAAAAGCGTTTTGTCCCCTTTTTTAAAGAACAGTAGGTACTACCAAACTCGTGCTCTACGCCTCTGGATCTCTCCGTTTAGAACGGCGCCAAATAACCCCTGAAGCTCTCGAAGTACTGGTTTTCCTACTGCATTTAAGAGCTCAGAAGTTATTCCGTCCTCTCCGGGGACCATTCCATTCTTAAGTTGTTTGAGCGTAAGTGGTGGGTCAGTATTGCGCGGAAACCCAATGTGCTGAGTTCGGAAGTCTAGAAGCATGCGAGTCCTCCAATCGGCCATATAAGTCTTCTGTCTCAGAAAGGATATCCGGCTTAGAGACGACGGTTGTGCCATTATATTAGTCTCGAGCTTCATCAGGTGGGATCTACTCAATTGCTGGGCAAATACTTATGACCCCCGATTTTGCTCAATTGGCTTTTCTATCCGGCGTGTATCTGACCATCGGAGTTCACGTCGCACCAGCTTACTGTTTTTTTATTGAGCTCTTTTTTTTCTAACAGTGGCTTGCTGTTGCTCTCGTCGTTTGTCCATAAGCCGAAGAGCCTCATCCGATATTTTTTAAGAACTAGGTATGCTACCCTGGTCTCACTATATTTCTACAACATTATCAATGAGGACCTGTTGACGACACTTCAACACCTCAACCATTATTATTAAATTTAGTAAGACTATGAATTTATAAATATATTTACCTACACTATTACACTATTCTACAGTATTTATATAATAAAGGCATATTTACTAAACAATAATGGTTAAAAGCACAGCATTTGTATTATTCTAGTTAGATTTATAGAAAGCGAAATGTTAATATAGAATTTAAAAGGAAATTTGATGTGATTTAGATAGTTCCAACCATGCGCTCGTTTGTTGTTGTTACTTAGCATATCCTTTATTATATGTATACAGATTTGTTACATTTGTATAATTATATGAAACATAAAAATTATATTTATATTGAACCACTTCAAAAACTAAATATTTTATGCAATTATCGAATTCATGTCAATGTCAGTCGACGTATCTTTAAATATGCGTATTGTTCATAATCTTATCTATGTTATATATTTTTACCTACATATACGAATGAAGAACCAAATTATTGTAAAATAAATGTGTATTAATAAATGTATAAGGCTAGGTAAGTATTGTCGTAGGTACCCGCCGATTCCCAAGTGAGATCTTTGTAAACGAATATGTTAGAATAGTTGAAAGAAAATATTTATAAAATTTAGCAGCCTTAAATTGACGAAAACTGATAATGAATTAGATTTGTCGAACGTAGGAATAAACATAACTAATAAACTATGTTCGGTTATTTTCCGTAAACATGTGTGAAAGAGATGTAGGTACAGTAATTTAATTATTTGTATAGTAAATATCACAAAACGCTTACAACATAGTCCAACCAGTCCAACTCTAGGAATGGATATTTTTAACACCATTAGACAAACCTAGATACACTTATTTTATAAAGAACTAGCTGATGCCCGCGGCTTCGCACGCGTGGTCATTTCTGTAGGTTAAAAGTACTCTTTGTGCTATTCCAATAAACCAACATTTGATCAAAATTCCTTCAGCCGTCTAATATATTTTTATCGATTGCTCGGCTTCTACTCGTCGGATTGAGATATAAAGTACCCCAGTTTTTATGTCAAAACATAAGCTATCCAACAGTGAAAACCGCATCGCAATCGGTTCAGTAGCTTTTACGTGATGAGCGATCAAACAAACAAACAGACACGAATTTTTAAAATGTTATATTCTTGTTCAGTAGCTTATTTTATGTACCCTAGACCATTCCTTTTTTAATTATCTTCTTTGTACAGACTTTTTCGTTCCGTATGAAAACGTATGATTAGAAAATGGGTCATGTAATCACGAATTTCATCTGTTTTAAGTTACACTGACCCTAGCTACTTACAGCAAAATAAAGATTATTCATTATCCACAGTATTGTATTTGGTTAAAAACAGGACAGTCTATTGTACTGCTGAAGAACAGATTATTTTACCAAAAAGAAATATCTCTTACGGTTACATATATTCCTGAAGAAACTTAAAAGGCATGAATTTATTATATTTAAAATATTAATCATATTATCTTAAATAATAAACCTTGAAAAATAACGACTCAAGAAGAAACTGAACTAAGTTATATGTTAAAAAATAATTATTACTAAAAAAAGACTGTTCTTCTATTCGTCAAAAGTAATATAATTGAAATGTTTAATGATTCTAATCTTAATCATGATAAATAATATATTTCAAAAAATAAATACAGCTGAGGCCTTCCATGGTTACATATAAATACAGCTGAGGCCTTCCATGGTTACATATAAATACAGCTGAGGCCTTCCATGGTTACATATAATTTATTCTCGAAGAATAAATATAACCGTTTAGAATTATTATAATAATTAAATTGTCGCTTAATTTTGTTTTCTTGCGTTGATTTAAGTATATGAGATTACTGAGAATGTTGTGTTAGAATGAAATAAAAACTGTGTCACTGAATCGCGAATTTCTTATTATTCCAAACCACTTTAATAATTAGTAATAAGTAAATGATAAGTTCACTTTTATGCAGTAGCCATGTCATGGTGAAACTTAGAAAGGGCTATCACAATTATATGCGTATACAACATTTCGTGTCTGTGCTGTTAACCGTTGAGGAGTTCCCTAGTCAGAACAGGAGCCAACCCTGAGTGCAGCAACCATGTCATGGTAAAACTTAAGACCAGCTAGCATAATAAAATGCGTAGGTACGCAACATTTCGTGTCTGTGCTGTTGACCACTGAATATTTCCTTTACCAGGAGCTAATCCTGGATGTCGATTCAGGTCATGTTTATTATAAAAATGCATTGTCGTCGGAACTGAACCAACATTTAAAAATTCACCTCCGTAAGATAAGAGGAAGTTGGTTCTAATTCAGACACAGAATAAATAATAGTACAGGTCTTGAAAGATTTGACCTAAACAAACATACATACAAACATTGCAAGTTAAATGAAAGCTTTAAAATGAATGAAATTGTATACTGACCCGTGTTCGAAAAGAAGAGTAATACCTGCTTTTAACTATGTACTGTTTACTAATTGAACTAAATTATTCCTTTATTATCTACGAATAAGTAATAAGTTATTTATTCGTAGTTTATTATGCTATGTAATGCTGCTTGAATTTAGATGGTTTCATTCGTCTCATTCATAGAATCATAGATGGCGCTCTGAAAACTTTAGGGTCACAACTCCGAAACGTTGAAAAATCCTTGCATTTAAAAATTAATTTAATTTTAATAACAGTTTTGCGAGATATTCGACTTAACACTTATGAGAGAGAAGTTAGTGATCTTAATTTAAACTCAATTATAAGGCTCCATATTTCTTCATCTACCAACCTACAAATAAGTAGAATTTAAAATAATTAAATCAGTTCAAGATGAGCTTTAATTTCTATAGCAATTACAAGTAATTATAAAAAGTTGGTTTCACTTCAGAAGCTCCATGATTTTATTAATATCATGAATTCCACAAGTATCGAACCGAAACCTACGGCACGCTACATGCGCAAAGCGAACGGGCGAGTGCCGACCCTAAATGTACCACAGCTTAGCTAATAGTGACTATGCCCCTGCCATAGATTGAGTCGCAGTGACAACGCCTTGGCGAGTATGTCGATAACCCTGCGGTAGACCACAGATTGTGTAACAGCTAGTCTGGCCATACGCCTGCGCCGCTGTGACGTCAGAGGCGGCACTAGTCCGCCCGCATTCCGATGGATTCGCGAACGTAGCGCGCCACTTTCATATCGTTCATGTCCTTTACTCATTTTATCAAGTAGTTTGAACTTGTGCGTCTTTTGATAAATTGTAGACAAAATATATTTTCACAAACGCAGTAGAAGAGACACAATTCGTTCGAAAAAAGCAAAGGCGTTAAATCCCTCAGTAAAGTGTGCCGCCTCTGAGCGAATGAGGATTCCTTCACACAGATGGCAGCACTGAAAATATTTGACATTCCGTAGATTCCGAACGCAGTGGGCTCGGCTCAAATGTCAAACGCGACTATTTCGTCAACAGAGCCGTGGCGCGATAGTTGGATTTTATGAAATAAACAACAAATAAATACATCGGCGCGTTAAACGGACAATGGCTAATAAACGGTAGAAGTCATTACATTTTTTGCGTTCCAGTACTCGGTAGCGTGTTGTGTTGTTCTGACGTAAAGTTTTTGCGATCCAAGACTATCGATTTTCGCTGTTTGCCGGTTTTGTAACATTGTTAAGAAGGTTTCAGTTTCATAGAACATTAGTTTTTACACGGGACTTGAGGACTAGCAACTGTTTATTATTCATAACTTATTTTAGTTGTGAGAAAAATATACTTATCGCTTCGCATTGTGAGACGCCGTGAGAAAACATACACTTTGTAAGTACTTACTACTAACATTGCCTACTTTTTAAACTTAGCGCACTAATTTATTTGTTATTGTGATATTGTTCTGTCGTTCTAACGTCCTGTAGTTGTGAATCCTTCAGTTTATGTACATATAATGTGTAGCAACCTACCTACATCCACAAGCTTGGCATTGATCCGTAACTTGACATTGATGTAGGTAGGTAAACAACTACCTATCACATATAATACCTACCTTTTAGTTATCTTTATTTATTAAATTAATAAACATCACCACATCACACATGGCAATCATCGATAGAGCTTCATACTGTCACAGAATACGAAACACTCAGTGTATGCATGTCACAGAATAACTGATAGTATGTATGTACAGCCTACAAATTCTATAATGTAATGAGTTGTTACCGGTTTGATTTGAGAACGAGAGACGCAAAAAAATTCGCCGCTACGCGAACCCACTACAGTCAACTTGGTACACGTTCTCTAGTACTATATCGCCATGAGAAAAGTTGCAAATTTATTGAATAGTGGAGTACATTGCACAATGTTTACTGTGATAAGGTACTAAAGTGTTTAAACTTTTTATAGTTGACTCTATCTCAGGCTACACGGCGCGGAATCTCGAACATAATAGAGTGGAATGCGAGCGCGCTGACGGCCCACAGAGCGTTCGTATATCGAGTGCCCGCATGTTGCGATAACACGCGATAAAACGCCGTACGATTAGCCAATACGAGTGACCCCGCGTGAATCCTGCTCGTTTATTCAAATGAGCTGACCGACCCTGGTGTTTCAGCTCAAATATTTACCCCGAAGCTACAAATCCTGTCTACAACTTGACACGTCTCAATCACACTCAAAAAACTCCCAACCCATTTGGACACATGCAACATATTGTCGTCTACGTCAATCAAAAGCTAAAACAAATCTAAGTCTCGACATTTATTCCGTTCCAAGTTTCCAACCCCAACAGAAGCCAGGAATTTGGATCGATTCGGTAGCTCCAGGCATTTACGTCTGTCGAAGCGAAGTCAGCTCGACTCTTCCTAAAGTATTTCACAGTCCATTAGCTGCTTCTGAATTCCGTTCACTTACTTAACTTCCAAGTGTTTATTTATCATTAGGAGTAATGGATTTAATGATTACAGAGGAAATAATTTTATCGTACCTACTTAGTACTGGGTGGTACAGGTAATGGAATATTGCACACTTCCGCATTACCATAGCATGAGACGTGACGTTATGACGCATACGAAACAAACATTACCTGCCTTTTCTGGTAGACTCCCTTAAAGGCAAACATTAAATTGCAAACAAGTTGGCTTATCAAAGCCTCACCCTAAAACGCCGCAGTATTTGCATGGCAAGTACAATCAAGATACAAATATTTTGTGTAGGTAGGAAGAGATTTAAAACCTAGTTTATTGCACTAGCGTTCCCGAAATTCATGAATTATTTCACCAAATCCAATTGTGTCACAACAATATAATAACTTTATTTACTAAATTGACACGTTAATGGGGTTTTGCGTTGGTAGCAAACTCTTCCAAAAAGTTCTCATGCTAAGCATTAATAAAAATTATTTCACCAAATCCAATTGTGTCACAACAATATAATAACTTTATTTACTAAATTGACACGCTAATGGGGTTTTGCGTTGGTAGCAAACTCTTCCAAAAAGTTCTCATGCTAAGCATGAGAACTTTTTGGAAGAGTTTATTATAAAGAACAACGGATTCCTCCAACCGCCTCTCCTTCAAAATTCACTAGATATCACCCTAAAAATTAAGGACTCCTTAATTCGAGCTTGGGGACGCGACGCTTACTTAAATTTTTATGTTAAAGTATTTCAATATTGGGCATAAATAGAGATCTCTGTGTAAAATCCATTATTTGCTCTTCAAATGGCGCGATTCCGGCCCACTCTCGGACTTTCTTGAGCCAAGTCGAGACTAGGCGTTGCCCCTTTGTTTGAAGAAGGCGGTAGTGATTGTGCCTGACCACATATCCGCGAAAACTTTTTTCCTTCTTCTCTTGATGGTCAGGACGAGAACTTTCTCGTGATTTAAGTAAGAGTCGTAATACTTCTTCGTTTGTGACTTTGGGGATCCAAATAATCCTTAGCATGCGTTGGTAGAACCACGTTACTCCAGTCTCAAGTTTCTTGCGAATTTTCTCTTTGATAGTACATGGTTTGCATCCATATAAAACTACAACTTTCCCGCCCGCGACTTCGTCCGCGCGGACTACTGTTTATCGCGAAAAAAAGCATCCTATGTTATTCTAGAATATTAATAACCAATGCAATAGTTATTTGTTATGCAAGGCTGCAAAGTGATTTTTTGGCGGGAGTACTTGTATTGAAACCTGAGCAAGCGAAGGATTCTAGGATTGAATCAAATATAGAATCCTGAGCGTAGCGAGGGTTTCAAAAGTACGAGACGCCAAATAACTTTGCTGCCGTGCGCAACACAAAACTTTTCACCTCACTAAAGCGAGGAAAATGCTAGGTGCAAGAAAAACAGCTAAAATAATATATTAAATTAGTGTATAATAAGTTATAATAATAATAATAAATGGGCCGTCGCGGGACGACTGGCAGACGTGTAAACATAGAGTCGAAAAGAGTCGAGTAAAGTTGAATAGAGTCGAGTAGAGTCGAGAAAAGTTGAATAGAGTCAAGTAGAGTCGATAAGAGTAGAATAGAATAGAACAGAGTAGAACACAGTAGAACAAAGTAGAACACAGTAGAATAGAGAAGAAAAGAATTGAAAATAAAAAGAGACGGATAGAGTCGAGTAGAGTGGAGTAGAGTTGATTAAAGTCTAGTAGAGTCGAGTAGAGTTGGTAGTGTCGAGTAGAGTCGAGTAGAGTCAAAAAGAGGCGAATAGAGACGAATTGAGTCAAGTAGAGTAGAATCGAATCGGATAATAATAAAGTATAAATTAGTAATAAAGTATTTCCATTGGATTGGTGCTATAGAAAATTATTGAATAGAAAGTTCGAATTCTCTTTCCACGCTAGCGGGTAAAATGCATTTTTTCACTCACCTTTCGAATGACAAACAGAATCTTTCCGAGCTAAAAAAGTAGGTTCCTATAGCACCAACGCTCTTGATATTAATTGACAGACTTGTTATAGCATTTCCATGGGAACCGTTCCTTACAGCGAGTAAGCAACATTTCCCAGTTTTCCCGTGGACACTTACAATTTTCCGGGATAAAAAGTATCTTATGTTTGATTCCATGGTATGAGCTATCTGCATTCCAAATATCATCAAAATCCGTCCAGCCGTTACAGCGTGAAAGCTCCCCAAACAAACAAACAAACAGACAACGTTTTACTTTTATATATTGGTATGGATGGCCACATGTAGCATTAGAGTATTCATACACGTACGCACTCCACGTAGGTACGCGTATTTCCAGGTGCTTGAGCCACCGCCTTTTCTTCATTTTATTGATGCACGAGAAATTTCAATCCGGGTTCTTGCCATGTAAAACTCTCATGTACTCCTATAATTTATCCACGAGCCAAGGTACTTAGGGATCCTTTCAGCTGTTGTGATATGAACATGAACGTTAGGCTAAACCCTAATGTTCAGGTTCATATCACAACCGTTATTACAATATATGTCCATAATTTTCGATTTTGAGAGATTAAGAGACAGGCCTTTATCTTTGTTGTACTCGTTAATTTTATCCATTAAGTACCTTTTGTAAGTCTACGGGACGGTGGCGTCTGTCGGTGTATCGGATGTTATTAATACTTGCTCGTTAATAATGACACCCTATTCTTTATACTCTAGCACTTTAGAGATAACAGTCACCGAATAAAGGGTTAATAATAATGGTGACAAAATGCATCTCTGCCCTACACCCCAGTCCCCGACATAACTATCGCAACCTCTTATTTCTCTTCACTTAGTAAATACCCTGTAGGTTTAACCCATAAGACCTTTCCATCAAGCTCGATATCATGCAAACGACGTGGTTCGTGAACTGTACGTTCGAAAGCTTTGTCATGATCTACAAAGCTTAAGAAAACATCAGTCATAAATACCTAAATTTCTGAATAAGGACAAGCGTCTCTCTAGGTCCGATGCCCAACTGGTTCTCCCCTACATGCTCGTCACATCTTGCTCTAATCCGCTCGTGAAAAATAGAGAGAGAAAAAGCTTCAACACTTCAAATTTAATATGTACCTACTTATTAAATTTGAACTGTTGAAGCTTCACCTCTCTTTCGCCGCTAGTTCTTTCGGCAGAGTAATGAAGGTGGACTTGAATCATTGTTTCGGTAAAAACCCAGAGTCATAGATGTGGTTGAATAGGTTAGTCAGTGAGTCCACGAAGTCGTATCATAGTCCAATGAGCTTGAGGGAAATCTCTAAATCTTATCTGATTTTCCAGAAAAGTGGGGGGGGGGGGGGGGGGGTTAAAGCAGGAGTAAAATCGATGTAGTTAAGTATTTCGCGTGGGTTTTTTTTGTATCCGCATCTAGCATTTTTTTTTTTTGTCTTCGGGTATGTTTCGATTTGTTGTCCTATAATTTCCTTGCGAATTTAAAACTATCAAGTTCCATTTGAAGTTCTTCGATTTTGTATTTTTTTTGCTGGTAAGTGATTTCCCTTCTAATTTGTGTACTATTTCTAGTCGATATGTACCTATAATTGTATAACTTAAAATATAGCTTGCAAAATTAATAACAGCTCAATATTAAATTCAACGAAATCACCAAACAAGTATAACCGTCGCGTCTACAAAACTGCCCTATAATTACGAACAGAAGCGTTACAACTGAATAGAAATTCGGCACCCCAACCCAACGAGGGAAACATCTGCCCGGATTCCCTCGTCCCCTCGAAGAAAGCCACGTGCGCAGATGCACAGCAAGGGTGGATACGACCATAAAAGAACCCCAAATGCGGGCTATCTTAACATCTCAAATACAACCTTAACGTATCAAAAATAGAGCTGAAATTAGAAAGTTGTAATCGCTTTACTGAAATAGAGAATTATTTTTAACGATTGGAATGTCAAGGTTCGACCAGCATGTGGTTTGCGTTTGGAGACTGCCAGGTGATAGCGATAGGTCGAGGAATAACAATGGCGAATGTTTAGGATATACCTACAATTTAAATGTACTATCTATTCTCTATACATTATACAATAAGGCAAGTATCAAAAAGTCTTTGGACTTAAGCTACTACTTGGTGCCTGCGTCTGCCTGTTCGCGCATCACGTAAAAGCTACTGGATCAATTGCAATGCGGTTATCACTTGCTCAGGTTTTTACTTAAAAACGGGTAGGTACTTGGTATCTTAATCCGATGAAGCCGAGAAATCGATAAAAATATTTTTGACGGATAAAGGAATTTTGATTTAATGTGTTTGTTGGTCTTGGGATAACACATAGAAGTACACTTCTATGGGATAACACTTAAGGTACCTACTTTTTTTACCGAGAAAAGTGACCACGCGTGCAAAGCTGCGGGCACAGCTAGTGTTATAATAAACTAGCGACCCGCCCCGGCTTCGCACAGGTGTAATTTAGAAAAAAAGACGTGAAAAATGTAGTTCTCGCACACTCGACCTTCACTCCGCTTCGGGGAATAATAGTTTACCGACATTTTTGTGTTGTATTGAAAATGATAAAATACGGAACTGTTAAAATAACACCAAATACCGTCTTTGGTTTCATATTCTTTTCAATCGCGCCCACAGACCATATAGGAGATACGGGGATGTCGCGCCTTTTTTTTGTCTTGTGCCTATAGTGGCCAGTTCGGTTTTCGAATAAACTCTCGTTACAATGCCCGTATCTATGCTAGTTTTCTTGAAACTTTAACGTTCTAAATTCAAAAAGCTCTCAGTCGGCTTGATTTCTTCCGATATCTTTAACAATTATCGTAATATTTCAACAAATTAACACAAAACAACATCAAACTATATGTATAAACCTTCCTCTTGAGTCACACTATCTATTGATGAAAACCGCATTAAAATCCGTTGCGTAGTTTAAAAGATTTAAGCGTTACAGACAACGGCGAGAAGCGACTTTATTATACGCTTTATATTAGCTTCACTTGTATGTTTGTAACCGACTCCTTTGGTCGCTATTTTGACCCACTTTAAACGGTCAGATTTAAATCAAATTTTGCACACCTGTCAAAGACCGATAACAATGCAATAATTCAAAAAAAAAGTAGAAAATAAATAATAGTTTAAAAAAACTAAAAAACACGCTTTATATAGAAAAGCAAACTAAAAAATAGAAAATAAATTTTAATAGTGTAAATAAGAAAAAAAGTTTTATATAAAAAAAAAGCGTGGGATGCTTCTCATATCTGTCAATAAAATATTTATAACTATTGATCCATGCACCCCACATATTTTTTTTGAAATAAATATTTTTTTTCTTATTTACACTATTAACATTTATTTTCTATTTTTTAGTTTGCTTTTCTATATAAAGCGTGTTTTTTAGTTTTTTTAAACTATTATTTATTTTATCAATATGTATTGATTTCTTCCGACATCTTGATGATTTATCGACATATTTCAACAAATTAACACGAAACTATATCAAACTGTACGTATAAACCTTCCTCTTGAATCACTATCTATTGATGAAAATTGCATTAAAATCCGTTGCGTAGTTTAAAAGAAAGCGCTACAGAGTGACAGACGAAGGGAAGCGACTTTGTTTCACACTACGAGTATGTATTGAAGTGAAAAACGCATTTTGAAAGCTAAACAAAAGAACATGGCACAAACAAATCGTTTATGAATTGGTAGGGGAAGGGGACAGCTAAAAATAGAGTAGCCCTATTGTGGAGCAATTATTTCACTCACCAAAATTGTATTGATAAGCAAATTATGCGTACCTAGCTTGAAATATGTCCTCAACTCCTCATCAATTCAATTCTTTCATCTTTATTGTCGATGGCGGAAACACCAAATTTCAACGTTTTATAAACTTTTGTAACATATCAATAGTATTGAACCATATCTACCTAACACCTACTAGATAATTAATTAGACATAGCTTAATGATTGGCAGATGTTTAGCAGCTGCCGTTGTAGATTTAATCCTTTGTTATTTCTTTATCATCGGGTTATTATGTGATACGATCTTGAACAACAGTTAAATTGTGCAGCAAAAATACATAGGGTAGGTAGTTCAAGTATTTTAAACATTATTAAAAAATAAACAATAAGAGGAGTATTCGGTAATAGTTACAGATTCTTTGAAATAAGTGCAAGGTAGGCGTGAAACTACGTTGCGTTAGTAAAATTTCCAGAGTTCGTAGGTTAGGACCTATGAACCCAATAGTGGAGATGTCTTCATTCCAAGCCGAGAATTCCAAGAAAAGGGCTCTACGTCTACCTACAGACTTGACATTTACTAATCACAACATATGATTCTCTGATTTATATACAAGGTAGTACTTTCGGTATAATTTTCACACGTGTACTCCACGTGTTTCTCAAACATCCTTTTCTTCACACAAATTTGAAATGGAATTTACATGTCAAATCAAACACACCATTATGAACTCCAATGTTCCGTTGAACCGCTTCGTGCCCATCCGACAAACCATGTGTCGAATGATGTATTCGATGTATGACCTGCCTGCATACCATCGCTCGTACACTATTACCTACTCGTGACTCCGCCTCCGGTCAGAAAAATTCTATTGTGGTTAATGTACCAAATTCCTCATCATTATCGCAGTCATCGCATCACTCGTTATGCCGTTGTTTTGTTTACCCTTCCCTTCTTCCACACCTCCGGATCTACTTCCCGTGAGAATAAACAGATACGGCGTGAATCTCGTGTGACTTTTAAAAGTAATGTCATTACACTTCGTCATCGGTAATTTCACGTCCATTATGTTCATTTACATAACTACAGAGGAATGTTTTCACAAAGAATGTCCGCTATGCGCTGGATGCGTTTAATCGCGTATAGCATTTTTAGTATCGTTATATAATCTATTTATCTTTAAAAGTATGTTTAATACCATCTTAGATATTCGGGACGAAACATTCTTGCTTTTTGTTTGCTTGGTTATCGATCGGTAAATAATTTTAAATGACATGTAGAACTTGACCGTGCGGAACTACAATACTTTGGTCCGAATTGTCGAATATAATTTAAAACTCTGTGCTATTGTGACAAACATTCCAAAACGTTTTGTGTTAGGTTATTTTCCAATATGAGTTAAAATTACATGAATTCTAACGTTCCATCGTACATAACTCTAATCTTGAAATTGTTCCGGAATGTATAATGAGCATAAATAACAGGAAATTGGATTAGGGAATGAGGTCGAAACCACAATCATATTATCATTTACCACTGCAGTTAGGTACAGAAGCGTAACTATCGCCTGGAACGGCCCAGCAAGCGCCTTATCTGCATTGATGTCAATGACAATTTGTCCTTTGCAACATCATGAAACATTCACGGCTATCGCGTCAATCAAGCCTTCATTCGAATCAGCCGGAGCGTTATTGAGTCGAATTAAAATGTCATATTTTCGCATATCGTTTTGCGTGGGTACGTCTGCCATAGCGTGGTCCATTGGCTTGGTTCCCGGGCGCGCGGTATGCGGCCGCCACGTTTCACAACTCTTTGTTTGATCATCTGACTCCTCGCATATTTACGTGGTCTCCACGACTTGGCGCGCGTCTGTCCAACGTCTAGCCGTATTATCGCGAACAATTTCCGCCGCTTTGGTATTCGCCCGTATGACTTTAGTCTGCGATATTTTAATGCCGATCGCGAATATTTTCACGGATTCAGACATGCAGGATTCCGAGGATTCTTGAGCGTGTTTTAATACCGCGCTTCCGTTTTATGTGTATTGTATTAGGGCAACAACTCAAAATCATGTTAAACAATATGTTTCAATTTCAATCTCTCATTTGATTGTTTCAACGCATCTGGCATCAAACCGTCAGAAGCTCATAGCACTCATAATATTGCTAATTGATTAGCAGATCGTTTAGATGTACCAATGACATTCATTTGCAGAAGTTATTATTCTAACTACAGTATAATATATAATAATACCTAGTTTATATATCGTCTAACACCACACATTGTTTTCTTATTTGCTTACTGTGCATAGGCATCAGTAGCTTTCAGTTTGACATTAGGCTTTTTTGTATTCTGTATTGCGTAAATTGTGAAAAACATTTTATTATTTCAGATCTTCTAAATGTCGTGCACATATAAACCAAACCTTCAAACCTCTCTGGAATCACTTTGTTCTAAAAATTCAAATCATTTGCATTACGCTAACTTACTTACTAAAAACCTACTAATACTTATGAACCTATTATATTGTGTTATTGCATTGTTGTTCGTCTTGTGGTAGAGTTTACGCTCTTTTTTTCAACCAGAGCTTAATTTTGCACAATTCCATACCATTTCAATGATATTACAATAGTTAAATATCTTGACCTAAAACCACAGAATAAATAATAGTACAAGTACTAAAACATTGAATTAGGACATGAGGGAGTAGAGCTAGTACACATTGGAACTTCTCATCGGCTAAAATACCTAACTACCTAACCTTGCTTGGTCTCTATTTATATTATTTTCACCAGTTGCTTATAAAGCAAGTTGTGTTCAATGAAAGTGTCCGCGAGACTTGCTACGGGAAAAACCCAGTAGGTACCCACTAATCCGGCGACCAAAAGTACGGCCGCATTCCAAAATCTTCCCGTAAACTTAAAAAACTGGATGTACCTATATTTCCGTTGAAAAAACTCCATTTGGACGGATCCCGTAAATCTAAAAAACTGTATACCTACATTCCCGTTGGAAGAATTCCATTTGTACGCATGATTTTATGGCTGGTTATGACAAAGCTAGAACCTGCTTTTATAAACATATTTCTTAAACATTTCCATGTTTTAGGTGAAGATGGAGAAGGTGGAATCTGCACTGGACGTGCTGTCGCGCGCGGCGACCATGGTCCAGCCCTGCCCTGCATACCCGCCCAGCGATTCCGAAGGCTTTGGTAAATATATTTTTATGTTAATTTGTAATTTTGTCCTATCTATTAACCTGGTGGTTATTGTACTCGTAATTGTCCAGACGAATTCCATTCCAGTTGATAAGTTTATTTTGATTAAGGTGACTTCTTTGTTGCAATTCGTACCTACCTATATTGGTAAATCATAATATATATAAAAAATATTACAAAAATTCTTGGCATTCCGGATTATTGACTTACGCCTGTAATCGTAATGCAAGCTCTTTGGATTATGGTACTTTCCTATTTATAAAGATAGTTTACTTGCCATAATAGCATCATAATAAGTAGGGTGGCCATCCGTGCGCCAGGAAGCTTAATTCAACCTCTTTGGCCATCCGCCTTGCTATAATCTCTAGAAAACTTTGTAAAAAATATGCTAGTATAAAATAATATGCAAGTACCTATACCCATGTATTTTGGCCTAATGTTTCAAATAATCAAATGTTATTCACTTTTTACAACATTATATCCTTATTGATACAAAGGTGTATGTAAAACACGATTTTGTAGTCAGGACGCTTTTTAATTGTCAATTTGATCATGTCTGAATTCATCGGCCCAATTCCATACTAAACTACTAACGTACTGCGGGCGCCCTACACTACGTTTGCCGAAACGCGGTCTCTACTCTAGAACCCGTTTACCTCAACGGTTGTCGGTTCTTCGAGCTATGTGACCGGCCCATTGCCACTTGAGCGTGCTAATTCTTTGAGCTATGTCGGTTACCTTAGTTCTCCTGCGAATCTCCTCATTTCGGATTCTCCCAGTTTATAGCTTTTAAGAAATAAGTACTCCCTTTTCACGTGAGTTGGTGATGGTGACCCTATCTACGAGTACAGAGTAGACGCGAGTATAAACGAGATGGCACGCGGCCTTGTAGGCGGGTTGCATTCCAGATTCCAGCTGACATTGTTTTGTACCACTATTCTTTCGCATATATCTCTTTTAAAATGTTTATAATAATACAAATATTTCTTGCTGTTGTCGCAAGGTAAATAATATGATGCGAGCTATTAGCTGTTTTTTTTTTTCGATTAATACATATCACGTTATTTTAAACCGTCTTTCGAGATCCATCTGGTTATTTTTAGGGTTCTGAAGCTAATGGTGGTGTGGAGCCCCTATTGTTTCGTCGTGTAGTCCATCTGTAACTCTATTCGTCTCTGTCTGGCACACCCTTGTTGATAGTAGACCAAGGTGTTGAACAGTCTTTTGGCACAAGCACAATTGCACATTATTACGTCAACCGGATCTTTGTGGCTTATTACGATCATGTACAAACAAGTGTTTTGGATGTGTAGAATATTATCTCGCTTATCTATACTTATAATAAAGCAAAAGGAACGAAATACTCTGTACAAAGAAGATATTTAAAAAATATGGTCTAGTGTGCTACTGAACAAGTTTCTTTTTTTATATCATGTCTCTCTGTTTGTCTGTTTGGTTGTTAGTTTGTCTGTGTTTGTACGCGCATCACGTTAAAACTATTGGACTGATTGCGATGCGGTTTCACTGCTGGATAGCTTAGAGTTTGACTTAAAAACTGTCGTACTTGGTATCTCCATCCGATGAGTAGAAGCCAGTCGATAAAAATATTTTTGACGGCTGAAGGAATTTTGATCAAATGTTGGTATATATTGGTATTTTAGGTCCTGGAATAGCACAGAGTACTGTTATCCTAAAAAATGACCACGCGTGTGAAGCTTGGGCATCAGCTAGATAGTATAGTATATTATAATCTTTATGCCTACAATGCGTCTTTTTTGTTTCTCATTTTGTTTGAGCTTCTCTATTAGTACTTTTGCCGACGTTAGAAGTTAATCTACAAACCGAATCACTTCAAGTACTCTTTTCGAATGCTTAGAAAAAGATTTGAACGGTTGTTTCATACAAAGGATCCCATTGTTTCTCGAGACTGGTCCGCGATAAAGGTTCCATTCATGATTAGGCCTTGGTTCCTCCGGTGCCACAGCACAGTTTCCACTTGCCAGTTCGGCATTCGGTGCTCGGCGATATCGTCACGGTGGATGTTTTTGTAGTGCGTTCGACCGGGACGGAACTCGCTGTGGTGAAGGTCTGGGTGTGGACTCGGAATTCCCGAAATCACTCGCAGTCGCAGATGTTGGACTTCACAAACAATTTGGCAAATTCTTATAAAATAGAGGTGAAAAAGGTCGCACGAGCTAGATATTTATCTACTCCAACTGTGATGTTATCGCAACGCAATGGCGAACAAATTTGAATAATGCTAAATGCGGATCCAAACGGATCCTAAGTCTATCTGATTTGGAAACATAGTCTTTTCACGAAAATGATAAATTAAATCCCCAAATTTTACACATCTACATTGATAAATGAATGCCAGAAGTCAATTTTAAATCAAAAAAGGCTTTCACCTTATACAATAAATAAGTTAACAATAGAGAACATCGATGAGAAAGCTCTCTGTCAGAGGGCCGCAAGTACGTCTAGCTAGCCGATGTGAAACGTGTCCCGCGCGAATCTCGCCTACCTACAATCCCGCTGACAGTTCGGCTCAACTCTCCAAGCAACCCTCTACCAGAAATATCCGCAGATCCGCATACCGTTATAGCTTACAGACATTACACGCGTTTTTTACCATTTCGGACGTAATTGCAGCCCGTACCGCGTCGTCTTTTTACGAACATCTGATAATTATGTTGCTCATTTCAAAATATGCGGCCAATAAAGATATTATCGAACGAGATCATAAAGATGTAAAGAATTCCACGACAAAAAATTGTGAAATTTGAAATCTTGCTGAGTCGCTTTTTGCGAATAGTTACACCTCACCCATCTTAATGGAAATGCGATCACGCAATTTTTTAAATGATGTATTCTTGTTTATTGAATGTTTACAAACAATGCTCGGATCGTGGGTAGTTATGCAATGCGATGACAGCGCGGGCGCACGCGGTGCGCGCTCACTTTCGTTGCGCTGCGCACATACGATGTGTTGGCGCCCGAGGACCGCCGAGACCCTTTGCGCGCACTGGCCGCAGTCCAGCCAACGACAATCAGAGAAAGCGTTCAGGAATTTGGCCGACACATGTACTCGGCGCCCGGCCGACCCGGCACACTAATTCACGAACACAATCTTTCAAGCTACTCTTCCGTGTAGTTTATGGATTCAGTGGATTCTAGGAAGTCTCTCTTTGTTTTAAAGCATTTAATATTTTCACAAGGCTTCTAGTTTATCAGTACAATCTAAGGAATTCAGAGGCCCCTTATTATTATTTCTTTCTATTTGTATTACATACGAGGGCGCACGTCATTTACCTCTTGATAATTAGTATAAATCGCTGACTTCATTCTTTTGCTCTGCGCTTAGCGTAGACCACATTTAAGTTTGGAAATCTCGTGGTTATCAATTGATTGTATCAACCACACGTTGCTTAGTATGTAGCTGCTTAACAGCTCTCTAGAAATGCAACTCTTGGCATTCCATTCATATCGAATCGAAATGGTTTTTATTGCGAATGATATTGGGGTGAATGTAGCGTGCACGTGTATACGTATATCCGGAACGCAGAGGCGGCGTGTTACGGTTTCGAAAAGAATGCTGAATGTAGGTTGCGTTGCGGACTACAGTCGCTGCTACAGTTACGAGCGTCTTACGAAGGTGTACCGATTGTTGATCGCCATTGTCATCTTTCGCGAACATTTATTTTGGGAATCGTAAATTGAACAATTCGGGTCAGTTATTGTAGCGCTCGTGAATGACACACATTCGTTCTAATATTGTAACTGGCGGGCGTAAAATGATTGACAAAAAATATGAAAGCTGGCGCATTCCTGAGTGAGGTGACAGCGCCGATGTGCGTGCAGCGGTGACACTGGGGGGGTGCAGGCACGCGCCGGCCGAAGGCATCCGATACCAATGAAGTCATCATGTAGAGTAGAATTTCTAATGGCCTACGGATTCCATTTCGTTGGCAGCGAAGCGAGATTGCAGCTATTCCAGCTATTCGGGCCGACTCGTATTGTGTCAATGATATAACAGTCGGGCAACAAGCCGCAAAGATTTTTAGTAAGGAATTAAAGTATGTGCAGTTTAAAAACATCTCTCCCCTCCCAAGTCACGATTGCAAGTAACATAACTAAAAAATAAATTAGAGGGGTTGTGCCGTTTTCGAAATGAAGTCTTTTTATCGAGAAATATAAAAGCTATTACTTAACATCCTAGCTGTTAAGAATAAAAACAAAGAATGGAACTTTATTCATTTACAAAAATTACAAATCATAAAAGTTACAGCAACAGACAAGCCTTGACTTTATGGTTGTCCGTCAATAGAATCAGAAAACACTAAAATGTAAGCATATAAATGCATTCCAAACGTTCTGGGCACAGAACCAGTAAGACGTTGCTGTAAAAACTGGTGTTAAAAAATATCGCACAAGATGAATTTGAAAGAATTCTTTCCAAAATTGAAAACCTAGAAACTACACAGTTACCTATGTAGTTTCTAGGTTTTCAATTTTGGTAAGACCAGCACACTAATGATAAGAACTAGTATATCAAGTTAATGCTTAAGCTGCTTATTAAAATGACCTCCACAATGAATGTTGAAAGCCTAGAAACAGCGAAGACAATCTTCATCAGCCTATACTCCAGTGCTGGTCGTAGGCCTCTCCTAAAGAACGCCACTGAGCCCGACCTGCGGCTCTTCTCATCCAGTCCCTTCGACTTGTCTTTCGCAAGTCGTCTCTCCACCTGCGAAGACAATAATTGAAATTAATAAGTAATAAAATCAAAGATGATTGCCATAATTTCGTTCTCATATGTAAACCTCATATCACACAAATTACAGCAAGTGTCGGACTTGTTATTAAATCAGTAAACGCTGAAATGTTATACATCAGTCAAGTTGTCACATTGCAGATATCCTGGACACTAATTTCTGTAAAAGCAGGTGTTACATTTATGAAAGTAATGTTTAAGTAAAGAAGATTCTTCATAAAAAGATTGCCTCAAAGATGAAATCCTACTGGAACATATGCCAACAGTAAACCAATGAAAAACCAGGATACCTGCCCTAATTTGAGCTAAAGTCAAGAAAGTAATGTGTAGGTAAAAAACGTTCTTAAATACCTACTTCTTAAAAATATTTCCACTAAGTTGAACCCTACTGGAACCTATGATGCCAATAGCTGGTTCTAAAGAAAAAAAATAAGGTCTTGATTTGTGTTAAATTCATGAAAATGTAGGTTTGGTGTTGGTAAAGAAGATACTTCTTAAAATGATTTCAATTGATAATATACAGCCCAAGATGTTAATAGCTGGAACTAATGTAAAAAACAAAGATGGTTGCCCTAATTTCGTTCTAGTACGAAAACCACAAATCACACAAGTTACAGCAAGTCGGACTTGTTATTTGTCCGTCAATAAAATCAGCCAACGCTGAAATGTTACTCATCAATCGTGTGGTCGCATTCCAGGCATTCAGGACACTCGTTGCTCCTATCGCTTCGTGATTTATATGTTTGTGTGAACGCAATTAGTTCTCGCGATTTAGTTAAGGTTTATAGATACTTATTAGCAGCACAGCGTGATGTATGTTTTGCGTAAGTTGTAAGTCAATGATCTAAGGCACATTTCAGTCGTGCAAGAGACACGAGGTACAAAAGATATAGTCTTCTATCATACTAGGTATGTACCTAAAACTAGGAATTCGATGACATTACTATAATTATTATGGTTAGTTCGATTTATGAAGTCAAGGGTCTACAACCGATCATCTGGTACTTTTTACAAAATTTGGGAAGATTAAATGGTATTATATGATGTAATTTTCAAGTAGGATAATTCCAATAAATCATCATTTAAGTACATTTTCGAGCAAAATATGCAATTGCGATTCGTTCCACTATTCCTGCGACATGACTTCACCTCTTATCGTTCAGCATTTATTAATAAGTTAGGAATGTTAGTAGCCTTCGAAGGCGTTTGATTTTTCACTTGACCTCTGGTGTTATCGCGCGGACTCGCCTGTTCTCCATTAGGAATGTTTGTAAACGCACCTACTTACATGTTCGAGATGATAAAGTTCTCAGTAAACAGTAAGTAGGCAGCACGGAATCCAGGCAGCGCCCGTGACTTGAGGTGATGCAATATAAAGCTATGCTGAGGTAGAACTACGTCATTTTTAACACCAAATTCTCATGTGGACAGTAATAAATTGTAGAAAGTTCATAAAATGATTAAGCTGGCATCTGAACGATTATGCGCGTCGTTTAAGAATTCAGATATTTGTCTCCGCTTCGTTATTAGTCGGTATGATAATTTGTTTTTATCCGCATTCCATTGATATGCACGGCGGTTGCTTTATGAGACATTGGGCCAGTGTTTGATGCCGCTTAAGGGATCTCTATAGTCGCGATTTGATTCAACAAAGCATGTCAGGGCGACCACGTACTCTAAGAGTAGGTACGTGGTGCTACGTTGGGTTATGTAACTATAAGGTGCAAAGATCGTCGCATACCTTGAAGGGGCGGGACTTTACTTCTATAGGAATGCAAATGAGAATATTTATTTATCTAGTAAACTCTACAAAAGGAATGCCTTGTTTAGTCGCTTTGGTATGTTTTTATCAAACTAATTAAGTCGAACCTTGAAGACGGTATCGAAACACGCATTCCAAGTTTACGTATCAAATTCATTAAATACCAATAGCAGATGCTTATTCCTTAAATAAAATTCTTATTTGTCAAATATTATTCCAACAATTGATGTCTAGTGTTATCTGATCTTCAACTAAGAAATCGGACAGTATATCAGACATGTAATATTATTCACCTGCCTTTCTTTTTTATCTCGTACTTGCAATATATGTATAATTTTACCGTATATTTCACTGGAAGGTCACGGGCGAAATGTTCATTCACTATGCGTCTGAGCGCAACGATACGTATCCGTCATGCTCTGCCTCAAATAGAGGGTTGGATGATCATTCATCATTACGTGGAACTGGCGCTACCTCTTCCGTTGAATGTACCTACTCTATTACTTGAATATCCCGCTCTAATTTTAATATAATTTAATATAGATGAGCGATGGTCGCCGAGCGGTGTACTAGTGCGCCTTAGAATCCAACGATACTGGGTTCTTCGCCATAATTCTTTAAAAGATGCGAAGACTAGAAATTTCCGTACTTTTGTAAGTGACCGAACCTTAGTCAGGCGCATTATTGATTTAGCCTGCTGCACCATCATAATTAGGGTTACAATAGAACATGATAAATAAGATCAGGCGTTACTATGGTTTGGTTATACTTATATTATTATATTTTTATTTTACCATTTATCTTGTCTGACTTAGCGTTAGTTGTTACTTTATTCAAATTACTATAATCATACGAGTATATTTGATTATAGTAGGTAATTTGAATAATGTAATCGTGAAATTGATGGACTGTTCTCATAATCAAAGCTCTATACACTATGAAGCTACTATATTTATTGTGGTAAATTATAATTTTCACAGCAAAATATATATCACTTCGTGTATCTAAGGACATGGTCATCCCTCCGCTCGTTATAAATAATTTCTTGTTGAATAGGGAATACCTTGACCAAAACATGTTTCAACAATTACATAAACTCAATCTACATAAAATTAGAAGACCCAAAAGTGCTTACCTAACCATAGAGAAACAACATAACCTTCACAAAGTCTTTTTTGTATTGATTTTGCCGCTATTTTCTAATGGAGATTCAGTGCTTCCCTCTGTTTGAAAAGCCGAGAACTTGTTACAAAATGTAGACCCCTGTCTATTTTTAGTTTGGAACCAGTTGATAGGGGGCGCTACAAGTACTTGTCATTTTGTTTACACGTTCTGAAGTAGATGACGCTACTAGTTTCAAATGTTATTGTTTGTTCTTAACAACTCTCAATTATCTTTATTATTTTGTGGTTCTTATAGGTTTTTGTCCGTAGTGTAATTGCCTTGAATACTAATAACCTGCCAGGTATTACCTACAGCTGAAATATCATCTAACCTCCTCATCCAAACAGCTTGACAACACTTAGTCTAGGTACCTACCTACATAAGGTACCTACGTTTTTGTTGAATGATAGATATAGGTACGGATCGCGCGATCCGTTGGTACAAACCCATATTATGCAGGCATAGACAGCTGCATTATTACACACTATTTAACATATATTTTATTTATTTTTTATTCACTTGTAATGAGAATTCTAGCGAATGTTACATGACAGGTAAAAGCTCACATGCAATAAACAGGAGCGTTCTAACGAGGATTCTAGCGAGCATTATAGTGATTCAACTATTTGCTTCGAGCTTTTTGCTGAGCCGAGCAATTCTCATTGTCCCGCCGCGCGCCGGCCCACTCCGCCGAAGAATTGATTTTTGATGAGTATTTATTTGAGCGTTCGCTAGAATGATCGACGAAATATTCGAACTGACGATGGCTCTATTCTTTGTTCAGTTTGACAAAATTATAAAACAGCGAAAGCTCGATGTTATGTTAAAAGTGAATGCTCAGGTATATCAGCAGCATAAAATAAAACTAACGAAACTTTGCATAGACAATAATAGGTTAGTAAGTATGAATGAAATGTCAAAAAAGTCGCTGGGTGATTTCAAATACGAGTGAGAGAGGGCACTTGTGGGGGAAAGGTATGAGTTTTTTTCTCACCCACTGAGATTAAAAAATACGACTTTTGGGAAATCGGTATCGACTTTCGGTCATTTCTAGACATTTCTTACTGTCGTTGATCATTTCGCTGATATTTTGACACTCGATGATAGTCAAAAAAAAACGATCGTCCCCCCGCGCGGAAGAAGTGAAACTTCGTAATGTGGAAATGAAAATAGGAAGGCCTCCATGGTAGCGTTAAACGTTTAACACAACCTTGTTGGAAGACGCATAAGAAGTTTCACTTCAAAAATCACATCACTCTCTGTCAGTGATGTGATTTATGAAGTGATAAAAATAAAAATAGATAGTTTTAAAACATTTATAGACCTTTCAATCATCGATCGACAGTAAAAGATCTCTGCAAAAGAACCCTCGCAACAGTCACCTGACAGTACCCACGCCACGTCGGAATGCGGAATGTTAGGACGCTGCTTTCCGTACTTTCGCTACAAACATCCGCTTAACGCCTTCCGTAGTTCGCATGTGTTATGTAAACACACATCTTTATGCCTCGAAGACAATCGATCATTTGTAAACATGATAAATGATATAATTAGATTCGCAATTGTTTTGACTACCACCCAATTCAAGCGCCACCTGCGCCTCTGTCACCTCACTAAACAAACCCTGTGACCTAAAGGGTAGGTAGGGGAAAGGTGTACGAGATGATCCCTCGGGGTATGATGATTCTTTGTCATTGTGACGAAACTACTAATGCTATTTCGTTCAGTTTTGGATTAAGTTCCCTCCACCCGCCGGATAAGCCATCGTGGCGGCATGGCGGCATGAGAGACGAGAGAAACATAAAAAAATACAAGAGTAAACATAAAAAAGTGGTGCTGATCTATTATAAGACACTTTTAGTCTCTTTTTTCGTATTTGGTTTTATGTAACGGTTTTAGTATATTCGGCTTACAGTACGTAGAGAAATTTGCCTTGCAAAAGGTGGTGTAGTAATGATTTTCACATATGTTGTTTAGGTCTAGACTCTGATAAAAAAACAAATTTTTGACCTGCCGCCATCTTGAATTAAAGGGGCCAAATTTGTATTTTTGTAAGAAAATAGGAAGATTGTGACTTTTGATGAAAAACTGAGCCTGACCTTTTATTTTCCAAATTTATGAAAATTCCTGAAACACGTATAAGTTTATTTTATTTCAAGTTTAATTCAAAATTGAAACAGTGTCTTCAAAACAGAGGTATTTTGTTAAAACTTTGCCCCCTTTTTAAACCCCTTAAACTGAGTTTTTTTTTCAAAATTCTTCTTTTGGTGTTCGTTGTTACCTCTTTATAAACATACTCACCAATATCAAGTGTCTACATTCAGCGGTTAAGAATATACGTTGATGCTGCATTGGACCATTGCTTTTCGCTTTTTGTAACTTTTTACCCATGAGACTTATAGAACAACTGTCATCATCATCATAAGCCTGTATCCGTCCACTGCTGGACATAGGCCTCTCCCAGTGAACGCCACAAAGCCCGGTCTTGGGCTCATTCTCATCCAGTTTTTGCCGGCCGCCTTTCGCAGGTCGTCACTCCACCTGGCCGGTGGGTGTCCTACACTACGTTTGCCAAGCCGTGGTCTCCACTCAAGAACCCGTTTACCCCAGCGGTGGAACAATTGTGAATGCAAAAAATGTTGCAAATATTGTCTTCTTTACACTTTTCATGGACACTTTTGCCATAAAGCTAACTGTTAAAGAACTATATAGAAAAATATAAATTTTGGCCCCTTCAATTCAAGATGGCGGCTAACGTTCCCACCCCTCGAGGTAGAAAACTTGGATTTTTCATCAGAGTCTAGCTAGACCTTAACAACATATGTGAAAATCATTACTACACCACCTTTTGCAAAGCAAAGCTTCATAATTTCTCCCAATGATTAGCCTAAATTTTGATTTAAACATAGTGCGGTAGCAGCACAGAATATAGAATTTAATTAATGGAACTTTGAATTACATAAGTTGGTTTTAGGGTGAGACGATCCTTCTGGTGGCGTACAAAATGATCCCTTAGAAAAAAGCCAAATTTAAAAAAAACCTGTAATTACATTGCCGCGTTATTATAACGAAATAACCAAACGTGGAGCCTGGCTGATTATTTAGTTAAAAACGTCTTTGTACCCTTTCAAGAGAATGATTCATTGCAAAGTTGAACAATGCTATTTCGTATACTTGTTCCTTATTTTTGTGTGTACCTTAATATTATTTTTGTTTATTTTTTTAATACTAATATAATCATGATTTTAGTTGAATTATCATTTCAAATCCTGTGGGATCATCTTGTCCATAACCCAAGAATCATCGTGGGCACCCTGGGGTACTTGAAGATCCTTTAGTAGACTTTCAGAAAATGAGTAAAACTTTAATGCACCGTTCATAAAGAACATGTAAGTATGCCAATACTTAGCTAAATAAACTGTCTGTTCAAAACTGTTTTAACATTGAGAATATATATTGGATATTAATTGCCATTGAGCATTCTCATTTAGGGGATCATCTCGTACACCTTTGCCCTACTATTAATTATTCTTTGGTGTCATATAAAATGATGACAAAGACGCTGATGAAGACTGTTGCATTACTAAGTCCGTAATTCAAGTAAGGTAGCGAATTTTAAGGTGAAATATTTCAGGACTCTTTAAACGTACACATCTTTAAGGTACACGTTTAAACATATCAAAACGGTCATTAGGTATATTATGTATGCAAATATCGGCTACCGGCGGCTGCCAAAATATTCGTGTTGTTAAACGTGCCTTGAGGGTTCGCTCGCGCTTCGCCTCGATAACAATGCTGCTACTAACTACATTATTTAGGGTTAAAAGTATTCTGGACTCAATATTAGACTTTAAGTTCTAGAGTTAAGGTTCAGGTCTCGAAGTTCTTTTGGATGTTATCCTTCATGGTAGATCAAACTCTCATGATTCTCGTAGCCCTGCAGACACGGACGCGGCTACCGGCGTCACGCGAACGTTAATCAATTTGAATATTTATTGGTAATTTATATTTGAATAATCACCGTAATTAAGTAATATCCATTTGAGATGTAGTTCCGTCCTTCTAAAAATTGAAATTAATGTAAAGTGCGTGCCAATAGCGTATGTTTAAAACAAGTTGGTGTGCTAACTATCAGCGATAAAAACGGTAAAAAACTATTTTTACAATAACTATACGGCATTAATCCTAAACCACAGATCGGGGGGTAATCTGTGTCCTAAACTAAACCCTTTTGAAACCAAGCGTGGAACGATGAAGTATCAATTGTCTCTTATCCGATCGTATTATTAAAAAAAAGTAGCTTGTTCAATCTACACTAATATTATAAAGAGGAAAGATTTGATTGTTTGTTTGTAATGAATAAACTCAAAAAATACTGAATTGATTTTGAAAATTCTTTCATCTATAGAAAGCTACCTACATTATCAGTGAGTAACATGGGCAGTAATTTATTTTTCAAAAAATAAGAGTTCCTTATGGAAATTGCAATAATGTAACCAAAGGTATCAAAAATACAGAACGGAATGTCATGTTTTCATGGAAACGAAATAATAATCACAATAATAATGAGTGTCAAGTATATATGAGTAATAATAAAATTGATAATGCAGTTGTCTATGGTCAAAAAAAAACAAGATCGTTGCTGCCAAAGTTTTTGAATTGCGCTTACTAGCGTATCATAATTTCTCTGAGGGCGTATTCTTTTTAGAAGATACGACGTGTATAAAAATGCTATAAGTAAGAAAAAATCCGTGCGAAGCGGGGGCGAGTCACTGGTCTACACTAATATTAGAAAGATGAAAGATTTGATTATTTGTATGTTTGTTTGTAATGGATAAACTCAAAAAATACAGAGCCGATTTAAAAAATTCTCTCACACAAAGAAAGTAAAAAAAAAAAATGCAATAATGAAACCCGAGGTATTAAATTTTGCAAAAAATCTCCATTACTTTGTATCACAAAACAAAAAGGATTTAAATACTACGTAAGATCACAAACTAAGAAGGAGATACGGGTCTTTGAATATGGAACGTTGCCATGGAAACGAAATCACAGAACATTTATTAATCATTGAAGTAGGGAATGCTCTATGCTAATAATGCACGAAATAGTAACCGTAATTCAACCTCCTTGCGTTAAACAGAATAATACTATAGACGAAATGGTACGTGAGTATAAACATTTTGTGTAAGAAATTGTTGTTTTTCTATTTGTCCAAATAAAGTACCTACTAACTTTATCTTTCTATATATCTACCCGTGCGAAGCCGGGGCGGGTCGCTAGTATATCATAAATAGATATATATTCATTGGTCTATTGAAATATAACTTATTTTTGTGTAAATTTACTGTTACTTGCTAATAACAGACATTAACCTGTGACCGGCAGCGGCGTTCGCATACATCATAATTTCTGCTTAATAGACACCTCTAGAGGCGCAGAGTTCGTCGATTCATAATTTTTAAAACAGGTTCCAGATAAACCCATTAATATTAATTTGTCTGCATATTTCTGAGCACTTAGCTATAACTGAAAATTATACCGCACCCAAGAGAACTATTAAAAAGTTGAGTTCTACTTAAACTTTCGTGGGTAGGTAGCTTAAACATAGCCTAGGTGACATGGTGACGAACTTTTCATCCTATTAGCATAGTATTATATTATAGAAGTTTATGAAACGTTTGCATAACGAGGGCAACAGGCCTACTGACTACCATCTACCGGCTCTCAACTTCAGTAGCCAGATGCTAGTAGGTAATCATAAAACAGTTTCCGCCAGAGAGATTCTAGAAATTACTGAAAATGATCAGTTGGTATGCAGAATACCCGTTTATTATCTAAGCAATATAGATGAACATTAAATGAATGACATTTAATGAATTGTGTGGCTTATTGCTTAGGCCATATATACAATTGGGTGACCAAGTAACAAAAAATGACGCAATTGTATCATACACAGTAGCTTGCAAACAGATCAATGTTGATAAACAGTTTTCAGAAAACTAACCTACCTAGTTTTTAGGCGTAATTCTATTAAACTTAGTAGTTTGCAAACAGACGAGTCACGCATAATCCACTTTTTTTTTGTCATAACTCTTTTACATTATACTTTTTTTTACGTAAACTCAATCAAACTGAGAAACACCAACAATATTATTGCTTGCCGACGCCATATTGACCACAGACTAGGTAGCGATACTACGTTAAATGACAGTGTATGGACTTCAGCGCCTGGTGGCAGAAAGCGGAACTAAATTTAAATGTATAGCCTAGTCAAGTAGTTAAATGTTATCGATCCAAATCATTTGCCTAGCGGTTTGATTGAATGGCTGAATATCATTCAGGGGCCCAATTCTACTAAAACAATTGTAATGACAATTGTCAACAATTTTCGCAAAATTTTCGCTTTTACCTCTTAAAAGTGGTAGAAAAGAATATTTTGGGAAAATTTTCAAAATAAAATATTTACAAAAAAGAAAAACTCAAAATTCGAAAACTTTCACAAATGTTTCTAATACTTTTAAGAGGTAAAAACGAAAATTTTGCGAAAATTGTTGATAATTGTCATTACAATTGTTTTAGTAGAATTGGGGCCCAGGCCGTTTGTTGGATGGCACCATTCAATCAAAAGGCTAGGCAGTTAATTAAACGGCGGATTAAGCTATCTGCTGTCGACATAGATACTACGAAGCCATAATGCAGAAATCACCAGACAGTTTTAGTGTTACGCTTTACTTTTCACTAAAAATCGTGCACTGGACGTGCAAATGTTTGCGAAGAGTTGTGCAATCGCTTATATAACAATCTGCACAGTTTTTATTCAATATTGCCTAGGTAATGTAAAGTTAAGAATTTTCTATCTATATCCCCTGTAGGATTGACTGAAGTGTAGAGTTTTATGAGAATCGTGCCTTTTAAAAAAGAAGTAACAGATGGTACGCTTGATTAAAGAGGGTTGCTCTTTAGATTAGTAACCCTTTTAGATCCTGAGGGATTAAGTTTCAATTCATCAGATTAATACACAAGCTTTCTATGACAAGTTTAATTCGCCGCTTCACTTACTATCTCGCCCTTTGAACTAAAATACAATTAATAAGACTATTGGTGGTTAGCGATGGAAATTAGTTTTATTTGGAATGGTCGTGGATGATCTACCAGCATAATATTATAAAGCACTTTATTACAAGGTATATTTTGTTGGCTCGACCGTAAGGTATTTTATGTAGCTACCTACTATATGGCAAGATATAAAGATATATTTTTATGTATCATCTGGTTGTTAATCTCACCTATACCAAAGCCACTGGATCAGTTATGCCAGCGGCCCAAAGCCACACTCCGCTATTTTAAGGAGTTGGGAATGCTTGGGCAGGGTTAATGCACAATAGACCCCAAGCGGAACTTCAGTGAAGGCCTTACCGCCCCCACTTTGAGTAAGAACAAGAACCTACGTAGCTTATTCTAGGTCTCGTTTCACTACCGCAATAAATGTGTGGGGTAAATAGGTATTTTATGTCCTAACTAGCTAAACACGCGAGTTCGCACACGTGGTAATTTCTCTAGGTTAAAACTAATACATGTTCTATTCCAGGACCTAAAATACCAATATACCAATATTTGTACAAAATTTATTCAGCCGTCATAAAGGTTTTTATCAATTCGGCTTCTAATCATCGGATTGAGACACCAATGACGCCAGTTTTTAGGTCAAACCCTAAGCTATCCATCAGCGAAAACCGAATCGCAATCGGTCCAGTAGTTTTTACGTGATGCACGAACAAACAAATATAACCGTTTTTTTAAGTGTTATATTCTTGTTCAATTGCTTATTTTAAGTACCATAAACCTTTTTTTTTAATTCTCTTCTTTGTACAGACTTTTTCGTACTTATTGCTTTGTAATAAATATAGACATATATTAAAACAATTGTCTGCGCTTTGGGCGGGTTAATGTAGAGAACGTAGATGTAAAACTTCAACAAGTCTCTTCTAAGTCTGCAATAGAATGAGCTCTCACAAAACACTATAATAGTATACCTACTTAAAATACAACTTCGTATAATCTTGTTTAAAAAACGTCAGCCCAGCCTCACGAGCCAGCATCCTCTTTAAAAATCAATACGCGTGCAAATAAACATCCCCCAGAGCGTGGGGTGCGTTTGCGGGAGCTACCGATGTACCGCCTTAGGCCACGCCGGCTGCGCATGCGGTCTTACGACCCTTCATTTTTTAGTAAAGAAGATGCTTTAGAAATTGTTATAGCCATTTTAAACCATACTTTACCGAAATAAAGTTGACAATCATGGAGCCGACTCCTCGGTGGTGCCGTATTAAAGTTTATTAGGATGTCGGAAATAATATCCGAATTTCAGCGCGCTATAAGATGATTTCTGATTTCCGTTTCATTGGAATTGTATTGGAAGCGATTTGTTTGAGTTTCCTGGAACTGATTTCCAGCTATGAATGTTTATTTATCGTCGAACGGATTAAGTTGTAGGCAGATTTCCTTGGGGAGATGGCTTTAGCTATTGACGTATTTTGATATAACATTACCTATTTGTTGAGATCCCCGGGGAATGATTAAACTAGTGGCTCTATGAGCTGTAGACCTCGCGAGTCTGTCTTTGCATAGCTTAAATCTGAATAAATGTTCACCGCGCGCCTTAAAACAAAAAGCTGAGAGTCATTTGTTAATATGGACCCCACATCTCCGCCATTTTACTCAAAGATTTCAATATTTTTTTGAAATCTTTCAGACGAGACGGGCTGGTCGCTCCCCTGATGGTAAGCGTCACGCCTTTCCATAACAGTTGCAGTGCCACCCAGAGCTTGGGTTGCAAAGTCTTGCTCGTCACTGCACTGCGCTCGCCACCCTGAGACATTGGTTGTTAAGTCTCATTGCCCAGTAATTTCGCTAGAAACATTGCCCTTTAAACCAAACACAGAAATGTTTACACACTACTGCTTGGCGGTTGAATATCTGACAAAGGTATGGTACTTCCCCAGGCGGACTCTTGCGTAAGAGGCCTACCACTACAAAAAATAACTCTTGAACCTGCTCACAAAATTTCACAAGAATCGGTTGAGAAATGCAACCTGTAGAGGAAAACAGCCGGACATCCGCCGAACATACCAAAGCATATTTGCCTAAGCTGAAATGTAAACGCTTCGCTCGCGCTTCTCGTTCGCTCGGTTAATTAGGAATAGAGGCAAAGAATCAATAATAGTACAAATAGAGGATTGAATGTATATGTACATTTAGTAGCAATATACAGCTGTGACACGTCGGAAGCCTGCCAGTAAAAGAAGCGATTCGCACAGAAGCGACTTACCGAATACCGTTCTTCACTTTTTTTATTCCACCTCCGTTTATCACTCATTTCTAATACATGTATAGATAGCACCTATACATGTATTAGAAATCAAAAATCGAAAAATCCGCTACATTCGAAAATGTGCTCAATCAAAACGAAAAGCCACAGTAAATACTTGCTCTTCCACAGAAAAAATGCCAACAGTTTGCCTCCAAATGTAAGCAAGCGTCGCCCCAGTAACCCCTATTGATACAGTATACCTTATCCCGAACCAATTTAATACAGGTTGTACAGAAAAGGATTTTACGACAGTTTCATTACCGATCACAAAGGAAGGCGACTCGTCGAAAATAGACGAACCCTTCGCTACAATATGTCGACGATACGCTTCAATAGCGTCGCGTCGCGGAACAAAAATAAAAGGATCGAGGAAAATCACGGAACACCTGTTAAGTCGCTGCTTACTGGAGATTCTGGAGAATTAAAAGCTCTTAGGACTGTTAAGCTTCAGAAGATTAATATTAGTCTGAGAAGTGTATAGGTTTAGGTACCTATTAGACTTAATACTTCAACAAGAATCTTTTGATCTTATTTAAGCGACTTATAACCTGTGAAGAAGGTACACAGCATAAAAATGTAGTAGGTAAACTATTATCATTCTGCCAATTCTTCCATTTTATATTGGTCCAAGCCAATCCTGCCTGTTTTATTATTACAAAGTACAACATAGGAGTTTTTTTCAAAATTTGTTCCTCCTTCAATCAGTTTTTATCGATTGCTCGGCTTCTACTCTTGAAATATAAAGTACACCAGTTTTTGTTAAATACCTACTAAGCTAATCAATAGTGAAAACCGCATTGCTATTGGTCCAGTAGTTTTTACGTTATGCGGGTACAGACAGACACATTTTTTTATAAAACAGCCATGTGCGAGTCGGACTGGCGCACCGAGGGTTCCGTACAAACTTAACTTTGCCGTTGGAAAACTGTTGTTCTCATACATCGACATAGACATTGCTTATTTTAACAAATTTCATGATTCTAGGTCAACGGAAAGCACCCTATAGGTTTTGTTTCCCTTGCGAGTGTCTAAATATGCGGCATAAACGGCCATATATTTTGATTGCCTTGAATTAGAAGTTTGTCACAGCTCCAAGGGATTGCAGACCTGAGTATTTGATATTAATTTCAAATTGATACTTCTACGCATTCCTAAGAAAAAATGTATTGTCAGACAGATAGACAAAAAGACAGACGAACAACGAAGTTATCCTGTAAGGGTTTTTTTTCCTTTTGAGGTACAGAACCCTAAAAAATTACAGTAATTCTTGTTCAGTGGTTTATTTTAATTAAACCAGAGCATTTTTTTAATTATCTTCATTGTACATACTTTTGTTACTTACTGCTTTATTATAAGTAAATATTATAGTATTGTAAGTATTAAAAAAATGGTTTGTTTAGTTATGAAACCCAGAAGATGATATCCAAATTTTAAATCCAGCTGTGGACTAATTTATCTTTTGTCGAGAAAGTTGAGCTGAGATTGCACTTGTTTTACCATTCGAGTGAGAATGGTTGATTAATTCTATTGTGTTTCCAGAAGCGTTTTATTTTCCAAAGTAACGAGCTGCTCCACGAACATTCCATTTGTAATTCCATTCCTACAACTATTGTGCCGGCTCCGCTACCCCGAAAGCAATTAATCTCGTTATTAATTTCTCATTTCATTTCTATTCGCCGAATCCTCCAGACTTAATTAAAGCACCGGCGCCAAACTCTACCTGTCGGTAAACCTTTGCCTCCGCTCTATTAGACAATAAAAAAGCTAATGCCTATTCGGCCCTACGGAGAGCGCGGCAATTTCTCACAGCTTCGACTTACCCACCCCCGCACGCCGCGCTCCACCTCCGCGTCAGAATAAAACAACCTTCCAAGGATACAACCACCGTAACTTAAGATCTAACATAACATCTCACGAACAACGCACTAAACTCAACTCTATGCCATGCAAGGCAGGCTGTCAATTCCAGTTTCAGCCATTTCAATTAACAAAGTGCAACGCTACAATCAAATGCAAGCCTTACTGTCTTTAGAATATTAATCAATATTGCATCTATTAGTAAGGCTATAGGGGCGAAAGAAGGTAGCGGAGCGGAGGGGGTTCATTAATCCCCGCGCCCTGCGCGCACGCACTTTCATGAATGGACCGAACAGGTTGATGTGTTCTGGATATAGGATGTTATCTTTACGACCAAATAAACCTTTAACATTTTATCAGTATTCGTTTTCGAGATCCCAAAAAGACGATTGATCAAACATTATTTGTCAGGATCACGAACGATACGTGCTCCTCCATGCATGCATGTATGTATCAGCTCTATTCTGATTTTAAGGTCACTGATCAAAATTGCAAAACAATATGCTTGTCTTATCTGACTACGACATAATGACTTCCAAATTGTGTGATGTCATCATTTTCCTTTGTTTTGTGTTGATTGATGTTGAGATGACCGTGTTTCGCTCTCATTATGTTGGTCCACTGTGATCAAAGTGCCATGATATATGCTGCATCTTAATAACTCGGGTATATTCTGAATTTCTCAGTGCACCTTAAAAGACGTCTGTAATTTTGGTATCCGATTCGCAAGTCGTCAGTTAGAGGAGCAGCTTTGCGATGCGGTTCAATTAAACTGCATAATTTAGTTGTCAATGAGTTATTCACATATTAGTGATTGGTCAGGAATCTCGGGATGCGACGTGAATACTCGAACGCGGTCAAACAGGTTGTTCCAGTAACATCCTGTGCATGGAGGCTCGAAGGAAGCGCCGCAACGTCCGGCCGCGTGGATGTAGCGTGATGCTCTTTTTCTTTTTTCGGTTTTTGTTTTTTGTTCATCTCATTTATTTATTCCAATGTAATCTTTTCCAGTTCATTTTTTATTCAGTCGGCCTTCAGTGTTACCTGTGCCGGGACGCCAATGCGTCGTCTGGTGGAACTTTTGCATTCTTTGCTAAAAAGCTTTGAGTTGTTTCCTGATATTGGCCGCGAAGTAGAGCTGCTCCTTTGAAATCTTGAACTTTTTGAAATGTGTTTTATCTGTGACTGAGTGCTACGCGGGTTGCTAGTGTTGTCCGTGTATTGTGAATATGGAAATTCCGCATTACCTGGTACTACTAGCCCGGACTTCGTTGCACAATCTGCATCTTCTCTCGATGGAACCTCCACAGTCGCCTAAGTTTGGCCTGCCTATATGGCAGCCGTGGATCGCGTCTCCATCAAAAGGTACCTGTATTTTCTAGGTTCTTTTGTAAGTCTGGCAAGTTTAAAAATACAGATTTAAAATAATACTTAACACTGTGAGTGAAAATAATTTCTAATAAGAATTCTGCTTAAATCAAAAAGCATTGTTACCAAAGATCCAAGAAGTTATACTGTAGGTTGATTTAAAAAAACATGACTCATTTGAATATGCTCTCCTTGCTTATTATAGGATTCCTGTTGAAAAATAAAAGTACCATACTGACTTTTTTGGTGTCTTACATGTCAATGAAACTCAATGTCTTTCTCTGATTTAGCCCACCGCAGAATTCTCACCTGAATGCGTTTCTTTTGATTTAATATGACATTACAATAAGGCCTTTTCCAGAATTGGAGCCGTATTCCAGAACGAACACTCGAATGTAACCTGACTTAAATCTTGATCAGCGGAGCTTGAATTTACAAATAAATTCGAGACACATTTGAACCATTATACATTTTACAAGTTAACTGTGGTTTAACAGTAGTTCAAATGTTGGTGATTATTTATATTCTTAGGTACTATCTCATGGTTCTCCGATAAGAAATAAGGAACTACCTTCGGAAATAGTTCTCCTATATTGAGACGCAAAATGTTTGAAGGAATCCCTTTACTTCCAGAGACTCCAAGCACGGCGTCCAGTGGAGAATCCGAGGGCGACAGGACGCTCTCTCCTGAAGCGCCGCGCTCGTCGCAGCCCAAGGAGCTCACTGGCAAATGGAGGAGGGAGCGAAGGTCCACGAGGCTACCTGACTACAGGCCGAGGTGAGACAATGGACTTGACTTTTAACTTGGACAATTTCCTGATGGAATGACTAACAGCACTTCGGTTGGTGGTGATGGTTTGGACTCTCTGTTGTCGGAGTCCGGTTTGTCGCGATCAGTTCCGTGACCTATGCCTGCACAAAGACATATTTTTATATTGCCTGCATAGTTACTGGTTATAGCATAAAAGTGGTGGTCTTAGTTTGTCCTGGAATTACATACAGGTTACTTTTATCCTGGAAATTGTACGGTTCTTAAGAGATAGTTAAAAAAGTTTAAAACACAGGGTGCAGTATTAGTAGTATAGATACTAACTTACTAACTAACTTACTAACCCGCGGTTTCACCCGCGCGCTGCTGGCGGATGAGTATATTGCGGTTAAAAAGATACGCTTTAAAAGTAGGACAGACCGGGCTGACGGCATCGTCTTTGTACATAATGGGGTTTAGTAAATAGCAGTCATTCATTGAATTGTTTGGACCCTTTTGGTATGGAACGAAATAGTTTAAATAATATGGTAGTATAAGAAATAATGAATCAATAAAGCCCGCGGTAGAAGCCCGTTTTTAATAGAATAGATAAACGAAATGTGTTATCAATACTACTAGGTACATTCCAATCAATATTAATGTAAACCTCAACATTTTCAGAGAAAACGGCAAGATGGCGCTGCGGTCGCAATCATTCAACGAGCGACGCGTCGCGCCTTCCGTAGCGCGCGCGCAGCCACACAGCGACGGCGAGCTGTCCGATGAAACAGAGGACGTCCCCGCCAACCTAGCCCTCAACGGGAAACGTAAGTGCAGACGGAAGCTATTTGAACTAAAACATGACTAGATGGCGCTGCCTTTGTGGACCTTCAACGAGCGACGTGTCGTGCGCTTACCGAACTGTCCGATCAAACAGAATCCATCAAGCTAGCTCTTATTGAACGATGTTTAACTTACATAATATAAGGACCGACCGAACCAGCTTTTTTATTCTCGGTCGTGACCGAACCGAGAACGAGAATAAAATCCATTCTCGGCGGGGACCGAGACCGAGAATTGGTTAAAATAAAAGGAAAATTGAATATTGTCATTCAAAGTCCTGATCATCTTGAGAACTGTAAACGCCTTCACTTTTTACCACTATCAGGGATAGTAAAAGAAGCAGCTGAACTCACATATATGCATAATATTACGTGAAATCAAACTCTTAGCTCCGTCTAGAACGAAATGTCGCAGAAATTATATCAGACTATACATACCTTTGCGTGTCTCAAACTAGTGCCATAATTAGTTTTTATTACGTAGGTAATGGTGTCGATTCTGGGTGCACCAATTAAACCTAAAACTAAATTTGACAGCCCTAAAATTGTTGCTGTCCCTTTCATTTCCAAAAGGATTGAAAGTGACGGCAATAATTTAAGACCTGTCAAATTTAGTTTTAGGTTTAATTGGTGCACCCAGAATCGACACCACTATTCAATTCTAATTATTCTGAACATATAGTGTTCAATAGTGGGTAGGCAAAATATTTTCATATTTATTACGAGAAATAGATGAACGATGAGTTTAGTTTATTTTGTTCTAATAATTATGTTGTAAATAATTTATTATAAAACGCAGGATTCTTATTATCTTATATATATTATCTTAATACATCTAATACTCCAACTAAGTTTTCGCATAGTTGAGACAGACGAGCCCTAAAGCAAAACTTACAGTTATTAAAAGTGTTCCTATGCTGTGTACTAGTATTATTGTCTCAAACAAAACAAACTACTAACTAACACATGAATTTAAATACATTATTACTACTGAAAACATAACACAACATAACTTTATAACAATTACTTATGATTTTGATGATAAATAGTTGTTTTTTACGTAAGATCATACAAATTTTACAACACAAGTGACTTACCAATGTCGTCGGAACTTACCCATTAAAATAACTAAGCAGAAAAGTCAACTGATTACAGTAAATTAAGGGATTGAAAACAAAACAGTAAAAAGTTGTAGATACTAATATATCAAACCTGCGTCCGTGTGTGAGCGTGTCCCGTACGCGCTTGCGGTGATATTGCTCATAATGAATCCACGCAATGTCTCGGCATGCCTGAGATTCTCGATCCTTTTTGGCAGAGAACTAGACCGAGAATCTCGGTTTTTTTTGCCGAGATCTCTGTCAGACCTTACATAGGAAATATTGGTAGTGGCACTACGGTCCCAGCCTCGCATCCTTATAACAAATTAGTTAACCACGTAATAAGAATTACAAACCAAAGATACAGATCGCCCAATGCAGTCCTAATGTAAATTGACACTGAGCTATCTATTCATGTTTATTTTGTAATAAACGCGTGATCCAAAAATGGTCGGCAAGAATATGATTTGTTAGTTAACTGTAACATGCAAACGTACATTCCGGAACGCAAACGTTTCGTAATTGTACGTGCAATGATACATAGCAGTTATGCATGAAACTACACATTATGTATAACTGCTATGTGATATACATACGTAATTCATAGCTACATAACTCCTTATTCTGTTTTTTATACCTTTTTACTACGTGTCCCATACTGCTCGAGATTTATTAAAGCCTCATAATACGAGATCTGCAATTACCTTTACAATTACCTTTACTTAACAGATTAATTTATTTTACTTTCCTCTTCTTTTTAGTGTTAGGCTTCTTCTTTGTAGTGTTAGGCTTCTTTTTTGTAGTGTTAGGCCTCTTCTTTGTAGTGTTAGGCTTCTTCTTTGTAGTGTTAGGCTTCTTCTTTGTAGTGTTAGGCCTCTTCTTTATTTAATTATTATGTATACGTGTCTTTCTTTGTACCTACTTTTATTTATTCTGCGTTTGTAGTAGTTGTCTTAAGTATGCAAGAGTTCGCCTGGAGAAGTTTCACATATTTACAAATGTGTGCAAGTATTACCGTGTTCTGGTTAGGAGGACTCTGTTTCCAATTACTGGGAATATGCGACTTAAAAAGTAAAAACGTCAGGGTAGCACACTGCAGACCGCGCAAGATTTTGCCGTCCGAACATCTGGGTGGCAATTGTAATGGGCACGCGTTGTGATTACCATCAGGCGAACAAACTGCTCGTCTCGTAGCGCATTCGTATAAAAAAACAGAAATAAAAACTCTCATAGTTTAAATATTGTTTACTTTATTGCAGGACCGCCGCCGGAGTACCCGGGGCGGCACGAAGCCCCTATTGACATGAGACTGCGGTCGCGGCCCGCGCCTCCGCCCTACATTCGCCCTTCGGTCATAAAGAGCAATGATACGCCGCCAGGTGAGTCACTCAGTGCTTGTACAGAGATCAACAAATCGAGTGATGTGGCCGTACCACATCACATAACTGTACCTATGCCACATTAAATAACTGTCCCCATCCTCATCAGTCTATACTTGTCCACTGCTGGACATAGGCCTCTCCTAACGTCACTGAGCTCGCTCTTCCGCTCTCCTCATACATTTTCTTCCAGACGCTTTTCGCAGGTCGTCACTCCGGGTTCATATTAGATAACCTAAAACTAAAACACCGACAGCTATAATCCCTATGCTCAAAATCCCTAAACTTTAAATACTTAATGCTTCAAAACACCTAATGCTATATAACCCTGAAGTATAAAACACCTAAGTTCAACATACCAAAACGGCTGAATTACTTATTGGTTCAAATTATCTATAATTGTAATATCAAAACATAAAACGCTTACGTTTACAAAATCGAATGATAAAATACTTAAAATGAGAGTAGATAGAAAATATAATCGAATGATAAAATACTTAAAATGTGAGTAGGTATATAGAAAATAAATTAAGCAACTTACAGAACTTCGAAACAGGGGGTAGATAGAATATAATGAGGCTGATGAATGTTTTACCTACTAACCTGAATATTTATTGGAATATTTATTGTATATATATCATATATGTGTATATCTGTTATGTATTTTTATTAATATTAATTTTATTAACTACTACTCTATTTTTCGTGATTAGTCCCTCTGGGCCGTGACTGAAAATCAGCGTCAAGTGTCGAAGACGCTTGGCATTATGCTGAGGCATGACCCTTTCAACACTTAGATTTATATGTTTAATTTATATGTTAATTTGCTACTTTATTTAATAAATGTTGAATAAACGATTTTTCTTTCTTTCTTTTTTTCTTTTAACCTTGCTCTGAACAAAATGTGAAGTTATTATCTATGATTTTATTGTTATTTTTAATAATTTAAATATGGTTTTGATGTCTCATAAAAGGTTCACTACAGGACTACCAACATTCCAAAAATCAACTGAATACTATTGTTAGTTTGGTCAAAATTACTAAGTTTGTGTTGTAATATGGAATTTTGTGAAAAAAAAAAACAAAAATGTAATAACTCCGAAAATATAAAAAAAACGCGGAACATACATGGGGATTTATTCGGGTGCGCCTGAGATCTATCTCGGGACTTCCGCTTATCACTACTTCCTGGGACACCTTGTATAAGACCGATGTACTAAATACTGAAAATTAAAAATCTTACAGCCTGAAAATAAAGTTTTACGAACTTCGTTGAAATAGCCATCCGATAGTCTCCATACCACATTTATTAACTCCCCATACCATAGTACATAACTGTGCCCATATCACACTACATAACTGTCTCCATACAATATTAAAAAAATTGTACCCATACTACATTAAATACCTAACTGTGCCCATAGAATAAAATAGAATCTTTTATTGGCCTTATAACTGAGAATGTTACACTAGACAAGTCAATTTTGTACATCCAATGACATTAAATTACAATTATATAATTATTATGTTACAAAATAACACATACCACGGTACAAAACTATTCCCAATACTAAAGTACATAACTGTGCCCATATCACAGTACATAACTATGCCCATACCACAGTACACAATTGTGCCCATACCACAGTACACAATTGTGCCCATACCACAGTACATAACTGTTCCTATACAGTGCATACGAGTAACTATGCACACATGTTATTGATTTTACAATGAATAATTATTATTACCACGAAGCTTAAAATTAAACTAAGCCTTCTTCCACAGGCTCCGTGTCGATGTGCGACCCGGTCATAGACGAGCACTTCCGACGCTCGCTCGGCGACGACTACATGAACCTGTTCAAGAAGCACGCAGAGCCGCAGCCCGCGCCCAAACCCAACACAGAAGACCGCGCCAGCAGCCCCATACAGTTCAACCCCGAAGACCTTCCTAAACCAGCCAAGATCATCGCCATGGACGTAGACGATGCAAGCATATCCGTAGACGATCACTTCGCAAAAGCCCTCGGCGACACGTGGAAACAAATACAGAACTCACGATTAAAAGAAACAGAGAAAATAACGTCCACGAAAGGCGTCGACGACCATTTCAGCAAAGCACTCGGCGATACTTGGAAGCAAATCCAATCGTCCAATATAGAGAAACCTAAAGATACCACGAAAATTATCTCAAGGAGCGGTGTCGTAATATAATAACAATTAAACGCGCGGCGGTTCGTTTACGGCCACGTTTAACGAGGCGTTTTAATGACGCTAACTGGAGTGTCGATAAATTCCCACTTGTTTAACATAAAGAAAGCTATTATTTCAGCAACGGCACGAGTTGGTGCCGGTAATGTGTACTGTCGAGTAATTAGGATCCATGACAATTGTGTTACCTTTAGGCTTTGGGATGATCGTATATTTATAGGCCGGTTTCTGATTATTCTAGCTATGCGTTGTCCGATTACAACTGTCAATCTAAACTAAATTATTATGTATTATACCATATTTTTTTGTGAAATTATTTTAGAGGAGTTGCAATAAACTTACGAAATATTTCGTCGAAATCAACGGAATCGCTGGATATGTTATATCTATTCGTTTAAACGTGACTTACTCCCATTTCTATAAAAATAAAACGAGTCATTTTTCCAATATCTTGTTACCTTTTGACGTTTTTCGTATGGCGTTTATATTAAAAGCTGACGGACAGTAAACGAAAACGGTTCGTTTCAAAATATAGGAACCAGCCATTAACCGCAATCACAATACTATTTTTATTACACACACCACCTGTGCTACACCTTCGACCACATCATCGCTTTCCATCAGGTGAGATCGTGGTCAAACGATTGCCAAGTCCGTAATAAAAAAAAAAAAAAAAAAAAACTCTGCGTTTCGATCAATTTGGGTTGATTGTGGCCACGAGAAGACTGAAGTAGCGGTTAACAGAGTCGAGAAGGGCGAGCGTAGTCTCCAACTACCCGCATATAGTCTTGAAATCAATACAAAGTATAAAACAAACTCGCTTTCCGCCGTCTGTCTGTAACGCTTAATCTTTTAGATTAAGCGTTTAATCTAAAAGATTAAGCGTTACAGACAACTACGCAACGGATTTCAATGCGGTTTTCACCATTAGTTAGTTTATTTTTCACGGAAGTTTTATATATATGCTGGCTTTGCCCGCGCAGTCTAAATTCTAAGGTTTTTTTAGCGGAGCCCTGATTCGTTTCAAAAATAAAAGTAGGCTAATTTACTCCTTATTACATCAGCTATCTGCCAGTGAAAGTCCCATCAAAGTCCAGCAGTTTCGGAGATTTTATTATTATGGATGCGAGAACTAAATTTTTCACCTCATTGTTTTCTAAATTACACCTGTGCGAACGACCTGTGTTACACCGCCCAGGCGGGCGGGTCGTTAGTAATATATAAATGTCAGGATTGTTAACGCAATTAAGTCCCGTTTAAATAATGAATTAAGTATACAAGTTATATAATATATGTTGGTGGTATCTGGAATTAGCAAACTACGGGTTTCAATCTACCAGTAGGTACATGTGTGAAACGTCAATTGTTATTGTCTCGGATAACTTATAGCTAGGGTAATTAGAACAGGACATAGTCAATTAGTAGTCACCAGTTACACAATGTAAGTTATTACCTCAATACGAGCGCTTTTGCACAATTCACTAATAAGTATAAGTTCCTTATTTTATAAGTTTTGTAAATATTGATTCGGACTAAGTGTCGGCGATGTTGGTAATTTTATTCTGTGTGTAATGTTCCTTTTGTAAAATGGTTTATGTTTATGTTGAAACTGAATGATCAGTTTTTTGCTATTGTATATGTATTTGGCTAACTACAAAGTAAAAAAAACACTTTGAATCCATTATACAATCAGTTGGATCTAAAGTGTACATTGATTCTACCTATAATTTGAAAATGCGTCCTTACATTGTAGTATTGAACCTAGCTTACCTATAAGTTTCACTTACAACCACTATGGTCTGTGCTTACAACCGCCATTTTGAAAAAAATACGCGAATTTGATGTATAATTTGGAGCTCAAAGATATATAGGTAAATAATTTCATTGTCCTTCTAAAACACACACGTTGTAAGTATAAAAATACAATAGCATGCAGATAAAAAGGTTGGTACTAGCTTTCGCCCGCGACTTCGTCCGTTTGTGTTCTTCTATGATAATAAAAACCAATGCAAAAGTATAGCACCAATGCTCTTGATGTTTTTTGACAGACTTGTTATTTCGTTTCCATGGCAAACGTTCCTTACAGTTTTTTCAATGATCTTTGCTTACAGCGAGTAATCAACATTTTCCAGTTTGCCAGTGGAAACTTATTTTTCCGGAATAACAAGTCTAAAAGTCCTATGTTTTATTCCAGGGTACAAGCTATCTCCATTCCAAATTTCATCAAAATCCGTCCAGCCGTTATCGTGTTAAAACTTCCCAAACAAACAAACGTTTTCACTTTTTTATATGGGTGTGGATATACCCGTGTCTACCGGCCTATCAACCGTATATATTATAATTACAGGTACAATCAGTATACCTATAATGTATAGTCGAAATTAAACAAGTACTGGATGTTTAAAATAAAACAAATTGATAACAGATCTAGATTGATGTAGGTCAGTTATCTTTGAGCTACAAAATCACAGAAACTCGAAACTTTAGAATACTGTACAGTTTAACAATATTTGTGTACCAAGAAACTAGAGAGTCATAGATCAGTGGCGCGGCCACTGATCTATGACGTTTCGCGTTTTTATCAAAATCGCGGACTTTTATGTATGCTACAATGGTAAGAAGGCGTTTTTGAATAGTATCACACTGATTTAATTGATTGACATACATACCTGAATGTGCAAACATTTGATTTTTCATTGTGTTTGTCACAAACTAATCTGACAGCTGGCTGTCTTCGTTTAAATATTGTTATTTGTAAGTTGATATACATATTCTGATGTCCTAAATGTATGTAAATAACTATTTCCTATTTATGCACTTTAATTAAGGAAATATTATCGTTGAAGAAAAGCAAATACACATAGCCTCTAAAATCAATGGTTTTATTTCAATTCCTAACAACGTACATTCATATATTATTCAGGTTAAATAACTAGGATGCATGACAGTGTAAATGTTTATTTCGTTAAAATAACTGACAAATATAAATTAAAATAGTTACGTAGAAGCATAGAATTACAGAACTACATATACCTACTGCTATGGAGAAGGCACGAAATAGTTTAATGAAATGATAAAACTAAAATTAAATAACCAGAGAGATCGGTAGGTACATTAAAATATTCTATTATCTAATATAACATTGCTATTTCTGGCATATACAGATGATAACATACCGTTTCAACACTTTGGATTTTACTTCGCGGTTTTACACACATGAACAAAGATGATTACGAAAAGTAGCCTAATTTATTCCAGGGCCTAAAGTAGGTATGTATTACCAAATTTCTGCAAAATCTGTTTGAGCGCTGAGTGGTTACAAACAAACTTTCGCATTTATAATATTGTTAGATGTAGGCTGATGCTGGTACACAAGTCATACTTGTGAACGGTTCTTGTGTGGACTGGTCCAGCCTGTTTTTTTTAATAGTCATTTGTATATTTATTATTTTATCAGATTGATGAATGTGGGACGCCTCATTGGCACGTTTATCTTTTGTATTTGATATTTACATGTGTATTATTATAGATAGATAGATAATACTTTAATGTACACCGGTTTACCAAAAATATACAGCAAATAGGAACAACCTTATAGCTAAAGTACAACGGGCGGACTTATCGCTATAAGCAAATAAAAAATTATATATATAACTCCTGACATCTAAAAAAATACATAAATAATTGTCAACAACGGAGAAAATTACATCCCCGAAAAGTTTACTGGTGCTCTCTTTCTCTAACGGACGTATTTTCGAAGCACCGGTAGAGTCAGAAGGTTATTTATTTCCTTTTCCTGTGCGAGATTCAACTCTGAGTCGCCACACGAGGGAAATTTCCTTTTAAAGCATTTTTAGTTTACTTAAAGTGATCTATTTTTTTTTTAATATTTTTTTTTTATTTCTTTGTTAACTTTCACTGCTGAAAACTCATACTTTGTGTTTTTGAAAGCGCGACGCCAGTGCGGAAAACTTGCTCAGCATGTTTTTAGACGTAAGTTTAACCCAGCGACGACATCGTCAGCACCCGGAGCTAGACTTGCTTTTTAAGGTCTGCAGTGAAAGTGTTAAAACAGAAATTATCAAAAATAAATGCTTTGACTTTATAGGTACCTAGCGACACTACACACTCAATACTTTCTGGATGTAGGTATAGTATAGAATTGAAATACTGAAGCCTATTTTTACAATTCTTTTAGCAAGAAATATGAAAGAGTCCGAAATGAGACTTTTCGTCAGGCTGACAAATTCAGCCTATTCAGTGATTTCGCCGTATTTTCATTTCCTGCCGCTGCGTTGTCTCTAGGCTGTGTCTGGTTGTGTAGGTTGTTTGGCTTTTTATCGCACAATTTGACAGAGATGGCGTTGAGAATCCTGTGTATTTTCCATTCAGACAGGGCTAGCTTCTTGCATAACACTTCAGGAATATGCAAAAAAGTAGATGAACTTTTTGTTTGGTTAATCTTGTGATGTTGTGTGAAGGAAGCGCTGGTCATCCACATTCGAGCACTGAATTCGAATGGTGCTAGAGGATTTCAAAACTCTATTCACTCACTCAAATCCAGTAATCAAATTACGGATTGCTGAAAACCGATGAAAGCGTGATGCTCGATGATGAAGATGATGATGTTTTCAACTGCCGACTTTTTTCGGTTACCTTGTAGAAGGTTAGGAAAAGCCTGAAAATAAAATACCTAATGCCATCATAAATAGGAAGGTACATAGTTTAGGAGACAATTCCTGGAATATTATTTATCACTAATTCAGAATAATTGTGTCAAAATATCGATAGATAAACAAGTACCTATACAATACAACAACTCTATATTGCACAGGTAACACCAAATATGTATTATTTATATATAAATATATATATTTGGTGTGCATAAATAAAGTAGGTACAAAGCTAAACGTATGTATTTACCAAGAAGTGCGCTGCTTGTTTAGTTAAACATGTCTTAAATATATCTAACCGCCCCGCTACGACAATATCCGGTGAGTAAACGATTTCTCGAGTGAAGACCGCACACAACTACCCGCAAAATTGCGTGGTTTGGGGCGGCCCGTGCTGACGGAAGGATTCGCTAACTCTATCGCGAACAGGGGATATACACAACACCGCTACTTATTACAACAAAGATCGAGGATACAGGTAAAAGCAATATTTGTTTTGTCTGATAAAGTTATTAGTAAAGTTAAAGTTAGGCTTGTGATATCTATATAATAAATTCACGAACATATTAAATTAAATGAACGCTCGTGATCCTCAAACTAACTCTACACTTTATTAGGTACCCAATTACGTGCTAATTGTGTAAACGCCCGATAACGTTCAATAATGTAAAATTACTGCTAGAATATTAAATGTAATCAAAGATCCAACAATAAACGTTCTTGGAACGCTGGCATGCGTCTTTCCAATCATTTCTAGTAACACATGGGGCACGTACGGGGTTGTTTCTGATGGGTACCTATTGACATTTGTCAGACGTCCTGGGCCGCGGTGAACGTTTTCATTATTTACGTATACCTACTAGCAGCTACCCTGTACTGTACCTGTCCGCTATCGATCCACGTCGCTGCCACGACTGGCACGCCGACGCAACCGCGCCCCCACATCCAAGACATGCGGTGGACACTAAATATGAAAATAATTGGTTCACGTGTAACTAACGCGATTATGACTCGGGAATGGGACCGTTTCATTACGGTGGACGCGTCATCGTTACATTTTTAACAAGCCTCTCTTTTTGATTAGGGATGATAGGTACTTTACCTTACTTAATCTACCGTATTAGGGCTGTTATTTCTTTCATGTGAAAATGTTTTGAATCGTGAAATATGATACAATTTGAAATCGTTTTGGTCAGCGTGCATACTTAACGAAAACTCTGTACCCAACCACTTATATACGATTTCCAGTAGATAACGTATTATGTATTTATGTACGAAGAGGTCACTTATCTGAAGTTTGTGGTTATTGTAGTAAGTATGCTGTAGTAAATGGATAAGTTATGAACTGTAGACACAGAAAATAATAGTGCGGATTTGATTCAAATTTTACCATTAGAGTAGAGCTTCATCAGCTTTTATGTAAGTTCACTAACTATACTTAGGTAGATATGGTTTCATTTTTTAATTTAACTTATCTCTACTTAAGTATATTAAAGCAATGTACGAAAAAGATATTAAGTATATTAAAGTCTGTACAAAGAAGACAATTTAACAAACTATGGTCTGGGTACTTAATAAGCTACTGAACAGGAATAAAACTTTTTTTTTAATCGTGTCTTTCTGTTTGTTTGTCTATATGTTTGTTCGCGCATCACGTAAAAACTACTGGACCGATTGCGATGCGGTTTTCACTGTTGGATAGCTTAGGGTTTGACTTAAAAACTGGGGTAGTTGGTATCTCTATCCAATAAGTAAAAGCCGAGCAATCAATAAAAACTTTTTGTCGGCTGAAGGAATTTTGATCAAATGTCTTATATTGTATATTGGTATTTTACAAAGTCATGGTACTATTGCACAAAGAGTATTACCAAGCGTGCGAAGCCGCGGGCACAGCTAGTGAATAACAATACTCTTTACTATACCTACTTAAGTAACTACCTAGCTATACATGAAGAACCACTTAATCAATCTAGCTCCCGTACTGCATTTTTAAAGTAGGGGGGGGGGCTATGTTCAACGAAGTAGAAATTGATTATTCATGAACATTTTAGATGTAAAAGAGGTACGAGCTGAAAAGGTAAGGTTATTTACTCGTACTTAGTTCATTTTTATACAGACTTAGAATGCAGGGTCGAAAACGGATAGACCAGTTAAACGTGATCTGTATTCGATGATGGTTCAGAAATCCTTCTTTATGTATTTTCAGGGTTGAATCTCAATCAATTAGCTACCTACTTACTTTTCTTTCATTTCGTTGAAGAACTTTGCTTTTTATTAAACATATTTATATCCATTGTTGCTCGCTCTTTAGCTAGGGGCATTTATACACATTTACATCTATTTTTGCTGGACCTCTAGGGGCATTTACAAACTTCTTTTTTTAATTGGTTGGGTGTAATTTAAATAGACAAGAGGAGGAAGGGCAAAGATGCAGCAAAAAATTTTGCTAGGGTCTCGTTGACAATGTAATTTTCAATAACAGAGTGAGCTATAATCGTTTGAATTTCCCGTGAGATTAGTGTTTGTGTCTTCAAAAGACCTTCGCTGAATTCGGCTCGGTGAAGCTGAGTTACACACACAGCGAAGTGGCTCAATGAATTTAACAAGAGATAGTCGTGACTCGTGATTAATAGGAATACCTACTTAAGTAAGTACATACTACAGCTGATACCTACTTGATTTGGTAGTACCTATTCTCACTTAATAAATATGCGCTCGCTATCAGATTTTACTGCAGAAAATATTCCGTGTAGGTATTTTCTTTCATAATAGGTTTGAGAGATTCCAGTTGAGATTATGTTATTTATTGTGGTAACTTTACTTTTCTCATTATTAGTTTTACTTAATATTCATTGAAGTGTATTTGGTTTTCAGATTTTGTCAGGGCAACCTTAGAAGCGGGCCAGTAAAAAGGTAAGGTGGTTACCTAAGTCTATTTTATCAAGATTCCAATATAATTAAAGGACGAGAAAAAGCAGACCGATCGCAATAACTGTGATGATATTGTTTTTTGTCATTTTTAGAATTCCATGTAATTCGGAATTTCGGCATTTTACACAGACATAGTTTAAGTTTTATTCAAAAAACGGCCAAGAGCGTGTTGGACACTTATAGACTTAGGTTTCCGTAGCTATGATCATATGCTACGCTTCTATGAAATCTACCAATGAAACTTACTCCAAGAGGAATGAAAGATTTTTCACTTCACTTTTCACCACCATAGAACAATCAGATTTTGTAAAGTGAAACGGTAACTACAGATACTGCTCGTATTGAAAACTAGGAGTAATCATTTATTTTTGGCAATTTAAATATTTTATTTCAAGACAATAATATGTTGAGTATATTTTGAGTGTGACATAGATTTCAGTAGGTACTTATGATGTTTTAAACTACCCACTGACCGCCTAACCTAACCTAACCTAACTTACCTACCTACTTTTATCAAATTTATGCAGAGCCCATCCTTCCGCGGCAATCTGGTTTGGAACCCTAAAATACCGTTTGAATACAATTTTCCTACTCTGACGCAAACCGAAATGATTATTTTCGGCGCACGCAGTGGACTTTCAAGTTGATTGGGGCAATGCGAAAGTTAGGGCAGCTCCATTTGCCGTTATTTTTGAAACTCATCTTTTATATTCACTTATTCACTCGCGATTATAACTGTATGTAAATCCCTGGTGTTCCAAGTGCGACGCAGAGCAAGAACTGGTGTCGGTAGACCAGGGATAGTTATTTAAAGAGTGGGTTTGTTCCGCGCGAGAAGCTAGGGACAATTAGCTGGAGCATCCCGCCGGGTGCCGGTCTGCACACACAAAGCCTGTAAGGGGATACTTCCTCTAACAAAGGTTCCAGTTCTTGGGACGGTCTTGTCCGATGCTGTGAATACGAGCTCTCTAAAGTGGCCGCATTTGTGGAGAGGTTGGTGACACTTGCGTGAATGTAGTAGGTTGCTCACTACCATGTATATCTTTTGTTTTCAGTTACCGATATTGTTGCAAGCCAATGATCACTGTGCGGTAGGTATCGGAAACTCAATTGGGTTCATCCCATTTATAATGTTGACTTTAGTGCTAGTGGCCATGACAGTTTAAAAACGTCTAGTTTACTCTTGTTTCTATCGAGATGCTTAAGTAGAACTCCTGCCACTTCACCAATAGATTGAAACAGATGATTCTACACACCATTTGGCATTGGCATAACAAATAGGCCGATTGTAAGCGTAAAAAGATTCTTCCGCAAAGGTCTTCCAAAAAGACCTCGCGCGTACAAACTATTTTGCAAACAATCTAGCGTTGCTCAGTAGCGCCATCTAGTTAGCTTAATGTAACACTAACATTAATTTACTGCATTTTGAGGAGCTATTCTGCTCATCACGCCAAAGATCCTCATCAGATCTTCACCAAATTTGTATGAGACTAACTTAAAGTTACTACCTTTCAAATTAAAAAAAACCCATCGATATCGGATTTAATATGGCGGAGATATTCAATAGCCCCCTTTTTACCCTTTTTTTGGGGAAGTACTCCCACTTCCCCAAAAAAGGGTAAAGGGTAAGGGTTTTTTTTTCATGAATAAATTCATAAATTCCCGACTATTAAAAAATTTAGTCTCGATCGGATGAGAAATGCGACCTGTAGAGGAGAACAGCCGGAAATCAGGACAGACATACGAAAGAATTTTAGCCGAAGCTGAAACCGAGATGCTTCGCTTTCTTTCTTTATATATCTATGAAACTACTGGCCCACTGATGTGTCCGCAACACATTTCGACACAAGACTTTCTACTTGGGTGAATGGACGGCTGCGGATATAAGATTTATAATAGTACTAAATAGTACTTTTGGGTATTTTAGTCATTACCCTCGGCAATAGGTACCGAATCCTGCTGATAAGCTACTTACCTAGCTAGTAGGTCCCTACTTATATTTACAAATAAAGAACGCAAACAAGATTAGCCGCAAAATATTTCGTCTCACGAAAAACATGTTCAGACGATTTTCACGAAATACAGATTGCTTACTCCCTTTAACTTAGACGGGAAAAGTTGGACGATACTTCCCCAAAACAGATTACCAATGGGTTCGTCTTATAGGCTTACGTTAAGTATAACTTTTGATGGCATAAGCCGAGGTAAAAGGTAGCACAAGCGTAAACAAAAAATACTTCACATGCTATACCTACCAATATATAGTAGATAGGTATTGTACATATTCTTTCTTTCAAAGAAAATTGGAGCGGTGTTTACTTGCTTATTCTTACACACAAGAACGTTAGGGTTCTGTTAACTTGGATTGTACATAATGTACGTATCAAAAGAATTCTAAGGTTTTCTCGCGAAGTCGTGAATTATCTATACTTATTATATTACCTATAAATTATAAAGCAGTAAGTAACAAAATGTATGTACACCAAAGATAATAAAAATAAATGGATACATAAAATTTATACTGAACAAGAATACAACATTTTTCTCTGTATGTCTGTCTCTATATTACACATCACGTAAAAACTACTATACGGATCGTTATGCGGTTTTCACTGTTGGATAGCTTAGGTTTTGACTTAAAAACTGGTGTAACTTTGTATCTCAATCGGATAAGTAGAAGCCGAGCCATGGATTAAAAACTGTTTGACGGCTGAATGAATTTTGATGAAATGTATCTAGTATTTATTATACTTTTTATCAACTTTTGGTCTCGAAATAACACGTACATTACTTTTAACCTTGATAAATAAACACGCGGGAAAAGCCGCGTGCACAGCTAGTAATTTAATAAAATAGAAAGAAACTAAACCCCTATCTATTGTGAAAGGCTTGCTAGCCGCCAAGCTTTGTCATTTTACACTCCTGACCTTAGACTGAGATCCACCGTTATGAATAGAAACGGGAATGAGAAAATTATTATATCAACTTAGTAAACGGTTTATTCCTCGTTTCACTGAAAAATTACGAACTCTAAAATTAATCAATCAAAACTAACTCTAACAGATTAGTTAGTAGTAGTAACAAATGTTCAAACAAAGTCTTTTCATTAAAACCTAAATATTTTACCTACCTTCTTAGTTTTGTGCAATGAGGTGTTGAAATATGTGTTAACCATCAAACACAAGTAATTGGTAAACTAATCGATTTAGCTCAGACATAAAACACAAACATAAAAATATTATGTAGCTTACTTATTAATGAATTACTAAAATTTTAGCTGATCGGATCATAAGCATCGGCACAGAATAAATAATACTAAGTCTCTAATAGGTACGAAAGGATTCAAAAGTATCGACGGACAGACCTACATAATTACATACATATTTTACAAATACTGATCCATTTAATTCGATGAAATGATTAGATACCACTTAGTTGGCCTTGACCCATGAATATCCACTTACTTATACAGAACAGTTTTAATTAGAAGTTGGTATGTATCTAGGTTTAAACCTTTTTAATTGGGTCTCGAAGTTTCACAAACTTCGGGATCTAATTCGAGAGGCATCGAACTCAATTTAAACAAACATTTATTGAAAATCCTACATAAATTTCACATTTAGATTCAGACTCAATAGCTTCAGCGAAACAAAAGAGACAAGTTCACTTAATTGTAAGGGAACCCTTCAGAGGCTCATTTATATCGTTACACCGGAGAAAATGTCCGTAGACCGCCGGCGACAATAAAGCGGGGCGTGTAAACAGGTGTCAAATATACCTTTTTGATTGTGTGCCTAAACAAATAGGTGCAGTCAAGAATGTTTGAAACTAGGATTCCACACCGCCAAATTGAAAGTGAAGCACCCGAGATATGCCGTACGCACGAGCCTAACGCACACACTTACACCATGATGTGCTGATCGGCCGCCACATCGCAGCAAGATCTCGAACTTGTTATTCGTGTTCATTCTGTCAAGTTCTCATAGAAAATCAAAATAATGCAGCCTATTGCGATGAAATTGTGTATCAATCACAACAAATTATACACTAATTCTAAATATCACTACCGGCTATGACTCAGTTTCGATGTTTTCGACTATATATACACGTGAGTCATAGCCGGTAGTGATATTTAAAATAATGTATCAGGTTCACGAAAACTTTTACACTAAAATTATACACAGCCAACACGCATTCATAGTGTTCTTATTACACTACAGTTTGGTTTCAAAATGTACAAAATAAAGTTTCAGAAAATATACACGATTTCTGCGTAATGGTCGCGTATACTTTCTGACACTGATTTAGTGAATTAGTTTGAGCTTGGTCTTCGGCTCTCCTCATCCGTTTTCTTCCAGCCGTTTTTCACAGGTCGTCACTCCACCTGGCCACAGAGCGTCCTACGCTACGTTTGCCTAAACGTGGTCTCCACTCGAGAACTCGTCTACTCCAACGGTTATCGGTTCTTCGGGAAATGTGTCCAGCCCACAGGCACTTTAGCGTGCTTATGAATATACAAGGCTTGAACCAGAGACGCTAGGCGGAAGCCCGACTTGGCCCTGATAAGTTAGATAAGGAGGCAGGAGCGAAGCGTAGCAAGCTCCCGCCTTTGTATTCGTGTTTTTTTAATAAAAAAAATTAGCCTTGAAATCCTATCTGTTCCACAAGCCGTTTTTTTTTTCGTTGTTATATAAAAACCCACGAAGGCAAAGGCGGAAGCTCGCTAAACTTCGCGCACGCCTTCGTCTTCTAACCTATCACGGCCAAATCGGGTTTCCGCCTAGTGCCTCTAGCGGTGAATACTGTTCTATATAACTAAAACTATATAGTGCAGTTTATTTTTCGCACAAAATGTTAGTTTACGTTGTTGGAAAATATACGCGATAAAAGCGAAATAAACATCTAGGTATAGTTTCTAAAAATACTTGTGTGTAGGTATAGTTTAATTTGAAAATATACGCGAGCAGTCCCGACTTGTGCGTACCTACTGTTCTTGTATACTTTCAATATACGCATCACGCACACAGCTGCCATTTGCTATGCTTCACTCTATGTTTAGCGGTGTAGACTCAGTCTTTTTATAAACCTTCTTGGTGTAGGTAGAGTAAGGCTCGATAGAGTAGGTAAGTTACATAACATCACGCTGAAAAGAAACTTAATGCTCAGTCAGCACTCATTGTTGAAGAAGGTACCTTTCTTTCTTTCAAGCTGAACCTTTTCAAGTCAACTGAATAGCCCTGTACCAGGCAAATGATCCATCCTCAGCCTCATCTCTACTTACTCCCAGTAGCTGTAGGTATAACGAAACGAAAACTCATTTTACAATGAAAATTTGTCAAAGAATAAACGACATTCAAGTTATTCATGAGGAATATAGGTCGGTGCTACACTTGGAGTTGCGGAATGGCTATTTCATAAAGCAAGTAGGTACAAACGTCCAAGTCGGCAAAAGAGGGTGTTCTGTTTACGCAAACTGAAGTTCAGTGAAACAAGATAGGTACTTACCTAACGGCACCCCCCTTTGGATGTTGTGGATTGCGGTAATAGCCGCTCGCTATGACTATGAAATCGACTGAAATCCTGCCCTCTGTCACACAATAAATTAATCTGTGTTTCGGTGTTGAATAATAAATCTACTTTATGTATTATAAAGTAGATTTATTATTATTATATATATTATATATTATATTAAATCTACTTTATAATACCTACATGGAAATAGCCGTAATTTATGAGTCTACTGACGATTGATTATCAAACCTACATAGTCATTATGAATAAAAATAGATTAAGTACCTTCATACTCAGTTACCAGATACCTACTAAGTGACCAACATCATTATGTTCTTAATTTATATTAATTTTGCAAGACAATTCATTTTTCCTTGGGGCCTATGTTTACAACTTTTTTATTTTTTTCAAATTTCATTGTATTAATAGACATGTGTGCAAGGAAACGTTGTGAAATTGTATTAATAGACATGTGTGCAAGGAAACGTTGTGAAATTGTATTAATAGACATGTGTGCAAGGAAACGTTGTGAAATTGTATTAATAGACATGTGTGCAAGAAACGTTGTGAAATTGTATTAATAGACATGTGTGCAAGGAAACGTTGTGAAATTGTATTAATAGACATGTGTGCAAGGAAACGTTGTGAAATTGTATTAATAGACATGTGTGCAAGGAAACGTTGTGAAATTGTATTAATAGACATGTGTGCAAGGAAACGTTGTGAAATTGTATTAATAGACATGTGTGCAAGGAAACGTTGTGAAATTGTATTAATAGACATGTGTGCAAGGAAACGTTGTGAAATTGTATTAATAGACATGTGTGCAAGGAAACGTTGTGAAATTGTATTAATAGACATGTGTGCAAGGAAACGTTGTGAAATTGTATTAATAGACATGTGTGCAAGGAAACGTTGTGAAATTGTATTAATAGACATGTGTGCAAGGAAACATTGTGAAATTGTATTAATAGACATGTGTGCAAGGAAACGTTGTGAAATTGTATTAATAGACATGTGTGCTAGGAAACGTTGTGAAATTGTATTAATAGACATGTGTGCAAGGAAACGTTGTGAAATTGTATTAATAGACATGTGTGCAAGGAAACGTTGTGAAATTGTCTGCTTATTATTTTCCTCTGAAAAGATTATTATGATTATTGCGTAATCTATAATATAACTATACAAATATCAGAGAATAGATTTGTAGGTAGGTATGTACTGTTTGTATGTATATTTTTTTGTAATGGATAAACTCAAAAAATAGATAAACGATTTAAAAAAAAACACTGATAGAGAGAGCTACGAGGGCTGTTTGATAAGTCGTTTAAAAAGTAAAAAAAAATATATATTTTTTAAACAATTTACATTTATTTCTCAACGTAGTCTCCTTTGAGGGCCAAACACTTGTCCCTTGGACAAGTTCGGATTGGATCGAGTTTCCAATTTTTTTATCCCCTCCAAAAAACACGTTTTGTCTAGGTCTTCAAAATAGCCGTTCGCACGAAGCTAGGTCCGGCGAATACGGAGCATGCGGAGCTAGCTCGAAGCCCAACTCGTGGATTTTGGCCATTGCAATAGCTGACGTGTGCACTGGGGCATTGTCTTGATGAAAGAGGACTTTTTTGGGGGACAATTTTAGTCGTTTTTCCAACAATTGGGCATTAAAACGTTCCAATAACACAGCGTAATAATGGCCAGTGATAGTCTTTCCTTTTTCCAAGTAATCAGTCATAATGATTCCTTCGCCATCCCAGAAGACTGTCGCCGTCACCTTCCCAGCCGACAAAACAGTCTTGGCCTTCTTTGGGGCACGATCACCAGTCGCCATCCATTGTTTTGATTGCTGTTTTGATTCAGGTGTATAATGATGGACCCAAGTTTCGTCCACAGTGACAAATCGACTCAAAAAAATCCGAGGATACGCTTCATCATATCCAAACACAGTTTTGAAATTCGCTTTCCTTCGCGTTTTTGTTCGATTGTCAACAAACGTGGCACCCATCGTGCAGACAGCTTTGTCATACCCAAATCTTCATGCAGGATTTTATGTACTCGCTCAGTGGAAATGCCTGTGTTCTCAGCTATTTCACGCACCTTCACTCGGCGGTCGTCGAGTACAATATTATGGACTTCTTCAACAACATCCTCAGTAGTGACTTCGATTGGGCGACCAGAGCGTGGAGCATCATATGGGCTTGACCGACCACGTTTAAAATCATTTATCCAGTTATAAACAGTCTGCAACGTTGGTGCGTTAGTGCCATGAACAGAATCAAGTTCAGTTTTTATTGTGGCAGCAGTGCTACCCTTCATAAAAAAATGTTTTATAACGGCACGAAATTCAGATTTTTCCATAGTTGTTGAAAATTTGCGAGTGGTCACAATGGTTAAACTGACAAAAACTTGTTTTTTTTGCTGATTTTTAGACAGTCTTCATTTGAAAGATTGTGCCTGCCAGTGTTAATGCCATTTACCAGAAAAAAGGTTTTATAAATAGTTTTTAAAAGTACATATCAAACAGCCCTCGTACACTATTCCAGGTGGAAATAGGCTACTTTCACACTTTTTCCTTATTTTTTTGTTAGTTTTATTGGGATATCGGGAAAATTACCCAGGTAGGAAGGTGAAGTCAGTGACCTTTTTAATGTGAACTTTCTTGTTTACGTCGTTTTGACGTAACAGTCGTTACAGACCAATATGACACGTCTAAATTACGTAATGTTTCTGACAAATGACAAACGTCGTAAAATATCCTAAAAAACGTCACAGTCACGTCCTTTTAACGTCACAGACGTAGCGTTTCCAACAAAACGCTACGTCTGTTTCTTTCATATTGATGAAACGTCTAAATGACGCAATGTGTCTGACGTTAGAAAAACGTCTCAAATACCCTAAAAAAGTCGTCACAAAGACACGTCTTTTCAACGTCAAAGACACTGCGGTCCAATAGGACGTGCAAAAGATGTCATAGTTGGAGAAAACGACGTCATTATGCTTATAAACATATTTCATGAATAACGTATTTTTTACGTCACCAACCGATGCCACAGCTCTATATGATGTTACGACTAAATGACGTTGTTTCTGACGTAAGAAAAACGTGTCAATATACCCTAAAATGACATCATGTCATTTTAGGGTAAATGACGTTTCATAGGCTGTCATAGGTTTTACTAATTCATGTCAAAGACGCAGCGGTCCAATAGGACGTGCAAAAGATATTTTGAGGAAAAAAACGTTATTACGTTCATAAATATACGTTTTGAATAACATCTTATTTACATCACCAGCCGTATGGTATGGACCATGCTATCGTTGTACTTATGTAAATTTAATTCAGTTCTTTATACACTATTTGTTTGCCTGGAACTAAGATGTTACCTTGCGGTGTAGGTACCTTTTTGTTTAATTTTTTATTTTAGCCTGTCCTGACATAAATTTAAACAAAACATAGTTTGAAATTTATAAACAAAGTCTTTTCGTATGACACTCACTTAGGCCCAACGCACGTTACGCAGACGTCACGACACGACGTGACCGACCTTAATGCAAAGTCATAATGACGGAAAATTCTTACCTGGGTATGGGCGGAGCCGTAGGGCACAGCAGCTATTCTTTCACTGATAGAAAGCTACACTGGACACAGTTGTGTCCAGTCTGGACACACCTATTATTACCCACTTTGCATTTTCCCGGGGAAAAAGAAGCCTATTTTTCCCCGGGAAAATGCAAAGCGGGTAATAATAGTTTCTTAAATAAAATACAGAAACGGTTGCAGTGTATGTAGATAAGTAGGTATTGGGTAAACTGCGTGGCAAGACGCAAATTATAACTTACCGAGTCCTTAGCCAAAACGTCTTAAACTTCTCCAATTAATAGATATTTAAAGTTGTGCTTTCCTAAAATCTGAAATGTTTTTAATGCTAAACAATGAAGGTTGCGGAACTTGCCAGTTTCGAGTTTCACCAACAAACTCGAAGTTATAGGCATTAAAATAAGAGAGCAAAGGGGGAGCATTATATCATCGTCATTGCATTCATAGCATTAATTCTAATTGAATATTTACAAAATATTTTGCTTTTTTTCATAAAGCATAACAAACAAAATAAATAAATAAATAATATATAAATATATATACAATAAATATATATATATTTATTGTATATATATTTTATAGGTGCCTCGATAGGTAGTCGCCACGCCCCGCAAAGTTGAACTTTTCGTTTTTGTTTTACTGTGGTCGGCATGCATATAGTTATCAGGCTAGGTACCTATACAATAAACTAAAGTCACTAACGAAACAATGTAATGATGTCATGATGACATGATACAGCCAAGCCAACTACCCCAAAGAGGTAACCTCTTTGTACCTATTGCCCACTGGCGTACTGGGCCCCGATTCTGCTAACTATTGAACCGCGATAACGCAAGTCGATGTCTAGAAAATGTTTGAGAAATTTTCTCATGTTCCACTTAAAAGTGCTAGAAATGATTTTTATTGAGAAATTATCAAAAAATAAAAAAAGCAAAATTAGAAACAAAAAAATTAAAAGCATTTTTAGGTAGACCTTTTCATTTCCGATTTGGATCGGTGATACCACGCCGTTCTGAATTTAAATGTTTCGAACAAGCGTGGGAGTTTTCAATGAAATTATCTGTTGGTAATCGCTGATTTGCAAATTATTGCAAAACAATTAAACTAATACCTTACATTATTCAAATATTACATACATTATTTCCGCTGCACGTGGGTGATCGCACACATGCTTGTTCATAGTAAACATTATCTATTTTTGATTATTCATAAGTATTTTGGTGTAGGTAATTTTAATAATTTATAGTAGTCAGATCAGATAGTCTAATTACTACAAAAAATATATGCAAATGAACGATTACCTTGAACAGATTTCCAGTTCGTAAATGTACTAGTTTCTATGAAAAACACCTGCACTGTTCGAAACAATTGAAATCAACATGGCGTTCACGCGGTTCACGCATGCGCAATGCGGCTGAAGTAAAGGTCTTTTGAAGAAAGATTGTTTACCTACAAGAAAGGAAAATATTTTATTGTTAATTATTCTAATTATTTTCCTTGCCTTATTGAGAAAATCGCTATACATGCCTCGGCAGAAAAGGCAACATTGCAGGTCTCGTATTTTAGAAAGACTCGCCTGCGAGCTACGGCCCGGCCTTCTAGCACAGAATAACACAGAATAAATAACTTCTAGCTCTCGACCTGCAATGTCTTCTTTTCTCGCACTCGACAGTAACTTAGGTTTTTACCTTTTTAACCGCTTCTTAGATACCTTAGAGTCTTATATAAGTCCCCGCAGTGAATTTTGTCCAAACAACAAAGTAGAATCATCCGGCGATCATTACAAAAATACCTCGCTAGTCGGTACATTTGGAGCTTAGTTACAAGTTGGGACCCACTTACGCGCTAGTCGGTACATTTGGAGCTTAGTTACAAGTTGGGACCCACTTACGCGCTAGTCGGTACATTTGGAGCTTAGTTACAAGTTGGGACCCACTTACGGCGATCTCAGAATTACTGAGATAACTTCCTAATGGAAGCGAAGGACAGCGGAGAGTAGATGCTCGAAGTTTGTAATGAACACATGCTATCTAGGTCGTTACGTACCTACCCTCCAGTTATGACATATTTATTGAAACTCATGGGCCACTCTACGTCGACAATGGCCAAGTTTAGCGTGTCACAGTTCATCCAAAATTTTATAGCTATTGAAAGCTTCTTTACTTTCGATCCGAAAATTAAAAGGTTGTAGATTCGACCGATCAGTAGTGGGATGGTCAATTTATAAGATTGGTAAATGTGACACACAAAGGAGTGTGTGTTTTGCGATCACTGTTTGGCGGACTACAGACACAGTTGCACAGATCAGGTCTACAGCGTGATCTTGACTTGACAGAGACAGGGAGGATCGGTGGCGGGCGGGCGGGCGACGGCTGACGCGACACCGGGTCCGCGGCAAACACCAGGGCGGGCGGCTTCTGCCTGCGACCTGTGGACAAAGTAATAGCCACTCGAACCACAGAATAAATAACTCGAATGAACACCTGCGAGGCAGTTTTGTGAACCGTGCCGAATCCTCCTGTTAATTTAGGGCCTCGCTCAATGCAAATAGCCAATGAACCTAATTATTTTTATCGCTGTCGATCTGAATCATATCTCTTTTATTATTTACGTACGTATCTACTGAGTTTCCCATAACCTGAATTGAATAAGAAATCACTTAACTACGTTATTTGTGGCAGAATTCGGAAATAACTTTTGTTTGTATATTCGAGTTGGCCAATTTGTACTCATATTGTCCGTGCCGACCATTCATTACCTAATTAGAACATTCCTATTCCACTTTTTCCATCAAGTCTTTTTTATGAACCAGTTTTGTGCCAAGTGGGGATCTTTACCCAAATCGTCCGTTGACCTTTTCTTGCCTATGGATTATGCGCACAATAACTAAGTTGCCTGCCGACCAGAAAATAATGCCAGGTAGGTATTATTTTCTTTGGCTTCATTGGATAGGTATCTTCTTTACCTACACATGATACGCTTAGGTGGATATTGATTCATCTACAACATTTGACGTGCCTTTTACTTGCCATAATTCAATTCCTACGTCGAACTAGTCGGACCACAAATCTTCTCTAAGAGTTGGGCTAACCCATCTTTGTCCGTACTAATTCCCAATGGCAGTACATGAGTAACTCGGTACAAAAATAGCTAACGGATCTACTTAATAATCGCTTTTCATTTCCATCAGAAGGGAAGCAGAGATCAAACAATCTTTCCATCGCTAAATTAGAAGGCTAATTCGGGATCGGGAACTGAAGCAGACATCCAGGTGACTATTCATCAATCTCTCGTAAACAAGAGATGCGAACTTTGAATAATAAACAAACGCCGGAACATAAGCCCGAATAATGGGACAATATAAACAGAATAAACATTACAGGAGTTGCGTATAACGGCTGCGGACGTGTGAAGCACGCATATCCCCATCGACTGAAACGTTGACCACTGTGTGACGTACGTGTGACCTAATAAAATAACCGCTTGAAAAGCATATAAATATTCCACGGGCGGGCGGGAAACATGACGGTTTATTATTCAATCTCATCGCAGCGGAACTTAAATTTGATATGCATAACTTAGTTCGTGTTCCGCATTTCATTAATGAAGTCTCGGGAATAGAGGTTTGCTCTCTAGCATCTCTGTTAAAATGCTAGTTGACCGTCGTTAAACACTACAAGAAGCGCCGGACGTAATATCACTTTCAAACTTTATTTCGTAAAGTTGCATTGAGTGGTAAAGTTTCAACGATCGCTGACTCTGTCTTCGATACTTGAAAGTCGAACATTTAAAGAGTACTCGTAAGAAGACAGCATTTTCTGAAACTCAATCTGCCTCGGGTGCATTCTATTTGAAAAGTTCATTGGTTTGAATTTAACTTAGACTTTATAACACAAACAGAACTCGTGTCATTATCAAGCTTGCGAACAGAAAAGTATAGGAACATTAGCGTGTTAAATGTAAATTACCTACAACAATCGAGGTGTATTTAAGAATATGAGTAAATGAACTTCCTGTTATGTAAACGAAGGAAGGGTTGGTATTTCATTTCTACCATGTATATTTCGTTTTACCCACATTATGTGTATAAAGATACAAAAATAAAAGAAATGATTATGCATAAGTGAAAGAATGCTTGCCTTCGCAGACCCTGCACTGGATTTTCAAGTGCAAAAGAAAAAGGAAAACGTAGCACTCTATTTAACTGAAACTTTTCGCTTCACGGTTCGCATCTTCAGCGCAATTTAAGCTTTCATAATAGAGACGCTTGTGAGATCTTTCTCAGAGTCTACCTACAAGGAACATTTGTGCGCACGGACTCGCCATTTTGCATATATTATGCGGCTACCTACAATTTCGAAGGTATTTTTTTATTAAAAACGTCACAAAGGAAAGTGCTACATGAGAATATATTCAGATTTATTTATGCAGAAATTCATATTTCATACTAAGTCCGAAAAAGCTCTACTTTACGCTTGCCGCGCCGTCTACGCGGCCCTGACGTGAAATTAATGATTTTATTCAAATAGGCCACTTTCAAGAGTTTGAAGAGTGTAATATGAAATAATATCATGACCGGTAATAACTATGTTTCACTTATAACTGCGATCCTGAATCTTACTATCGATAATGACAGATACATAGATTAAATAGATTAATAATACTTTATTGTATTGTATTCGATACTGAAGCCAAAACTGTTTTTTTTTTTCATTTTTGTCTGTCTGTCTGTCTATCTGTAACTTGGGTAGGCATCACGCCGAAACTACTGAATGAATTTAAATGAAACTTGGTATGATTTGAGTTCATACCACGAGGTAGGACATAGGATACTTTTAATCTCGAAAAATTAAAGGGTTCCCGCAGGATAGGCGTTGAAAGTTATTTAAAAGAACACGAATCACGCTGAAACTACTGGATGGATTTTGTTGCAACTTGGCACAGTCATAGTTTATATAATGGGTAAACATGGAGAATAATTTATATCCCAAAATAAAGAGTTCTTGCGGGATAATGTCCTGAATTCTGTAAATTGAAAATGTTGTGTATTTTTTTTTGGAGGCCGTTCTATATTCAGTGCTAAAGCCAAAACTGTATTTTTGTATTTTTTGTGTGTGTGTCTGTCTGTCCGTCTGTCTGTCTGTACCTTGGCAGCGCATCACGCCGAAAATACTCAATGAATTCAAATGAAATTTGGTATGATTTGAGTTCATACTTCGAGGTAGGACATTGGATACTTTTCATCCCGAAAAATTAAAGAGTTCCTGCAGGATAGGGGCGGAAAATTATTTAAAAGAACACGTAGCACGCTGAAACTATTGGGTGGATGTTGATGCAATTTGGCGCAGACATAGTTTGAAAATTATGGATACTATTTATCCCGAAAAAAATAAAGGGTTCTTGCGGGATATGGGTCCAAATTCTGTACATTAAAGATATTGTGTTTTTTTTTGGTGTTTACTCTAAGTTCGGTAATGAACCCTAAACTGTATGTTTTTTCATTTTTGTCTGTATGTCTGTCTGTATCTTAGACGCGCATCACGCCACCGGAACTACTGGATGAATTAAAATGAAACTTGGTATAATTTGAGTTCATACTACGAGGTAGGACATTGGATACTTTTTGTCCCGAAAAATTAAAGGGTCTCCGCAATATAGGGGTTGAAAGTTATTAAAAAGAACACGTACCATGCTGAAACTACTAGACGCATTTTTTGATGCAAATTGACACAGTCATATATCTATACTTTTAATAAATCAATAGGTACGAAAAAGGCTGTAAAAAGAAGATAAATAAAAATATGCTCTTGGGTGCTAAAAAAGGGAATTGAACATGATTATAAAAAAAACCTGTCGCTCTGTCTGGTTGTCTTTATGTTTGTTTGTTCACGCATCACGTAAAAACTATTGGACCGATTGCAATGCGGTTTTCATTGTTAGATAGCTTGGGATAGTTTAGTTGGGTTTGATTTAAAAACTGGTGTAATTAGTATCTCAATCTGGTGAGTTAGAAGCAGAGCAATAGATAAAAGTATTTTTGACGGCTATAGAAATTTTGATCAAATGTTGGTATATTGGTCCTGGAAAAGCACATTATGGTACTTTGAACGTAAAGAAAAGACCACACGTGCGAATCTGCGGGTACAGCTAGTACTTTAATATAATTATACAAATATTAATAATTTCAATAATTCCAACACATACATTATCACATAACTACCTATAATATTAAAGGAGATCAGTTCCAGTATGAATGAGAAAAATAAAAACTTTAAACCAGCTGATGTTGATTGTTGTTGTTATTGTTGTTATTGTATGTTTCTGTTATATGGCGAGACAGCTCTGAAGATAAAACAAAAATCCACAACACAATAAGAGTGAGGTAGGTACAAACTATTTTTCATTGTTTAAATCTGAATTTTACCTACCTATTATACTTCGCATGAGCGCATGACAGATATCGTCACCGAATGACGTACTTGCCTGTATCATTGAAACTGGTTCTATTATGATAACAATACCTACAAAATATCATTTGAAATTCTACTGTGTAGACAATGGCCTTACCAATAGTCTCCAATTATACATTGCCTACACTGAGAAGGCGACTCAGAGTACAAACATACATAGATATAGCGTACCCTTGAACAGTCAAAGATCAGGAGCTGGGAATATTATGTGGGTTGTAGCACAGAATAAGTAATAGTACAATTAAAGTAGCAACCGATCGCGCGATTGAGTAGTAGCACAGTACATAATTATATTAGTCTTTCCAGACAGTAGTGTATCGCAGCATTGTTTTCGAGTTTGATGTCTACTGTCAGTCGGAGACCGATGGTTGCCTCCTGTGGGTCTTTACCAGGCTACAAAAAAGTAGGGTTATGATTTTATCAGAATACCTATGTATACATGCATGAATGAATGAATGTATGAATGTTCGTCCGTTTGTACATGACCACACTTTACAGCCAACCTTTTAAATTTGTAGGAATCTTCTATTAGTAAAACCAGAGTTTTTAAGCTACTTACAAAAAAGGAGGCTATCGATTTCACGCGTATGTCCACACTCATATTATAAGGAGGAAAGATTTGCTTTTTGTATGTTTGTTTGCAATGGACAAACGAAAAATATACAGAACCGATTTAAAAAATATATTTTACGTATTAGAAAGCTACGTTATCAGCGAGTAAGTACTCGTAACATGATCACTTTTTTTGTTTTTCAAGAAAGTAGAGATCCTTACCCACCTGGGACCTTATTCTCTATTGCCACTCGGCCACGTAACGCGCCGCGTTAAGATATCTGCGTGGAATTGTTTGTGCATGTTCGAGAATTGCCGTACTTTTCCGAACGATTCCACAGCGAGACGCGTTACGCTGTTCATAGAGAATAATGACCCTGAGCATAACACGCGCCAAAGCAACGTAGCTACTAATGAAATACCGGTTAATACCGCTTTTTATGCTCAAGTGGTTACGAAAATTGCAATATTGTACCCCAAGGAATCAATAAAAATATTTTTCTGAATAGAAATAGAAGAAATAGAAATAGAATAGAATTCCTAATAGAACCAGAACACTATCACTTTTAGAAAAGTAAAAATTTTATACCGATTCAAAAATATAATTTAAAATAGAAAGAGTTATAATAGTTTCTTCCCCCCCTCCCCTTTTCTCAATTCTCACCCCCACCCCTCCCCCTCCCTCTATATAGGTAAGTTCACATCACCAGTATACACAATCAAAAAAAAACCGAAGAAATCGGACTACAACAATAAAAAAAATAAAAAAACATGCAGTCGAACATATAACCGTCTCCTTTTGTCAAGTCGATTAAAAATATAAAAGGAAATGACACGTTGCCATGGAAACGAAGTAATAACAAGTCTGTGAAGTACGTGAGTAATGACTAGACATTTCTTAATGTCATTGGATTAATGATGCAATTATTGTCTATGGGTAAAATAACACCATGATCGTTGCTGCAAAAGATTTTGAATTACGGCTACTGGCATATTTTTTTAGAAGTTACAATGCGTATACAAATTCTAAAAGTAAGAACAATGCCACGGTGTGAGCGCTACCCGTGCAAAACCGGGCTAGTATGTAATATAGTAAAAATTGGTACTTATTAGTAGTATTCATATTATGTTATGAAGCCCGGCAATCGATGAAATAATATTTGACGACAGAACGAAATTTGGTAATTTGTACTTTTGGTCCTGGAATACATAGGCTACATTTTCCCCACAAAAATGTCCACGCGGGCAAAGCCGCGGTGGATAATATAAAACTACTCTATACCTATATTATTCTAGTTTATTCTTATCTTACGTTTTTTTATTGCCAGATGATATATTTATAAACGATATATTTTGTAAGTTTTTAGAGTTATTTAAACATTTTTCTTTCCGTCGGAAATAAAATATGGCAGTTGTAAGCCGCTTGATACTTCATTTTTCCAATAGCACTCTTGCAGTTAAGACGAATCCAATGATACCTCATTTAAAAAAAAAACATTTAGTCTGTAGGACGTGTCAAAGAAACGTAAATACATACAACCCAACACATAGCCCTCCGCAATCGGGTAATAAATGAAGTTATTTATTTTTCGGAGTGATTCGAAAAGATTGAACTAAAGAGTCCAATCTTGATATATACTTATGTTACTATACTCTTTGGTCCAATCTATTTGTGGTACTGGCCTGGCATCCTACTTGCAGAAAACAATCTCTCATTCTCGTATTTTTACATGAACATACTTCTGGCGCGAAACTTGCTCGTAGCGTTATTTTAAAAACCACGCTGAGACCCCTGCCTCCCGGCCCCCGCACCGCGTGCGTCAAATCGGCCGTTTACTCCTCGATACCCTACTGTCTGTAAAGACTAATATATTTATGTACTGTGGTAGTAGCAACTGATATTGCGATCCGTTCCCACTCAGAATTTATTGAGTATTTTTCCAATCGCATCGCGTTATCCGTTGAAATCTCAAATAATATGAAAATATTTTCGTATCGGATCGGGATTTAGTACCCCAGTTTTTAAGTCAAACCCTAAGCTATCCAACAGTGAAAACTGCATTGCAATCGGTTCATTAGTTTTACGTGATGCGCGAATATACATACAGACAAACAAACTAACAGACAGACAAGATTTTTAAAAATGTTGTTCTTGTTCAGTAGCTTATTTTAAGTACCACAGACCATTATTTTTAAATTATCTTCATTGTACAGACTTTTTCGTCCATAATGCTTTATTATTATAAGTATAAATAATAGAACAGCACGGCACAGAATAAATAATAGTAGCCTTTAAGAGCATAATAATAAAACCTACATTTGTTAATATTATTTCCCCGATCATTCTGTAGGTAAATAGAAAAACACCTCGAACGTCTTCCGCATCTGGAAAGTCGATCGAAATGCAGCAATTAAACGAGAAGTGGACTGCAAATAAAAACAGATATTGCTTGAAAAATACTAGGTGAAATAGTATTGTTGTACAATTTTTTGAATTAGGATTACAAATGGTGGAGGTTAATATTAAAGATAGTGATCTCGGGCAGGGCGGAGGACGCTGTAAGCTGACTGCACACGGGCGTTATGGCTAGTTCGACAGTAGATACTCCAATAGAGTATCTACTGTCGAACTAGCCCCCCTTTATAACCCCCGAACTCCAAAATAGAGGGGTCTTATAAGTCAAGGGTGTGTGTCATTGTATGTATGTATGTATGTATGTATGTATGTATGTATGTATGTATGTATGTATGTATGTATGTATGTATGTATGTATGTATGTATGTATGTATGTATGTATGTATGTATGTATGTATGTATGTATGTATGTATGTATGTATGTATGTATGTATGTATCCGTCTGTCTGTGGCATCGTAGCTCCCAAACTAATGGATCGATTTTAATGCAGTTTATCCGTTTGAAAGCTGATGTGATCGAGATGGTTCTTAGCTACGAGAATAATAGGAGGGGTAGAGGAGTGAGAATCGTAGCTCCCAAACGAATGGACTTATTTTGGAAAAAAATGATGGCTTTTTTTCTGTTTGAAAGTTGATGTGATCGAGACGCTTCTTAGCTTAATGGGGGGGGTGAGAGGTCGGGTTTTTTTTTTATTATTTGTGCTTGTTGACCCCCCACGAAAGAGAGGGCTGTTATAAGTTTAGGGTGCGTATGTTCCGTGTGTCTATCTGTGGCATCGTACCTCCCAAACGAATAGACCGATTTTGATGCGTTTTTTTTTGTTTGAAAGTTTATGTTATCGAGGTGGTTCTTAGGTAACATGATAAAAGTAGCCTTTGTTTTATTCCAGGACCTATACCTATTAATCTCATCAACAGTCGTTCATCCGTCAACTTTTTTTTATCGATTCGATCGGCTTCTACTCATACTTAGTATTGAGTTGTAAAGAAACCGAGACCTTACATTGCGATGCGGACTGTCCAGGCGGAAGGGTGGGCGCGTCCGTTGCGGATGAACCTTGCTGTCCACGTCCGCGTCGCATTGAATGGGTTACTACATATTACCGTCAGACGCGGACGTTCGCGTAGGACATCTGCGTAGAACTGTGAGCGGCCTAAGCTATCCACCAGTAAAACCGTTTCCATCGGTTCAGTAGTGCACTTGATTCAGTGTGTTGCGGAAAGACAGACAGACGCTAAATTTTAAGTCTGGATTCAAACATTTTTAGCAATTTTCGATGATTTTGGAACGTCTGTAAGTACCTTCTTTTATAATTAAACCAGAATTATGAAATTGGTATCACATCAAAATTTGACATATTATCTCGTACTTTGTGAACACAGAAACATGATTAGTATCAATTCACTCGATAGAAAATAAAATCAGAGGTAACACTACTTTATGCTTAGAACATTGATTGGAAAGAGACCCCGTCACTAAATTATATCAAAGATATACCAAGAGAAAGAGCTTATTATTTACTGAGAAAATGGGTAGACACTTTTTTGTTCTAAGCTTTAGTTTTCCTGCAAATAAATAAAAACCTTAAATTTTATTCCCGAGATGTATCATCTGGCCCGCTCTACTTGATCACGGATGAGAGAAACGAATACTTCACTGCAACCCGGCTTTAAAAATGTGTCCATAGACAACTTTTTTACTTATCTTCATTGTACAGACTTTTAGTTACTCTCAGCTTTATGCTTCTCTTGTTCTTCTAGGATATTAAAAACCAATGCGATAGTATAGCACCAACCGCTTGATGTTTTTTAACAGACATGTTATTATTTCGTTTCCATGGCAACCGTTCCTTACAGCGAGTAATCAACATTTTCCGTTTTTCCCGTTGGAAAATACAATTTTCCGGGATAAAGAGTTTTATTCCAGGGTGTAAGCTATCTCCATTCCAAATTTCATTGTAAGGTCTAAAGTCTACTTAGGTACATATAATTTTTCACCTTTTTCTCCTAATCTGAGTTTTATCCTTTTTATCTTCTTGTTTCCTTATAAATCCTAACAAAATTGATTGGACTAAGATCGCAGAATATGTATCCTACTCTAAGATCCAAAGCTATCTCCATAGCCTCTCCTTGGTAAAGAACAATGGCGAACTCCCATACATACTTTTATGTCAGCCAAATTCACGGCGTCTTTAGACAAAAAATATCGCTGGTAATTCAGCATCATTTCCTGAGATTGTTAGTCTAACATATTTTTTTGGGGAGGCCAGGTATAATTGTTATTAGGCTTCAAAGTTTTGTAGGTTATGTTGTTAATGACCTTTGAAACCAGTCTTAGAGATTTTAATTATTTTATCCGCTTAATTAGGTAGGCAAGTAAGTACATATGCGTGATAAATATAATGTTTCAAGATATTGTAGGTACCTACCTATTCAATTACCTACCTAGTGTAACAGACTAGGCTTTTGAATAAGAATTATTTTCAATCTGTTACTGCCTACCGAGATTAAAAAACAATATATTTAGATATGTTGCTGCTGTTTCACTGTGCAGGGAAACAGTTGTCCTCTATTAGCACAAATATTTTGCAACAAGTCCTTACACTAAATATTTTATTTACGCAAACCTTTGTTTCTTTCGTATTTATTGTTCAATACTTTAAACCAACACTTTAACAACCCTATGTACTATTACTTCTTTCACGACCTGGATGACTGGTAGATAAAGCTGTTTAGCATTAAGTCCTTCATTTTACCTACACTATTTTTGTGCAAAACAATTAAATAAATTAACATACCCTAATAAAACAACAACTCTTTACACTTCCTCCATAAACTATAATGTATTGTATTTGATACGAGTATAATGTTTTGTTTATAGGTTTTATATTGACGTACCATTTTGTCTATAGCACAGTCTATATTATTATTCTGTTTATCGCAAGAAGGTTGAATTAAGCTTACTGTTAAAAGATTTAACGCCAGTAAGCTTAATTCAACCTCTTTTGGTTAAAAAAACCGGACCGGAAAAACCGGTGGGAAGGAAGCGTAATTCAACCTCCTTTGGTTTAAAAAACCTTTGGTTTATTATTTTTTACCCGTTGGGAAGGCAACAAGGCCGGTTAAACATTGTAGGAAGAAAATGAAGTTACAATTTCATGATTTTTTAAATTGATTTGTTAACCTGGGGTTTTCTAACTTACAGGCTATGTTGAAAAAACGTAGAAAAATAATTACCTAAGTTCTGTAGAAATGATATATCAAGACGCTGCAAGATTTATGGCATAGAATTCCGCCTATGTTCTTTGGCTTCTAGATGAAGCCTTTTAAACTTTAGGTGAAGAAAAGTGAGGTATTTATGTAAACAAGTAGGAATATCAAGTTCCCACTGTAACCTAGAAAAGCTGCTCCTTCAAGCAAACTTTTTGTTATTCAAATCTTAAAATGTTCATATCAGATCTGTGGCCCAATTACAGAATTTGGCTACAGTCGGATTATCACTTTTTTCATAGCAATTTCGACTCTATCGCAAGGCATTAGTGGTTGCGATACTGAGAATTCGATTGAAGCCAAGTTATGTAATCGGGCTGCGGAGCACTGAGCTATCTTGTTTGTTAGCTACCTTTATGATTACTTTTTACCTACACCAACGAAAAGATTTATACAGCTAGGTATCAACATTCTCAATTTCAAATAAGTTTGAGTGTAGGTGCCTAAGTGAAACCCAACTAGGTCTAGGTAGGTTGTGCATGAAGTAGTATATTAATGTTTACTTTCTAGTAAGTAGAACTAGGGTTAAATTTACGGGAAAATGATTAAGCGGCTAAATAAGCATGTAGGTACTTAATTGGCCGAGCGAACGTGAAGCACGAGCGAAGCGTCTCCGTTTCAGCTTAGGCAAAAATGCTTTCGTATGTCCGGCCAGCGTATGTCCGGCTGTTCTTCTCTACAGGTCGCATTTCTCAACCGATTCCATTCTTTAGACAGCATAAAATCCTTACGATAACAAGTCTGTATATCCTAGACGTGTGCATCTTTGTATACAATAATAAAAGTATTTTTCAAAATGCACGCACCATGAGTAAGTACAGTTTCCGCCCACAGTACAAAAACAAACTGTTTCGACCACTAACTAGACTGACCTTGACATCTAATAACTCCTATATAATGTGCATTAAAATTTATAACAAAATTCCTGTAATTTTTAAAGAATTTTTACTTTTTAAATTTAAGAAAAGCTTGGTGCGATGGCTTGAAGAAAAATGTTTCTATTCTATTCAGGATTGTTTTAATTATAAACTGTGAAATGCTGGTATTATTTTTAATTTGACATTTTATTTAAATTGACATTGATTTATTTTATTTTATAATATTTTACACACATAATTTATTTGTAATTAATAATTATATTGACATTTCACAAAGCATCTTTTTATTTGTAATATTTTGACATTGATAAATAGGTTTCATATGTCTTTTGAATTGTTTTTAAATTTTAATAGTATTGCCTATTTAATTTTGAATGTAATTGAATTCATTATAATTTTGTACAAATTTCATACGCCTGTAAAGGCAAGTTTTGGCAGGACTCAACAAGTGCATATTATCCATCTTTTGTACCTAAAACTTATGAAATAAATAATATGATTCTCGTGAAATTTTCTGAGCTGGTTCGATAATAATATGTTATATTTTTGTAATTCAGTTTTTCGAAATTTATCAAAATTGCTTATATGAGGCCCATTTTAACAAATGTCTGTCAGGTTTTTATTTTAAGGTGTGCGGTGAACGTTTATTCAGTTTAAGCTATGCAAAGACAGACTCGCGAGGTCTACATCTCACAGCGCCACTAGTATAGATAATTAAGTTAACTAAAAAGTGGTAAAAAGCGGTATATTTATCATATGTATTTATCATGTGTTTGTATCATATACTTATCATATATGATACCAAATATCTATCCACAAATAAAAAGGTAGATACTTATTTTCTTGCTTAGTTCAGGAGCCTCATAAAAATCGTAAGAACACGTACATTTGAAAGGAAAACCGGGAAATCCTTACCAAAACTAAAGTCTTTTCATTAACACATCGATCAAATATATTTTTTATCTATGGATACATTTTTAGCTACAAAAAAAAGTGAAGTCATTGTCCTTGATGACGACAATCACTGTTTAAAGCGCTACATTAAGTATTATTTGTGTGTGCGGAACCAAAGAACACCTAACGGCGACAATTTACGCTAATCTCCGGTCAGACCGCACATCGCCCAACCAGCCTTAGACAAATCCCCCGTCCCTTTCTAACCTCCTACAACATATGATGCCATCCCATTCTGAAATGGAAAAGTCTGAAATGCCAGGTGTCGAAGAGGATTGCTCTGAAATTGTCGTGGCTAAAGTTTACAGTTATTTCAAGTTAGGTAGAGTCGTAGAGTCGACCGTTTTGTTGGATGTTATTTTGAAACCTTCTCAAAGTAAATATTAGAGCAAGCAATCATTTGACTTTAAACATTATAAGTAGTTAATAGCAGTAGTTGTAGTTAACAGTTCCTGTATAAATTATAAATGATCTCTCAGTTGATGTTTTTCTTAATTTGGCGAGTGGCGACAGATGGTGTCTGTCAATATATCTTTTGATAAATGTAACTTAATTTTAAATGATGCGTTGCTAACTGTTATCAACAACTCAGTGTCTTTTATGATTTTTCTACCAGTGGAGACTTATTAATGACTTTTTGTTTCTATATGTTAGTGCATATTGTGCTATTGTTTGTTGATACTCTTCCTAAAGTAAAATAAATAAATAATTAAAAAAACTGTCCACTATGTCAATGAATCTGTCCCTTCGTGAGCTGTAAAAAGTACAAGCACAATTTATAAATTTATATAACCGTTGACCCCATTACAGCTAAGTAGTATCTCGATCAAACAGCTTTCAAACAGAAAAAACCCACCTAAAACGGTCCTTTCATTTAGGAGTTGCGATTCTGACTCCCAATTATAAGCTAAGAGCCATCTCGATCACATCAGCTTTCAAACAGAAAAACCTAATCAAAATCGGTCTATTTGTTTGGGAGTACGATGCCACAGACACATACACACGATACACACCCTAAACTTAAAACACCCCTATCTTTTTGCGTTCGAGGGTTAAAAACCAGACACAAAATATTTGTATTAGTATTGTGTCGGGCCGAAAAACGTGATTTCGACAGATGTCTACAAATTAAATCTTATTGTGTTAATAGTGTAATCCTATTAGTATCGCTTTTGCAATATCACAAAATCGATGAATGTGTCATATTGACACATTTTAATTAAAAATAAAAAAAACGATTACTTGGGTACCTAAGTACTTTCAAATTAAGCCAACCAATACTAATACAAAATGTTTTAATTGTTCTCTACTGGGAAAATTCAAGGACGAAAATTCGGCGAATTGCCTTTTGAGACTAAAAATTGGAAGCCACTTTACTTACTCAAACAATCGAAAGATTTTTAATTAACGAAGGCCAGCGAGAATAAGAGAAAATAATTAACTTTTTGGGTCATCTTGAAGGCGAGAAAATTTTGCTATCAAAATTGTTTCATAATATTATTAGTAAGTAATGGAATGTTTAAGCAGCTTTATTTATTACTAGCTTTCCCGCCCGCGACTTCATACGCGCGGACTACTATTTATCGCGAAAAAAGCATCCTATGTTCTTCTAAGATAAAAAACCGATGCAAAAGTAGCTATAGCACCAATGCTCTTGATGTTTTTTGACATATTTGTTATTTCGTCTCCAAGGCAACCGTTTACTTCGAGTAATCAACATATTTCCAGTTTTCCCTTAGAAACTTACAATTTTCCGGGATAAAAAGTATTTTATGATTATTCCAGGGTAAAAGCTATCTTCATTCCAAATTTCATCAAAATCCGTCCAGCCGTTATCGCGTGAAAGCTCCCCAAACAGACAACGTTTCACTTTTATATATTGGTATGGATTTTTGTAGAATATACTAGCTTCTTTTTTTTCATTATAACCATAGTACTTAACGGTATTGATCGAAGATAAAGATACAATACAATACAATACAACATTTTAACACTTTATTGACACACAGTTAAACAAATTACAAAATAGAAATAACATAAACAATAGGTACAATGGGCGGTCTTATCGCTCATAGCGATCTCTTCCAGACAACCTTAAGATGGAAAGAAATTAATTGCTAATAAGGGTCAGTAGTGTGGCAATATTAAATTTATATACAAATATCATTTTTTTTTTAATCTAGCTGTATTTCTAACGCGTAGTAGCAGTATCTATCTAAATAAACACAAGAGTGGCCACATAAAGTTCTGCAATAAAATCCATGTTTTCATATATAGAAGGCTCAAACAACTCAAGCCAGTATATGCTCATATTATTATATAGTCACTAACACAAACACTGAAGCATTTTATCGCTGAAGAGATGAAATAACAACTTTACGGTGCGAACCCCGTCTCAAATCGAAGGACATTTAACGTCGATATAACTTTGATTCATCCAAATCGAATGATCCAACTTATTCAATATAAAATACTACTTACTTACCTACTGTTCAGATTCGAATGATTATTTTTTATGCCATAATGATGATGGCCTTATACATTTTATCAAAATTGATACGGTACGTTTTTAATTGATCCATTTGAAGACTTTTTGATTAATATACATAAAACAGCATAGATTTTCCACCCGACATTTTTCCTTCAGTTCTCTTTGCGAAATGCTATGGACTGCCGGACCGCTTGCAGTAATTCCGACTTTGGCTGGAATAGACCCAAATCTGACTAAATAAATGCCTATTTAACGCGAGAAGTTCAGCTATTTTCCTTCTCTAACTCCTCTGACTCTTGAACAAGCTTAGGTGCGACTGTAAATAGGTAGCATCTTTGTACAGGTACAAAACTTTCCCCTAATCACGGGTCTTGAGTTAGTCCGTTAATTTTACGATATTGCTCACCTTTCATTAGGAATTTTGCCTCACTAATCTTTGACCATTTTGCTACAGACTGAGAGTCGAAATAACGTCTCCAAAGAGGTAATTAACTGTAGATATCGAGATATAAATTGGATGAGGAAATGGGGCGGACGAGTCTTAAATCCGTGTCCGGGACGGCAATTTGTAAATATTTGACATCGTTAAATTTTCACACCTGGACGCCGCTCTCACTGAGTGTCCTACTTCACGAAATATACCGATGACCTGATTCATAACTCAAAACAACAGGCTAACGCAATAGCTAGGTACGACGTACGACAAAATAGTCTGTCGCACGCACGGCATGATGTTTGATCACAAAATGTGATACTTGCATGTTGTTTTTTTATGACGTTGACTTATCCATGGTGATTTATTTTATGGTATCCGGCCTTTGCCGATATGGAAACCATTGACTATGGATTATATACTTGGTGCTTTTGCACCTAAAGCCTACGGACGAGAGAGATTTAAAAAAATGAATGGTCTTAACCGGAGCGTGCTTGAGCACGGGCGTTCCCAATAGGTCTTACTAGTCAGACTTCCAAACTAGTTAGCTTTTCCAGTAAGTCTACTAAGAAGAAAGTTCCCACTGGTCTTGCCAGAAAGTCTATAAGGAAGATCATTCCCTGTGATATTACTAGTAGGTCTATTGGGAAGAATTTTCAAATCGTGTACTTTGGTAAGACTACTGGGAAAAGCCACCAGAGCAGCACGTTTTGGTCCTGTATAAGGTAGCTAATCAACATTTGAAGTTATAACGTAGTGTTTGCAGAAGTAACCTAGTACAAAATCATCAACACAATATGAAAAACTTACGAATTTTAATTATTTCCTCTATTGGTCTATATCTGAATAATTGGAATCATGGATTGAAGTCAAGTATGAAGGACGCTTTTACATTATATGGTCTTGCTCTCTTTATAACCTAGCCTTGGAACTAGACACCTAACTGACGACTTTAATACTACAGAAATAATCCTTTTATGAAGTTTATATACTACGTATAAAAACTGCCCTTTCAACTGCTCTCTGAACTGCTCTCTGACCAGATTGTCTCGTGATATTCTTAACTGTATGTTATACCTACCTATAATTCTCACATTTGACAACAATATCTCATTTGATGTGTGGGTATTACAAAAACGGCTTAAGTATGTTAGTCTTTGAAGCCTTGACTAAACAAACCCATTGTTTTTATTTAGTAAGTTCAATCTGCTGTATAACTTTATCCATAGATCTAGTTAAAGGGGGGAAGATATGGCACGCTTTTATATCACGTAAACAAAAACCAGTCTAGATAACACTACAGGCAATTACACCTACACAGCTAAATTTGCACCGTCGTGCTTCATGTGCATAAATAACAAGACATGCGCGACTGTAGCGCGAATCAGAGTCATTATACACAAACGCCACTTCGATTGTGATTAAGACCATGAATGCTAATTGTGTGCGTTGCACCTAATTTCTGCGGTCCACGCCCGATGAGCTAGTACGTAATCTTTCCATTGTTAATTAGATCTATGATTTTATCCGAATAATGTTCTACATTTGGCGTCTGAGTGGGAGGCTTTAACTTAGAATTAATATTGAAAAATTATGTTTTTTACCTACCTACCTACTACCAACTAGTTTGGTTAGGTAGTCCACTACAGTTAGTGTGGTGCTCACGTAGTGTGGGCTCCTCGATTGATCAACAAACATTCGTAAGTGCTAGTCGTTTAAATACAGTTTCAAGTTATTAAGTTTATCATCTTTGTAAATAAAAAAATGCATTAGGTGGGTGTAGGTAAACTGTGCGTAGATATTGCATAGGTGATTTTTTATCAGAAATTTCTACATATGACAACTTTTAGCCTTTTTTTTAGCATGATTCACACAAAGCAGGCCCTAGACAAGTAGGATTTCTATTCTTTCAATACAATGGAATAGAATGAAATGTACGGGACTGACATTAGAGTTTTCTATTCCATTGTATTGAAGGAATAGAAAGGCTTCTTGTCTAGGCCAGCTGGCCAGTAAAATTTGACGTATTTTCTACCTACCCATAATCGTTGTATTTGTACTCTATTTTGTTTTGTTTTATCTTTCTTTTTAAATCATCATCATCATTATCATGTTAGCCTATAGAAGTCCACTGCTGAACATAGGCCTCCCCCAAAGAGCGCCATAACGAGCGATCTTGTGCCACCTCCATCCACCGACTTCTTGTGATGGCTACAATGTCGTCGGTCCATCGTGGGGGGGTGTGTTTTAAATAAAGCTCATAAATAAACATCCCAATTATAGAACGAAGGAAACTATCCCACACTACAACACAATGCAAGATTTTATTCTAGTGTGGCCATCCAGAGTAAAAATTTTTCTCGTTCGCAAAATGAATGTACGTTAGGTATAAATACTTACCTACCTAAAGCTTACCTAGTTTACGTGATGACAAAAAAAGTGACACGGTTTCGATTTTAGGTAGAAAAAACTAGGTATTTTTAGGTAGAATTCCTTCAATGCGTTAGAAAACTCGTGGATTTCTAAGAACAAATATTACTATATTTTACAATAATCGTACGTTAGGTGGCTGGAAGCTGCCAAAGAGATTTCTACTATTCGCAATGCAACGTATCATATTCTTTGGTGGTGGAGTCGTTTAACTTTCATGAGTGATAACTCATAGATAAGCATTTAATGTTCTATTTGATTATTTTGAATCAATTTATGATGAATAATTAACGTTTTTATCATTTTGGCATTACCACCTGCTTCTATCTCTCTCTATTTGTCTAAGCTATAATAAAACTGTAAATGGGCTAAATCTGTACATTAAATATTTTTTGAAAATTATAATTAGAATAAAGATTTTTTTATTATGTTATGTCTTTCTGTCTGTCTGTCTGTCTGTTTGTCTCAAAAAAAACAAGCATTACTCTGAAACTACCGGACGGATTTTGATGCAACTTGGCACAATCATAGCTTATGTTATGGATTAACATTTAGAATACTTTTATCCCGAAAAAAACAGAACACATATTGTGCCGTTAAGCCATCCTTAGTTTCTACGTACCTAATGTGGTAGTTAAACAAAAAATGAAACTGAGGTGTTAAATAATCAAAGTACAAGATTTAATAAAAAAAGTACAAATGAAGTCAAATTATAATAAAATTATTGTAAAGTTAAGTTAAAAAAACAGAATATGAATGACTCTAATGTCTCTGAAGGAGGGCACACAAATTTATGAGGTCGTGGTTCGACCTGAAGATTTCTATTGTTTCCACTTCCGTAGCGCAGTACTCCCTTTGTAACGTAAGTCCGGCCGAAGATGGTGGGTAGGCTTCAGCTTAACGGAGCAGTGCGGAGCAGTAGGCAGCCGGGATCAATAGCGGATATGGCTGTCCTCGGTGCTAGGTTGCACAGCAAAGGCGGTACACGGGACTCCCGTGTATTAGGGAAATCCGTGTATTGCAATATATAACAGATATGCAGATATGCAGTTTTAGCGGTGCACCCTATATCGGGAAAACACTCACATGTAAACCGCTGATGTTAAAAGTTTACAAATATGATCGCGCTTGCCAGCTAGGACGCCGACCATCGCTAACCTCGTTCTAAGTTTGCTGAGAGTGGGTGCGATGCGCGGACGCCAGCTCGCTTCGTTTGCCTCCCCTTCCCTTGAGTCTAGTCCCGCAGGCTGAGTAGTTGTGTGCGTGACAATTACACAATGCGTTCGGGTTTAAAGGCAAAACAATGAAAGTGTTTAGAACATTTTAAAATGAACTTTTCAATTAATATGTATATAATTTAGTATCTAGGTTTTCTATTGATAATTTAGCCCTTTCGAAGCAATATACCAAAAACGTAAAATCCCAAAGACGTAAAATGGTTCGATTAATGCCAAATTCTCATTATGCCATTATACGCGAAAATCGCGAAATACCAAATGCTTGACGAAGTCAATGTTTTAAATCATCACAGTCACAATAATTCTACTTCGGATTATTTAGAAAAAAACTCAAAAACAATTCTGTCAATTTACTTTGTAATATTTTTTCACTATGTAACTTTGTTAGTTTTACAAAGTACAACTAACAAAGTTACATAGGTAACATAGGGTAGTGCATGTTTCATTTACAATCCCTCATAAAAACCACCACGGTCGCCCGCGCAACCACTGGTTCTTCCGTGATGCTCTAAAGTGAGGGCACACGTCGTTGCGTATTTCGAAAATAAACATTCCCTACACAACGCTCTTGACTTCAGAGACCGTGTTGGCATCGGGTATGTTTTCAAATCCAGAAAGCGAAAATGTATTCTTCGAAAGTATACCGTAAAGGTATACATTCGAACATTTATGACGTCACTGGCCAAGCTGAGATCGGGTATAGGTAGTTTAGAATTTAAGATTTCGCGCAGCGTATTTTGAAAATATACCTCCACATAACGCTATTGCAACACAGATAGATTTCTGTCAACAACCTTCAGTGGCCATCCGAACTGGCCGTGATAAGTTAGAAGACGAAGTCTATCTATCATCGGGTCGATACAGCTAGTATCTAATAATTTTCTAAAGGAAAAATTACCATCCCCGTAAGATGGTATAATGACTGTATATATAAAATAAAAACTAATACATATAAAACCGATTAACTTAAAAAAAACAGTTTTTACGGGTCCGGGACCCGTCCGTGATCCAAATCTTTCCTTTAAAATACTATTAGATTATGATCAATATTGTTTTCTTTATACAGTTGGTTTTAAATAATGTCAAGACACGACGTAGATCACGTAGGTATACCTACTCTTCGTGTCCTGTACAGGATACCATGGGCCATAGACATAGCCGGGCACCGTTAATCAAATAGTTAACTTCGTTAACCCGCTACAAAAAAAGTTAGCTTCGTTAAACGTTAAAGCGTTACATTTCGGAAGAATTAACGCAAGTTAACGTTAATCGTTAATCCGTTAATATGTGTAAAATTGCATCTTTATATCGTTGCGTTAGTGAACTTATAAAACCTGTTAGTTTAGGTTCTGGAAGTTTAACAGGTTAGGAACAAAACAAAATACTTGTATAATTCAAAGGTTTAATTTAATCGTCGGGCATAAGGTGCATATTCATGAACATTAACATGTTGAAGTTCTTTTCTGAAAGCGAGCCTCGTTTTGGTGTTAAAATGTCTTTACCCGTGGAAAAAAAACGTTCAACCTAAATTACACTGCACTCTTCACACACTCTTATCATTATCAACACGCAAATGATCACTGACAGTAATTTATAATAACAACAAACAAAAAACTCATCACTCTAAGCACCGGCGCTAAGTAATGAAATTACCAAACGAAACAAATCTCTTCGCAGTTTTCTTTCTCACTCGCACGCGCCGGCAAAATATATGTAGTTTTGTTTTTGTTTCACGCGCCGCCCGGCACGCTTTTAACTATTAGGCATTAGAATAACGATTAACGGACTTCTGCATATTAACGGAAGTTAACGTGTCCGTTAACATTTTTAAAAGTTAACTTAAAAGTTAATCCGTTAATCAAAATGTTAACTTCGTTAATTAACGATTAACGGATTAACGAGTTAATGCCCAGCTATGGCCATAGAGACTTATAAGGTAGATAAATATTAAGATTTCAGTTACAGTGGTTCCTAGGAAGCCATGAAATCCTTCAGCCAATCGAACCGAATAATTTTGCTATTTATTTTGTTGTAGTCATTTAACTTTCATGAAAATAAAGCGTTTCGTATTTTTCAATGTTTGATATTAGTTTCTGAGTAGTACACTGACGGACAAATAAACTGCATCAAAGTTCAGGATTACTTTCAAATGAATATTTTTAATAAGTATGCAAACTTAAAAGATTTACATAAATAAAAAAGTGAAGACTAGCCAAAAAAAAAAAACAAAATTTAAAAATGGAACTGCAGCAAAACCAATGATTTTAGCCGAGATAATAAAATTTACGCGTGTTCTTAGATTTGCGTGTTATTATGGTAAAGTTTTAAATTGATTGTTATTGGGTTTTTTTTCATTTGCTAATTGAATTATTGTTACCAATAGAATGTTAGGCAGTATTTTTAACTCAACAAGAGTTTCGGTACAATAACATGGATACTTCGTCCGAACAAGCCGCACAAATTGTGGCATTGGTGCGCAAGGCTTGGATCAACGAAGGATTGCTAGAAATATGTTAACGTTTCTAGAAACAACAACAGAAAGTTTGTTGAGACAGAATCTTACAAAAGGAGACGTGGTACCGGCAGAACTCGAGTAACCACCCGTCATGATGACAGATTTATTGTGTCAACTTCCTTGCGAAATCGTTTCCTCTTTAGTTACAAAATCAAAACAGAGCTGAATGAAGTGCGTGGAGTAAACTTAAGTGTACAAACAATAAGAAGAAGGCTAAAGGAAAGAGCTATCACCCCTTTTAGACCAGCAAATGGTTCAAAGTTGTCTGCAGCTCACAGACAAGCTCGCTTAAGATTTACGCATGAACACCTAAATTGGTCTTAAGAGCAATGGGCTTCCGTATTATTCACCGATGAGTGTAGATCATTTTTATATGGTGGTCGTAGAAGAGTCGTAGAAGATGGTCGTGGAAGAGTATATCGTCTACCTGGGGAGAGATATTCTCAAAGGTGCATTGAGGAGCGTGTTCCTTTTGGAGGCGGTTCGTGTATGGTCTGTGTTGGCATATCGATGAACGGGCGAACGGAACTTGTGTTCATTGACATAGTTCGTAAAAACGGTAACAGAGGGGGTTTGACGGCACATCGCTATATAACAGAGATTTTAGATTTAGAAGATCACGTGGTACCTTACATGGGATTCATAGGCGAAAATTGTACTTTAATGCAAGATAATACCCGACCGCATGCCACTGCACAAGTTCAACAATATTGCGAAGAGATTGGGATACTTACATGAATTAGCCAGCACGCAGCCCGGACCTTAATAAAAGCACAAATTAAAATATTATATAACCCCCGACCCCCACCCCCATTATAGCTAAGAAGTATTTCGATCACATCAGTTTTCAACCATAAAAACCGCATCAAAATCGGTCCATCCATTTGGGAGCTATGATCCTCACTCCCCATATATTATAGCTAAGAACAATCTCGTTTACCTCAGCTTTGAAACATAAAAAAACGCAGCTTAATAGATCCGTTCGTTTGGAAAATACGATTCTCACCCCCCTTTTTAAACTCACCCCTATGGGGGCCATCCCCCATATAGCTAAGAACCATCTCGATCACATCAGTTTTCAAATATAAAAAACCACAGCAACATCGGTCCATTCGTTTGGGAGCTACAATCCTAACCCCTATCCCCACCACCCTCCTCCTCCCTCCCATTATAGCTAAGATTCATCTCGTTTACCTCTGCTTTCAAACATAAAAACACTGCAGCTAAATTGGTCCATCGGTTTGGGAGCTACGATCCTCACCACCATTCTATTAATGTCGAGGTAAGCATACTTTGTGCCATTATGCACTGATGAAGTACAAACCTACCCACCAAATGAAACCTAATTACGTATACTAATACGGTATAGGGAGCGCAGCTGTGAGAACGTAACTAAGTACAGTAGTCGCAGAGAAACCTTGTGGTTGTGAAGTTAGGCTCTGTGAACGATTGCGCAGGTACTGCTGTGAGGATAAAACAGCATTAAGTAAGAGCGAGATAGAATATGCGAAAAACGTAAGTGAGCGAGGCAGACATATAATGCTGTCTTCACTTAAAAAAAAAGGAAGCTATTTTCATCTGAAAAATAGCTGTTTGCGCAGCGACTTGCAGACAACTTCCGAGCCACAAAGTTCCGCTGCGACTACTGTAAGTACCTGTTACTATCCGAGCAACTGAAATTTCTGCACGTGACAGATTTGACGAGGGCGGACGAGAGGAAGTTTGCTTGAATTTGTCATTGAATTATAAGTGTATTTCTATGGAATTTGTCGAAGCGAAGAATGTACCTAATCTGGACGATAATAATACAATCCATAGGTTATCTTGCTTGTCGGAGTTGTGTCAATTAAAATGGTTTATAAAACTAGATACGTTTTTTTGTCATCAGTGTTAGTTAAGTTGGTGCTCATAAGAATGTATAAATGTAGGTATGCAATGGCTTTTTTGCAGATTCCATTTATTTGAAAAGATAGATAACAATTTGTTAATCTTACTTTTCCTCTCGAACCATCGAAAAACTGTCTTTAGCATTTTAATTTATAAGAAACTAAAATGTATTATCAGAACCTACAGTTTGAAATGAGACCATTTAGCCAACTTTGCTTGGATTTTTAAACTAGTGTAAATTACCGAGATATATTATAAAGGTTCTAGATTTATTTCTTTGTTTTTATTGGTGGGTACTTAAGAAGTTATGAAATATGAAAGTTTTTTTTTGTCTAGATGTACCCGCGGCTTTGTCCGCGTTTCTTTCTGAGAAAGTAGTACGTTGGTACTATCATATACCATATATATTATTCCACGACCTTAACTACCTTTTAATTAGATTTGTATGGGTCAATACCAAACTTCATTAGTTTTCAAATAGTTTTTATTGATTTCTCTGCTTCTGTTCATCGGATTGAGATAAGTACAGATTTTAAACTTAAATAGTTATAAAATACACCAGATTGTAAGTCGAAACCTAAGCTATCTAACAATGAAAATCGCATTTCAATGTGTCCATTATTATCGACGAAAACAGACAGACAGACTGACAGAAAAACCGACAGCGAGACACAAATAAAAAAACTTATAGCCTTGTTTAGTAGCTTATTTTTAAGTCCATGACAATATTTTTTATTTATCTTCATTGTACAGACTTTTTGTTACCTACTTAATGCTTTATTATATGTAGGTTAGTATAACAAAAATGCAAGACACGCCAGCATTCAAAAAGATGGATTTACTAGATGTTTTCTATTCAGAGAGAAAACTATTACTATTTACTCAGGTATACCCAATGATGTTATATATAAACCCAATCTCATTGGGTATACCAGGCTATTAGTAACTCGACGTATTGCCGGCAGGACGTGGTAGGGGTGCTAATATGCAACAAATTTAAGCCCCCAATGTATGGCCGAAAGTTAATAGTTTTTGAGATATTTGAAATACTGCAATTTTTTGAAAAATATCCTATTTTGGGCATAAGCGACAAAAGAACAAGGCAAATAGAATGTCATTGAAGTATTTTTTATTTCGAGGTGACTTAGTACAGAAGCTCAATAAGCAATAAAAAATATTAAAATATTTTAATTGTGACCACCATGACTAATAAAGTATTATATTTTTGTTGATAATTTTTAAGTTACTTAATAAAAAATATAATTTTAAAAAAAACGACACTAAGTTGATAAAATAAGAGATTTGAGTGTTTTGCTTGATAGTAAACTAAGATTTAATGCTCACATCGACTACATAAGTTCTAAAGCGTTCAAGAATCATGGGTTCATTCTCCGTAATTGCAGAGATTTTAAATCTCCAAAAACTAAAATTTTGTTGTTCAACTCATTTGTTCGTAGCGGCTTAGAGTACTGTAGTGGCCTGGAATCCATTCTATGATATTTATATAAAAAGACTCGAAAGTGTCCAAAAACGATTTTTATGGCATTTAATTTATTCGGTAAATTTGGGAAAACAGATAACAAATTATAATGAGAGACTTAAACATTTTTAAATATCTTCACTATCGGATCGAAGACGCATGCTTGATATTTTATTTCTTCATAAACTTGCGAATGGTGTTCTCGACACTCCAGAACTACTTTTTGCTATAACATTTTCTTCACCATCACGCCTACCACGAGCTTTCAGGTTCAATATTTTGAGAGATAGTTTAAGTAAATCTAACTTGGGTCGAAATGCTCCTCTTAATCGACTAATTAGAGAGTTCAACGGTTTTCAAAGTTAAAAAGTGGTTTAAACTTCATAAAAAACAATTTGTTTTATAGTTTATGTTCTCTAATATCCTGGGATTTCTGAACCGAATTAGATGATTGTGTTTACTTGAGTAAGAAGACCCGTAGTGTGGTACTGTATAAATTTCATCAATTAATTAAATTTGGTTTAGTAGCTTTAAACAAGCTTTAATTTAATTTACTGTATTATAATGTTTAGGACTGGGCTGAAGTCTCAAAGTTGCTGAAGTTTTGCACATGGGTGTAGGGTGGGTGATGACAATTAAAAACTACAGTAGTAGTAGTAGTAGCAGTAGCAGTAGCAGTAGCAGTAGCAGTAGCAGTAGCAGTAGCAGTAGCAGTAGCAGTAGCAGTAGCAGTAGCAGTAGCAGTAGCAGTAGCAGTAGCAGTAGCAGTAGTAGTAGTAGTAGTAGTAGTAGTAGTTGTTGTTAAAGGAACTACACAATTGGATTATGGAATCCCTTCTAGTTTGGGCTCATTTGGTTTGTCTTGGTGAGTTCTCTGGTTTTATGTGGTATCCAGGGTCTGATGATGGAGCCGCAAGGAATTCACAGGAAATCAACAACAAAATTATAGAACCCCCTACGTGTTTGGGCTCATTTGGTTTGTCTTGATGAATTCTCTGGTGTTATGTGGTATTCAGGGTCTGATGATGGAGCCTGTGGTAGTCACAGGAACTCAACACCAAAATGATGGAACCCTTTCGAGTTTGTGCTTATTTGGTTTGTCTTGGTGAGTTCTCTGGTTTTATGTGGTATCCAGGGATGTTGGAGCTGGAAGGTAGTCACAGGAACTCAACAACAAAATGATGGTCAAAACTAATTCAGTTGTTATATATGTAGGTTTTATTCATCCTTGGTTTAAATTTACCAACGCTTTGTGTCTAAAGTGTCTACTTTTTTCTTTGGCATATATTGTTTACGATGTTTGCTTAGGCCACTAAAAATAAAAAAAAAATATATTTTTCCTAAAAAAAATAAAAAGACTTCATAATAAAAGTGTTTTTTGTAAACAACCACTAAAAATAATAAAATAATTACAATTGAGCCAGAGCAGTATCACTTTTTCGAAATCACCAACGTAATAATAATGCATAAATACAACATAATAAAAGAGAGTTAATAATAATGAGAATAATGAGATTTTTTGCATCAAAATCGGTCCTTTTGTTTGGGAGCTAATATTTGGTTTGAGATCCGTCTCATTGTTCGGGGGTCAAAAATAAATAAAACTTAATATCAGACCGATAGAATTTTTTTTGGCCGAAAACTGAGCATTGAAAAATGGGCCCTAAGTGTTATAGTGTTTTTTTAAACTAAATGATATTTTTAACAAGCAACATATAAATAATAAAGAAACTTTATCTATCAGTCATAGTGGTCTCATTTTAAATGTATTTGGACATTTTATTGCTTATTAAGCTTCGTTACTATGTCACCTACAAATAAAAAAGTACTACAATGTCATTCAATTTACCTTCTCTTTTTTCTGAAATACCCAAAATTCGGTATATTCAAAAAATTGCAAAATTTCAGGTATCTCAAAAAGTGTTAACTTTTGGTCATACATTGGGCTCAAATTTGATGCATATTAGCACCACTAACTACCTCGTGCGTCCTACCGAGAATACGTCGAGTTACCAGTTAGGAGTATATGTAGCCCTGTTATATGTAAGTCTATGCTACTTATTGGACAGGATAATTGTTTTTATTTAATACTATGTTCTTGAATGTAATTAAATTTAAGAAGATACAATGCGGCATCAACGATACACGAGCGTCAAAGCAAAGTCAAGTTTTTCGAAACAAACAAACAACTGTTGATGAAAATGCTAGCATTTTAATTGCTTTCTCCGCATTGAAAATTCGCTCTAGCGCAAAATTAAATAGATATGCTCAGTGGCATAGCGAATAGCCCGGGCTCCGGGCGGTAGATTTCGGGGGGCGGCATTTCGGAATCCACGCGTTTAGAAAACGCGCAGTACGTAACGCCCCGCCCGGCGAGCGAGCACTGGACCGACAACTACAAAATATGCTCGCTCTCGCGTTTTTATGTTATTTTCGTATAGATGGTAATTATTTACTATCTACACTGATTGAAATAGCACAAACTTTTCAAGCAAGTCACGTTTTAGTTTGCTCATCATTTCGATATGATGTGGAATTTTGTTCATATTTTACTGATTAAAATAGCTACAAGTTTTTACGCTCGCGTTTATAATAAAATCAGTTTTTTATGCTAGTAGCTCGAAATTTTCACGATCGCATTTTTTTCCATATCTTTAAATGATAGTTAGGAAAGTTTAGTTTTCTACATTGACAGAAATAACGTTTTTTTTTGCGCTCGATGCGCTGGAATTTTTTTATCAAATGTTTTTGTTTGTTTTTTGGAATTATATTTTAATTACAACATTGGTAGATGTAGTTCAAAGGATATGTTCGGAAGTGGTACTTTATTTCGAGGAAATTCCAGCAGCTATGATATATACCTTATTTGAAAGCATATTTACTGGGCTACATAAATATATGTAATTTATTATTTTATTAAGCCTTCATTTCTTTAACAAAAGAGAAAATATTTTCCTAGATATAAAGTTGAACAAAACTTATAATATTTTTAATTCTAATAAGTTTGTGCGTTTTTCATGCATTGGGAATAAAATACAACAGATTTCTATATTTTATATGTTTTGCTATTTCAATTATTATATTTTACCAAGTGAATATAAGTAATGATAAAATAATAAAACGTTCATAGCGCAATGTCATCAAGAAAGAACCCGTGTAAAACAAAACCTGTAGAAAAAAATAATAATGTCCAACACATAAAAACCACTTGTTTTTTATGTGATGTCTGCCATCTATCAGCTGTCAGTGCCAGATCTACATACAGTGTGCGATGTTGAATGTCACTGTCGCCAGAAGTGTCAAATCAGAGTTGCCAAAGGTAAGGTACCTAGTGTGGCAAGTTTTTTTTCTTCTACCAAACGAAAAACATAACTCAAATAAAATATTAAGAGTTTTTTTTTGTTCCTAGTCATTATCAAAATAATATTCCTTTTCGTCACAAATATCTAATATCTTCTTTAGAATTTAAAATTATTTTAGCACCAACTTTCATACATCTTCCGAACATCTCTTTTTTCCGCTCGCTTCGCTCGAGCTTTTTAATTATGTCAATGCGATATTTCATATGATTTAGAATTTATGAATTCATTTCTACACTGGTAAAATAGCTCAACATTAGCGCGCTCACTTTCTCACGCTTGTTGTTCATGTCACCACAATATTATATTTGATTTAGAATTTATGAATTCATTTCTACATCGCAAGAAATAGCTCAAAAATTTCACGCTCTATTCGCTCGCGTATGTTTTCGTTTTTCATATGATTTGACATTGTTTCGTTTTCTACATTAACAGAAATAGCTCAACATTTTCACGATCGCTCTGCTCACGTTATTTAATCATTTCGATGAATAAATAGATTTGGAATTAAGGAATTAAAAGGGGGCGGCAAATTTCGGTCCTGCCCCGGGCGGCAGAAACTCACGCTACGTCGTCACTGGGTATGCTCAAAGGTACAATTAGTGTACAAACGAAAATGGCGAAAAGCCTTTAAAAGCGTCCTTGACGTTCGCGCCCGGATCGCATTGCACCTACTAGTTAGGGAAATATCAGTCAAAAGGAAATAACATGGATATGGCTGTGGAACTGGCACTTATAGAGTTCATTTCGAGATGAGATAAAGTAAAATTGCTTGTCATTTATATGGTAATGAGGTTTATAGTCTCTTGGGGGTAGATAAGGCACGAAAGTAGCTATGAAGTCTGCTGACTTCGCGATTATTGGGTAGGTGTTTAACTGCTTTCAAGCATCTGTTATCCTAATGGCATCTATATTTACATTTACTATGCTGGTTATCTACTTACAGTATGAAACATATAGACCTTTTAACTAGGTATCTAATAGGCTTATCGTGCTTTGGAGGGCACGGTAAGCTGTCGGTCCCGGCTGCAGTTATTGATTGATAACAGTACTTAAAAGCCATGTCAGAGGCCCTCGGGCGGCCTGACAAACTCTGACACCAGAGGGCAGCACTACCACATACGACAAACAAGCAACAAGAACAATCTATTTAATTTTAATTTAGAGGTTTTTTTGACGTAAAACGTCTTTAAAATCACTTCGATACATACGGGGTATGACTAAATGAACGACCGTAATGCCTGCTATACACACATCGATTTATCGTAGCGATTTATCTGTACAACCTGATCCGCGCAGATTTATTGATTGTGTGTATGACAAATCGTTGCAGATAATCGTTCATCGGCGGCAGTTGCAATTTCTATTAGATAAATCGTTGTCGATTGCGTTTGCACAGTTTTATCATCGCGTGTAGATGGCGGCCGCTGTTCGGCAGTCCGTCAAGGAGCTCGCTTGTGAGTAAACGCGCGGATTCTGTCATATCAAAATGTCGAAAGAAGAAAGAGGTGGACACCGCAAACAGATTGTGACGAGGTGCAAACCTCTTTCATAATAATACTCATTTGATCTAAGTGATTCTTTCATAATCCATTTCTTTTCATTTTTGATAGTTGGTCATCATTGATTGATTCTAAATACAAGTAACCTGTCATTCGAATACTGATTTTTGGAAAAACCGAAATAATGTTATAAAATTAATAAATAAGTTTATTCCAAATATATATGAGACTTGTAAATATATATATATATATACATATGAATACCTTCGTAAGCCGCTGTTTTATAATCATCTCCTCCTGTTCCTGTGCTCCAAATTGAATCCTGACCTTTTGTGTTGTCCACTGAGGCTTGGTCCCTGGGCTGGTGGAGCAAGCCCAAAGCCTAGGACCGCCTCGTGACAAGATGAAAGACTTTATAGAAACCTACAGAAGCGAAACTTGTCTTTGGAAGACAAAATCAAAGGAGTACCAAGATCGCAACAAAAAAATATGTTTCAGGAATGATTTGACTAACGAGCTTGCGGTGATATTATTATAGAAAACTTCATACATTCGTAGGAACGACTTGTAGCTAAAAATTGTAGTGTAGCAGATAATCTGTCATGAGGACTTATTGCTTCTATCATTACAGTGTCCTGTTTCTTCATTAGTGGAGTAACTAAAGCCAGCAGATTTAAGTATGCATCTTCGTTCATCCTTAAATAATTATGCCAATCTTTTGGAGCGAATTTCAACTTATTTAATAAGTTGGTATGTGAAAATAGCTTCCTTTACATGAGCCAGTGTTTACACCACACACTCGACGACTTTTTTTTCTTTGAACACAGTCGGGCCCAATAACGCAAGTGCGTCATCATTTTGACATCGTGGATGACATGTTTCTTGCGCGAGCTTCTGCGGAGAACTGACGATCGATGCTGATATCGGTGGCGTGTAGAGACACTAGGGGACTTCGATTTAACTGCACAGTCTGAAATCGCTACGATATATCGTTGCGTGTGTAGCAAGCTTTACGGTAAGAGGTATATCGTCTGTCTTTTGTAACTCTGTAACTGTAATAAGATCCAGAGACCTAATTTTGTAATTTTATAGCTTATATAGTCAGCTCAATGACTATATATGCTAATAAATTATATATTTAATTTTTGACAAAAGACAGAGAGGGAGCAGGCAGTACACAGAGCAAAATTAGCAAAATTGATGTTTTTTGTGATCTTTATTTCGTTATAACTCGCGGTTTAGATAAATTAGCTTATTGATTCGGGTGTTGTTATAAAGATCTCGTTGAGAACATTCGATAAAATATGAAAAAGTTTATACAATGTGTCTGGTCACCGGTGTCGGAGACTTAAGGGGGGTTAAATATGGGGATTTTTATCGACAAATCACTATCTCGATTTTCTCTTGGCTTCTCCATACTAAAATGGCAGCCATTTTGTTTTTTTTACTTCGCAGCTCAGACGCCTACACTGATTTAATCATTGCTATCGATGTAGACGTCTTAGGAAGACGAAAGAGGTATCATTTGAAAGCTAACAATGAAGACAATCAATTTATGATACATTTTATTCAATATCTTTTTCACAAAATAACATAACAATATTAACAAAATAAAAATCGTATTTATTTATTGCATTTTTTTTATTTTTTTATTTTTTTTATGAAACTAACCTGTCAAGCTATTTTTTTTAAATTGTATTATCATAGTACAAGATATTTCCATTAAAATAAATCTTACATCAAGGTCCTAAGTTAGGTAAGTAAAGCTAACAATGAAGAAAATCATAAATTGATTGTCTTCATTGTTAGCTTTCAAATGATACCTCTTTCGTCTTCCTAAGACGTCTACATCGATAGCAATGATTAAATCAGTGTAGGCGTCTGAGCTGCGAAGTAAAAAAAAACAAAATGGCTGCCATTTTAGTATGGAGAGGCCAAGAGAAAATCGAGATAGTGATTTGTCGATAAAAATCCCCATATTTAACCCCCCTTAAGTCTCCGACACCGGTGACCAGACACATTGTATAAATAATATGAAATAGTATATATCATGTCTGGCTGTTTATCTGTTTGTTTCTAAACGCATCACGTAAAAACTACTGGACCGATTTCGATGTGGTTTGCACTGTTGGATAGTTTAGGGTTTTACTTAAAAACTGGAGTACTTTATATCTTAATCCGATGATTAGAAGCCGAGCAATCGATAAAAAACTATTTGACAACTGAAGGAATTTTGAGTATATTTGTATTTTAGGTCCTGCAATAGTACATAAGGTAATCATAACCCAGAGAAATGACCACGCGGGCAAAGCCGCAAGCACAGCTAGTATATTATATAGATACACATATTTATAGAAGTATCGACGTGACCGTACTACCAGGCACGGGAGATATTGCTCTGGCAGAAATTATGTTTGCATCTTTCCGTTACATAGCAACTTGCTTATTCGTTTATACAAGTTGCTATTTAACGGAAAGATCATAAGTCTCGTGAAGTCCTTTCAAACAAAAAAAAACATTAAATTCTGTCCATTCGTTTCGGAGCTACGATGCTACAGACAGACACAAACACCCTAAACTTATAACACCCCTCTCTTTTTGAGTTCGGGGGTTAATAAAGAACTTATAATAAATCAGTAAGCAATGAAAAACCTATACAAAAATGATAATAAAAAATGTGGTCTAGGGGACTTAAAATAAGCTAATGAACAACAATATGTTTAGTATATTTCTTAAATCGTGTATCTGTTCGCGCATTGCGCAAAAACTACGTTTTTGACGTAAAAAAATGGTGTATTTGGTATCTCAATCCGGTGAATAGAAGCCGAGCAATCGATAATAAAATGTTTGACAGATGAGTGAAATTTTGTATTTTTAACTTTATACTTTTACTTTTGGTACTGAAATAACACATAGGCTACTTTTATGTTATTCCATAACAATGACTTCGCGGGAAAAGTCTCGGGCGTCCCGCTCACATGCCCGCTCAGAATCAGTTAAATGGATATTTTTGTGAACTTTAATTCGGTATAACTCGCAATTTGTACGTGGGACGTAGACTTTCACGACAAACAAACGGTCGAGCGCCCCGACACAGCCCCACCCACTTTTATTTTACAGAGTTCCCAAACCTTATCTTAATAACTAGAAACACTGTCCTCACCGGAGGGAGGTAAAACGCAAACAGCTATTTTAGAAGGTATCATTTTCTTTTGTTTAAAGAGACTATTACTTTTTCACCAGAGACGCAAGACGCGAGCAAATTGAAGCTAATAAGACGAAATGGTGTTTGTTACTCGTCTTTTTTTTCATTTTCTTGTACTGGCTGGAACTTCGTTGGAGTAACGTTATTTGTTTTATCTAATTAACAAAATTTTGTAAGTTTTGTTCTTTTATTAACTGTGTAGTGTATATTATTGTATTAGTATATATTATGGTGTAGTGTGTAATAACTAACAACTGTAACAAGTGTAAGCAAGTAATAGAGTCAGTAAGAAGAGTTTTATTGGACTCATTCGTATACCTAGTCGAGCTAAAAGTTCAGGGTTAAAATTAAATCACTTATCAGCCATATCGTGGATAGATTGTAATAAAAATATGGTGCGCAAGTTTTATGTACCTACCTTCTCCAGGAAACAAAAAAAAAATCGCGATAACCAACTGGGCCACATTGAAACTTGACAAGATACTTGAAACGCAAACGTTTTTCATTTCAGTAACGAAGCTTAAAAAATAAATTGTGTTCGTTTCATGAACATTTAATTTCAATTTTGCTGTTTTACCGAGAGCTCTCTTATTAAATAGAGCTATTTCTAGAAAATACCTAACAATAATAATATAAAACGTAACTGGGCCTCGTCCCAAAAGGAAAGTAGGTAGGATCGGAGTGCCCCGCGTCGTTTTATTTTGACCACCTCCATTTCAGACACCCCTTTACCTTCGCTATGAGCATAACCGACTTTATGCAAACATAAAAACTTTTCGTCCCATCTTTGCTGTAAGTAGCTTTCAACTCCACCAAATAAAACCCTCACAAATCTGAATTAGGAAAACGACGAGCCTTGAAATAACTGTAATAAAGTTTCTCGGCCCCTTCGCGTCTCAAAAATAGAACCTAATATCAACTGGTAGGATTTCTGAAGCAACTGAATGCTATAATTGAAACTCTTCCCACGCATCTTATTTTTCTTCTCATTAAATTCCTGGCGGGTTCCGAGACAATTTAGCTTTCTCTCGGGACGCTCCTCATTGCTCAGTGTCGTGAAGAAGGTAGCGCGTCTCTATACAACGTGTAATATAATAGCCTTATGCGTAAGCATCAGGTTTCTTTCGATCAAGCATGTTAATTCGTTTACGTGTGCAATGGATGAATAAATCAGATTTAAAATTCCCATTTATTTTAGTCTTAGAAATTTGCGACAACCCTAAATGTTTGTTTACTATCACGTCGCACTCAAAAGACATACATACATACATACTGATCCATCTGCAGGTTCATGTTGCTAGTCCTCTCCTCGCTTGCGAGCTGGTGGAAAGACCCCGTTGAGTGTAGACGGTTAGCCAGTCCGAGAAAACCTTCGAGCATTCCGCAACTTTTAATGATTTTACACTAATAAATATGAGAGCAATTTTCGTAGGCATCTCTAATTTATTGATAAATTAAAATATAGCCCGTGTTACTCGCTGATAAATTAGCTTTCTTTCAGTGAAATAATTTTATAAATAGATTATTTATTTTTTGAGTTTATCCATTACACACAAACAAACATACAAAAATCAAACCTTTTCCTCTTTATAATATTAGTCTAGATTATGAAACAAAATACCAATATTGATAAAACTTGCACATGAATCACGTCCCATCACTATGAACTCTGGGAATCAAGCAGTGGCTTAGTTTCTAGACGGGAATTGATTTCGAACAAAACATATGCCATTGCTACTCTTCTGGGTAGTTGATCGATGGAGAATGCAGATGTGGGGCGAGCCTATTGTTGCACACACATAATTCGAGTAAAAAGAGTTAGTTATAGTTGAAGAAAACACCGAAGGCTTAAGAAACAACAATGTTACATTACACTTGAAACTTATCACAACTTAAAAAATAATATCAACTTATTACACAAAATTATAAAGAAAGTTCTTACTTTCAGATTTTCACTTTGACATTCGACTGACCACTGCGCAGTAGGCTCCGATGCGCGAGGTCTATCAAACAGACTTGTACAAAGACAAGGTCATTATTGTTTCTTTCCCAGTTGACTACTAGCACAGAATAAATAATAGTACTATACAAGTAGGGTTTAAGTTCAGTGTTTCTAGAGGAATCTTTAAAAGTAAATACATGAATGAAAAACTTCGAAATCTCTAAAGGTTTTAAACTAAAGTGGTTCTCTATGATGTGTGGAATACGCCACTCCGGTACTTAATAGGTATTTTTGTTACATATTGTATACGATACCTTAAGCTTGGTAGCTAACCTATTTAAAGTTAGGCTTCTTCCACGTGGTGCAACTATCTTGTCTTACTGGTTTGTCCAACTGCCTAGTAATGACTAGTCTTTTAAAAGTGCAGTAGTTAAACATATTTTCCGATTTTCCATTGCAATTCACATGTCAATGAGCACTCGATCATTTGGCTAGGTTTACATTCAATCATGACTGAAATATCTGTAGCCGCCCTTATCTGTTCATCTGGGAAGTCGCAGGGCAACAATAGAACTCATCCACCCCTTAAGCGGCAGTTCTATTCTCGTTCGGGTTGTCATTGACCCAGTTCTACGGGCTAGACGGGCGTAGAGCTGCAACTCTGTTCTATGTTAAATTAGTGTTAATAAAGCTAAATGGCTTAATGCAGGCAGTGCCAGCCTGAACAGCGCCTGCGTCGCGTCGCTCTGCCGCATCAGGCGCGGTGCACAATGCCACTTAATGTAGGTGTCTCAGCTAAGCCTCCCCGAGCGAATTTCCCGCAATATATTTAAATCGATGAATGTCACGATCACACTCAGACCTAGCTTTACTAGAATTTGCCTTTAGCTGATTGAAGTATTAATGTCCCATTTTCACGATGCCTTATCGGGTTTGTAGATCGTAAATTATACAGCTTAAATGACATTAATATCTGGGATAGTCCGCAATAAAAGCAAAAGAAACATGTGCGTAGTACTCAAGTACAGTGGGTAGCTATTAAATGGCATCAGTCTTAAATGATTAATTGACGAGCGAAGCGAGCACTCCAAATCTACTTAGACGAATCAGCGTGTATTTTGTTTGTTCGACGATAACTTTTGAGCTGTCGATCCGATCTTCATGAAATTTTGTAGATTAGGTTAGTAAATAAGCATAGAAATTTCATTCGTAACTTCTATATCTATGAGCTACTCGTAAAACAGTCGGGCGACACGGGCGCGGGTAGGCCGCGCCGTATTTCGAAAATATATGCACATGTATTTTTATTGTATACCCGAACTCAACACTATGGAGAGTTGTGTAGATGTATATTTTCGAAATACGGCGTGCCCTACCCACGGTATTGAGGATTCCAAAATATACCCGATCTCAACATTTTTCTTGGGTATTTTTAGTGTAGGATACTCCATTGAGCTATACTCTAATATATACCCGTTTTAGGCCTTTTATGCGTGATGCCTTGAGAACCTATATATGTGTTAACAACCTTTAATGGCGACCCGCCTAAACCTTTTTTAAGTATTAAATATCTTTCCGTTTTAATGAAGGTCGCTAAAAAAATACCACGAAGACAAAGGCGCTAGCTACGCTTCGCTGTCGCCTTCGTCTTCTAACCTATCACGGCCAAATCGGGCTTCCGCCTAGCGCCTCTATCTGTGTTGCAGTAGCGTTGTGTGGAGGTTTATTTTCGAAATACGCCGCGCGATATCCTAAATTAGAAAGTATACCCGATGTCAGCTCGGCCAGTAACATCACAAATGTTGGGTAAAGGTATACTTTCGAAGAATACATTTTCGATTTTTGGATTTGAAAACATACCCGACTCCAACACGGTCTCTGACGTCATGATCGTTTTATAACTTTATATTTTCGAAACACGCGGCGGCGCAGCCGGCGAGGACTTATATGGGAGAGAGAAAATGTTAAAGTGAGGCTATCAGGTCAGTCCTATTATTTATGACACGGCTCCCCATGTCACATGACAGGACTTTGTACATTTAATTTTCAAAACGTTTTTGTTTACGTTGTTTATTTCTTCCGTAGCTTCTTCTTCATTTTGAGCTTTAGGTACCTACTACAATAATTGATAGACTCAGGCGCTACACGTTAGGTACTTTGCGGAAACACATATTATTTTAAATAAATATGTAGCTTACTTCCGCCTAACTGTATTTGTTCTGTGTGTATTTGTGTGTGTGTTATGTACTCGTAGTTTGGCGAAAGTAAACTACATAATTTTACTTTTTTTTTTGTTTTCTTTGCCTCAATATTGTTGGGGGGAACCAGTTTCTTTCTTTAATTAAAACTAGCTTTTGCTCGCTATTTCATTCGCGTGGACTTCAAAAAGCTTAGTAGTTTTTTCTTTGTTGTATTTGTTGTTTTTTTTTTTGTTTGTTGACAGATGAGCGAAGCGAGATCATAATATCTCTATAACCCTCTAACCCTGACCGGTTTAGCTTCTATACGGAACTTAATAATCATATTATTACTATCTGTTCCTGCAGATTGCCAGGAAAATTTCCACGCTTTGCCCGCGTGACAAGTTTCTTGGGATAAAAGTACAAAATACCGAATTTCATCAAATTTGTTCAGTTTTTTTTTTCGATTGCTCGTCTTCTACACATCGCATTGAGATTCTAAGTTCATCAGATTTAAAGTCAAACTTAACTACCCAACAATAAAAACCGCTTTGCATTCATCATCATCATTTTCAGCCCGTGTCCGCCCATTGCTGAGCACAGGCCGCCTCTCTCTAAAGAGAGACGCCAAAAGGTACCCATCTCGATCCTGTTCTGTGCTCTCCCATGTCCGACCCACGATGATAATGATGAAAACTGGTGGAATAAAACGTTAACCAAGTACCTACCAGACAATGGGCAACAGAAGCGTCTATCGTCTAGTGGCGATATGGGTCGATGACATAGTAAAGATCGTGGGTCAGACATTTCAATCAGTCCAGTTGTATTTACGTGATGCGGGAACAAACATTTAGACCGACAGAACGACACGATTTAAAAAAAAAACTCATTTGAAGTCCTCGCGAGCATTTAAAATATTATCTTCTTTGTACAGTTTTTATTTTATTTTCTGCTTTATTACTTTTATTTTTTTCTACTTTACTATGGACTATTTGAAAGATAATAATATGTAAGGCAAGCTGTTTACTTCCAACATACTCGTATACGAACCCCAATGACAAATAGTTCTCCTACAATAGAAAAGTAAATTTTAATCAAAATTTCTTATTTATTTAACAACTGAAATAAAAACAAATTATTCCATATTCATATATAAATAAACATCCCATTAAACAGATAAAAAAAATGTTTTGCTAAAACATTGTAACCGCAAAATAGTTGGTCCGGTTGGTCTACCACTTTGTCGTGTCTCTTCGACCTTCAATAACCGCCTTAATTCTGAGTGGCATGGTTGCAACTAAGGCTTGACATGGAATCCCACACATGAATAATTGTCTGCTTTAAATCAATTTTAGATCTTGATGGATTCTTCCGTAGCTTCTTCTTAATTTTTTACTAATTCTGCACACTTCCATCCTTAACAGCCTACGGTTGCCTGGAAGAGATCGCAGCTTAGTGATAAGGCCGCCGGTTGTTCGTAAGTCAAATTTTTTTACCCGACTACAGCAAAGCAAGGGAAGGGTAATGAGTTTAACAGTCTATGTATGTATGTATGTATGTATGTATGTATGTATGTATGTATGTATGTATGTATGTTTGTTTGTATCTATGTATGTGGTTATGTGGATGTCCCACGTCGCGCCTATTGGTTCGATTTTGACAAGCAAGGTGTCAATCGATTCGTCTTATGCTATTTTTCACCCGACCGTTGCCAGGTTTAGTGTTTGAACTGACGTTTTGTTTATTTTTTTATGTGTTTCTTTCTCGTGCAATAAAGAGTTATCTATCTATCTAGTTGAAAATATATCCATTATGTTTCGGTAATTTGGTATGCATAGCAACAGACTTGTTGCCAAAATATCTTGGTACTTCAAAAAACGTATCAAAATCGTTCCATTCGTTTGGGAGCTACGATCCTATCCATCCATCCCCCCCCCCCCCATATAGCTAAGAACCATCTTGATCACATTAGCTTTCAAACAAAAAAAACGTTTTAAAATCGGTCCATTCGTTTGGGAGCTACGATGCCACAGACAGACACATACACATTCACACACGCACACACACACACACGCAAACACACACACACACACACACACAGACACACACACACACACACACACACACACTTTTTTTTTATTGGTGCAATATGAAACAATTTAAACGGAAGTATTAAACAGTGAAAATAACATTGATATCCAAACAATAATTTTTAATAATGGCACCTACTTATTAAATTTATTGCATTATTGTTTTGAAGGCTAGACGAAATATTTTGCATTAGGGCTCGTTGATTGGATCCACACGGGTCTAATGGGCAAACATCATCGTCGAATAAACAGTATACAAACATTCTGTAATATAGCCACGCTCTACGTTATGTTCTCAAAAGTGAAGGGTTTCGGACAATTATATTCTTTACTAGCGGTTTTTTCCCGCGTGGATCATGATGATGGATGATGATGATGATGAAAAGTAGCCAATGTATATAAGCTATCCTTGTGCCAAATTTCATCCAAATCCGTTCAGCCGTTTGAGCGTGAAGAAGTAACAAACATAATATAGTTAGGTAGATAAGTAAGTATTTAATGTTTCCACACTCCTACACCCGCACTTGAATTCCATGAGTCGCACCAGAGTTGCATGGGTGGCATGGGGCACACATCAAACGACCACAAACATCCAGTACCCCAGAACAAACATATTTTATGCATCACACAAAATGTACTTTTGCTACTACAGTTTCTACTATATGCAAGTACTCTACTTACGAGTACATTATAGTAGACCCGGTCGTAACTATGTGCGGCCACAGAATAAATAACAGTAGATCCAAGGCGCAGCGAAGTGTTTGTAAAATAAAGGCTTAATAGGTATGTAGCTAATGTTTTACGAGAACTGTATTCTGTAACCTGTAAAAAATCTGTGTCATTTCAAAACGTGCAGCGCTTTTCGATCTACTTAGGTACACGCTTTCATTTCCATTATTTATCTTCATAAAACGACAGCGAGGGAAATTCCAAGGTAATTTAATTTTTGATGTGGTTCTGCTTGTCCATTTCCAAGAGTTGACACCGTTCGCCATTGTGGCACCGCGGAAAGAGGACCGACCGCAAGACATTTTTAATATTGCGTTGTTAGAAGGCAAATAGGTATCTTTTTAATTTTATTCGCAAGGCACGTCCATTTGTGTCCGAATAAATTTATATTTCATTTTTGTAATGCTCATCAGGGAATTTCTTGCACATTATACCTACTGAGCATAAAATCGAGCATCCAAATAAATCACTTGCCAATGTAAATTTTCTATTTCTAAAGGTAGAATTTATGCGAATTACGCTCTACATAGGTACTATACTAGCACATTTTCGGGCCGTGGCGTGTCCGTGGGTCTGTCTGTACCTAGTAGTAGTTATGTAGTGATGAAAATATTTCAGCCTCGGCTGGTATTCATCTCTCACTGAAAGCATTTTTATACCCGGAAAGCTTTTTGGGAATTCCATAGTACTCATATTGAGAGCTATCACCAAAAGGGATCTTACATGGTTGATCCGATTGTATAACCTACTCGTATTCTCAGCTAGACAGAAGATGAAAAATAAACCTAACCTAACCGAAAAATTATGTATTAATCTTGTATTAATTATTAAATTATTTATTTATTTAATTCTTATTCTTATAATTAACTGGTTCACATTCCACAGCCTGTATAACAATAACTTATCTATATTGGTATCCCTATGATCTAAAGTGAGCGTAAAGATATGTTACGACTGTCACTCGAAACAACAATTATAATAACTTCCTACTTTTTTATAATAAGTTACCTATAGTTATATGGGCTGCGGACTATGAACCGGTTAAGTTCTTATGTTATGAAATACTGTCTGAGCCAGCATACTCAAGCTTTCTACAGGTGAAAGACTTATTAAAATCATTTCAGTATTTTTTGAGTTACAAACAAACAAACAAACAAACATACCAACAATCAATATATGAATCTTTCCTGTTCATAATATCTATACGTATAATAAAGCAATACGAACGAAAAAGTCTGTACAAAGATAATAAAAAAAAATGGTTAGGGTACATAAAATAAGCTACTGAACAAGTTTTTTTTTTTTTTGAATCATGCCTGTCTGTTTGTCTGTGTGTTTGTTCGCGCATCACGTAAAAACTACTGCACTGATTGCGATGCAATTTTCACTGTTATATAGCTTAGGGTTTGACTTAAAAACTGGGGTACTTGGTATCTTAATCCGATGACTAGATTCCTAGCAATCGATAAAATACGAACGAATTTTGAAGAAATGTAGTATATTGTACTTTATAGGTACTTTTGGTCCAGGAATAACACGCATGAGTTACTTTTAAATGAAGTGACCACGTGGGCAAAGCCGTGGGTACAGCTACAGTTAGTGATATAGCCAGTTGCGTGCTGACGTTTGCAGCGCTCGTCGCGGCTTGTCGGCATAACACTCCCAGACGACGAACTTCAATTCAAAATAGTCAAAAACTGGTCGGAGTATTTACGATCTTCTTTTTCGTGAGTAAATCAATCGCAATATAGCAATAAGAACGAAAAAGTCTGTACAAAGATAATTAAAAGAAATGGTCCGGGTTACTTAAAATAAACTACTGAACAAGAATATAACATTTTTAAAATTCGTGTCTGTCTGTAAGTCAGTTTGTTTGTTTGTCTGTATGTTTGTTCGTGCATCACTTAAAAACTATTGGATGTAGAAGAAGAAAAAACATTTATTCTACACACACATTACAAAAAAAACATAGATAAAAACATACATAAAATGTGCATAAGAGTGTGTTTAAAGGGGCTTATACAAGCCCAGTGCATCACACTAGACGCTGGTTTTTATATAAAACCCGCGTCTGGACCGAATGCGATGCGGTTTTCACTGTTTGATAGATAGGGTTTGACTTAAAAACTGAGGTAGTTTGTATCTCAATCCGAGCAATCGATATTAATTGTTTTGACCGCTGAAGGGATTTTGATCAAATGTTGGTAAATTGGTATTTTAGGTCCTGGAATAACACATACCTAGAGTACTTTTAACCTACAGAAATGACCACACGTGCGAGGCCGCCGGCACAGCTAGTACTAAATAACAAGCAAAAAAAAAATATGACCCCCATTCCCCCCCAACCATTATAGCTAAGAACAATCTTGTTTATCTCAGCTTTGAAACATAAAAAATCGCAGGTAAATTGGTCCATTTATTTGTAAGATACGATTCCCCCCCCCCTCCCCTTTCTCAACCCCTCCCCCTCCCCATATATCTAAGAACCATCTCGATCACATCAGCTTCGAACGGAAAAAACCGCATCAAAATCGGTCCATTCGTTTAGGAGCTACGATGCCACAGACAGACACACACACACACACTCACACACACAAAACTTATAACACCCGTCTCTTTGTTCGGGGGTTAAAAATATTTTTAGGTAAATAGCCGTTTTATTTATATATTTAACTAGCTGCGCCCCGCGGTTTCGCCCGCGTGGATTATGATGATGGATGATGATGGAAAGTTAATCCAGGATATAAGCTATCCTGGTACTTGCCAAATATAATCTAAATCCGGCCATCCGTTTGAACGTTAAGGAGTAACAAACATACACACTTCTAAAAATAGATGGTGCTAATCGGTTTTATGCATTTTATGACGTTTTGTATTGACTTTCAGTTCTGATGTATGGAGTTCTGCAACATACTAAGTTATTCATTTTTAAAAGTTTGGTCTCTGATTGGCCTGTTTACGACAGTGGCTTCACTAATCTGATTTATCTATACATATAATAAAGCAATATGAACGAAAACGTCAGTACAATGAAGATAATTAAGAAAAAAATGGTCTAGGGTACTTAAAATAAGCTACTGAACAAGAATAGAACATTTTTAAAATTCGTGTCTGTCAATTTGTTTGTTAGTTAGTTTGTCTGTATGTTCGCGCATCACGTAAAAACTACTGGACTGATTGCGTTGCGGTTTTCACAGTTGGATAGTTTAGGGTTTGACTTAAAAACTGGGGTAGGTACTAGGTATCTCAATCCGATGAGTAGAAGCCGAGCAATCGATAAAAATAATGTAGACGGCTGAAGGAATTTTGATCTTGATTTTGATATTGGTATCTTAGTACCTGGAATAGCACATAGAGTACTTTTAACCTAGAGAAATGACCACGCGTGCGAAACCGCTGGCATCAGCTAGTAATAAGTATTATTGTGATCTGAATTTCATTCGCGTTAGTTTTCAAAATCAACTATATATAATACTAGCTGTGCCCGCGGCTTAGCCCATACATGTTATTCCAGGAACAAAAGTACCTATAATGTACAATAATACACATACTACATTTCTTCAAATTCGTGCCGCCGTCAAATTATTTTTATCTATTTCTCAGTATGTAATCATCGTATTAAAATACGAAGTACCCCAGTTTTTAAGTCAAACCCTAAGCAATCCAACAGTGAAACCCGCATCGCAATCGGTCCAGTAGTTTTTAGGTGATGCGCGAACAAACATATAGACAAACTAACAAACAGAGAGACACGATTTAAAAAAAATGATATATTCTTGTTCACTACACCATTTTTTAAATTATATTCTTTGTACAGACTATTATTATTATTCGTAGGTTAAAGTACTTTTTGCATATTCATACTCAATTTTTCAACTTTCTTCATGTCCATCAGAGCTAAAAGCATTAGAGTCTGTAGTAACATTGTATGTAGTTGAATCTGGTTATCAAACTTTTCCATTATCTCCCGCGCCCAAGTTATTATGGGTATCTAGATTACTTATACCTATTTACTCTATAGCGAGCACAGACTTTAGGACTGTGATAACGAGCTTTGACTTTGTTATCTAAGCCAAAGTTAATTGCTATACTAGATCATGCAAGCGTAGTAGGTAGTAAGTACACATTATAAGTACATACTTAACATACTTCTCAAGTTACCTACCCCAAACTGTTTGCCTACCGAGAACGTCAAATCCACAAACACAAATTGCCTCCCAATTGATATTGCTTCGAGAAAAAATATCGACGATAAAAAAATATTTTCTATTTCATTTCGCATCAAACGAGAAAGTAATTCTGTTATAAAGGTTCAATGACACTTCGCGAATCGTGGTGGCCAGGAGCTATGTTATTAGGAACACTCTCCGGATGTTGCGAGGAACTGATTGGTCTGCCAAGCATGGTGTTCTGGCGTTCATCAAGCCTTCATTATGTTAGGTCATCGACTCGACAAATCTCCACTTCTTTTTAAAACAAAATCAGAGATAAACCAATAGAGATAGCTTAACAACTTAACCTCTAGACGACCCGAAACTTTGACGCCGCTCTGAACTCAGTTACTGCAAACATTCACCCCGATGTCCCCGATAAAGTAGACAATGCAAGTCAAAGACATGCTTTCCGACAAGTTTGTTCAAGCGAGCTTTCTCAAATGACGGCGCAGGGTAAAAAATATGAAAGAAACAGTTGTATGTACCTAAGCAAGTCTTTATAATGATAATGGCAATAGTGATTCTAATCACGATCACCCGTGGCATCTCCACATAGCTAAGGCTGGGCTGGTGGTTCTTGTTATTAAATAACTTTTATCGAGCTTCACCCCGCCACGCCACGCCACGCTCTAGTCCCCACTACCGAGCACCGAACACCGACCCCCTACCTAGGAACTTATTACATTGAAAGATCTACAAATACAGAGGTATGAGGAAACGAAATCATGATATAAATGCGATATTGTGCACGTTAAAATTTCACAGAGCGGAATCACTATTCATTTAATATTGAACCATAGAACAACTGCAACTGAACGAAGATGTAGTTTATTAATAGTACTATTGTTTATTCTGTGTTAATGGCACACAATGCAGCATTGCTTTGCGTGCATTTGTTGCATAAGTATCTATAGTATCTATAAAATTAATTTATTTCATCACATCTTTATAATTCGACGTTCTCGTACGAGTAGCTGAAAGACTAAGGTAGAGAGATCGACAGCATTAAAAACTTTGTCTGCAGAATGTTAATTCTTGGTCTGCAGTATCCATACCAATATATAAAAGTGAAACGTTGTCTATTTGTTTGTTTGGGGAGCCTTCACGATAACAACTGGACAGATTTTGATGAAATTTAGAATGGAGGTACCTTACTTAAACCCTGGAATAAAACATAGGAAACTTTTTATCCCGGAAAATTGTAAGTTTCCACGGGAAAACTGGAAATTGTTGATTAATCACTGTAAGGAACGGTTGCCATCACAGAATGGTCTGTGGTTGCCATGGAAACGAAATAACAAGTCTGTCAAAAACATCAAGAGCATTGGTAATATACCTACTTTTACATTGGTTTTTAATATCCTAGAAGTAAATAGGATGCTTTTTTCGCGATCAACAGTGGTCCGCGCGTTCGAAGTCGCGGGCGGGAAAACTAGTATTTTATGTAAAGTACTTATTGACCAGGAATATGTAGGTTTATTGGAAAGAACCGACAACTAGGCAGACCACATGGTCAGATAAGCTGCTGAAAATTCGGTGTGGTAATCAGAGTGCAGCTAATCATGCAGTATTTAGTAGCGGGTACTAAATTTTGCCCGCGACTTCAGTTAATCGCGATAAAAAGTAAATTTTGTTGTTCCTCATGGTTCAAAGGGCTTAGTAAATCTTTCTTCGGAGGCTGGAACAGTGGACAGACGGCCAACTTGAATTATATTCAAATTTGCGGCGCACAATTTAATCTGTATAATTTTATGGAATGAGGATACTTGAACGAAAAATATATGTTCTGTAGTATAATGTTCTAATTTGTCACGTTAAAGAGATAATTGAAGGTAATATGAACACAACTTAACAATATCATAACAATAATAATGGTATATTCCCTCAGTTTATAGTCTCTCTGCTTCTACTTTATGAGGCCTATTGTTATGCTAATTTAACTTTACGTTAGTACCAGTGGGCAGAAAAACACTCAATATTCGTTAAAAATCATTCTTATTTTTTTTCGAAATGTACCAGAACATCATAAGTTAGTAGGAGTTCAATACTACTTTGATATTTCTAGTTTAACTATTTAAATGTTTTTACGCATTAGATATTGCTAAATTGTTAAATGACATACGTTCACGTAGCATGACTAACCCGGTCTAAAAACGTAAAACTACGTTATAGAATCATCATTTTACCAGAGCATGAGAACGAAAGAAAACATACAAGTAGGCACTTACTAAAAACAGCAAAGCGTGAGACTCAAATGATGGTTCATACTTAGGTATGTTAAAAAGTAAACAATCTTTTTATGGAGGTACCTACTTAGCGAAAATATTAATTCAGAGACCGCTCACATACGGGTTAGAGCAGATCGCAAACACCGAAGTGCTCCTTGCCCCCGTAGCAAGGCAATAAAAATAAGGCTCACTTCGTGGTCAGGATTTGAGTATAAACTGTAGGTTACTTTTGGGTCAATTTTTGTGCCTATTTCCCAGCGTGGGAAAATATTTCAAGAGAACAATGGGACGGCTCTATATACGTTTGAATCACCCAATAGGAGAGCTTCGCTTGTTAAATAAAATGGTATAAATACCCATACAACCGAGATTCGGTGTGCATTTCATCAGTTCCAGTTCGCAGTAGCAGTCAAAAACAAGAAACCCTCTATAAGTGACTATATTCTAGGCTCATAATATTACACAACCAAGTACTCAGGGCTCCGATAGGCAACCTTTGTAAAATCGGGTTCAACTATAGTTCAAACTTTAAGTCTGTGTATTGAAGAAAAATAAACTGTTGTTATATTTCAAATGTAACCAAGTGTGTTTCTTAACATTCTCCTATCCTGATCTCAACAAGTCTCATTGTCTCTCAACTGGAACCCCGCACATACGCGAGAGTCCGTAACAAACGGTAAATTTCAATCGATTAGGTGTCTTCGCTTTTTTTTATTATCAGTAGATATACCAGAGAAAAAACTGCGTTTATTATGTTTCTTCATTTTTTGGGCATAATCATATTGGCATAATATAAAATTATTTTATTTATTATGATACATATTATTCACCTTACCGCCAGACAGAGATTCGGTACCAGTCTAGTCGTAAACGGATGTATGAATCACGAATAAGATCAGAATTATAATGTTTTTATTTCATTAATAACGGCTGATAGACACAAAGGAAATATAATCAGAATGATTATTACCCGTGAGTCACTTCATCCTGCCTGACTTTTGCTAACAATCGTATTTTTTGTTCGTCCGTCAAATATGGAATGATGGGTTTGACTGGGATCAAAACCCCTGAAATGTCAAGTGATGAACCATATGTATCATTCGCACGCGCGTAGGCACGCGCGCTGACACTCATTGTGACGTGACGTCTTATCAATTAGTGTGGCGACTTGAGATTGGGTATGTGTACGGGGCTGTTTGCCGCATAATTATCGCTTGGAGACAATCGAGCATAACCTTTCGGTATTTTTGAAATTTACGTTGACAACGCAACGTTTGGTACTTTACATAATAATATGTAATATCAGCAACGTGAAACACATGTGGAAGTAGAAAACTATTAGATCGAGTAACGCGTTGCCTAGTTTTCATATCGTATAGTGACCCGGATGTTTTACTTGTTGATTCGATTACACTATTTAAATATTATTTTATTCAAATTATTTTTACCATATTTTTTTTACCTTTCCGCGTTTTTTCCTTCAATTCTGAAGGAAGACTCTTGTTTCGGGTACTGTGACCCAACTTTTTTCTTCTTTTATTTAGCAATGTTTTATTGTAAAAGAAAAGCTATTCCGAGTCGCACCTTGATATTATAATGTCATCGTTTTTTATCAACTTTTTAAAACTGTGTGATGGTGGAACTTTTATAAGTAGACTATCAAATCATAAGAAGTCAATATCGTCAGTTATTTATTTCTTGAATTTCTCTTCTCTAACGGGCGTATTTCCGAAGAACCGGTAGAGTCAGAAGGGTATTTCCTTGTCCAGCGTGAAATTTAACTCTGTTGGCACATGAAAGGGAAATTTCTTTTTCAAACTCAAAGAATAAAAAAAAGAAGAAATTTTGATTGATTTGATCTTTTTATAATATTTTATGTATTTCTCTTTGTTCAGGAGAGTTAATTTTGACTTGTAAAAGTGCTATTATTTTTGCCTATTTACAATAAAATACTTTGAATTTGACTTGAACTCAATAGTTTGATAATGGCTCCCAATATAGAACCACGGAAAAGAAGGAACAAGTATAGGACCTTAAATCAGTGACTTCAAGTTCCCGATGATACGTAGCAGACATTTTAAAAAATTTACTTCGTTCGAAGCTTACAATAGCACATGGGATAATACCTTGTTATGGATAATTTCAATGACAGTCTCTAATTAAGACTTTTTGTCTAAGCTAAACTTTTGAATGCAGCTGTTACATTTTTTGGCGCTGCAGATGATAATATATAATGATAGTTTCCAATCATTTGTTAAGTGTTCTATTAAAATTGGTAACATTGATATATTGCCTTACCGTATCACGATGAAATTTCAGATATTTATAATGGTAGATATAATATTTCGCACATGGTTTAACGTGTATTATAGTTAGGTATATTTTTTCGTCAATACGTCCAGCTGAAACACTGTTACACTATTTGGATTGTGCGTCGTTTTTTATGGAAGTCTGATGATCTATTTTTACATGTAATAATAGGCCTCGCAAACTGATCGTTGCGCAAACATTTAGCCGCTAAATTAAATCAAGCTAGATGAGCGCGAAATTATTACAAAAAAAAATGAACTTATATCCCGTGACTTTCTGCCACATTATACGCCAGTTATTAATATAGACGTCATACACTGCCGGTTGGAGGACTAACTCAACGACTCGTCCTACAAATCGGTCGTCCCAATGTGACTGAAAACCATTTTAATAAAGGATGATGCCAGCTTTCGGCTTCCAAGACTTTTAAAAGTAGACTATCAAATCTTAAGACAATATCAAATGTAAAATCATATGACCGGACATGTATGTCTGTGCAAGACTTTTAAATGTTAAATGCCGTGAACACGAAATCTATCCACATTATTGACTGTATACAATAATATTATTCATTCTTATACCATTCGGGAACAGTTATTAAAAATAAACAATTAAAATGAATAGAAATGACCGGAAATTGCTGTGAATTGATACTAATTACGAATTATAGTGTTGCCACCATAACTCGTAATTAGTGCAAATAAACTATTAATGAATCGATACATATTATCGATTTAAAAAAATACTATCTTAGTTTATTCTAATAGAAATCATTTCAGTATATTATGTTATAATATTTGTAATAAACAATAGTAAACGCATACGTATTTTGTTATTCTTCATTATTTGTCGTTCAAACATTTCAATGGTTTAGGTACCAAGCTCATGACAAGAGCAGAGAAGGCCCAGGTTTCGATTCTCAGATTGAGTACCTAGGTGCCTACTACTGCAGCAGGTACTTTCTTATAAGTGGGTGTCAATAGCCATAAGTATTACCGGCTGCCTCCACGCGGTGGCTGTTCGTGGGGGCAGACGGTAATATATCGCAGGTACTTATAGGTAGGTAATACATTATAAATGATATTAAACGTAATCGTAAACTGTAGGTACGATACGATACGATACGAATCGAAATACTTTATTGTGTACCAAAACAAAGAACAAACAATATCAAAACTTAAATAATGTAATACAATTGGCGGTCTTATCGCTTAAAGCGATCTCTTCCAGACAACTTTTGGACCTTTTACCTCCATAATATCTCAGTATAATATTAGATTTCAATAATTATCTAGGATATTTTATTCCCTTGACAACAAACCGTGTCATTATCTAACGAAAGTCGCATAACCTGAAAGTTAACATTATTTCTACATTACTAGTTTTTGAAAAGTTCCCAGCAAAAACTAATATCACATAAAAGCTTTAAATATAATGCTTTAAAAATAAAAATACTGTTCAGTTGTGTCCGCGACATTTTTACATCCGAGTATAATTCACATTGGAGATCTGGCATAGTTCTTTAATAAAAGACATATTTGGCAAAGTTTTATCAGAGAGTAGTTTACTAAAGTAAAGGACTATGCCAGATCTCCAAAGTGACTTAGGCTCGATGTAAAATTATCGCGGACACAACTGCGGAATAGTATTTTTATTTTTAAAGCATTATGTTTAAAGCTTTTGTGTGTTATTAGTTTTTTCTGGGAATTTTTCAAAAATAAGTTATGAGGAAATAAAGTTAACTTTTGTGGTTATGTGACTTTCGTTACATTATGACACGGTATATGGTCAAGGGAATAATATAGCCAAGATAATTATTGAAATCTAATATAAAACTGATATATTATGTAGGTACCTACACTTTACGATCATGTTTAATATCATTTATAAAGTATTATTACCTTGTAAGGGATCTAATACGAGTCCCTAGGAAACGAAAGCTATTTTTTTGTTGAACAAAACATTGCAATCTAATCTTAAAAACGATAAATACGAAAATAATGTGACGTGCTAAAATATTTACACAAACGCAAAATAGAGGTTAAAAATGTAAAAAACTAATGGGAACCTATAAATATTCAAATTGATTACGAAAGGAACATGTAACGTAGACCATAATTTAAAATAATATCAAACAGGACAAAGAAACACAAACACTCAAACGATAATAAATAAATAATTTAATGGCAAAACTTCAAATGATATCTGATTTAGTATAGTTTTAAAAACACTTGAAACCATTCGAAAAGTTAAGTAAGTTTTTGCGTATCTTTCAAAGCCGTGGGAAAGGAACAACAGATTTAAGACAGGAACGCATTAAGGAGAACAAAGTAAATAGCGAATAAATGTTATTTGTAAAAAAACATCAAACCAATAATACATTAGATATTTTAAAACATAATTAATAATTACTGATTATAAAATAATCCATAATAGTTTCTTTTAAATGAATGATTATATTGTTCAGAATATTAACTTAAATATGTATAATGTACTTTCTAAAATAATATAATCAAAAGTACCATCATCGGACTTATCGCCAACGATAGAATTACTACCAGAAAACCTTAGAGTGAAGAAGATAATAGACTAATTATCTTTTGTATAGTATTATAATAAACTATCAAACTAACTACCAAAATATTTATAAAACCAAATTAAAATAACAATACATGATATAGTAAACTCTATTTAAAATATCTCTATTATTCATTAAAAATGATGACTTAATGCGACCCTGTATGCCCAACACAAGTCAATATAAAAGGGCAAACCTGGATGACAGAGACCATAATAGGCTAGAACGCGACGCGGTCTCCATATTAAAAAGAGACAAATACGAGTGATTTAAATAATTAATAATTCGCGTTTATTTACTATTAAAATAAATTGTTAAGGTATAGTCTTTTTCAACATACGTGTCCAATATGTAAAGCGAATTTAGATGCAGTGGTTCACAGTGCAGTGAGGGGAGCCGTTCCTACATGCAGAAATTACAAGCTAAGTAGAAAACTTGGTGTTGATCGTTTTTCTGGATAAACTCTTATATTCTAGAATACATAACTAAGAATATACTTGGTTCTGTCGTGATTCTGAATAAAACTCTCATGTTTTAAATTACAATAACTAAGTATTAAGCTGATACTTATTTACTTAGTGCAAAGGTTTTAGATGATTTACCCTTTAAATTCAACATATAACTAGAAGAAAGATTCAGAGTTGCGATTCCTAAACAGTTTACCTTATTTAAATTATAAATAACAACTGAGTCGATGACCTTTTATATACTCAGCATATTCAGTTCTAAACTTAACTGATTTAACCTAAGTATCTAAGCTAAAGGCTATGTTACTTTGTGTATGATGATTTTAAATGAATCGTTAATTAAAATTCAAAAACAACTAAGTCTATAATCGATGACTGTGTTTTTATACACAGGATATACGAATAAGAATATTTTGACACAAAAAGACATAATGAACTATACAAAAAAAAAACAATACACTTAGAATATAAGGTATAAAACTAATACTAAAACTAGAAATAATTATTACTAACTTTAACATGACACATATTATAATTGAATTTTACATGTATATTGTTCACTATAAAGCTATATAAGCCTCAGAAACCTACGCTAGGCTAAAAGCCTGTCTCCCCGAACTATATGACTTAAGTAATTAAGTGTATTAAGACGTAAAATTTGAATTAATAAATCATAAAAAAGTAAATAAAAAAATTGTATGTAAGTATATTTACCTAATTGATTTTAATTATTATATTATAATATATTTGTATATAAATATTCACATTTAAAATTTACAATTGCTAAAATCTCGGAGAAAACTATAATATCACGCAGTACAGTGTGTCAACAAATGTATTCTACATTAGGGTGTGTAAACGGAAGATAAAGTTATGTATGAAATATGCTGGGTTGAGTATTGGGAAGATTTGGAAATTAATATGTATGTATGAATGTATTGGTAACAAGGAAGTAGAGAGAAGTATACTATAGCACTATCTCAAAACCGGAAAAAGCTCCTCAGTTTGGTCATAGGAATAAGATTTCAGTAAATTTGTGACCGTTTTTTTTCAAATTAAAATAATTAAGGTTATGAATTTGTTTAACTTTAGATAATTTATTATAAATAAAGCCACCTAGGAAACATGGAAATCTCTTAGCGAATTTTTTTTTGTATTTGAGTACTTGGAAAACCTTAACAGTGCGTCGCCTCTTATGTTTGCAATCTATAGGTATGATTTGCGGGCATAATTTATGTTGCAGCAACAACAGTCTAAGTATGAATATTTGTCTAACAGATAGTACGTTAGTTTCTTTGTAAAGCAAAGATGTAGAATATCTGTATGGGAGGACTAACTTTTAAAACTGCCCGTTGAGCTCTTTCGAGAGGCAACAAATGGGTTTTAGCAGATCCACCCCATGTATCAATACAATACATAATTAAAGTCTGACAAATTGCGAAATATGTAGTTCTTAAGATTTTAGTGTCAGCGACATGACGTATGTTCTTGAACACCGCAATTAATTTACGGACTCTATTAGTGAGGATTTTTATATGACACTGAATGTTTAATCGGTTATCTATAATTACACCTAAATAACGCAGAGAGTCAACCCTTTCCAGGATTATACAATCACAAGTATTCTCAGAACAGAGATTGTCGTTAGCATTAGAATGAGCCATTATATTGAAGTCTTTCGGAGGTTGTGAATTGCTTAAAATTGAAAAGTTAGGACTTTCGTTTTATCTGCATTTAAAACTAAGCAAGTTACAGTTTAGCCATCTATTTACAAAGTTAAATCCTGATTGTGCATATGAGAACACTTTCTCCCAACTCTCTCCTCGAAACAATATGGCAGTGTCATCAGCGAAAGTAACAATTTTACCATTTTCAATATTTAAGTTGCACAATTCATTTATGTAGACAAGGAAGAGAGTTGGGCCAAGAATGCTCCCTTGAGGGACACCATGCGTAACGATTTCCGGATCACTTAGTGTATTACCCAGTTTAACACGTTGTTTGCGTTGAGTTAGGTAGTCTTTAAAAAGTTGGAGCTGTAAACCACGGATTCCCTGAGCTTCCAACTTCTGAACAAGAAGAGGAATAGATACGGTATCAAATGCCTTCGCGAGATCGAGAAATATTGCGAGGCATTTGTCACCTTTATCTAGACCCTTGCTGAGTTAGTTCACGCAATGCATCTGCAGTCGACCTATTTCTTCGGAAGCCATATTGTTTCTGTGACAGTAAATTACGTTTTTCTAAATAGTTGGTCAGCCTGTAGTTAATAATCCGCTCTAAAATTTTAGAAAAGTTTGGTAAAATTGAAATTGGTCGATAATTACTTACAATATCTTTGGGTCCATTTTTATGAACGGGAATAATAACAGATGTTTTGAAAGCATTTGGAAACTGACCTGAACTTAGAGATAAGTTGCAAACATGAACAAGGGGTCCAGTTAGAAAGGCTTTATTCTCTTTAATAATTTTTGACGAGATATTATCAAGACCTGCAGTATTACTTGTCTTTAGTGAATTTATAATTGTTACGACTTCACTAATATCGGTCTCAAGTAAAGAAAATGACTGCATAGGAGTTATAATTTTCAGAGGTTCAGAAGGCAATGTGTCTTTAAATTTTGAGGTAATTTTAAGAGCTAGACTCCTGCCCACACTAGCAAAATAGTTATTTATTTTATTTGTGGCCTCCATGGTATTAGTTCCTACTGTCAATAATTCCTGGGAATTGGTTTTACCGGGTTTGAGATTAGTAATCTTGTTAATGACCCGCCAAAGCTCCTTCGAGTTCTTAGCCCGTTCAATTTCTGAACGTTCATATTGTATTTTAAGTTTACGTAATAATCCCGTTAAAAAATTACGATACCTATTGTATGTAGTCTTTAAAATATCATTTCCTGCACTCTTCTTTAACCTCATGTGCATTCTGTCTCTGTTCCTCATGCAACGCGCAAGACCAGGAGTTATCCACGGCTTACGTGGGGCTTTTCGACGAGAGATATTTACAGTGACCGTATTTGAATTAACGATATCAGACACCATACTTACAAGTAGATCAGCCGCGACGTCGCAATTATTTGTGTTTAAAACAGGACTGAAATCCGTATTTTTGAACTGTCTTTGAATGCCTAGATAATTAATTTTGTCGTATGTCGACAAAAGAGATGTTTTAATATTTTTTTTCGTATTTAACGAAAAAAGGACAGTATCGTGATCAGTAAGACTATTTTGAATAATTAATGTTGTAGAAGTAAATTTTGTCTTAAGTAGTACATGGTCCAAACAATTATTGTTTCGAGTCGGCATAGTATGAGCACGACGTAAGAAAATTATCTATATTTTGGAACGACGGAGGTCTATAGATAGAAATGATAGCAATATTATTTTTAATAGTCGTAATAATGCAGTTGGCATTTGAAAAATCAGGCTCATATACATTGCAATGTAGACCAGACTTGGTATAAATAACTACTCCGTCATTCTGATTGTAATGTCGTGAAGAAGCTGTGCAATTAAAATTATCTAAATGTGGAAGATTCGGATTTCGAGACAACCAACATTCGGTAAGGACGATAAAATCCGGCTCTACTGCAATTCTATGAAGAAGTGAAGAGAAACCATCTATATTGTGTGAGATACTCCTAATATTTTGGGTTATAATATTTAGGTTTAGTTGATTAGGTGTTATGTAAGAACGACAATCTTCTGGCCCACAGACATGAGAAACAGAAACACAAATACTATCTAAATTTTCTTCGATGTCTTCGATTATATCATCCATTATCAAAGTGAAGTTTAAGTAGTTGTCGCACATTTAACATGAAGCAGATTACTTTGAAAGGAATCATAGAACAAAATACAGGTATGGCAATTTCATTACCCATTGAACGCAACTCAAAAAACAGCACTAATTTCGAATAACTCAGAAAGAACAGCAGTGACTGGTCAGGATAGCGATTATAGTCCATTAGGTATAACTTCTCATGTAGTTCCATTGCGTCATTACGCCAGTAAGTGTGTAAAAATTGGATAATGGGTGAAGAACGTTGAGGTAGTATTGAGATGAGTTGTGAATATGTGGATAACTTTAAAAGAGCAGAACCAAAATTCCACGTTTTTGATCGAGATTTTAGCGTTACATACATTAATATTATATTAAATACAAAAATAGAACCACAAAGTAATAAAATCATTAATAGTACAGCCAAAGATAAGGCAACAAAATTACATGCTAGTCATTTGGAGTGACGTAAATTGTCAAGATCAGAGTATTTGTCTATACGAATGAAAGCAGAGTTTTCTCTTTTCCGGAGATATACCACACCATTTGAAGTCCAGCAGTATGCATAGTCTTGAGTTTTTGCGAAATCTCTCGCTAAATAGAAGAGCATCTTCGTTTTGGCAGTGAGTAATTCTGATGCATATATAGGTTTTTTTGGTTCTGTAATCCTGAGATGAGTAGTATAGAGCTTTTCATCGCTCTTTTTTCCCTTGTTAATTTTTTTTATCGAGCTCAGTAGTTCTTCCCTTTTAAGCACAGATGTAAACTCAACTATCACTGGTTTTTCAGACTCTTTCTTTGTACGAAGCCTGTAAATGTCCTTGATATCAGTTTTATTAATACTCGTGTTTATAGATTTTCCTAGCATGACAACCGCATCATATAGTTGAGGTTTTGTCTCTGATAATTTTGACGAGTCCAATTTAGGGACATTTCGTATTTCTATGCAAGTATGTCGTGACCGCCGACTCAAGTACTTAATCTGATCCTCAAGTGAGCGAATGTATTTTTTGTCCTCATCGCGTTCTGACTGAAATTGACTAACTTTGACATCAAATTCTTCTTGTCTGGTTGATATATATTCAAAAGATTTCGAGTATTCTGAAAGTTCAGTTCTAAATTCAGAAATTTTTGTATCAAACGATTCCTCAATTGATTTCTGGAATGAGCTGAATTTTTTGTCTTGCTCATTCGTGAAGTTGCTGAATAAAATACGCATTTCAGCTATAATTGAACGAGTTTCACTATGAGTTTCATCCGCTCCATCAAACTTTCTTTTATAAGTACCTGGATTTGGTTGACCGGCTTGCACCTCCTTCTGTGTTTTACTAGTGCTAAGCATAGGGTTTGTGTCTCTTTACAGCACTGTAGTCATCGCAAGCTGCTGATGGAGTCTCGGACGGTGGAGTACGTCTAAGTGGCATTATAGTTAGTCGTAAGTAGACAGAATGTCCCTATGTAACTTTGCTATTTGAATTTCGCAGGCGTCAGACCCCGAGTGTAATTAAGTAATTAGTGTAATCTTAATTTATGGCAGTAGGTAGCCAATGAGCATGTAAAAACGAAATTATTTTTGTATTTACGCACTGATATCACTATAATTTCACATAAAAACTTTACTTAAAATAACGTGACGCCACTCCAGTACACTGATAACGGTTTTGTATTTGTCACTGTTCACTATTGACAACGAAATCAATTAATTTTGTCGGAGCTGTTTACAATACGTCTATCCGTGTCAACCCTTGAGGGGAGGATACAATTTTCAACTGAACTAATTTAACTAAGAGTATAAATCTTACTGTTGATGGATCTGGACATTGTACCATATTTTAAACTTCAATCGCTATTAAGTATATAAGCCATAACATTGCTTATATACTAATAGAACTAAAAACTTATGAACTGATTTTATGTAACTATAACTAAGTAAATAATTTTCTAGTTGCTTATTTATAAGAAGAACAGATCTAAGAAGAGTTGATTATTTATTGAACGAGTGGATTCCATATGTTTTATAGAGTACGGATAACCTGAACTGATTTCGTATATATTATTGAAATATAACTGTTGTGAATACTGGGAGGGGAAGTCTAATGGAAATGGTTGATGATGTTTATATCTATTTATTGATGTGGATCTTATTATAATGTAAATAACGAGTTATTGATCTACAGAGAAATTCTTATGTATTATAAATTGACAAAACCCTATGACATTACATGATTTGACAAAGTGGTTATTGCTGATTACTGACAATGACATATATATTATATTATGTTAAAGTATTACTTGTACGTCTTTGTTGTTCAGATATATTAAAGAGGAAGGTTATATACTTACCTTTAATGATAAATAAATTGATTGAAATACTATGTTCATATGAGAGACATTACGAATGCATAACCCCTTTTGTTTTGGTACAAAGATGTATAAAAACACATATTTTATAATCAATTACTATGAAGGTAATTGTTAATAGCTGAGAGAATGGAGATTGTTTCACCCTGAGACACACTAAATAGCCCATGCAAGCATTACATCATATACATATTATCGTGGAAAACACGCAACGTGGGATTAACATTAAAGCAACATTTAAAATGCTTGAGAATTCTGAAAGATTTGGTTCTTATTTATGTTAGGAAGAAATTATCTTCCTTATGGACTCTTGGCAGCCTTGTAAATATAAATAATGATTTAACTAGGAAGAAATTATCTTCCTTTGTTACTCTTGGCATCCCGGTATATATAAATAATGATTTAACTTCACTCTGAGGAATTACATAAAAGTATCTCCAGCCGGCAGGCTTTGGGCTAGACAGTGATACCAAATATTCAGTTTACTGGATATTAAAGTAGCCTAGTATAGCTGTGAAATGGCTGCACCGTTGGACTCAAGTCTAGTTCTTACTTGTTGGGTTGAGGATGGTTGATGAATCTAACCGGAACTGGACATACAGTTCCAAGACAGACATTACCGACAAAATCTTGTGAAATTCCCGAAACAGACAAAATAAGTCATTACACCAAAACAAATCATAAATAACGCTTTATTTAACCTTCAAGTTTGTCTTTCATATGAATGTTAAATACATAAAATAAAGTTACTCATTTACAAAAGATTAATATTGGCCAAGGAAGTGAATTATAAACACTAATAAATATTATGACAACATGTTTTATACTCAAATACTACAAATCATATATTCATATTTCTTAAACCATCTGAAGAAGCTAAATACAAAATTATTACCTTTTATATAAACAAAAATCTATTTTATTAGGATAGGGAATTTATTTAGAAACCGCTCAGCAATTTTTCATATTCCAACAGAAGTCGGAGGTCTAATCCTTCACCCTGCAAGAGAGAGTTACAACGCGTCTTCAAACATCGTGTGAAGACAACACCCAAGTTAGTCGCTTTTCATATTTTCTTACACAATTTCTATATTTTCCTAAATGTTTATTTTACATGTGTTCTCCTTTAAAACAGCTCAACCAAAAATATAACAGAACTACCTTTAACCAAATACGTTAATTTTCATCAAACTGTTCATTTAACTTAGACGATCACATAAGCCATTTAAATATTAAACTTCTATAAGCAATTATGATTATAACATTTCAATAAACTTCAATTTTATGAGTAATCTAGACGATCACATAAAAACTTTACATCTATTCTTTAAATCAGCAATTTTAATAGCAGCGTTTCACAGAACTTTACTTCCGTAGTAAAATAGGAATTATTCAATAGCATTTTTACTTAGGCTAGGCGATTAGAACCTTACAACCTACCTATACCTGCCAACATAGAAAAAATAGTAGTAATAGTAGTAGTAGTAATAGTATAGTAGTAGGAACTTAGGTACTCAACTGAAAATCGAACCCTGGGCCTTCTCCGCTCTTGTCATGAGCTTGGTACTTAAACCACTAAAACGTTTATACAACAAATAATTAATTAACGTATAAGCAGAATAAAAAAAAAACGAATGCGTTTATTGTTGTTTATTTATAATATCCTATAATAATATACTGAAATGATTCCTATTAGAATAAACTAAGATGGGCTGTAGTTTTTTTTAATTGATTTTGTTTATCGATTTATTAATAGTTTATTTACACTAATTACGAGTTATCACTATAACTCGTAATTAGTAATAATAATAATAATAATCGGGACAATCCCACACCAATTACCTAGCCCCAAACTAGGATACCCTGTAATATGGGCACTAGATAACGGAAAACATACATAAATACGAATATCAACATCCATGACTCGGAAACAAACATTTCTGCTCATCACACAAATGATTGCACCTTGCAGGATTCGAACACGCTACCGTTTGATTTCGTTCCTAGGGTTACTAGCCACTAGACCACCCGGCCGTCAAAAAAACACTAATCAACACTATAATTATTCGTAATTAGTATCAATAAACACTAATCAACACTATAATTATTCGTAATTAGTATCAATTCACAGCGATTTCCGGTCATTTCTATTCATTTTTATTCTTATTTTTTAAATAACTGTTTCCGAAAGTTATTATTTTACTAAGAAATAATCACATTATTTTATATGGTCAATAATGTGGATAGATTTCGTGTCCGCAGAATTTAACTTTTAAAAGTCTTGCACAGCTATTTCCGGTCATTTCTATTGATATTAATTGTTTTTATTTTAATAACAATTCCAGATGTTATTGTTTTAATAAGAATGAATTAAATTATGTTAAATAGTCAATAATGTAGATAGATTTCGTGTCCGCGGCATTTAACATTTAAAAGTCTTGGAAGCCGAAAGCTGGCATCCTGTTTTAAGAATTATAACGATAATGTTGACACAATCTCAACAATATCGGCTATTGGTCAGAATAGATTATATTTTTAGACAGAGTTCTAAGTTTAATTGTTCATTGAAGTTAGTTATATTATTAATTTTATCATCACAAATTAAATTGTTTTTAGAATGTACTGTGTTGATAGTTATCTAAAGTAAATTTAAGAATTATAACGATAATGTTGACACAATCTCAACAATATCAGCTATTGGTCAGAATAGATTATAACAAAAAACTATACAAAAAACTACGATTATGGCAAAAAACTTAACTAACTACTTAGGTACTAACTTATTTCTTCAATGTTTTTATTTTGTGTACTTGTTTTTTGCCATAAATAAAGCTATGTCTATGTCTATATTTTTAGACAGAGTTCTAAGTTTATTGTTCATTGACGTTAGTTCTTCATCAGAATATAGCTAGTGTCATATCCAAGAGAGATGTCTTGGATGTAACAATTTCAGAACTACATGATCAAGGTCAAAAACCAGACATACTTTGTCTGTCAGAAACATTTATTGGATTGGATAATGAAGGCAGTATCAACATATCTGGTTATAGTTTAGCATCTAATTATAGTAGAAGGGATAGAAAACATAGGGGGGGGAGTTTCTATATTGGTTAAGAGAGGTCTGCCAAATAGAGAACTTGTATTATTAGAACAATATGCTGAAGACAAGCAATTTGAGTGTTGTGGTATTATTATTCCATCTCATAGTATTATTGTAATCTGTCTCTATCGTATACCATCTCCTAACAGCGCTTTATTTATTTCAAAATTGGACTTGGTTTTATTCAGTCTTACCAAAACATATCTGAGATATAAAATTGTTCTCGCGGGTGATTTTAATATTAACACGCTTAAACCAAGTAACTCAACTGCTGACTTACAATACTTAGCACAAAATTATAATCTTAATTTTCATATTACCGAACCTACCAGACAAGAATCTTGTATAGACCATTTACTTAGTAATGTTCAAGGCGCTGTTGGCAAGTTATTTGAACTTGGTCTCTCGGACCACAATACAGCCCAAATGCTGTATGTCCCAATAAAAAGTAAGACTTTACTTCCTTCTATCTTTTACACAACTAAAAAAGACTATAGTGACGAGAACATGCGTAAGTTCCACTACTGCCTAGCACAGTTGTCCTTTTCGGAGGTTTACAATAAAAACGATTTAAATGCAGCATTCGAAGCTTTTTGTGATACTTTTACTTTATTTTATAAGTTGTGTTTTCCTACTGCCCTGATCAAATTGACATATAAATATAACAGACCTAGGTGGATTACAAAAGGAATACGGAAATGTTGTAGAACCAAGAGATCACTGCGTTACAAATACTATAGAGACAGATCGAGAGGTAACAAAAAGAAATATCAGTCTTATTCTAAAGTCCTTCGACGGTGTTTGCATGGAGCACAAAAGATATTCAATGATAAATACTTACGTAACTCAAAAAATATGTGCCGTGCGTCTTGGAAGCTGATAAAAACGGAAAAAAATGACGTGAATGATCATGAATTTATTACGAAAATTAAAGTAAATGACATAATAATTTCTAATCTAACTGACATTACAAATGAATTTAATAACTATTTAATTGAATTGACTAATCGTGTTATGACCAATGATACTAAAAACACGAATAAAAAACGCATACAAAGTAGTATGTTTTTAAGGCCATGCTCCCTGACAGAAATAATAAACATTATCCAATCTCTTAACAACACAAATTCAGAGGGATTCGATGAAATCTCGACTAAAGTTGTAAAACATTGTAAAGTAATTTTAGCACCTGTCTTTGCATTTCTAGTAAATTTATCCTTCGAAACAGGTTTTTTTCCCGACATGCTAAAATTATCAGTTGTAAAACCTTTGTACAAAAAAGGGGAAAAAGAAGATATTAGTAACTATCGCCCTATTGCGTTAACACCGGTATTTTCAAAAATTTTTGAAAAAGCTTTTCATAAAAGAGTTATCGGTTTCGCTGAAAAATTTGGAATTATCAAAAACGAACAATTTGGATTCCAAAGTAATAAATCAACAGTACATGCAATCTATAATTTAATTCATGAAGTGACCAAAAATATTGACAGAAAAATATTATGTAGTGTTATATTTTTTGACATGACCCGAGCTTTTGATTTCGTTTCCCATGATATATTGATAAACAAATTAGAAAATCTTGGTATCCGAGGACCGGCATTAAATTGGCTGGCTTCATATCTTCGAGACAGAAAACAGTATGTGGAATTAACTGGTTTAAATCATGAATCTGTGATAACAAAATACAAATCCGACTGTAGAGTAAACGCATGTGGTGTGCCCCAAGGTAGTGTTCTTGGGCCTTTACTTTTTTTACTTTACATAAATGATCTCCCTGACGTAACAAAATATAAATGTACTTTATTTGCCGATGACATTTCAATAATTATCCCCCGTAATGATAGTATCAGTAATTATGAAGATGAAATTAATAATACCATTAATGATGTGACAACTTGGTTAAATGCAAATAATTTGAATGTAAATTTTACAAAAACAAACTACATACAATTTCAAAATTATGGTAATTAGCAGCTTATGCTTCATATTAATTACAACAACACTGTTATTGATGAAGTATATGAAAATAAATTTTTGGGAATATTCATGGACAAAAATTTAAATTGGAAGTCTCACGTACATTATCTGTGTATTAAATTGAACCGGTACGTTTATGTTCTCAATAGGTTGAGACAAACCTCGGCGCTAAGTACGGTGCTAGCAGCTTATCATGGTTATGTATCCTCAGTACTAAAATACGGTTTATTAGTGTGGGGCAACTCAACAGACGTCAATAAAGTATTCATAGCCCAGAAGAAATGCGTACTGTGTGGTGTGCCTCCATTTGAGTCTTGTAAACCTCTATTTAAGAGGCTCAATATTATACCCCTTCCATGCATGTATATTTTTGAGCTTGCAACGTTTGTAAAAACAAACCCCCAATATTTCAGGACGGCACGTGAAATTTACCCCAGAAATACGAGAAATCCGGACAGACTGGTCTATGATACACATCCTAAGACTACGCTTTATCATAAGCAATGTCATGCCATGTGTATTAAAGTGTTTAATGCTTTGCCAAGAGATATTAAAATACTCGATGTAAAAATATTCAAAAAGAACTTATTATGCTGGTTACGCACTAAAAATTATTATTCTATTAGTGAATTATTAAATAAAATGTAACTTTGACTTAACTTTGTGTATTTCTGTATTCAAATCAAATTTGTACTCTTTGACATAATAGAAATTCATACCTATTGTAATCAATTAATTAATTCAATGATTCTGAGCTTATATTATGTACTTAGATTATAATATTGCATGCTGTAGAATATGTTGCACACCCCTGAAGGGGGTAGATTGTATGGATCTTTAGCTTTACATTATTATCTTTACCAACTTTCTTCTACCTACATCTGTGACAATAATAAATTTCATTTCATTTCATTTCATTAGTTAAATTATTAATTTTATCATCACAAATTAAATTGTGATAAGAATGTACTGTGTAGGTACAAACTTCTCTATTGATGATATTACTGTTATCTCTCAAAGTGTACATGTGTTTATATATCATTCTTGAGGACTAGGCGCGAATATAATGATTAATTAAATTAACTTACCTGTAAGTGAAGTTCTATCATAATTATAGGAGTGCCTAGTCCGAAAAGATTGATAGCCCACCATCCCTATATTTCTTATTCCCAGTCCAAAGACTCTTGCGGTATTATTATCAATAAATGCAGATTATCCAGCTCTAAAAAAGGAAGTAACTAGAAATATGAGAATACGGGAAGCTTTTAATAAATCAAAGACGATTTTGTAATCTTCTTTTAATTATAGGAGTGCCTAGTCCGAAAAGATTGATAGCCCACCATCCCTATATTTCTTATTCCCAGTCCAAAGACTCTTGCGGTATTATTATCAATAAATGCAGATTATCCAGCTCTAAAAAAGGAAGTAACTAGAAATATGAGAATACGGGAAGCTTTTAATAAATCAAAGACGATTTTGTAATCTTCTTTTAATTATAGGAGTGCCTAGTCCGAAAAGATTGATAGCCCACCATCCCTATATTTCTTATTCCCAGTCCAAAGACTCTTGCGGTATTATTATCAATAAATGCAGATTATCCAGCTCTAAAAAAGGAAGTAACTAGAAATATGAGAATACGGGAAGCTTTTAATAAATCAAAGACGATTTTGTAATCTTCTTTTAATTATAGGAGTGCCTAGTCCGAAAAGATTGATAGCCCACCATCCCTATATTTCTTATTCCCAGTCCAAAGACTCTTGCGGTATTATTATCAATAAATGCAGATTATCCAGCTCTAAAAAAGGAAGTAACTAGAAATATGAGAATACGGGAAGCTTTTAATAAATCAAAGACGATTTTGTAATCTTCTTTTAATTATAGGAGTGCCTAGTCCGAAAAGATTGATAGCCCACCATCCCTATATTTCTTATTCCCAGTCCAAAGACTCTTGCGGTATTATTATCAATAAATGCAGATTATCCAGCTCTAAAAAAGGAAGTAACTAGAAATATGAGAATACGGGAAGCTTTTAATAAAGCAAAGAAGACTTTGTCATCTTCTTTCTCTCAATTTTTTTTTTTTTTTTTTTTTTTTTTTAATTACTGCTTTGTCATCGGTCTTTGACAGGTGTGCAAAATTTGAATGAAATCTGACCGTTTAAAGTGGGTCATAATAGCGTCCAAAGGAGTCGGTTACAAACATACAAACATACAAGTGAAGCTAATATAAAGCGTATGGCCGTCTGACCAATATGGCAAAATTTTCAAATCACTTTAAAAAAAAGGTTCAGACGGTTAGTAGTGCGAAGGGTAACAAACAGACATACAGACGGAGTAACTTTCACTTTTTATAATATTAGTATGAATTGTAGGATGAAACATTTATTATTGTAGAATAAAAACTAACCAATATTAGGTTAGGTAGGTACAAATTCTAGTCTTCACAATAAAATATATGTAAGCTGTATTGCGGAGCTCGGTTATGGGTAAAAGTATTTTTCATTAGGCGATGTTATTGAATAAAATATCTGGAGAATATGATATCAGGTCGGCGAACTCGAGATCTGTACAAAACAATTTTATCGAAGTCTCTTTACTTGTACTCGTATGTTAGGGGAGAATATTTATTTTTATGGAACTCTGTTTTGTTGTTTATTCGTATATACTCACTTAATACAAGTCTTTTATCGTATTTTATATGATTATGGTAAGCTGCAGCTGCAGTCTTGTCATGTCAGTTAGAGATGATCAGGTTTTGTTGGAGATAATTTAGGGTGTTAGTTATTCATATAATATGTAGCAGTAGTCAGTACCTACCTAAGCATAGTTACAAAATGGTGATGTTCGTGAAAGAGGCACGTGTATGTAATTATTTTATTATTTCTGAACTGACAAACCTTTGCATGCGCCGCGGAAATAGACCGGACGACATAGCCCAGCTCCCCAGATGCACAAGCGGACCCCAGGCTCAGTACTAACCTGAAATACAGGGATGGATTTTTAAGACGGGACAGTAAGGGCAGGTACCTTAACCGTTATAAGAGTTAGGAGGATGGAGGTCAAAATATATTTATAAATAAAGGAGTCTCATGTGAACGTTTTTCTGTAGCTATAACGGTTAAGGTAATTTCGTACAAAATGTATGGGAAAAGTTTTTTGCAATTTCTGACATTTCTAGTACTCAAACCTCAGTGGGCCCAGTAGAGAGTTTTGATCCTTTTATGAAACAGGATCGATTGGAATCAAAAAAAGTTTTATTGTATAATTACTATGTTCTTGCTGACTGTACATTTTTTCCAAAATCTGTGAATGCAGTTCAGAATATCTCAAAAAGTTATGGATTGTCTCAATGATAATAAGATTGAACGTTTTCCTGTAACTGTATACCAGCCTGTATATACTTTTAGAAAACATTATGCCACATAACGTTTGAAAATAATTGGCTAAGTAATCTGTTTCAGTGTAGGAAACGAAAAATAATTCCAAATAATACCTACCTATTGTTAACAGCACACACTCAGCGGGCACGTTAATATCGACCCATTTTTATCAGTGGAATAACTCGTAAATGAATATAAATAACTAGCTTAAAAGCTAAAAAAACACCCCTACCCTGCCAAAAAATACTTATCGCTATAAATTATATACTTTTGGAATGTGCTTATCAAGACCTTCAATTTGATACCCTTCTTGTAAATTATGAAGAAAAACATTTTTTTTCTCCTTTGAAAATGGCGCCATACTGCCACCAAATCGAACTTTAAAAAAAAAATGCCTATGTTACTGGGGGGAATGTAAGGATTCTAACGATACCCCATACGTCCAAATCTATTCGGGCATTTAAAAGTTATGGTGGAATAAAGAAACTCACATACATTCGTACATACAAACATACATGAATTCTATAAACATTACACTCCTTTTTTTAGGCAGTCGTGTAAAAAACACCTAAGTACCTACCTGCATATTTTTTTCAGAGGATAATATTCCACGTCTTTCTAATGTGACGGGAAAACATAGTCGTATGAAATGTGCGCTTGTGCCAAGTTGTGAGTAGAGGGTTCGTGGAAATATTTTCATTACTGAAGCGGCAGTCACATTAATTAACAAATAGTTGCACGAATCGTCCAAAGCCATAGTACGAGCAACGTAAAAATATATTAGCTTTTTACTATAGTACTGTCTCTGTGCTATGTTATGTCTATGCATGTAGAGATAGGACTTATGGATCCCGAGAGGATGCCAGATTCTTCCTATGGTAGAGGAGCAGATTCTTTTTCTATTCCCTCTTCGGTGCTAAGCTAACAGATATGCTAAGGTAAGTTCGAGTACATAATACCATCTACTCTGGCGGAGAGCTTTCAGCTCTACAATCTTTGCTAAAACAAATATGTAAGTTTTAAGTTTCAGCTAGGTAGGTAGGTATAACAGTGTACTGAAAACAAAACAATCATCTAATTTACAGTAATCCCCTAGATATAAGGTATCTTAGAATACACACGAATCGTCCAAAGCCATAGAACGAGTAACGTAAAAAAAAAGAAAGAGTTTTACTATAGTACCTACCTATTGTCTCTGTGTTATGTCTATGCATGTAGTGATAGCACTTTGATGCAAGATTCTAACTACCATAGAGAAACATTTTATTTTTCTATTCCCTCTTCGGTGCTAAGCTAACAGATATATTTAGGTAAGTTAGAGCACATAATAGCTTTTACGCTGTCGGAAAGCTTCAGCTCCACAATCTTTGTTAAACCAAATGTATGTTTAAGGCTTCAGCTATGTAGGGTTAATAGTTACTTAGAATAGTGCAATGAAAGAAGAAACTGAAGAATCAATATAACAGAAATCCCGTACATACGAGGTACGAGTAGCTTAAGTAGCGCACACAAAAGAACAAAAGATACGAGTATAAACAGAAATTGCTGCGATACAAGCAAACGATATAAACTGTAGCGCAACAAGAAAACTAACAAGAAAAGTTTTCTTTTTAATTTCTATTCAAAAGAAAACTGGTACCTTATAAACGTAGGTAAGTTAAAAGCACTTTTGTTAATTGAAAGTTGTTTACCGAGCACTAGCAGGTTACATCGATTTGTTAGCGCTTAATAGAGTTAGTTACCTATCGATCCCGCCGCGCCGTCGGGCTCTGCGCCGGGAATGAGTTATGCAGAGGGTTTTGTGGTCACGTTAAGTTTTAGCGGTCGTCAATATGTGAACGTTATGCAAGGGGACACTCGGAGAGGGCATTCGGCGTCAGGCGGTCTACGATCTGCGATAGTACAGAAGTTCACTTCGATCACGCCCCGCCCCGCCACTTTGGCTTACTGCAGTTACTGCGCTGTTACATCTGAGGGCGACGCCATGGCTATCAAAGCAGCGACTAACAGCAATGGATGAATAGGTGTAGTATAAGTGAATATTCTTGTAGCGTTACTCCTAATAGGTAATAACGTAACCATTCGAGGTGTGCATGAAATATAAAAGGGTCATGAAAAAGGTAGTGGGTGTAGGCAACTGTTATATAACAAAGCAACCAGTCGGAGTACTTACCTACAATTTGAAGCTTTTATTTTCATGTGAGTTAATATTTGGAAACAGGAATTGGTTAAGTAGGAATCTGGATCAATGTCCGTTACTACTTACGGTAGGCCGTCAAGAAGAAGGAAAAAATGTGGCACTTATCACAATGTAAATAAAAAAATGGGGCTTGTGCCACAGAATAAATAATGGAACACGCTTATGCTCAGCATTAATTTCCAATGTTTAGACACTAGATTCTGATTTTGTAAACTTTGTACTGGATGCGGGTGGTGTACCTACCTGCCTACATGTTTTTGAAATAATGTAACTTAATCGAATAGTGTAAAACCATTGTAAAACAATAAAACCATATAATATGTAATATTGACAGGCGGGCGACTGGTAGGAGAGAAATGTACTTTTTTTTAAGTTAAAAGCTTTTATTTAACTTCACTTGTACTCGTATGTATGTATTTATCTATCTATGTATCTCTGTATTTCTGCCTTTTCTGGAATCTTGCAATTCAAATTTCGAGCATTTCATAATTAGCTAACCGACTGAAACTCTCAGAGTAGCTCACAAATCGTATGAATCAATGAAAACAGAATAAAGAAAATTAAAAGAAACCTTGGAATCTTACAGTGAAATAGTAATAAAACAAAAAATATATAAATAAAATTAAAAGTAAATTTTTATTTTATTTATATTTTAAAATTATTCCTCATTAGAATAATTATGTAAATGCTCGGTTTTCTAATATAGCCGAATAAAACAAGCTTTAGGTTATACGTTTTAGGCTGGATTCGACCAAACGAGAGTAAATTTAATATTAGAATAGTGGCATAGAAATGACGGAATAACCACCATTTGTATATGCTACTATTCTAAGAATAAAATTTACTCTCGTTTGGTCGAATCCAGCCTTGAAGTGATAGGAAATTGGAATTGTTTCTTAGTAAAATATAAGTATATTTCTTTTTATAAAAACTCCGAACAAAACTGAAAATAGGCAAGCAAACTTTAGATTTTAGATTTTGATATATAAGATGCAGTCGAAGGCATCATGCATTTCATTTCTCCTTTGACGTGCTCAGCTAGTAGAACCTTCCTCTTGCCTCCAGACTGCATCTTATAATTCAAAATTAAAAATCTAAAGCTTGTTTAAATTTAAAGCTCTTTTTAGTTTTGTTCACAGTCGGGTTTTTTGTTTTTTAGTATTTTTTTTAGTTTCCCTTACTTTTGGAACGGACTTTTAAGACTAGGCTCCAATATTTAAGGGTTTTTTTCCATAAATACGCTGGGTCAACCACAAACCTGATAAATGCGAAACTTATCATCATACGAGTATATTCTTGAGATCTTTATCTCTCCGTGACCAAGACAAAAACGTGATTAACAGAATTTCATTCGATACATTTTCTTATGAAAAATAAAGTTATTTTCAGTGATATTTTCATTTTGCTACTCATTTTGCTGCTTAAGTTTTATCTCTAAAATAAATCTCACAGCAAGAAAATATACTTTATTATCCACCGTCAATACAAAATTTATCCATCTAAATTATTAGCCTGCCTATAAAATAAATAACTTTTGAGACTTACGTTATTTAGTTCCGAGCTAAATTGTGTGCTCCTACAGCGCTTGCGATATTCAACCTTGTTACGCAGGCACTTCAGTGCTTATTGCGGGTAGCGGGTGGCAGAGTGTAAAGGCAGAACTAGCTTGTGAAAATGAATGTATTAATTAAGCCTGGCCTTATAGACCTTCATTTTGATATCTCACGATAAGCAGCAGCGATAGGCAGCTGTAAGCCACCATATTAGTTTTCTTGACACTTCACTTCAGGCTCAGTGCCCCGCGACTGCCGCGCCAGCCAAAACTGAGTACAAAAACCGGTTACAGCCTAAACATCTTGACGGATTTGGATACGCGTAAGAAACGTACAAACAAACAAACATATACAACCCAAACCTCCGCAATAAGTATAAGAACATACGAAAAAAATATCATATGGAAGCGTTATTCGGATCTTCACTCAATACTTTTGTGAAGATCCTGTGATTAAGATTTTACAATTTGAGATCATGCTGCTCTCTAGATCCATTGGTTGCGGAGATCAGTCAATATTTTTTTCTGTTGCCCCTCTTAAGGCCGTTTACTGAATAAACAACGTTTGGTCCTTCGTTTGCTACTTCAGTTTGAAATTATAATCGCTTTGCGACGAATCCGTTTACTGATACAATTTTACGCAATTTGGTTTCGTTTAACTACCGTTACTGACGTCAATTTCAGCGTAAAATGGTTGGTATGTTTATAAATTATCGTCACCTCATGAATCAACTTTTAGCCTCGACGAAAATTATGTATGTAGGTATAACCTATTCAGGACAAAGCGACGGAAAAAATGGGGTAAAGCAGTGAACAAAGACTCGGAGTGACGGGTAAAAATTTCAGGGAATCACGTTTAAGACAACTACCTACATGTGAAGGCCTCTAAACAATATAAAACACACCTAAGCATCAAATGGAAGGGGTAGGCAGGGGAGGTAAGCCTTCACATCGCAAGATAAGGCACGCGCGGCCGCTACAGCGAATTTCATCACGTCACGACCCTCGCTGTTGTGCGTCTTTATTTACCAACTTTACAGCAAAAAACAAAACCTGCACGTTATCGCATCAACAATTTTAAACGTCTTCAATTTCTTTCTTTTTAACCGAGTAATGAGGAAGGGTAATGAGTTTAACAGTCTACGTATGTACGTACTCGTATGTACGTAAGTGGTTCCACTTGTTGATTTTGACAAACAAGGTAGGTTCGAGTACCTCAAATCAATCAATTCGTCTTCCCTTTTTTTTTTACGCGACTACTGCGAAGTAAATGTAGATTTACGTGTTCAAACTAAAAACTTGGTCCGATTGTGACAAGCGAGGTATGAATCGATTTGTCTTCATCGGGAGATTGTCATAGGCTATTTCTTACCTGATCGTAGGCGGTAGTCGGGTTTTAGTTTTTGAACTATTGTCTTGTCTGTGGTCATGTTAAGCAACTCGAAAAGAGAGGGGTGTTATGAGTTTAGGGTCTACACCATTGTATGTATCCGTGTGTCTGTCTGTGGCAACGTAGCTCCCAAAAGAAAGAACCGATTTTGTTGCGGTTTTTTCTGTTTGAAAGCTGATGTGATCGAGATGGTTCTTAGCTATAATAGGGGCAGGGGGGTGGGGAGCAGGATCGTAGCTCCCAAACGAATGGACCGATTTTGATGCGGTTTTTACCCGACTGCACGGAGGGTTATCTGTTTGGGTTGTATGTATGCTTGTTTGTTTGTGTTCGTTTCTTAGGCGTTTTTTACAGCCTAAACGGCTTGATGGATTTTGATAAATGAGGAATCATTGGATTTGCATATATCTTATAGCACTCTTATTATCTTGATCATAAGAGTGCTATAAGATATATGCTATTTCAAGAAAAACAAACATGGCGGCTTACAGCTGCCATGTTATATTCCCGACGGAACAAAAAATTATCATAACCTATCGAGTAAGGTAACATAATGAAGGTCTTTAAAAGACCATTTCAAAATTATAATTCTAGTAACTAAACAGTAGCAATAATAATTATCTTATAAGTTTATTACAACATTTAAAATTTTAGATTATTCATGTCAATGTAAATACTATAGTCTAATTTTGCAATTGCAAATATTAAAGTAAAGTAAAATCTTAGTAAAATAAAAAGGAACATTAAATTTATATAAATACTAGCTGTGCCCCGCGTTTCACCCGCGTCCCTCCGGAACAGTGCATTTTTCCGGGATAAAAAGTAGTCCATGTGTTAATCCAGGGTATAAGCTACCTACATACCAAATTTCATTCAAATCCGTTCAGCCGTTTAGGCGTGAAGAAGTAACAAACATACTCTTACAAAACTTTCGACTTTATAATATTAATGTAATAATTTTTGCGGTCGGTGTGCTCTTATTCAGTAATTTTGTTCGCAGTCGGGTTTTTGTATTTATATAATAACTAGCTTTTGCTCGCGACTTCTTCCGCGCGGAATACATTTTATCGCGTTGACACTCTGGCCTGTCACTTTGACACCTATCACTTTTACACTTATCACTTTGGCACCTGTTCTTTGACACTTGTCACTTTGACACCTGTCACTTTGACACCTGTCACTTTGACACCTGTCACTTTGAGTCATCGATGGCAATTTCCATACAAAATTAACAATTTAGATTTTTTAATAAAATTAAACCTAAATCGGGATGAAAGGTACCCTATGTCCTTTTCAGTACCCCTAACAACTTGTCTGCAAAATTTCATAATGTTCGGTTGAGTAGTTAAGGCGTGAAAGCGTAACAAACAAACTTACTTTCACATTTATTATATTAGTAGGATTTTACTTTTTTATGTTTGAAAGCTGATGTGATCGAGACGGTTCTTAGCTATTAGAAGGGGGGCTTACATACATTTTTAATTTGTGGTTTATTTTAAGACCAGGCTCTGCTTTTTAAGGGTTTTTTGCATAAATATGCTGGGTCAATCACAAACCTGATAAATGTGAAACTTAACATATAGGTTTTTGAGATCTTTATCTCTCTAAGACTAAGACAAAAACATGATTAACAAAATTCCATTCGATACATTTTCTTATCCAAAATTACGTTATTTTCGGTAATGTTTACATTTTACTACTCAACGGGTTAAGTTTTATCTCTAAAATAAATCTCACAGCAAGAAAATATAGTTTATTATCTAAGGCTAAGACAAAATTTACCTAATTAAATTATTAGCCTGCCAATAAAATAAATAACTTTTGAGACATACGTCATTTAGTTCCGAGCTAAATTGTGTATTCAAACAGCACGCGATATTCAACCTTGTTACGCAGGCACTTCAGTGCTTATTGCGGGTAGCGGGTGGCACAGTGTAGGGTAGGTGGCAGGGAAGTGGGGAGTGGGAAAATGTAACCTTGTAGCTTGGCCTTAAATGGCGCTGGGCGCTGCGCTTGTACTTTGTATTGTAAGAACTTGTAAGGACAAAGGTAGGTAAAGTTGCAGCAGTATAATAGCTGCGCCGCACATTTTGTAGTGGGCAATGGGCTATGATAGATTTTTCTTTTTTAGGCACTGGCCAGTTTCTTTCGCTGCTACATACATTTACGAGTGAAACGTGCATTTTCACCTTTTAATAGAAACCTTGGTGTCGGTAGGAAACATTTAATCTAGATTCTCATCTACTTCTACACTTCTACACTCATATTATAAAGAGGAAACATTTGATTGTATGTTAATTAGTTTGTTTTTAATGGATAGACTCAAAAAAAACTGACCCTATTTTAAAAATTCGAACACATAAAGAAAGCGAAATTATTTGCGAGTAACACTAGCAGACCCTTATTTTTCAAAAAATTAGAGTTCCCTTCAAAAATTGCAATAATGTAACCCGAGGTACCATATTTTGCAAAAATGACGATTACTTTGTTTACGGAACGTTGCCGTGGAAACGAAATCACAAAACATCTAATAAATATTGATATAGTATTAGTATGTATTATTAGCATAGAAAATTTCTCTATGCTAATAATACACGAAATAATTACAAGTCTGTCAAGTACGTGAGTAATAATGCTGTTGTCTATGGTCAAAAGGACTGCTGCCAATGATTTTTAATTACGCTTACTTGCGTTTTTTTTAGGAGTTACGACTTGTATCAATAATGGCGTTAATGCCAGTAAACGTAATTCAACTTAACACAACACCTAACACCACTAACCTGTTAACAGTAACCTAATTAATTCAACCTCCTTGCGTTAAGTAATAGAACGTTGCTCCTTGAAGTAATAGAACAGAATAAATACATAATTGGTACATAATAGTAAGGAATTGTTGCTACATTTAAGTATGTGTAAATAAAGTATTTAGTGTAAGGAATTGTTGCAAAACGTTTGTGCAAATTAAGAATTTAATGTAAGGAATTATTCTTACGTTATATTTGTGCAAATAAACATTTTATGTAAGAAATTGTTGTTGTTCTATTTCTCCAAATAAAGTACCTACTAATTTTATCTTTCTATATCTACCCGTGCGAAGCCGGGGCGGGTCGCTAGTTGAACATTAATAAAAAGATAAAAGATCTCTCCTGATTTTTCATGCCTAAAGACGTTAGCCGACAGCTGCGCACGCACGGATGTGTAGATTTATAACCTCAAGACACGCGTGGCATTATGTTCTGCCAAATAACGTCGACTTTATATAAAGTAAATGCCTGCACAAATCTCGATCCATGCACAAGTCTAGTGATCCTCAAGTTAACGAAATTGAACAGAGAGGGTGAGGAACTGAGCACCCAGCAGTCAAAAATCAGTAAAGCTTTGAAATAGGTCGACACAAAGAATGTCTACTTAGGTACGTATGCGGCTATAGAAAATCGTCGCCGACCGAATTTCCCTCTGCGTCCTGGTGGTAGCCGTCGTCAAAGGGATTTAAGTATCACAGAACCAGGATTGACATATATGTACAAAGAGAAACCAAATTACGTTAGAAAGATACAGTGCTAGTGGTAATTCGACCTATTTTTACACGACTGCACGGAGGGTTATGTGTTTGGGTTGTGTGTGTTTGTTTGTTTGTATGTATGTTTCTTAGGCGCGTCCTAAAGCCTAAAAGGCTTGATGGATTTTGATAAATGAGGTATCATTGGATTTGCCTAGATCACGAGAGTGCTATAGAATATATGATGTGTCAAGAAAACTAATTACCAAAACCTATCGAGTGAGGTATCATAATGAAAGTGTTTAAAATACCATTTTAAAAATATATAATTCTTATAACTAAACAGTAGCAATTGAATTTTAAGCTTTTTTCAAATTTTTAAATTTTAGTTTATTCAAGATAATGTATCATACTATAGTCTAATGTTGCAATTGCAACTATTAAAGTACATAAAGTAAAATATATAAGTAAAAAAGAAACAAAATTTGTATCAATACTAGTTGCGCCCCGCGGTTTCACGCACGTTCCTTTAGGAACCATGCATTTATACGGGATAAAATGTAGCTTGTGTCCAATTAAGTTATATACCAAATTTTATCCTAATCCGTTCAGCCGTTTACGCGTGAAGAAGTAACACACACATAAATGCACACACACACACACACAAGCACACACACACACACACCAAACACACACAAACACGAACAACAGAACAGGATATGTGCTGTTGTTCTATAACTGACCACCGATTCAGAATACACCTTCGAGAAGAATCGGCAAGAAACTCGAAGGCGAATAAAATCGACTTTAATTACGGGACCTTCGACCTCGTGATCGGTGGTCGACGTTCGAAGTCGGTGTCTGTATCTAATTGTGTTGAAAGATAGTGAAGACGGATTGGACGAATCTATCGCTGCCAACACTGCAACAGCGATTTCATCGTCCGGAAGGTTCCTACTGATTATAAGCTTTTTTTTAATGTTTTTAAATTATGTTATTGGCGACATCTATCATATCTCGCGCAACTTGAGAGAGCTACGAATAGGATCGTAACTTAGCCACAAATTAATTCTACTATTGTATTCAAACAAAAGGTATACTAAACAATAGACTAACCAAACTACATAGACTGTGTACTCTTTGTTTAAATTTCTCACGTTACTCAAGACGCAGCTGTCTTCACCCTGAACGTATAACAGCCCTTCACATGTCGTCTACATTAAAACACTAAAGCTTCACGCATTCAAATTAAATATTCAAGTTGTTGATGAAAAGGCTCTGTGACATTGTAGAAGAAAATACGAGGTATTATGCGAACTAAACAAAATAGGTGAGGGCGCGACGCCACCCGTTACAAATAGGAATAAAGCTATAAATCACGTCGCACAAGGAATCAGGAATCCTATGAACGATTCCCGTGTACGACAATATTGCGAACGACAAAGACCTCCATAAAAAAGGGTGCTGCTGGGTCTAGATTCTTACGTGAATACGGATTCGTTTATTGAATAGGCAATTTTGTCCTTTCCCCGACAATCGCGTCGAATGAAGACCTGTCGAGGAAAATAAGGCGGGAGAATTCAGTTTTAGACATGAATACAATAATGTAGAAAAAATCTACCCACGTGGTTATCCCTTCAGAGATAGCCGAGAAGGGGTCTTAAATTCACGAGTTTCCAACGTACACGAAGCTCGCAAAGTTCACGGGACGTATGATCAGATACCGGAACGAATATTTATTGCAGCAGCACGAAATCTACCCACACCCATTTAAAGCGGATTTTGAGGGAATTTCCAACTATTTAAATGAAATACATTATTAAAACGTATTACACGTAAAAAAAACACTCCAGTAAGTAAGTTAGGCACGGCACTTAACTAGCGCATACCTCAAAAAAAAAAATATTTATTTCTTTTAAGTTTTATACGTTTGAAGTCGTATTTGTTTCATTAGTATTTATTTCTTACTTTTTAGTTTCGTTAAAGAAGGCCTAAGAAAATGAAATAGTTATTCCGTTTGCTAAGAAAAAAGGCATACCTACTGGAAACAGCCCATATCTTTTAAACTACTGAACGGATTTTGATGAAACTTGAACTATTCCCTAAGTTGAAAGATACTGAAACAATTACAAAAATAATTATTGCAGTCGGACTTATAGTTTCCGAGAAATACGTGGACAAACATACATACATACATACTACACATATACACACACATAAATACATACATAAATTCGCGAAATTTGGTATATTTGTTCAGATACTCCTATAGACTAACATAATATATGAATATTAAGCGTTTTTGAAAATATTACATACGTATGTATGTACATACACGAAATTTCGTACATATGCTTAGACACTCATATAAAGTAACCTAGGTATATGAATATTACGCATTTTCAACAATATTACATCGTACATTAACATCATATTGAGAACCAACTTTTTTAAGTGGGTTAAGTATATGGCGCTAAAGCACAGCATATTCGAAACAAGGGATGAATAATTCAAACACAAATCTGTTGGTACGGGCAGCCGGCAGCCGGGCTTTGGGAGAGCCGTGGGTGTGTGCGCTCAAGCTTTTCGGCATTTTTCATCGAATACTAGTACTATCCAAATTCACATCACGTCCGGAACTTTCAATTTTCATCATTACCGTTACAACGCCACATCCCTTGACAAATTTGTTGGACGAAGTATCACGATAGTCTGAATGATCGCAAAGCATTTTCACAAACATATTTTTGATAACTTTTATCCGTCTTGGGTCCGTGTGGTGAATGAAGAAATCATAACATATTGAAAGTAGAAACGTTGGTCAGTTGTATGTCACTTTATAGTTAGTGTGCTAGCTGATTGGCTAGATATTTGTGATTTTAACCGACTTCAATAAAAGGAGGTTATTAAGTTAATGTGTATGCATGTAATATTGTTGAAAATGCGTACTATTTAGCCTATGTGAATATTTAAATAAATGTACCAAAATTTCGCGAATGTATGTAGGTATTTTTGTCCGCGTATCTCTCAGAAACTACAAGTTCGATTTCAATCATTCAATAGTAATAGCTTCAGTATCTTTCAACTTAGGGTATCGTGTAAGTTTCATCAAAATCGATTCAGTCGTTTAAAAGATAAAGACTGTTCACTATTTCCAGTCTGGCTTTCTTCTTAGCGAACGGAATTAAATACTTCATTTTCTTAGGCCAACTTTAACGTAGCTAAAAAGTAATAAATAAATATTCTTTAAAAAAAACAGTCTTCAAATAGTATAAAACTTTTAAGCAATAACTAAGTCGATTTTTTTGAGATCTGTTCCTACTTACTTACTAACTCGGAATGGGCGACGCACAGCATTCATAAACATTAAGTTGATTAAAAACAATCATGCTTTTTGAGGTTTGTGCGACGCCCAACCAACTTAAGTAAGTAAGTAAGTAGGCTACTTACTTATGTTGGTTAGGCGTCGCACCGCACTATAAAAATATATATTTCTTATTAGTTTTATACTATATGAAGTTTTTTTTTTCCTCCTCTATTTTCAGATTTGTTGAAACGAAATCCCCTGGAATATTAAATTCTGATTTTGCTCGTAGACGTAATTTCAATCAAGGTTCTAATTAATATTAGAAACCAACCGCTCTATTCCGTAGCGTATAATAAATCAGCAAAGGACTGCGTGTAACCGGAGCCTCCGGTGTCCGGTGTCGACCAACCTCCCTCGTTGCTTACTACTGTGTTTTCAAATACCAACAGAGTAACACAATATCGGATAACGCTAGTAACCGAGATCACTTGGTAGTTATACAAAATGTAAGAAATTAACAAATACGATTGATTAAAGTGTTGAAAAATGTATTGCTCTGAAAAAACAGTTTGTTGGCCTCTTTTGCAGCCACATGTGCTGGAGCGAATAGGATTAAATTTACTTACATAGGTAATATAGATACCATAATTATGTGAGGAACACAGCTATAACTAACTATGAGGAACACTAGCAGAAAAAAATCGGAATATTACTCTAACCCGGTTTCGAACAATTATGATTATTAGATTCTAGATGCGTCCCGCAGTCTAACCCGCGTGATCAATGATGAAAATTGATGATGATGATGATGAAAAGTAGCCTATATATTAATCCAGGGTATAAGGTATTTCCATTCCAAATTTCACTCAAATCTGTATAGCCGTTTTAGCGTGAAGGAGGAACAAACACACACATACAAACTTTCGCCAATGTAATAGTGTGATTACTAATGATTATTAGATTTTGTATTTTATGCTAAGCAGGCGTTTTAAAATAGTTAGCCAGTTTTTTGGGAGGTAGTTATAGTGAGAAGCGGATACCATAAATCTATATCTTATAGTATTGCAATAAGTACCATAAAGTAAAAAATGGTACTTAAAATAAGCTACTGAAGAAAAATATAATATTTCCAAAATCGTGTCTTTCTGTTTGTTTGTTTGTTCGCGCATTACGTAAACTACTTGATCGATTGCGATTTAATTTTTTTCGAATAGCTTAGGGTTTGAATTAAAAAGTGGTGTAATTGGTATCTCAATCCGATAAGAAGAAGAAAAGATTTTTATCGATTGCTCGGCAGCAATCGATAAAAATCTTTTCGACGTCTGAAGAAATTTTGATCAAATGTTAGTATATTGGTATTTTAGGTCCTGGTATACTTAGTACTTTTAACCTAGAGAAATGACCACGCATGCGAAGCCGCGGGCCGCGGGTACAGCTAGTGAAATAAAAACGGCTCCGAAAAACACTTAAATTTCCAACGAACTGCAGCCCACTTTAATTAATAAAAATCATGTTCAAATTAAAAACCTCCAAATATAATACTGAGCCTCCGAATACAATCCTGGACTTTCGAATGAAATACTAATTGTCATGTAAAATAATACCTACATCTACCGATTTCACCGAGCACGGGCGCCCCGCCTCGACGCGGCTGAAACAAGTAGTAGGTTACCTAGATTGACACAGGTACATCCTTTTAGATTCAAATGCCCATTAAAACTAAAAAAGGGTAAAATAGTATGCAATACAATGTACTGTACTAAGTTTTCAGACCTTTCAGTATTTCTTTTGTAAATTTCCGTATTTACTATCAATACTTTCCGTTTATTTTTTTGCAAATAAGGGCAGCAGTAACCACAGAATAAATAATAGTATGTATGTAATAGGTTTCGAATTCCCATTTTTAATTTACTTTTCAGAGTATTTATTACTAACTACCCAAAACCTAATATGGAACGCACCAGGAGAGCATGGTCAATTAACAACAGTCAATTAACACAGAGGTCAGTGCCTTGATGAAGATAATACATGTTGTACCTAATGCCAGTGAAACTTGATAATATAAATAAACGCAATAAAGTGGATTATGCACCAAGGGGATAAAGCAGTATTACGTCACGGGCTGCATATTGGATCCTGAGCGCGAGGAAGTTAACCGAACTTAGTAGGAACTCTAGAGCCGCCCAAGACGAAGACAGGCTTTATCCTCGAGGTGAATACTCTACTTGTCATACCTTCTGTGAGGCAATAAAAACCCAGGCCTACATAAATAAAGGCAAATCACTATCGCTCGACGACATTTTGTATCAACATGAAAATGTTAAATTACGGAACTGTTAAAATAACACTATCTTTGGTTTCACATTCTTTACAAACGCGCCTTTTAATTATTTTTTTGTTCTGCCTATGTGGCCAGTTCGATTGTCGAATAAAAGAATGAACTCTCTTTACAATGTCCGTATATACGCTAACAGTTTTCATACCATTTTTAACGTTGCAAATTCAAATCACATGGATAGATCGATTAACTCTTATTGAACACCCTAAGTACTTTTTAGAACGAGAGATTTTAACTAAAAATACAGTTTAACAATAACTTTCGCCTTATCGGTCAGAGCGATCTAACCCAGACAAAACGACAATGGGAACTTAATAGACGGATGATGATGATGATGATGGCAAAGATGTCATGGAGGTAATCAATATTGCAGGTAGATACTGTTGGAACATCGTCATTGCATAAGAACTTCATAATCGAGAGTGTCGTAACAATCTTTTTTGCAATCTTGTCAAGAAATTAGCATTTATATTGAGCACTAGTGACTCGCCCTGGCTTCACACGGGTAGCACAGCGCCCACGAGGCATTTTTCTTACTTAAACTTTTAGCATTTTCAAACCAGTAATAAATTCTAAAAAAAACGATAGTAAGCGTGATTCAAAATCTTTGCCAGCAACGCTCGTGGTGCTTTTTGACAGACTTGTTATTATTTCGTTTCCACGGCAACATTTCATTCCGTTCCAGCGAGTAAACGTCATTTTTAAAGGCAAATGTTGCATTGCAGTTTATGTAAGAACAACAATTATTTTGAAAAATAAAATTCACCCCATCTTATTCGCTAATAATGTAGCTTTCTATAGGTGAAAGAATTTTTAAAAGCAGTTCTGTATTTTTCGAGAATAACCATTACAACCAAACAAATATACAAAAAAAAACTTTCCTCCTTATAATATTAGTATAGAAGAAGAGGCATGTATCTTCGTAAATCATAACTCTCAATAGGAAAGGTTTATGTACACGTAAAGCAGTTATCTTAGCTTTATACAAATAACTAAACTACACAAGCTTAGTAGTAGAAGCAGCAACTTCACAGAATTTTCTGTCAAAGGCCGAGGACAAACTAGTTCTACAGAAAAGTTAGTTGTTGTTAGCTAGTATATACAGGTTAGAAAAGTTAGTTGTTGTTAGCTAGTATATATAGGTTAGAAAAGTTAGTTGTTGTTAGCTAGTATATACAGGTTAGAAAAGTTAGTTGTTGTTAGCTAGTATATACCGGTTAGAAAAGTTAGTTGTTGTTAGCTAGTATATACAGGTTAGAAAAGTTAGTTGTTGTTAGCTAGTATATACAGGTTAGAAAAGTTAGTTGTTGTTAGCTAGTATATACAGGTTAGAAAAGTTAGTTGTTGTTAGCTAGTATATACAGGTTAGAAAAGTTAGTTGTTGCTAGCTAGAATATACAGGTTAGAATTTTTTAACCACACCAGGGTGGAAAGTATTATAAATACTGGAGATAGCAAATTTTACTCAAAGGAAACATTCCTTTATTTTTAAAAAGAAACCAAGCTGCATTCAAACATTTATGAAAACTCGCTTGCCACACGGTAATCGAACCTGCTAAAATCGGAAAAAATAACATCCTGTACTTTTATGGCATCAATCGATAGAATCAATCATAAGGATCAAATCTCTTTAATAAATATGGTAAATTAAATTAAAAACTATGAAATCTAAACTTATAAATTCAATGGGACAAGATAAAGCATTATTACTCAAAGGTCGATCAGATTACTTATGTTAGTACTTTATTAACAACTAGCTGTACCCGCGGCTTCGCACGCGTGTTCGTTTCTTTAGGTTCAAAGTACCATAATGTGCTATTCCAAGACCAATATACCAACATTTGAACAACATTTCTTCAGCCGTCAAAAATACTTTATCAATTGCTCGGCTTCAGTTAGAAGCCGGATTGAGATACCAATTACACCAGATTTAAATCAAGCCCTAAGCTATCTAACATTGAAAACCGCATTGCAATCGGTCCAGTAGTTTTTATGTGATGCGTATACAAACAAACATACAGACAAACAGAAAGAAAGAAACGACTAACAAAAAATAATTGTTCAATACCTTTTTTAAGCACCCAAGAGCATTTTTTTCATTTGAATTCATGTAATAGTTTGGGTGCGATGCGCGGTCAAGATACGGACAAACAGACGGACAAAATTAAAATGTAAAACAGTTTGGCTTCAGTATCGAATATAGAGAACCATCCAAAAAATATTTTTTATTACTTAAATATTAACATAACTTTGGACCCATATCCCGCAGAAACCCATTACATTATCGGGATAAAACGTGTCCTCAATTTTAACCCATCATATAACTTAAGACAGTGCCAAGTTGCATCAAAACCCGTCCATTACTTTCAGCGTGGTACGTGTTCTTTTAAATAAGTTTCAACCCCTAAATAATAACCCATATTTTTTTTCGATATGTATCCTATGTCCCACCTCGTAGTACGAACTCAAATCATACCAAGTTTCTTTTGAATTCATCGAGTAGTTCCGGCGGCGTGATACGCGGCTAAAATACAGACTGACAGACATACAGACAACAATGAAAAAAAGATACAGTTTAGGCATCATAATAGAACAAAGAGTAACTTCCAAAAAAACACTATCTTTAATATGCAGAATTTGGACCCATATTCTACAGGAACCCTTTATTTTTTCGGGACAAAATGTATCCATAATTTTCACCTATCTTATAAACTATGTCTGTGCCAAGTTGCATCAACATCCGTCCAATAGTTTCAGCGTGCTAAGTGTTCTTTTAAATAACTTTCCACTTATATCCTGCAGGAAAACATATTTTTTTCGGGATGAAAAGTATCCAATGTCCTACCTCGAACTGTGAACTCAAATTATACCAAATTTCATTTGAATTCACTGAGTATTTTCGGCGTGATACACTTCGAAGGTACAGACAGACAGACGGACAGACAGACAGAAAGACAAAAATTCAAAAAATACAGTTTTGGCTTTAGTATGGAATACAGAACGGCCCCCAAAAAAAAATACAAAATATCTTTAATTTACAGAATTTGGGACATTATCCCGCAGGAACTCTATATTTATTCGGGATAATAGTATCCTCATTTTTAACCCATAAACTATGACTGTGCCAAGTTTCAAGCAAATCCGTCAAGTAGTTTCAGCGTGATGCATGTTCTTTTAAATAACTTTCAACGCCTATCCTGCAGGAAGCCTTTAATTTTTCAGGATGAAAAGTATCCAATGTCCTACCTCGAAGTATGAACTCAAGTCATACCAAATTTCATTTGAATTCATTGAGTATTTTCGGCGATATGCACTTCCAAGGTACAGACAGACAGACGGACAGACAGACAGAAAGAAAAAAATTTAAAAAAATACAGTTTTGGCTTTAGTATGGAATACAGAACGGCCCCCAAAAAAATTTACAAAATATCTTTAATTTACAGAATTTGGGACATTATCCCACAGGAACTCTTTATTTTTTCGGGATAAAAAGTATCCTCATTTTAAACTCATCATATAAACTATAATATATAACTATATGCCAAGTTGCAACAAAATCCGTCCAGTAGTTCCAGAGTAATACGTGTTTTTTTAAATAACTTTCAACCCCAATCCTGCGCGAACCCTTTCATTTTTCGGGATGAAAAGTAGCCTATGTCCTACCTCGTAGTATGAACTCAAATCATACCAAGTTTCATTTAAATTCATTCAGTAGTTTCGGCGTGATGCCAAGCCAAGATACAGACAGACAAAAATTTAAAAAATTACAGTTTTGGCTTCAGTATCGAATCTAGAGTAAACTCCAAAAAAAATATCTAAATATCTTCAATGTACAGAATTGGATTATTTATAATGTTTGTTAGAGATATTTGATTCTTATGATTGACCCTATCGATTGATGCCATAAGAGTACAGGATGTTATTTTTTCAGTTTTAGTAGGTTCGTTTAAACTTTCGCGATTCGAACAAATAGTTATATATTTAAACAGGACTTTATACTACGTTATATTTTCTACGTTTGAAGACTCTCGTGACCACGATCAATGCAACTTGATCGAAACGTCGAGGTAAATAAATATTAAGTTTTCAGCGCGATTAAGTCCCGTTTAAACATATAACTATTAGTAGGTTCGATTCCTGAGTGTGGCAAGCGAGTTTTCGAAAATCTTTGAATGCAGATTTGTTTCTTTTTAAAAATAAAGGAATGTTTCCTGTGAGTAAAAATTGCTACCTCCAGTATTTAGAGTACTTTCCACCCTGGTGTGGTTAAAAAATTCCAACCTGTATATACCTAAAGGTTCCATGATCAAGTAAACTATGCTGTCTCCCAATTAGAATATCCTTAGTTCAGCAAACAGAAAATACAAATAGGAACCTGCATAATAACAAACAGTGAAGACGTGACGATGAATTTGAATAGTTCAATCCACCCATAATAGACGAGTAATGTTTATGGAACGTTTAGTTACTGTCCATCACGAGTTCACGAGGGCCGATAAATGTTTAATAGTCATTAATTCAAGTGTCGCGATTAAGCCAAATTGAGATAATGTTTTTTCGAGGACCGTTTTGGTCAAATTAAGATTTAGGGTGTAATTGATCTACTAGTAGTAGGTATATATTTTGTAGCAACATAGTAGGTATCCTTGTGTGTTTTATTTTGTTGGTGTACATTATAGTGTAGTTATATATTTGTATTGTATATGTTCTTTTCTTACTAAGTAACTAATTGTATGTAAATAAAATAATCTACTGAATATACATATTTTAAGCCCTACCAATACTCTACAGATACGCTCCACCGAGATTCAGGACTACTATCAGTCAGAAAACTCTACATCCTGAATGTTGTTTTGCAATAAATCTTTTGAGTTCAACCCCTTAAAACTCAATAAGCGAAGAAGATATAGAGTGGCTACTAGAATTACTGCTCGGTTTCAGTTTGCATCACGACCGTATGCCTCGCAATCAACCTTCCTCTATCTATCTATCTATACTATAATAAAACTATAAATGAGCTAAATCTGTACATAATTATTTTTTTGAAAATTATAATTGAGATAAACTTCAAAATCGATATAGAGTGCAAACAGTTTTTTTTTTAATCTACCAGACGGATTTTGATGTAACTTGGCACAATCATAGCTTATGTTATGGATTAACATTTAGGATACTTTTTATCCCGAAAAATCATAAGTTCCCGCAGGATAGTGGTTGAAAGTTATTTAAAAGAACACAAATCACGCTGAAACTACTGGACAGAGTTTGATGTAACTGGCACAGTCACAGTTCATATTGTGTATTAAAATTACGGAATCCTTTTTGTCCCCAAAAATATAGGGTTCCTGCGGGATATGTATTCAAAGTTATGTTAATTTGAATGTAATAAAAATAATACATTAAAACGGTATCATAATTTCAAACTTACCGCCACGATGCTGTATGGCTCAGTGGGAGCACGTCAGCCTTCCAACCCAGAGGTGCGTGGATCGAAATCACGCCCTTCTTAAAATGTTTTACTCCATATTTCTAAGCATTTACATATTTTATGCATTATTTTTACATTTTCCTTGATATTTTTAAGGCTCCTGTCATTTCCTGAAGTAAAGCATCAAATCGTTACAACAAAATAATTCCAATTTGGATAATTTAGAAAAAACTCAAAAACAGAAAAGAAATCTGTCTATTTACTTTTTTTTTAACTTTGTAAATTTATTAATTTTACCTGAAGTGCATGTTTAAAAAGAAATAAATTATCATTTATAATACCTCATAAAAAGCGCCCTCTTGCAACTGTTTTTATTGGTAACCAAACTGCTTACTGTTTTACATTTTGTACTAACAGAACTGTCTCAGCCCCACACAACGCTTCTGCAATGCAACACAGATATATTCTCTAGGTACGTATAAAGTGCCTAAAACGGATATATATTAGAGTACGAGTATAGCACAATGGAGTATCCTACTTGCTTAACACGGGCGTAAGTATTTTTATTGTAGGACCTCGACACTAGAGAGCGTAGTATCTGTACTTATAATAAAGCATTATGAACAATAAAGTCTGTACCAAGAAGATAATTAAGATTTGATTTAAAAACTGGGGTACTTGGTATCTTAGGGCCTTGCGCGCACTGCGCGCACTGGTGGAACGCAGTGCGTTTATTGTAACGTTTATTTCATATTGTATTATATGCATTTATTTCACCGCAATGCGTGCAGTTATATGACACTCGGAACTGCACAGAATATCCCAGGTAGGAAATTTTACGTCATTATGACGTCGCATTGAGGTCGGTCACAGACGTAGCAGACGTCCTGACGTGACGTCCGTTGAGACGTCAAAATGTCACGGGCAAAAGACGTCTTATTGTGACGTCAGTGGGACCTATTTATATGACGTATGAAGGCCAAATCTGGTACGTCCTAGTTACGTCTGCGGGCTCATCATATAACGTCAAATTTTCCGCCATTATGTCACGGCACAAGTCTTATTGTGACGTCAGTGGGACCTATGAATCATGTGAGTGTGTCTATCTGTGACGAATGGATGAATTTTGATGCGGTTTTTTCTGTTTGAAAGCTGATGTGATCGAGATGGTTCTTAGCTATATGGGGGAGGGGGGCAAGGTGAGAAAAGGAGGGTGAGAATCGTAGCTTCAAAACGAATGGACCAATTTAGCTGCGGTTTTCTATGTCTGAAAGCTGGGGTACACGAGATGGTTCTTAGCTATAATGGGGGATATAGATAGATGCGGTTTTTTAGGTTTAAAAACTGAGGTAATCAAAATGGTTTTTAGCTATAGGGGGGGGGGGGGGTCTAAATGATGTCATGTTTCCTTACGTCAGAAACATGACATCATTTTGGTTTGTGACGTCTGTTACGTCATATTGACATAAACAAGAAAGTTCGCGTGGAGGTCACTAACGTCGTTATTTTATTTCAGCTATCATAGAGTTATAAATCCATAAGTTTTCATCTACATATCTACTACTCATAATGAAGAACTAAGTAATGAAAAGCAGTAAGTAAAGAAAAGTCTGTACAAAGCAAATAGTTCAAATAATGGTCTAAGGGATTTTAAATAAGCTACTTAACAAGAATATTCCTTTTTTTTTTTTTTAAATGTCTCTGTCTATTTGTCTGTTCGCGCATCACGTAAATACTAGGTTTTGACTTAAAATGAAAAAAATGAATGAATCCGATGAATAGAAGCCGAGCAATCGATTACTATTATTATCGAGAAACTATTTGAAGGCTGGGTGTAATTAGGTATTTTGTACTTTATAGGTACTTTTGGTCCTGAAATAACAAATAGGTTATTTGTAACCGAGAGAAATGACCACGCGGGCAAAGCCGCGGGTCTCCCATTCAGAATCAGCAAAATTGATGTTTTTGTGATCTTTAATTCGGTATAACTCGCAATTTGTACGTGACGTTTCACGATAAACAAACGGTCGTGCGCCCCGACACAGCCCCATCCGCTTTTTACCCGTATACGACGAAGCAAGGGAAGGATAATGAGTTTAACAGTCTATATGTATGTATGTGTGGATGTTCCACCATAGCGTCGGCCCTATTGGTCCGATTTTGACAAGCGAGGTATTAATCGATTCGTCTTCATACACGAGTAGAGACTGTCATGGTTTATTTTTACCCGACTACGGCGAAGCATAGGAAAGGTTATGTGTTCAAACTAAAATCTTGGTCCTATTTTGACACGCAAGTTCTCAATCGATTCGTCTTCATTTATAGACTGTCATGGTTTATTTATACCCGTCTACGGCGAAGCATAGGAAGGGTTATAAGTTCAAACTAAAATCTTGGTCCTATTTTGACAAGCGAGGTATCAATCGATTCGTCTTCATCGCAAGAGTGTCCTAGGCAAATTCCTACCCGACCGTAGACGTGTTTTAATTTTTGAACATAAGTCTTGTTTCAGAAAAATATTAGTCTATAAAAAAATGATACTCTTCTTCTACGTTTCAAATGCAGTAATTCATTCCCGTACAAAACGTTTAAAATGAAAATACTATTATTTATTCTGTGACTGCACTGCACCCCATAAAATAGCCTGGAAATTACTGTAAGGTGCCGGTGTTGGTGGACGTGACGTCAGCAAGGCACGCACACCACTGCTGACACTCGGGTACATAGCACACGTACATCTACATACACGAGTGAGGAGGTTACGCGGTTTCACGTGGCTCGAGGCTATACACTATTATATATTCTGTGGCTATGCCGAGGGTTGCTCACGTTGCGCGTTACGTTTCTACTATGGCATCAATTTCAATTTGTGTGGGTACTTTTAACAGTTTACATCACACAAGATTGTCTGCATCGTTAAGTAGGTACTTAGTTACGTAGTGGCAGAAAATCGACACAATACAGATACTTAATATGGCTGAAAACTTGCTGAAATTGATTTTTCAATCTATATTTATAGTAAAACTGTAACAGGTCCAATTCTGTACAGTGAAGATTTAATCATTATTTTAATCTAGCTTTTAATCATATTTTTATTGTTTTTTGTTTAAGATCGCGGTTGTTATTTGAAGGTTATGGTTTTGTTGGACTTGTTGCCACCAATTTTTAGAATTAAAATATTGTATTATTTAAAAGAAAGTAACTAGTAGTAGTAAGTAGTTAACTTTGGTGTACTAATTTAAAGTAAATTATGGCGCCTAAATCCAGTCCACAGTGAATTCGTGCGCATACGGTCTAACACGCGCCGCCATAGATAATAAATGGCGAAAGCCCTCGTAGCGCGGAGCCAAACTTATTAGAGACGTGTCGTGCGTTATATATATCATTATGCCACCATTTTTGAGTTCATATTCCGGATTTTACAATAAGAGTGTAGATAAAAGCTTTTATGCAGTATTCATATCATGGTGAAACTTTTGATCACAATTAAATGCGTATATTCAACATGTCTGTGCTGTTAACCGTTGAGGAGTTCTCTAGTCAGGAACCAACCCCGAGACTATTATTTATTTCACGTGTGCCACGAACAATCAAACAGACAGACAGGATTTAAAAAAATGTTATATTCTTGTTCATTAGCTTATTTAAAGTACCCTAGACTTCTAAAACCCGAGACCCTTTTTACACGACTGCGCAAAAAAGGAGTGTTATGTTTTTAGCATTCATGTATTTTTGTATGTATGTGAGTTTCTTTATTCCACCATAACTTTAATGTCTGAACTGATTTATACGTATGGAGTATCGTTAGAATCCTTACAGACCCCGTTTTTTTTTAAATTATCTAATGTAGCGGACGTATGGTTTCATTTACAAAGACGAAAAAAATACTTCCAATTTTACAATATGGGTATCAAATTGAAGGCCTTGATAAGCACATTTCTACAGTGTATAATTTATTGGCACAAGTTCTTTTTTGGCAGGGTAGGCGTGTTTTTTTAAGGTACTTACTGCTTTATTATAAGTACTTATAGATAAGTTTATTGATAAAATTATATTTAGATAAAATTATAATGGTAGTCATGGTAGTCAAGGAGGATCAACTTTATTTCAACTGCCCCATTTTAAAACAGTATTAGTATTACCTACATAGGTACGTGATAAATTGGTAATCAGTTTGCATTTAGCAAATATTTGAACTTATAACCAATAGATTTCAATTGGGATTACCCAAGGTTCCTGCTACGAAGATTCAGAACATTGGATCCATTCAAGTAATTTCTCTTATGCCTATAAATGGAAAATAAATCATTCATAAAGTGACACCCAATATTGAGTCATACGCTTGTAGGGTAAACAATAATATGATAGATTGGTGTGGGGTTGTCGGGCAGGATGATCACATTAGTCAATACTTATATGACTTTGAGGACTTTTCTTTTAAAGGTAACTACTTAAGTATATTAGGGTAGTGCACTACGCCTGTTTACAATATATTAGGTACTCACCTAATAATAATAACCAAATTTAATCCAAAAATAGTAAATTTTGTTTTATTATTTGTACCAAAACTTCTGGGCCTTCTGGGAAAAATAAAACTATACTTACTTATAATAAAGCAATAAGAACGAAAAAGTCTGTACAAAGATAATATAAAAAATGGTCAAGGATACATAAAATAAGCAACTGAACATATTTTTTTATGTCTGTTTGTTTGTTGTCGGTATGTTTGTTCGCGTATCACGTAAAAACTACTGCACTGATTGCGATGCTGTTTACACTGTTAGTTAGCTTAGGGTTTGACTTATAAACTGGGGTAGGTACTTGATAAGATTAGATGCCGAGCAATCGGTTCAAATCTATTTGACGGCTGAACGAATTTTGAAGAAATGTAGTAAATTGTACTTTATAGGTACTTTTGGTCCTGGAATGACATGTATGGGCTGTTTTAAATTAAATGACCTCGCGGGCAAAGCCGCGGGCACAGCTAGTAATACGATAATTTTTCTATTTTATGAGGTTATAATTTGTCGATTTTTAACCCACGAACTCAAAAGGAGGGGTGTTATAAGTTTAGGGTATATATGTATGTAGCATTGTATCATACTGTTTATTTGAGGCATCGCAGCTCCCAAAAGAATGGATCGATTTTGATCCGGTTTTTTTTCTGTTTGAAAGCTAATATGATGATGGGAAGTAGGTCCCAAACGAATGGACCGATTTTAATGCGGTTTTATATGTATGTAAGCTGATGTGATCGAAATGGTTTGATGTGGGCAGGAGTGGGTCGGCTTTTTGTGTACTATTTTATTTTATTTTTGTTTTCGCTTGTTCACCACTGTGCAAATATTTAACTAATTTGTATTTCTATATTTAAACGGACTTAATCGCGCTGAAAACTATATATTTTTTTACCTCGACGTTTCGATCAAGTTGCATTGGCAGCGCGATTAAGTCCCGTTTAAATATATAACTATGAGTTCGAATCGCGTTAGTTTAAAAGTTACATATTTGTATTTCTGACAATAAAATTCTCGCTAGCGCGGGAACACTTTTTTCTACTGTTGTCATAAATACGAACAAACACAAATTCACAATTAAAATACTTATTACGGTAATGCAGCTTGCATTACCTAAGTAGCTAGGCTACCTTCATTAATTAACCAGAAACTTGTTTGGTGTTCCATCAAAACTTAAGTTGATAATAATCATGAGCAGAAACTGGAGCAAGTGGGAATGAACTTTCACCAAAAATTTGACCTACATATACATAATTTTATTAGGGTTCCGTAGTCAAACAAGGAACCCTTACAGTTTCGCCACATCCGTCTGACCATCCGTCTGTCCGTCTGTCTAATTCAGTGTCTATAACACTTTTTAATTCAGTAACTGTAATACAAATAAAAAGTTGAAATTTGTTCAGTAGTTTTTACGTGATGCGCGAACAAACATACAGACAAACAACGTCACACGATTTAAAAAAATAATGTAATATTCTCGTTCAGTAGCTTATTTTAAGTACCATGACAGGTTTTTTCTAATTACCTTCTTTGTAAAGACTTTTTCGTTCTTATTGCTGTATTATATGTATAGATGCATACAAATATGTATTATATAACAGAATACATACATATTTATATATACTTATATATTATGACGAAATCAAAAAAAAAACAGTAATGTAAGCAAAATATTACAAAACAAAAGTGTTAATACAGATGAATTAGCTAAACTTCCATGTAAAACCTCTTCAATCAACACTTGAAACTTCCAAAGACTGCGCACGCCCCGTATAGAAACTGGCAATTCGTTCCACAGACGAACAGCTTCGACCGAGAAAGAACGACCGTAAAAAGTGTTGCAGTAAAGGTGAGGGTGAAACTTTCCGAAGATCTAAGATGGAAAGTGTTGGATGTATACAAGAAATTAAAAAAGGTCCATAATATCAAGATCCGGCGAAGAACAGAAGTTCGGAAAATCACCGATGGATAGGAACCAATATTATGAAACTTAAATGAAACGACAGGTGGAATAAGGTGACAGAGTTGCGGCCGAGACAGGGAGAGCGAATCCGAAGCGTCTACGTCCGGCAAGATAGGTGGACGGGACGACGATATTGTAATGCGGGTTGCAGACCGAAAACTAACCCCGAATTGTCTCCCATCTTAACGCGTTTGTACCGCCTCTCTCTTCACTCCGAAAGTTCCGAAGAGCTGGAAGCTTGCCAATGTACAACCAGTACCAAAAAAGGGTAGTCGTGCTGATCCGGCCAATTACCGTCCCATCTCGATAACCTCGTTACTTTATAAGTGTATGGAGCGTGTCATAAACATTAGGGTCTTGGCATACCTTGAAGACAATGATCTTCCCAGTGACCGGCAATACGGATTTCGCCGAAACCGGTCTACTGGGGATCTTCTCGCGTATGCCACTCACATACTGAGCGAAGCCATAGAGATGCATGGTGAGGCGCTTGCCGTCTCCCTTGACATATCGAATGCATTTGATCGGGTCTGGCACGATGGCCTTTTAAACAAGCTTCCCTCATATGGTTTACCTGTTGGCTTATGCAATTGGATAGTTGATTTCTTGAGGGAATGATCTATTCGAGTAGTCTTAGAGGGCTGCTCGTCTGATCAAATGGCTATAAATGCCGGTGTACCTCAGGGATCGGTTCTCTCGGCTACACTGTTTTTACTGCACATTAATGACCTTCTGAAGCCCGGTACCTTTGGGTATGCTGATGACAGTACTGTAGTTTAGAGATACACTTCCAAAGCTCTAGCCAGCTGTGACGCTGTCCAGTATCAGAGAGAGGCTATGGTAGACCGTTTAAATTTAGCCTTAGAAGTCGTGTCCGATTGGGGCGATGCTAACCTGGTTAAGTTTAATGCTACTAAAACGCAAGCGTGTTTGTTTTCTGCTAAAAAGAGTCCTCTACACCGATCTCCGTCTTTCCTAAGTGTAACAATACCAATAGGCGACCATTTGGAGCTTTTGCGTGTCGAACTCACATCAAACCTGAATTTTGGGTCTTATATTGAATCCAAAGCCAAGGTAGCTGCATAAAAATTTGGTATTTTGTCTAAGGTTAGGCGGTACTTCACACCGGGACAGCTTTTGATTCTTTATCAAGCACATGTCCGATCTTGTATGGAGTACTGCTGCCACCTCTGGGACGGTTCTGCCAAGTATCAGCTCGAGTCTTTGGATTCAATTGAGAGACGTGCTATCAGGCTCATTGGGGATGACACTCTGGTAAAGAGTAAGCTTCAAAGTCTGGCGCATCGACGTGAGGTAGCAAGCCTGGCGGTATTCTACAGATTGCACTATGGAGAGTGTGCACAAGAACTGCACAACCTGATTCCCCCATCACCTTTCCATCACCGTACGACTAGAAATACCTCGCACAAGAACGAAGCGTTACGCTTCTTCATTTATTATAAGAACTGCAAAGGAGTGGAATGCCCTGCCCTCGTCAGTGTTTCCGGTAAATTATAACCCCGGTGTGTTCAAGTCAAGAGTGAATAGGTATCTACTAGGCAAGCGTGCTACACCTTCGACCACATCATCGCTTTCCATCAGGTGAGATCGTGGTCAAACGATTGCTTAGTCAGCAATAAAAAAAATAAAAAACTAAGCTATGCCGAAGCTAAGCTAAGTCAGCTAAGCTAAGCTAAACTAGAAATATGTCCCATGCACACCAAGAACTAAGCGAAAGCTCAGTCAGCGTTGTGAAGGGGTGCCAGGGTAGGCGGGAGGGGCTTAGCTTAGCTCGAGTACCATATGAGTATGTGAGCTATGTGAGCTAACTAAAATATGCAAAGCTAAGTTAGTTGTATATGCCGATGCTACACGAGCTAAGCTAAGCCCCTCCCGCCTATCCCGGCACCCCTTCACAACACTGAGAGGGTTTTCGTTAAATTCTTGGTGTGCTCGGGACAAATTTCTAGATTAGCTTAGATTAGCTTAGCTGACATATGCCCGGTTTTTGAGGTACTTTTATCGAAGGTTTATCTATTCAATAGCTGAATCTGACTAAATCTGATTAATGTCAATAAGGGTCAAAATCGTTTGACATTCTTTTTAGTAATGTAGGTACAGAGATCCAAAAACATTTAAAAGATGTCTCACGATTTTGAACCTTATTGAAATCCATCAGATTTGGTCAGATTCAGCTATTTAATAGATAAACCATCGATAAAAGCACCTCAGTAGATCCAAAAACATTTAAAAGATGTCTCACGATTTTGAACCTTATTGAAATCCATCAGATTTGGTCAGATGCAGCTATTTAATAGATAAACCATCGATAAAAGCACCTCAGTAGATCCAAAAACATTTAAAAGATGTCTCACGATTTTGAACCTTATTGAAATCCATCAGATTTGGTCAGATTCAGCTATTTAATAAGATAAACCATCGATAAAAGTACCTCAGAAACCGGACATTAGTTTAGCTTCAGCATAGCTTAGTTTTCGGTCTGCAACCCGCATCAAGATCGCGGGTCGAACCTGGATCCACCTGGATTGACACAGGACCGAAACAGAAGACATATAAAAAGAGGCCTATCTTTACCCAGCAGTGGAAGAATAAAGGTTGTAGATTACTTGGCTTCCCCAATTAGTAGTTGAGCAGTATCACAGCTAACACAAAATAAAAGCATAGCCTATGGTGACGTACAATACAATCACTTTGGTGACACCAAAAATATAAAGTTATTTTTAAAACAATGTCGGCCTTTGTAACTTTTAAACTTTCGCGATTCGAGCACATAGTTGAACACATAGTTTTCAGCGCGATTAAGTCCCGTTTAAATATTTAACTAAATGTCGGCCTTATCGCTAAAAACGATCTCTTCCAACCAACCTTTGACGTAGGTAACTACGAAAAGCATCCGTCGGATTGATCTCATGAAACTGACATAAAAATGTCTACCAGTAACTGAAATGTATATCTACGATACTACGATAACAATAAATCAAGATGAGCATAAAAAACTGCTGGTAAAATTTGAGTGCTTCCCAACAATATTCACTAATGGATGAAGTACGTGATCTGTTTAGGGAAGAATTTTCTATTAAAGTATGAGGAGTGGATATTAGACGGTCAGTCAGTCTACAGCGATCTGTCTAGTCTTTTAGATTCGCCTTCCCTTTCATATTACACGCTCAATCTGGCAACGGCTCAATTCAAAATTGTGTTAACGATGTCATATCGAAAGTTAAGGTCACTTCTGAATGAGGTCGTCGGGGACATTTATTTTTCATACCTAGGCTTACAATAATTAATCCTATAATGTAGTATTTTCATTAACAACTGCCACCAATTCAAACATGAAAGGACCTATATATACTACCATTACATTTAACATAATTATGATAAACTCGACATATATATAGGCAGGTACCTAACTTACAAATTACAAAGTCAAAGACATTTTAATCTGACCCACTTGAATCCAAAGTTTTCAAAGAGCGTCTCTGCAGTTGAAAGCTATAGATTCGTATTTGCTTTAGCATTTGCTTCTGTAAGCATGAAGGAGGGTATAAAGTAGAAGGGTCAGCATTTTGACGCTGAGAGGTCATTGACACGAAGCGTTCAAGATTTTCGTATGTTACTTTCGAGGGGTGAGATCATGACAGCATCCATCCAACGAAAAAGTACACATTTCAGATGATGTGTACATACATTTTTAGGTACCTGCCTACTTTTATTTGGGTTGCTACTGTGACTAGCAAAGTAGGTATGTAACCTAATAATACCATTGCAAATTTCACAATGAGAAAACGAGAAGGCAGCTCATAGATATCTCTATGGTTAGGTCCATTTATTTATACAAAGCAATTGTTGAATGCAATAATAAATTTGAAACAATAACTATTAAGACTGTAACGATAACAAAAACGCTAAAAAAAAAAAAAAAACTTGCACAACTGCCTACAAAAAACATGACAATGTAAACTAATTGAATTCCATAATTTTATGTTAAAACTTTTGTTTATTTCACACATTCGTGTAAACATTGACATGCGATTATTGCAAGGCAATTATTTCGCGTCAACATTGCTTTTAATTATTGTTGGCAATTGGCAGTTTTCAATTGCGCTCATAAGATCATAAAGGTACCTTCTTCAATTCTCTTTGATTAACAATAGCATGATCATGAATAAGAGGCGAGCAATATTTAAATGTTATTACTGCATACATGCCATGAAGTACCTAACTTTAATTTAAATAAACATAAATGAAACAGACCACAATAGATTAATAAGTCGTTACCTCCGTTACCCACAGATCTGAACTTTTCATACATATTGCCAAGTTTATAGCTGTAAGTTAGACGCAAATTCATTTGCAACTGATTTCTGCTATAATCTGAGCACTGGAACATGTAATACTAATCAAATGAAGTTCTCGAACTTACCGCAAACGCTTCATTCAAATTTGCTTCATTCGCTTTGTCGTACTCCCGCCAAATTGACGCGATCACCGAATACACACTACGGATTTCACGGATAGCGAAGTAGTCCACGATCGATAATACTCGTTCACACCAAAGCCGAGCGAGCGCTGCCCGAGGCACACCGTCCATCCGACGCTTCCACACCACATTATATTATTCTCAAGTTATTAATTTCCACGCACGTCCACTCATGAGAAAAGCAACTTGAGACGACCACAGCGCTCGAAACCTTAATACTTCCCTTCGCTGCAAATATTAGATGACAGATTGGAAGCCGTGGCCAATCGAATGAATATTTTGCACAACTTCTCTATTCAACCGTCTTAATTTCCCAACTTATCATTTCACCTGACAGTCTCACAATATTCACTTTAGTTTATCGCGTGAAGTTTTAAAAATTCGACGGAGCAACGAAAAGTTCGAAACGCGTCAGCCGAATACCAAAATAATATGAACATGAACAATATGGGGGACAGGAACCGGAGTCGCGTAATAATAAGAGTGCGTGGGGATGGTTCGGAGGGTGCATTGTGCACCGGCGAATTTTGGAAGGGCCCGTTACGAAAGCCCTTGTTTGGTCCCCCACACTTGCGCAAGATGCGAACCAGTTTTGATTTTTGTGAGTCAGCGGTGGATTTCGCCCGTTGACGAGGGTTATTTTAGCCCGTGCTGTTACCGACCGACAACCGGTAGTAACCATTGTCATATCGGACGAATAGCAAACTGAAAAGAACCATTTTTCGGAATTAAAAATACAGACCTTATACCTTGAAATTGCTTTTACATTTGCATGTGTAATCATAAGGGTACATTAATATAATTCAATTCGCAGGGGTTCATAGTTACCTCAAAATATAATCAGCTAAGCCAAAATAAAAACTGACCAAGTAGAAAAACAAATAACAGTCGCGCAAATAACTAATGAAGTAATCATATTATCATAGCAAAGCAAGTTTGGCTCCACCCCACACTATTCAAGCTCTACTATTATTTATTCTGTGTCCTAACATGTTCATATCACTGCAAAAAAATAAAGAGAGTTTTATCAAATATCGAACTACGGTATAACCATAAACTCCATACCCAGTTAGATGAAAACGATAAGACTGGGCGGACTAGCCCACTATCATGTTACATAATGACGTTATAGGTATGTTACACGATTGCCCGCTAGTATGGTGCTGTTGTGTAGGAAATGCTGGATGGTGGTGAGAAGCCTAATCTTTGCTAACGTCGTTTCCGTACTTTTTAATAATTTATTTTTAACCCATCTCTGTACCGCAGGTCGTCAGTCTGACTGATCCAATTCATTCAGACCTTCACAACGCGCCATCGTTTGGTATTTTAATGTCAAACGGGGCACGGATCAAATTCAAACAACTTATAACAGTTTCGATTCGGCAGCGTTCAGCCAAAACTACATTACCATCACTCTAATGCTACTGTCATAAACTTATTTGTTGCACCGATCAAAAGCTTAACTATGTCAATGGCTTATGAACTTATGATCGTTCATGGCGCCCTTGGCAATCTTGGCATCGGATAGGGTCTGATCTCTGATCGGTCGGTCGGGGTATATTCATTGTTCATGCTGCCTGCCCTCACAACGCCAGCTATAAATTAATTTCAGTGCCAGTCAGAACTTCTAATTGAAACGTCCTGCATTGCGCTCGTCACCCTGAGACGTTGGCACAGACAAAAAAAATTGACGTTGATTTTATGATTTGCCTAGCATTTATTGTTTTTTTTTGTTATTGTTGTTGCGGTTTCTGTTCATGTTTTTGTTGGTTTTGTTGTTGTTCTTGAATTTTTTTTTCTTGTTGTTTTAGTTTGTCTTGTTGTTTTAGTTGTACTTGTTGTTTTTGTTGTTGTTCTTCTTGTTGTTTTCGTTGTTCTTGTTGTTTTTCTTGTTGTTTTTGTTTGTCTTGTTGTTTTTGTTGTTCTTGTTGTGTTTGTTGTTCTTGTAGTTTTTGTTCTTTTTAATTGTTCTTGTCGTTTTGTTGTTCTTGTTTTTTTGTTGCCCTTGTTGTTTTTGACGTTGTTGTTGGTGTTGTTTTGGTTTTTGTTGTTGTTGTTGTTTTAGTGGGTTATATTATTTTTTTCATCAGTTTGCTAGTTTTATTTAAATACCTCGCATTGTTTGAGTAAAGCACTATACAAGCCTTGGTCCGCAATGACTGCCCTGCTGGCCACGCTATGATGGCCTCGAGCTTTGCTTAGTTAAGTTCTCGGCCTTCTAGCTTGGCCATCAAGGGCTGCAATGCTGACCGCAATGTGATGGCCTAGAACTTAGCTTAGCTACGCTATCGGCCATCGTCATCGCTTCCAGCAACGCAGATAATTATTGTTAACAATAGATGTGCCCGCGGCTTTGCCCGCGTGGTCATTTCATTTAAAAGTAGCCCATACGTGTTATTCTAGGACCAAAATTACCTATAAAGTACAATATATTACTACATTTCTTCAAAATTCGTTCAGCCGTCAAATAGTTTTTTATCAATTGCCCGGCAATGAGATATATATAACTTCCTTTTTGCCCGGTATCTAATCATCAAATTAAGATACATACTACTCCAGTTTTTAAGTCAAACCCTAAGCTATCCAACAGTCAAAACCGCATGGCAATCGGTCCTGTAGTTATTCCTTGATGCGCGAACAAAAATACAGACAAACAAACTAACAAACAGACAGAGAGACACGATTTAAAAAAAAATAGTTCATTAGCTTATTTTAAGTACCCTAGATCATATTTTTTTTACTTATCTTCATTGCACAGACTTTTTCGTTCTTATTGTTTTATTATAAGTAGAGATATGAATAATTTTACAATACCATTTAGTATTCTGGCGAGATATATTCAGCGTAACCTAATTTCAGATTTACACAAAGGTATAATTTACGCGACGCCGTGCTCACTTGATTCAAATTAGGATTACCTACATCTGTTTTTCAGACAGATAAGCTCAGAAGTTATGTGAACCGGGTCACTGTACATATTCTGTGACCGTGTTTAAACTAGGTCCGTTTATTTGCAAGAATAACAAAAAGCAGTGACAGAGTTACCAACCCACCCTCACTGGAGCCAATGGAACTAATGAAGCTGATAAAACAGTAAATTATGGCAGTTGTGGCCAACCTTTGATTTCCGAAAGAAGGCCCGAATCCTAAACGTGCGAACGTATAATGAAGCTGATGATGAACATATTTTTTTAGAAATAATCAGAATCAGAAATAAACAACAGTATCATAAACCTTACAGAAATGCTAGCAGTTTAAAAAACCCGGTCAAGTGTGTATTGGACACGCTTAGACTGGGTTCCATGTCATAGGCTAGCGCAACTATGAAAACCGCATTGCGATCGGTCCAGTAGTTTGTAAGTATTATGCCTACAAACCTTGGTCAGTTACATCTCGTAAACCAATGAATTCTTGATAGCCTTGATAATTTTGTTAGTGAATTCGTATTATGCGCTAGTGTCCTAGTTTTTCCCAATTTTTTGAAACTGTAGGTACTTTATGAGTAGGTATAGAGCGAGGATTCAAGTAAAGCAAAATGGTCACTTTAATGCCGAATATTTTTTAAATGAAACCAAATATGAAAATCTGGTAATATATTTTTTCAACAACAATTATATTTTTAAACTTTGTTTTTGTTTTAAATATCTTGCCCCTCAAAAAAAAAACATATATTCATATATTTTTTAATACTTTAATGTATCGGTTAAAAATAACTATATAATTGCCAATTTTTTACCTTGTAATGTAACAGTGTCTTAATTAAATGGCTGTGACATACAGACGGACTTAACGAAACTATAAGAGTTCCTTGTTTGACTACGAAACCCTAAAAAGATGAAGCGGCATACACCGTTTTTTACTCCATCCATGACAGAATGCATGCCTGAAGCCCCCGTAGTGGAATGTGGGAACTATGCTGATTTATGTTGATTTTACTTATTTTTACTTTATTATTCTATCTGATTACTGTATTTGATACAACAAAGCTACCGATAAAAGTTTGAACGCGTTCAATGGAAACATTAATTGATAATTAACAATTATGTCATTATTAGATCAGCATCTTCAAAGCATATTCCCGAACGAACTATAAAGTTTCCCCGGAGAGTAGCTAGATGGCGCGGCGGACTGTTTCGTCAAATTCATCGTAGTTTAGCGCTGCGCAGATGTATCGATCTTGTGAAGGCCCGTCGGTATTTACACGAGTAAAAATACAACTGAGTAAAATACTTAAAACTCGAGACTACAGTTATACTTTCAAAATTATAATATACCTATCGGCTTTATAAATCGTCCCACATCTGTCAGTTATTTATTTATTTTGGAAAATAAGTATTTTGATGTTCGTAAGTCGATTATTAAAGAGCGTTCGGCTGGCAACACACAAATGTCTATGAATTTGACCCCGAAGCTCGTGTCCGGAGCAGCAGTGTGGTGCAGGGCCAGGCCCTTCGTTTTGGATCTTCATCTCGTTTAATATTGTGTAGAATGGGCACATAATAGGTAAATAAGCTATTTTCAACGGTATTTTCGATCGGTACTTACTCGGGAATGTCTAGCGTACTCGAACGCTGCCATTAAAAATACATCGCGAGCCATTTGTTCGAGTTACTTATGCCAAGAATAATCGTCAAAAGTCGCGCAATGGTCATTTTATGACTATACAATTTAATATCAGTGTTATTTTTAACTTGTGAGTGATTTTTATATGTACAATTCGTTATGATGGTTAAATTAGGGCACGTATTTTCGAATTCAAATGGATCATAATGTCTACGGGATTTTGGTGAATGTGTTGAGACAATGGTATATCGATTATTTTGCGCAAACTAAATGTCATCCCGGTGCCGTAGTGTTAATATTAGAAGTCTGTTTGTGACCACGATTACTATTGTCTAGGCATCTACGCGTTTTATATTAAGCATGCAGAACTTCAATTTAGTTTGAGTTACCAAAATAGTGTCGTCGAGTCACATTGGGATGAATTTCGGCCGCTCTTTGACAATGTATTTTTTCTGAACAGTTCGCGAGTGTAAATAGATTGACAAGTATTAAATTTGGCAATTTTTTTGCAGACAGCTATCTAATCAGGTCAATTATTTGCAGTGAACATAAATCAATTATTGATTAGTGTATATAGGTAATTCTTGAATGATAAAAATGCAACCTAAATGTTTTTATTTTTCGAATTTCATTTACCTACTCTTTTAGTACCTAGTTTATAACAATAATTGTGTCACTAAATGTTTTCTACTCTTACACAACTTTTCTGTAGTGCCCACCAGTGTCGTAAGTTACTAATTAAACATTAAGGGCCAAAGTGAACATGTGGAAACAGATATAAATAGGTATGAAATATACAGTAAAGACCTATGTAACAACTTTCGCCAGACCGCTCGTTCAAATATTTCATTATATTTCAATTAATAAATTGTAGAAAAAATAAAAAATATTTAAGTACCTACTTCAAAAATGATTTCATAAAATACCTAGGTACCAAAAAAATAATGAAACAGCTGATACTAAACTTGTTATTTTATAATTATTATAGCAATATTATTCAATCTATACTTATTATAATAATAAAGCAGTAAGTACCAAAAAATATGTACAAAAAAGATAATTTAAAATAAAAAGGTCTAGTATACTTAAAATAGGCTATTGAACAAGTTTTTTTTTATATCGTTTCTTTCTGTTTGTCTGTATGTTTGTCCGCGCGTCAAGAAAATACTACTGGACCGATTGGTAACTGTTGGATAGTTTCTGGTTTGACTTAAAAACTGGGGTACTTGGTATCCTGATCCGAATATTAGATGCCGACAATGGATAAAAAAATATTTGACGACTGAACGAATTTTGAAGAAATGTAGTATATTGTACTTTATAGGTACTTTTGGTCCCGGAATAACACGTATGGGCTACTTTTGAATGAAGTGACCACGCGTGCAAAGCCGCGGGCACAGCTAGTAAGCAATAATTTTATTGTTTTCAATAATATCAACATGTTTTAAAATTGAGAGAACCACTGAAGCTAATCAATATATTTTGCTTGTGGCCTTTTATCAATTGATATTGCCTTCTACAAATTAGAAACACAAGGTTACGAGTCATCAATGTAATAGGTATTTATTTTTTGTTACAGTTTCCTACCGAACGGTGAAGATTTGTGCTCAAAGTCTACACTGCAAGTTTTCTAAATAAAAACGACCAAGTAAGTACCACGTTCAAAATGTCTAATCCGAATCGTGAAAATGTTAGTACGCGGTTTTCCGACAATTATGATTTGAAGGAGGAACTAGGAAAAGGCGCGTTTTCAATCGTAAGGAGAGCAGTGCAGAAATCTACGGGTTATGAATTTGCTGCCAAAATCATAAACACCAAGAAGCTCTCAGCTAGAGATTTCCAAAAGTTGGAAAGAGAAGCTCGAATTTGCCGAAAGCTCCAACACACAAACATAGTCAGGCTACACGACTCCATTCAAGAGGAACATTTTCACTACCTCGTATTCGACTTGGTCACCGGCGGTGAATTGTTTGAAGATATTGTAGCTCGCGAATTTTATTCCGAAGCGGACGCCTCTCACTGTATACAACAAATTCTGGAATCGGTTCATCACTGTCATCATAATGGTGTAGTGCACAGGGACTTGAAGCCCGAAAATCTTCTATTAGCCACCAAGGCTAAAGGAGCTGCTGTGAAATTAGCCGACTTCGGTTTAGCTATTGAAGTTCAAGGAGACCAACAAGCCTGGTTTGGGTTTGCGGGAACTCCAGGCTACTTATCACCTGAAGTACTGAAAAAAGAACCTTACGGTAAGCCAGTCGACATCTGGGCATGTGGCGTTATCCTGTATATTTTACTGGTCGGTTATCCGCCCTTTTGGGATGAAGACCAACATCGACTTTACGGACAAATTAAAGCTGGTGCTTATGACTATCCTTCGCCTGAATGGGACACTGTTACTCCTGAAGCGAAAAGCCTCATTAACCAAATGCTTACAGTTAACCCAAGCAAGAGGATTACAGCCTCTGAGGCATTAAAGCACCCATGGATTTGCCACCGGGAGCGTGTGGCTTCTGTCATGCACAGACAGGAGACTGTAGACTGCTTGAAGAAATTCAATGCACGTCGCAAACTAAAAGGCGCAATTCTGACGACTATGCTTGCTACTCGCAATTTCTCCGGAAAATCTATGGCGAACAAGAAAGGTGAGGGATCTCAAGTAAAAGAGTCAACTGACAGTAGTACTACTTTGGAAGATGACGATTTGGATAAAGAAAAGAAGGGCGTAGACAGAGCGTGCACTGTCATCTCAAAAGATCACGATGACGAAGCGCTTACAAAAGCTGATTCTTTCGGAAAAGCTAGTGGTGGTGATAGTGCCGCTTCACTGCGTCGGGCAGAAGTTATCAAGGTTACTGAATTACTTATTGATGCTATATACAGTGGTGATTACGAAACATATTCCAAATTATGTGATCCGAATGTGACTGCATTCGATCCTGAAGCTCTAGGAAATCTAATTGAGGGAGTAGAATTCCATAAGTTCTTTATTGACAACACTCCAACACATATTAAAACTAATATGACGATTCTGAATCCTAGAGTGCACCTTCTCGGAGATGATGTCGCTGTAATAGCGTACGTTTGCGTAACACAGAGTGTGGACGCTGAAGGAAGACGATCTACACACCAGTCACAAGAGACACGCATATGGCACAAACGTCATAATAAGTGGACGGCAATACATTTCCATCGCTCCTAACTAGTCCCCACAACCAAGATTAGAGCGTCGAAGGATAATAGTCTTACAAAGCAATTAAGTTGCTGCGAAACTGCTTTGAAATACTGTCAAAAAGACTACAATCTTATCAGACGTGAAGTATGAAGTTTACTATCCAATTCTGCTAAAATTACACGAATTTTATTAGAGTTCTTTGTAATCCCAAAAATTAAGTTAATTACTTATAGGTACTTACTTAAATGTTATCTACACCAGTGTAAGCAATTTGAAAATGTCTTGTCTGTTTTCACTCGATAACATTCAACGTGGCTATAAAATGTGATACAGTTCAAATATCCAATGCTTTGCGCTAGTTTTAGTAGAGTTTACAAATTCTGATCTCAGCCACAATCGAAAATCGTCAACGAATTCGAAGCAAATTGTTGCTGATCCACAAACAAAGAAATCTCACTACTAAACAACAGATCTGATACTAATGAATCTACTTTTTAATTAAATCAGCAAATAAATTCAAAATTTAGATTAATAGCACATTTCTCTGTAAGTCTCTCTACATTTTTAACTATGAATGTTTTGTCGTGCTTAAAATGGTGTTCTATTTGTTATCAAATACCTAGCTAGTAAGATTTAAGTAACTAAATAAATCATGCAGTTATTGGCACTATGCATCTAGATGTATCTTTTGGGAATACTTCTAGCTTATGATATATTGTTGATCTGTCTATTGAAGAATTTCGTCATATAGGTTTGTTTTTATCTACTTAATTAGTATTTGTGTATTTAGCTTAGTGCAGTTTTCCTAACATATTATAATTTAAGTAACTTATATCAATTTCGTCAATTTTAGATTTTAATATTAACATTACTGTATGCTTTACTGTTGATTTCCCAGCGAGCTTTGGATCTTATTTAAAGAACTATTTCACTTTATTAGTTTCACTTAGTCTAATCTACTTTGCTTAATTAATTTTATATTCTTTGTAGGTATCTGATTATTAATACGCATGTAACTGGGGTGTTAGCTTAGATTTTTGAAGTGATAACTGTGCAAGAGAATAAAGCCTGCTGGAACTCGTATTACCGAGAGAGAGAAGAGCTTCAACCGTGATATTATGATGTATTGTATTAATGTAAAGTGTTTGTTGCACAGTTTCACTTTTGAAATGTGCTTATTCGATCTTCACTAACTGTAAGCACGTATAAGTCTGCAGTAAATTCAGTATTTCCTAGAAATATAATTAGACATGCTTAAATTACATTTAACCGTGTTTTTACATTTTTGTAACATAACTACTTTAGTATATGTAGTTAGCAAAGTTAATTTGTGTCTTAACACGAGGAAAATCGTAGCAAAATCGCGTAATGGCTAATTACTTTAATATTTCCTATTATAATACATAGTGATATTTTCACTGTATCTACATAGAATTGTGCCATTTATCATTGAATTTAGTGCCAATAACTGTAAAACTAAAAATGTATTCTAGTCTTTATTGTTACCTACGCATATTTAGTATTTAATCAACATTTTAAAAATTAATTTTGAAAATTATATATATACATAAATAGTAACATACATTGTGTACATAATATGGGTTTTGCACATTTCATGTTAACGGACTTCATTATGATATCTGTATGAAGTGTGTTTTCTCGGAAAATATTTAAAGAGAGTTTGTTAACTAGACCATATTGAAATTGTTTATTTACTTTTAGTTACTGGCTCTCCGTCGATGTTGTATAGTTTTGAGCTGCGTTCGCTAGCACCTGAACACAGTATTAAAGTAGTAGTTGGTAGTTGATCAATTATTACTGCGACTTTCACTGCAGGTAGTCGCGATATCATCTTACGCCCCACATCCTAGCTAGCAGAATTACAGCTCGACTGTTTGTTGAATCCTACTATATATAGTTAAGTTACAATTTACAACACAGTCAGTAGTTCTAGTTTGTTGTGTGTTTCATAATACGTTTTAATAATGTAATGAGGAAGGACTGAACTAACCTTTCAAATTCTATGTATATGGGTAAAGTGCTTTGCCCGAGTTTTTATATAGAATAATTGCAATGCAGGTAGATAGTAGACAAATAATGCTGGAATTTCCTTCCGACGACGTCCTGACGAATACCTACCTTGACTACCTACACAACCTGCCATTTTATTTAAGTACCTTATCGAACGCGGTAAATCGAGTTTCCGTGAAGAGTTGGCCTTGGTCAAATGAATAAATACCTACCTGTCAAACCATCGCGATAGCAATACATAGTTATTAGTTACATTCGCGAAGTATCGGCACTCGCACTCTATCCATAATACCATAATATTCGTACCATATTTTTGTCTTATATGATATAAAATGTACCTACTTAACCACCATAATAATTTAGTGGATTGCCCTAGATCATCTTTAACCATCACAATTATAATCTAAATAAGTACTTACTTAACATGTTGCGTACCGACTGACTATATTCAGCTCTTAAATTGTTATTCTATTGTTAAAAAAATGCTCGGTACTGGACAGATCAAACTGCCTTACCATTGCATTGACATTGCTCCTGTTATCTGAATTTCAAATCTTTCAATAGATTGAACTAAATATCAAGATTGTTACATACTGAATGCACATCAACATTGTTGAAAGATGATAACCGAGGCAAAGCAAGATGCACAAATTCATAGATCTTCTAGATCTCTTACAAATATCACAAACACAGTATGTAATATTTTAAGAACATATTTGTGTCTCGTCTTCCTATATCCTACCTGCTTATAAAAGGGAAAGGTACCGAATTGCAATTTTCTTTGGATATATTTCTATTTCAAAATTTATTCTGCTCTTCGCGTTTGTGAATAGTGCACCTTTACCTGTTTGCATGCATATATCTCACCGGCTTAACATTTAGGGGAGCTTTTTAAAATAATATTTCAACTTTTTCTATTGGCTGCTATTTTATTACGATCTTAACAGTAAATATTAGAAATTCAATTAATTTAACATTCAAAATATATGTACTTAATAGTTTACTACATGTAACCATTTGTATAATATAAATGAACTATATTGTCTAACATTAATTGTCATCATCTACTGATTTGAGAACGTAAATAATGTTTACAAATAACTTGTGCTCAAGTTTCTGTCTTTAAATATCTATAAGATCCAAATGGTTGCATGGTGTCGTAATAAAATTATAATAAGGGTGCAGTGTAAAAATCTTTTAAAGATATTCTACCTCTGTTGTTTGATGTACTTAGGTGTGTGGAGTCACACAGATGCGGCCTTCAGTATGGATGGTATTAAGGGATGCAACAATACGGCTATTACGTTACCAATAGGTATATTATATATAAATGACGAATACATCGTAATTCGTTATAATGAACTTTATAATAACGAATTATGATACAATTTCTACTTAGTATTTTCTGTTCTGTACATTGACCGTGGCATGTATGGTTTTAATGAGAAAATGTCTTATTCTTTGTCCTGAATATATATATTTGTAAGATTTTCGTGACAATTATGTCGCGGAAACTAGTACAATTTGCTTTATTTGCACTATTTACATGTCAACGCGATATATTTGTAGAATTGTAGTGAAACCTCGACAGGTGATTACCCTCTGCAAAATTTTCACGTTTTGTTAACATTGACAATAACAAAAACGAGGACGCGAGTGCGCATACCGTTTTGTCAGCTTGTAGAAAATAACACCGACCCGCATAATTTACCTTCAATTGCTCTGTGATCATGGCGCTTGAATCAGTGCTGAAATATCGGAAACTCAATAGAAAAGATTACATGGTGAATAACCTGTTTCGTAAATTGACTTAAATCCTAACAAAATCAGTTCAGTGTTCAGAAATTAACAAATACACCTAGCATTTTTGGTGCGTTTCGTTCAATCAAATACTAAATAATTGAGGGAAAACTAATGAATCATGATATTTCGTACAATATCAAATATCGTAAAAATATCATGAAAATCATCGATGTATAAATTATCATTATTTATCATACTGTTAATGTTGCATCGCTAATTTTAATGTAAAAACTAATTTGCGTGTCTAAGTATCACCTTCAATGGTAGACCTCATGTCAATGATTGGTATGACTTTATTTACATTAGAATACCAACCAGGCCGCAGGAAGCATCTTTGTACTGTACTTAACAAAATTGATCATGTAACTATACTTATTTGTGTTGTGTAATATAACATCAAAATCAGGTAGCTACTCTATGCGATTTTGAGATATCTTACAAAAACCGTCCAAGTGCGAGTCGGACTCGCGCACCGAGGGTTCTGTAAAAAGGTAATTGTAAAGCTATTCACCAAAATACTTAGATAACATTACTAAAGTATAGTTTATTAACTTTAGTAATGTTACCTATTTATTTTGGTGATTATTTAAGTGCGTACGTTGCTCTAACGTAATGATAAACTGGATTGAGGGACAAACTTAACTTTGCCGTTGGAAAACTGTTGTCTCCATACATTGACCATAGGCCGTGGTCAGTTTATTAACTGCCAATAAGTTTAGTGTAAGTGATCCTAAAGGGGTTCCATTTTCCTTTTGAGGTACAGAACCTTACAAACTAATTCTAAAAACACAGAACATGTTAAAGAAATGATTGGTCTAAATTGGAGGATGGTTAATAAAAAACCGAATCTAGAAGACTCAAATACTGAAGTTAAACAATCCATACCAATATATCAATCAGCAATCCATACCAATATATAAAAGTGAAACGTTGTCTGTTTGTTTGAGGAGCTTTCAAGCGATAACGGCTGGACGGAATTTAATGAAATTTGGAATGGAGATAGCTTATAACCTGGAATAAAACATCGGATACTTTTTATCCTGCAAAATTTATAGTTTCCAACGAAAAAACTGGAAAGTGTTGATTACTCGCTGTAAGGAACGGTTGCCATGGAAACGAAATAACAAGTCTGTCAAAAATCATCAAAAGCGTTGGTACTATACCTACTTTTCCATTGGTTTTTAATATTCTAGAAGAACGAAGTTTTTTTCACAATAAACTGTAGTCCGCGCGATGTAGCTATCAAGTGAAGGGTTAGGCGCAGAATGTGCATTTCATCAAATGTTCATTTTGCAATAAGTGCGCTTCTCACAACATGCACTTCTAATAACGGGCAATTCTCAAAACGGGCACTTCACAAAATGTGCACATTTTGTATTTGTTAGTATACAGTAGGTACAAAAATTACGAAACAAAATGTATGATTATGTATCAAGGATTAAATATTATAATAGTAATTAAAATTAATTTATTGATTAACTTAGGTCACACATTATAAATAAGTACACAATAAAAATCAATAAAATATTTAACAAATAATTTATTATCAAAATTAACATAATTTAAATATCTATTTATAATATAGCAGTAAGTAACAAGAAGTCACAAAGAAGATCATTAAAAAAATAATTGTGAGCTACTGAACAAGAATACTTATAACATTTTTTAATTGTGTCTTTCTGGATGTTTGTTTGTGCGTCACATCATAACTCCACCATTTGGTCCACTAGTTTTTATGTGATGCGCGGACAAACAAACAGACAGACAAAGACAAGTTTTTTTTCAAAAGAACTTTTTTTTTAAATTATCTTCATTGTGCAGACATTTTGGTACTTAATGATTTATTATAAGTATAGATAGATTAATATGAGTACCTACTATATTTATTCGAAAGTTAAAGATTTTGATTTAGACCAATTTGTATTCCTTAACAAATATTACAAAAAGTGCACATTTTTTGAAATGCTCATTTTGAGAAATGTACCTATTGTGAAATGCTCATTTTGATAAGTACCTGTCATGAGAAGTGTACCTATTGGAAAATGCACATTTTGAGAAGTGCCTGTCATGAGAAGTGCACCTTTTGTGAAATGCTCATTTTGCATAAAAGTGCACATTTTGCAAACTACATTTTCTGCACCATTTTGTGATACCAATATCTCAAAATTTCATATGGTGGGCATAGCTTGAAGTACACAACGCAATTTATCTAAGATGCCCATTATTTCATATTGGTCATTCAACTAGACTCTATTAGATAATAAATGCTTTATATCAAATTATTAAAGTAAATATACTAAATGTTGCAAATGTTATTTTAAGTATAATCAGATAATATATTGAAGTGGTGAGGGTGTTTTATGTACTTACTGACATTGAGCTTATATGAACAATGTGTTTAGCCAAAAATTATGATCAATATTGCACCCTTGAATAGATAAAAGGTTGAAATTATTTTTAATGTTTGTTTGTAGATACTAACCCATCAAACTATTTTGTACTTAAATGCATCAATAATCATTTAGAAATCTCTATATTAATTAAAGAAGGCTACATCTGTTGTAGAATAATTTCCATATGTGGAAGTGTAGGTGTATCAAAGAATTATCAGTATATTTGTATTCAACATTATTTCTGGAACCTCTGCATTGCCGATTACCTAACTAATATGTAAATTTCTCTAAAATAAAGTTCTTTTGATCTAAAGTAACATTTTAATCAGACATAATCCTCATAACTCACAGCTTTCCTCAAACAAATGCTACTACTACACAATATATATCCAAAATATGTAAAATGTCTTTTTTACAAAGCAATGCTACACTAATCTACATATTAACAACTTATCTACATAACAATATAATGTAAATAGTAAAATTTATATACATGTATATAAATAGGCTATTAATATAACAATCACAACTTACAATCTTAAGAGATGTCCAAAAACTTCATTTTCGTGTAAACTCCCTTGCAACCATCAACTGACACATTGAAGTTTTTCAGTATTTTTGTAAGCTCATTATTGCTAAATCTTCTGTGTCCCATTTCAGTCTCTATACATTTCCTTAGATGTTCCTCCTTCAACGGCTCAAATTTAATTAACTTTTTAAATGCATTAATGTATCCAAAATTATGTAAAAGCTTATTAGGAAAAGATTCATCACATTGTCTTTCAAAGTCTTTGGCAGCATTTTCATCATCACAGTTGTAAATTAGTATAACAGTTATATTCTTATACAAATTCTGGCTCTTCACAATGACATCTTTTATATGAGTTTTTACATTCATGTCTTTGGCACTCAGGTCGTCGACAATCACAGTGGTATGTTTACATACAGTGAGACCAATCATAAAGTCTGTAGTAAATGTGTTCATAAAACTTGGCATAGTATAGTGATACACATTAGAGTAATAGCCAACATGCTCCAATATCAGTGATGCAGTGAATGTCTTACCCACTCCAGTGCCACCGTAGAAAAATAGTATTTTGCTTCTTTCTCCCACACTCAAAGCTCCAATCAAACTGTCAATAGCTCGTGATTGACCATACAATTTAGTTGAAAGACTCCTCTTCAGTTCATCGGGGCTTATGTCATCACCACATTGAATGTTCAGAATTTGGTAAGTTAAAACTGATAGGAATAGTGTTGCTACAGAGCAGATAATTTTAATTTTAGTATTAATACGAGGCTTTTTCTCTTTGTGCCGAACAATGTGGAACTTCTTCACGTTGGTTGACTGCTGTATGTTGTTGCTAAGTGGCGTAACTTTATTATCTACAGGCTGAGGATGGACTTCAGAACTATTATGTTCTTTTGTGTCTGTTTCATTAGCAGACAAATTGGCTGAGATGTCCATTGCGCTAATAGAATGAGAGCTCAAATCTATATCCATTGGCTCAGAAAGGTAATCCATACCGATAACGTCGAGTTGTAAACGGGCTGTAGGTATATAAATAGTTTTGAAATATGGTACCTAAATACCTCCTGCTGAATGGGCTCTTCAAAGTTCTAAACATATATAGCATAGATTCAACTAATACGAACCGTCCAAACGTCTCTTGTACTTAGATATTCTGAATTTTCGAATGTAAAAACAAAATATAACTTCTTCTCTTTGAACAAAACGAAAAACGATTTGATATTTATTCTAACGTCAACAACAATGACAACATTGTCAAATCTGTCAAGTCGACTAGGGGCCGTTCGTTTTGTAGCAAATGGCGAAAATAACTTACAAACGCTATTGATGATCACATTTGGCGTTCCCTTTGGACATTTGTGGGCTAAATTAGCGTTCTGCCCGCCGATTCAGAACCTTTTGATAACTCAGTTGTCGATCGATTCGGTTAGATATCTTTCGATTTTTAGAATCGAAGATGAATTTGTCGAAATCGAAATCGAATCGAATTGACGTCATACCATACGATAAAAACTATGCCAACGCTATCAAACGCTATTCAGTAGGCCAAGCACAAATTTTTCAAACATTCGTATCGCATGCGTACCGTGTTTACCAGTGGCCCAATTACAGAACCAACCACATAACTTAGCTTCAATCGGATTGTTAGTATCGATATCACTAATGCCTTGCGATAGAGTCGAAATTGCTATGAAAAAAGTGATAATCCGATTGTAACCAAGTTCTGCAATCGGGCCGCTGAGCAAGACGATAGTCGCCATCACAACACCTTGCGTACGACTAGCGTCGTCACGTTAATGACGTATTTCTAATGTAAATAAGGATGGGCTCGGTTGAACGAAAGCCGGCTAAATTGAATGAACAAAGAACGAATAGTTTGTTTGAAAACCTAATAATATAATGTATGTTCTGTGAAAACTCCTTTTTTTTACAAATTGTCTATGAACGACTCCTCTTGACATATCTTTCGTTGACATATCATTTGGTTTCGAATTTATTTCACAAATACGAATTCATTCCCTTTTTTTGAGGATCTCGTTGTTTTTAAGCTAAAGTCTAATTCAAATTAATTTAAGCGCCTTCGGAACAACCAAATTTGTTATCAAGCCACTCCCAAATGTGATGTTATTGAATTGGAATCATCGAAAAGTAAGTACCTACCACTTTCCCATAATATAGATAATTTAGAAAAGGTACTTTTGTTTCCTAAATGTAATTACTTATTTGAATTTATGTTCTAGACATGGAGATTTATCCAATTCCCCTTTGGAATCTCATGGCCGACACATCCTCTAAGAGAAGTGAAAGGAGCTGACAGCCATAGCATAGAATACATTAATAAAACCATGCTAACATAAGTGACGGCACCGGGGACAGTTCAGAGGAAAAATGGCATATGATGAACAAGCTCCACCACAAAAAGTAAGTAATGTGACTAGCAAGTAATTCACCTGATGCTAAGCATCACGCCTGCCCATGATGGTTGTATTTTCACTTAGGATATCAAGCTGTAAATGCACAGCACTGCACTGAGCTTGTCGCAAGGCGGTCCTCCGTGGGTATAGCCTACTGAGCTTGTTGCAAGGCGGTCCTCCGAGGGTATGGCCTACTAGCTCAAGGGGGCGACTGTCAGCAAACAATAATACGGTACAGGAACACTGAGGAGTCTACCAAACAAACCAATAAACACCTAGTGGGCAAACAGCACCAAGTTCTGTGCCGGCTCTTCCTTCAATGGGCAGTGGAGGCTTCTCAGCTGCAAGTCTTCATACGAACACCTGCACAGCTACATGGCACAGCTTCTGTCTATTGCATACTATTATATACACATTTCTTTTAACTACGTGCAGTAAAGTTTGATTTTAAAATGAAATGTATTATAAGCGGGTATTCATTTCGTTTAAATTCTGTTTTATTAAAGTTTGTACAAGGATAGGTAATAACATAGTTTTGCCAATTAAAGACAATGTCTAAATGACATAAAAGTATATGTGTGGACAGTACGGTGATCAAAGAATATAGTTACTCTCTACCGAGACGTTGATAAAATATGAAAGAGGTTATAATTTTGATGAGGAAGACATTGTCACAAGCTGTAGACTTGTTGTTCCAGTAGTTTTGAATCTATTTTGAATAGGTATCTGTTATTTATTCCTCCCTATTTAATGTTTCAGATCGGACACCTGGGGACAAGCCAACCTATTGTGGTGGAGATCCCTGATGAAAAATGAATGGAAGCCTTCTCAAACAATAGAAAGAAGAATGATGATGCACTTGTTTGTTGAAAAAAGTTTATTCATAAATCTTCTTATTTATGTAATAGTTCTCATTAAATACGTATACTGTTTATTAATTCAATGGTTTTATTGAAGTATCTGTAGCTCTAGTCAGTGCAGTGCTGTTCTAGTGCTGGTAGGGGAGGGGGGATTGCAAGATTTCTCACATGTAGGCACACATGGTAATGAAGAGGCAGATAATCCGAACTACTTATCCTATACATATTTTTTTTATTTAATTTTAAAGTTAACAATGCAAAGTGAGCCTCCACGTATACCATGGTGTGCCGATATGAAGCTGAGTAGGAAACTAATTGTGATTACTCATAGATTGCAGTCGCCATATGCCGCTAAACATTTAACGAAGAAAAACAATAGCCCCAACTGTGATCTAAGTGGTATTTCGAAAGATGTCTACCATTTTCTGATGGAATGAATAAGTCCGGAGTGCACCTATGACAAACGAATTATTTAAGGTGGTAAATCTAAACCAATTTGATGTAGGTCTGTTTCAGAGCATCTTAGCTGCGCAAACATCTGGCACAGCAGGGATGCTCTATCAGTCCACATATAGTTTGGTCAAAAGCGGTTAGAAACTAGTGTGTATACTATGAGACTGACATATTCGTTGGACGACTAAAAATCTACTAAAATAAACGGACATAAAACTGTACCCCTGGTAGTACGGTGGCTCTTTTAAACAACAACAAATGTACCAGTAACTACATTTATTTGCCTTATTGTACCTAGAAAAAATAATGAAAGAGATTGGAAGTTTCTTTTCAATAAAAGAGATGTTCGGAAAATGAATGAAAGCTGGTACTAAAATAATTTAAAATTCTAAACAAGATATTAGACATTTGTGAAGAAAGAGAATATTATTCTGATAATGACTAGCAAATAAAAACAACAAGAAATGCCTCCATTTTTTTATTTGAGTTGTGTTTTTTGATTGGTAGAATGAATACACTTGCCACACTAGTTACTCTAATTTGACACTACTGGCAACAGTAACATTTAAAACGACACAATGGGCTGTGTTCACTTACACGCTCGAATCATCCGTGCGATTATCGCTCGATCATCCGGAGATAGTGAACGACTTTGGACGTCCACATACAACTGACAACTGTCAAGTGTCAGTTTCATACTATTCCTCCCCTCCACTACTATTTTTCGGATGACCCAGGTGAATGCCCGGACGACGCCGTGAATGATTTCGAGTGTACGCGCGGGTGATCCGTGCGTCCTCGAACGTTTATGTGAACGGGCCCAATGTATGTAGATCTGGCACTGACAGCTGAGGGATGACAGATGACAGGACCTTAAGTTTTTTTTACAGGCTTCACACGGGTTCTTTTTTGATGACATTGCGTAAGGAAAGTTTTATTTTATTATTATTTATATTCAGATGTTATAATATAACAATTGAAATAGCAAAACATATAAAATATATAAATCTGTTTTATTTTATTCCCAGTGCACGAAAAACGCACTAACTTAATAGAAAATGGAAAATATTAAAAGCTTTGTTCAACTTTATATCTAGGAAAATATTTTCTCTTTTGTTTAAGAAATGGAGGCTCAATAAAATATAAATTACATATATTTATGTAGCACAGAAAATAAGCTTTTAAATGAGGTATATATCATAGCTGCTGGAATTTTCTCGGAATAAAGTACCACTTCTGAACATCTCCTTTGTTTATTTAAATAATAATAATATAGCCTTTTATTCAGATCTATTATTTACATAGTATAAAGATTATAATAGATGAGAATTAAGTATGTTGTTGTATATCTACTATTTGCTTCTTTTCTGTAGATCTGTTTGCCAATCGGCAAAGGCCTCCGCCAACCTTTTCCATTCATGTCTTTCCTGAGCCACTCTGTTCCACATCACTCCTGCCGCTTGTCTGATGTCGTCATGCACAGAAAAGGTGGGATGGGATTTCAATAATAGTTCTGATTTAATACATATATTCTTTATTAAATCAATTGTTTTATTTCTCTAGTGTTCTATAGTCATGTACAAGTGATAATTTAGGTAGCAGTGACCACAAGTAGACGAAGCAAAGGCCCTGTCACTTGTAACAGTGCAGTGCAAAACTGATTTAGATTATTTCTCGTACCTCATTACCGTTTTCTTTTAAAATGTTAGGATGCGATGAGACTGATTAGTTTGTTTGTTCTTCTGATTCGGTAATGTTAAAATCCATGAATCTGTTCAGACCTTTTTCCCTTTGATTAATATGACAGCTAATATCTCTGAAAGTAGATACATAAGTAGTTAGGCTAGGTACTATCGCACACTTTTTCTGCTATTGTTCGTTTATTTTTTGTTGATTTTGTTTGTGGTGTGTGCAATAAAAAAATTATCTATCTATCTATCGCAGTCAAAAAACATATTGTTACGCCGGTCGATTCTTAGAAAAACAGTAGGTACTAAAATGACGCAATACCTACATTTAAAGGAACATTCTGGAACACACTAGTAGAGCGTAGGTACCTACAAAAGTTTCCAGGCGCGCGGTAGGTATATACCTACGGGCGCGGCGACATCAAAGGTGCCGCCGGCCTTAAGTACCTACAGGCGCGGCGCGGCGCGGCAACTCAAAGGCGCCGCCGACCTTGAAAGTTCAAATACCTACCGACTACTGTTAGTACATACGAGTAGAAACGAGTACCTTCTCGAAACGCCCGTTGCGGTATAAATAGAGCGCGCATCGACTGTCTGGGACATTACTGATTTGGCTGACGAAACGAAACGATCATAGCGATTCGAAGCAAGTATTCAGCGATAATTGATAAGAGTGTACAGTCAAGTTAAAGAGTGTTTGAGCGTTATTTGTTGGATTAATTTCTTTTTGTGGTTTTTCGAATAAAGGTGTTAATTTTTGGTGTTATTAGCGTACATTAATTTTATCCGAACCCCAGCTCGTAACAATATGTAGCACACTGTGTGCATTAACACCTAAATTGCTATGTTTAGGTACCTACTTGTTACTTTTAAATAGTGTAGCATTGATTCAACTAAAAGAGTGTTAATAACTTTTGATGATAAAAGTCTTAAATTTAAACGCCCCGCATGCTGCAACATTTGACGGGTTAATTTTAAAGTCTACATACAATTTAATGACCTGCTCGGTCAGCAGATATGAACCCATAGAGGTAGTATAAAGCAGTAAGCATAATTCAATATCTTTGTATGAAGTTATAAGGTTTCCTATATTTATCGTAGACAACTATCTTGAGCTTAGAGAAATGATTATGAGTATACTAGCATATCTTGAGTGACCGTTTTTGTATTGATAAAAACACGATGCTCTACACAAAGATCTTGAATTATATATTATACACAGCAGCCATTTGCTATGCTTCACTCGTTTGTTTAGCGGTGTGGAATCCGTCTTGTTTTAAATATTCTTGGTACCTAGAATTAAGACCGAAAAAAATAATTTTTTGTTTGCATTCTTTCACTTTCTTCTTGTTGTTTTCAATTTATCTTGTAGCAATTTAAATAATAAGTCTCCCCCCATTCCGTTTTCAGTATCTAAAGCAGTTTTTATGCATATAAAATACACAAGTTTTAAAGGCAATAACATAACCTCAACATATAATCAATATCTACTTAGTTGAAACATAGGGCTACAAAAAATGTTATTTAACTTAGGTACCTACATAACAAACTATAAATTACTAGAATTAAACAATATTATTGTCTTGTATATAACATTCTTCATGGTACCTAGGCACTTACTAAAAATATGATATTTATCTTCACATTTTATCGCTTTCTTCTTCTTGTTTTCAATTTATCTTGTAGCAAATTAAATAATAACAGGCCCCCCATTCCATTTTGAGCATATAAAACAGTTTTTATACGTTTAAAACACACTAGTTTTCTAGTAGCATAACCTCGACTTTTGCTCAGTAACATGGTCATTAATATGTTCATATTAGAAACATGGGCCACAAAAAATGTTATTTAACTTATGTACCTACATAAAAAAACTATAAAATACTAGAATTAAACAATATTATTGTAATTCAATACCTTACGAAAGTATTTTCACTGACAAAATCTACGTGAATAAATTTGCGTGCGTTCACCGTAGCATGACGTGACCCAAATTAGGTCTGTATAACGCCCGGTAGAGGCGCTTATCAAATCTCATACAAAATTGGTTATGTTAACGATACGAACACTTTCTCGCAAATATTCGTGATTGGCCTACTGAACTTAGTTTATCGAAGCTGACTTACCGAACGTTCGTTTTTGTTTCGGTAACCAGAAACTAAATAGAGATACTCTATCTACTTTATGTCCCGCGGCTGCAGTGGTAGCCAAAGAGTATATAAATACTAGTGGTAGCCAAAACTCAGACAAAAACGCGCGTGGTGCACGGACAACTTCGGTAACTTATCGAGAGCAACAGAGCATTCGATAGCTTCAATATTATTTGTCATTTAATAATTTTGTGTTGTATATTTAGAAGTATATCGTCTTAGGTAGCTTGTTTTGTTGAAAACTATTGTATCATTTGTATTTAGGTGATTTAGAACGATGCAAAGTGGTATCATAGCTTGGAGACGAAGACGTCACCAAGAAGAAATTGACGAGCGTGATGACCTCGCTTGTCACGTAGAGTAGACATATGTTACGTTCACTGCGAGATGCATCGAACTTGGTCACATCCTCTACCCAAGTATTTATCGGAAAGTATCGACTAACGCAACATCTTACATTGGCCCTGGGAGAGGGCATATAGGCCTGGGAAGGACTTATTATTATTATTTATTTACATTCAGACAATGTCCATAAAATTGTTAGTATAGGTCTTATTTATCTATGTTAGTCTAATACAGTCCAGAAAAATCTACACAGTAAAATAAAAAGTGCTAGTTATGAAGATATTCTTTCGAGTCCCAGGCAAACAGCCTGCAACGAGACTATCTGATCTGAACTCGAATGAACTCCTTCACAATCGCGAAATCGTATCTTCCACCAATGACTTTTAGGATGCTGTTAGTGCTTCCCCGCACTCTGCTTAGCAGGGAGGCAATTCTCTTGCGCATGATGGCATGAAAGCCATCAACCCGTGCCTCCGCAAACATACTCGAAGCACTACAAAAACGGGGCAGCCCCAAGAGCATCCTAAATCCATTGTTATACTGGACACGCAAGGCATTGAGCGATCTCTGAGTATAGCTGGCCCACAGACTACTCGTGTAGAAAGTTTGACAATATGACTTAAACAGTGTTATTTTGACTTCGTCACTACAACGAGCAAACCTGCGTGCCAGCATATTACTTCTAATCGCCAATGCCCTGCGTTCCCTTTCTATATCAATTTGATCATCGAGGCCTTCAGTAACGTAGTGTACGATGTATTTAAACTGTTTCACCCTCTTCAGTTCTACACCGATCAGCTTTAATGGTGGCACATTAGACGGATATTTACCGGAAGCCCCGAAGATCAAATACTCACTCTTCGCACAATTATACACAAGGCCATGTTTATTAGCATAACTCTCACAAATAGCTAATAACCTTCTCATTCCACTAATAGAAGGGCTCAGCAGCACCATGTCGTCTGCGTAGCTGATATTGTTCATACAAACATTATCGACCGAGCAGCCGACACGCGCGTTGCTGAGCTCAACTATCAGCTCGTTCACGTACAAGTTGAAGAGCTTGGGAGAACTTAACCCACCCTGCCTTACCCCGCACTCCAACCTGTACGCGTCAGAGAGGTCGCCAGCCCACCTAACATTATTGGTCTGGTTCGCATACCAGTAGCGAAAGAGCCTCAGCACCTGAGTATGTACGTCTTTTTTCAGTAGTTTTTCCCACAATGTGTCATATGATACCAAGTCAAATGCCTTTGATAAATCGAGAAAGCAAGCATACACAGGCGTTCGTCTCGTCATGTAATACTGCAGTGTGCTTGAGACTGAGTATGGCGCTTTCAGTAGAGAGTCCGGCTCTAAAACCGAACTGTGCGTCATGAATATTAATATGCTTATCAAGCTCCGAGTCAAGCACACTGTCCAGCACTTTCGATATCACCGTCGCCAAAGATATTGGTCGATAGTTTGTATCTAACTATAATTCGATCATTATAATAAACTATAATAATTCACTGATTTAATTAAGGCCTTTATTTTCAGCTGCAAATTTCATAGATCAGTGACTATACAAACGCTAGATAAATAGAAATCTTCGAGTGATTTCTGAACCTTAAAATGGAGCATTAATTTGAAGTTTAGATAAATATTTTAGGGAAATCTTTTAACAGATGAAATTTGCCACTCGCGCGTGAAAACGTGGATGCAGCTAGTTATATCATAAAATTATCCTTAAAAAAATAATTCACCGGTTTCAGTGAAACCTTTATTTTCAGCTGCAAATTTTATAGAAAATTGACTATATAAACACTAAATAAATAGAAATCTTCGAGTGATTTCTGAACCTTAAAATGGACATTAAGTTTAAGTCTAGATAAATACTTTAGGGAACTCTTTTATCAGATGATGGTTGCCACTAGCGGGTCTTTGTGTATTGAAAAATGCTGGTAATTATTGAGTGATTACACTGTCTGACATTGTAAAGGTGGAAGTATGTAGGTATACTTACTCCTTACTTACTCCTTTACGTTCGAATGGCTGAACTGATTTTCTATGAAATTAGGTACTGGGATAGCTATATCCTGGATTAGCGAATAGGATCATTTTCATTATCACCGTTTTCTTACTCCTTTACACTCAAACACCTGAACCGATTTAGATCAAATTAGGTAGTAGGATTCCGAGATGTGTAGGTATGTTTGTTACTTTACATTACGCTCAAACGGATGAAATGATTGGGATAAAATTAGGAGGTGTGTAGGTATGTATGTTACTCCTTTACGCACGAACGGCTGAACTGATTTGGATAAAATTTATTAATAGAATTTGGAAAGGCTGAACCGATTTAGATGAGGTTTGGTGCTGACATAATTTATATTCTGGGTTACTAAGTGGACTATATGGAACAAGTATTTTGATCAAGTATTTGGTCGTACTAGGATCAGTTCACCTCGTCTCAAATTTGCCGAGTTTAACTCATCTTTAGCCTGTATTTACTTAAATACAGACAGACGGTATCGATTTTGATGTATTTCGTGTGTTTAATCGAAATTAAAGAACAATTTTAAAAATCAAAAATCGCTGTTGGATATACAGTGTTTTTCTCAAATAATACAGGGTAAGTTTTTAATAGGGTGCAAATTATTGTCAGATGAAAGGCAATAATTTCTATACAGTGTTTTTCTCAAATAATACAGGGTAACTTTTTAATAGGGTGCAAATTATTGTCAGATGAAAGGCAATAATTTCTAGAGACCCTTTTACTTCAGACAGTGTTTTGTTTTTGAGACGTTTTTTGTGTTTTTTGGCACTTGACATATTTTTTCTCAGAGTTTTTTTTTGTTGCTATAATTTTTATAAGGTGGCTGCTATTGGTACCGTATTACTGTGCAAGATATTAACACGACAATCCTAAGAAAAAAGAAGACGGCGAAGGTTTCTTGCCTTTTTGTTTACTTTAGAGTCATCTTAACTAAATTAAATTTAGCTAATATATCAATAAAGTATTTTATTTTAATACTTTGTTTACAGATACAATATACACAATACCTGTTAATATAATGAGTGATTGGTTCTCAAAATTTTCTAATTATCTCTTCTAAGTAATACAATCACTCATTATACGATTGGGATTTTGAATTATGTTTTGTATCTAATTCAGCAGGAGACAAATTGTTTGACTTATACATCTGATTTGGTATTTAGCATGACATTATCCTTTGTTTGTAAATGTTATTTTTTCAGCAAATAATTTACTTTGTTTCCTTTATATAAACAGGACTATGCGTTTCATTTCAGCTTTAAAATCTTATGTACTATGGAAAATGGGTTATTTTATGCTTTCTACTGTAAATATTTATATTAATAATATTAATATTTATATTTATTTATAAGCAAATTTTCATTAATAACTTTCATGTTTTATCTTGTTAAAACTGGATTCAGTTTTCTTATAACTATTTAAAGGAAAGAGTGGATTTGATTCCTTGTATTCTAAGTAACTAGATTTGGAACGATAACTAGTGCTAATAAGGCGATAATCTATAGTAGTAAGATAGTCATGTAAGGTAGATAGTTTTACTTATAAATTGAAGTCTAATTGAAAATTATAATGATGTTTATTTACAGCTACCTGACTTTTACTATAATTGGTAATCTTGCATATTATTTCATATCATGTCCCTTTCAGTTAATGATGGTACGAGATTTCCTGATTGTATCATGTATTGGTGGAGGGATGTTAGAAAATTATAATGATGTTTATTTACAGCTACCTGACCTTTTACTATAATTAGTAAACTTGCATATTATTTCATATCATGTCCCTTTCAGTTAATGATGGTACGAGATTTCCTGATTGTATCATGTATTGGAGAAGTGTTATTAGGGATGATAATAATGTTTATTTACAGCTACCTGAATTTCAATGCCAGTTATTAATCTTGCACATTATATCTTATTATTATGTTCCTTTTCGATAACGGTACGACATTTCCTGATCATAGAATAAATTGGTGGAGGGTTTTAGAGAAATAAGATTTAGAGATAATAACGCGAAATCGTTTATTTGAGGATCATTCGTTTTTTAGGTTTCGGAACGACTTTCTGTTTCTAATAGAAGCAGAAGTCCCCTTCCTCTTGCAGGCGATTTATCACTAAATACAACACCGTTAGAAATAAATATAATTTACCCTTATCCTCATAGATTCAACAATAATAAAATAACGGACTTTTGTGTTACATTATATACTAATTGAGCAATAGCTTATTCATTTACATACTGTACGGATTATTACCAAGTGAGTGATATTGTATGGGGATAGATGCGATTTTAAAGCCTCACAACCTTTACTATATACGTGATCTTTTCTATGCATTGCTGACTTGTAAATAATATCTGCTGCTATCAAAAAGACTTCACAAAGAGGAGATTACGCACGATCTTACGCACACTATACAAAGAGTCAGTGGAGTTTTATGGTTATGTTTTGTGCTGTGTTTAGGCTTTCAGTGCTTGTATTTCATGTTACTACGTCTAAAAATACTATAAAGAACAATTTATAATAATTTTATAATAGCAAAAAAATGGGTTTTGTGAAAACAAAAGTTAGTTGAATCAAACACGGGCGAGCGGAGCCGTATTAGTCAGGAAAACGTTTTCGTAAATATATTTTATTGTTTATTACTGTTTAGTATTGTTTCTTGGTTCTTTATTGTTTTATGCTACGCACGCTTGCTAGGCTACGCACTACGAATAAGTAATAAGTCAGGAAACGTAACAGCGTTAATAAAATGACCCAACAAAAGTCGTGCCCAAGTAGGTGGGGCTTAAAAGTCGTGTCCAGCGCGTCATCAGTCGTACATTTTTCATGCAAGCGAGCACACGTCATATCTTCGCGTACGTTTTAGTTTTATCATTGTGAACTACAGCTATGAATCATCATACCAGCATCATCTTCATGTGTTGTGAAGAGGCGCAGGAGACATACAAGATTAAAATGTCCAGGGATCACTTTTCACTAGAAGTAGTTGCAAAATTATAATTATATTCAAAGACGTTCAAATAAATTATCAAACCGCGATGGTCAATACTATGCAAAATGAAGTCAGTCAATTTTAGCACTAAAGTTTTTTTCTACTCGATGAAATTTTGAAATTAAGCTGTTATTTTTTTCACGCAGATGATTCATTCCGACGTAACGTCAACATATTTAGGAGAAACTAACCAAAATGAGAAAATAAACAATAATGAACGATTACAGTTGGTATGTAATATAGATCCGGCTTTTTCGACTCATGGGAATAACAATAGCATTAAAAAAACAATTCATAGTTTGGTCGAATTAAAGCACGTTTAATTTTTCAGGCTAATGAAAATTCACCTTCTGAAAATTTTGAAGTGTTTGATTTACCTGAGTTGCTCAAAAAAACAAATAATGCAAACCCTCAAGCACATAAGGCACAAAAACTTGTAAGATTTCACTATTATTTTTTGCTCTTAATATTTAGGTTCGATAGGAATTTTTATTTTAGCTGTATATGCGTATCTATTTAAATTAGAGACAGTCTTTCATAGATTTGAAACTGATCTTCAATAAGGTTATTTTCAGGAGAATAATATCAACACTGAATGTATAATGACGGTGTTGAAGAAGAACCAAGAAAAACAAAATTAAAAAATAATCTTATTTCAACCGAAGTCTAAAGAGGATCATGGGTTACGCCTATAAATATTTACCATCATCAGATATTGAATCTGCTGTGAATACTCCTAAAACACACATTTTTAAGCAAAAACTATTTTGGCATTATAACGACTATCACAGATCAGAAATCTACAACGCCCAAATAAAAGATTAACTATGAAGAATATTTCACATAAAAATATTTTATCCCAATCGAAGAAAAATGGATTTGGCGATACTACAGAAAATACTGCATTGAATGATTTTTTGGATGATATAGTTTTAGCCCTTAAAAGGAAAAAGTCAAAAGTTACTTTGATCTTTGATGGCTGTGCATCCAACATCGCTACGGCTAAGATGTTGGGTTGCAATTTTGAAGACACAAACTATTTAAAATCGTTTTTTGACCACCCATCTACGGGAGACCCAGTAGTTGTAATATTAGATCAATTTCATATGCTGAAACTTGTGCGTAACACATTAGAGGAAAAAGACACTGGTAGATAAAAACAAGAAAAAAAATTGAGTGGACACATTTGCAGAAACTGAAAAATGTTCAAGATATCATTGGATTGCATTTTGGGAATAAGTTGTCAAATCGGCATATAGACTTCCGAAATAATATCATGAACGTGAAACTAGCGATTCAAACCTTAAGTCAAAGTGTAGCTGATGCGATTAAGTTTGGTTCACAACAATTAAACATGCCTGATTTTCAAGAAACAGATGCTACTGTTAGCTTTTTAGAAACGTTTAACAACCTTTTCAACATACTAAATTCAAAACCGACCGATACGGGCAAGCTTAAACACCCCTTTTCAGTGGTAGAAAAAGAAAAACTACATGACGTTTTGGATCAAAGCGAAAAATATATTAAAGGTCTCTAAATCAATGTGCAGTCAAATAAAACTCGAACAGTAAATGGACAAAGAGTAACAGTATATACTAACTCCTTGAAACCAGTGACCAAAAGTCAGTCCAAAACTGGACTTCTAGGACTCCTCATATGTATTTCAAGTTTTAAATTACTTTTTGCACAGCTAGTAGAGGTACAAATATAGAAATTTATTTAACCATATTAAGCCAAGATCATATTGAGTTGTTTTTTGAGTGATCCGCAACCACGGCCTTTGCAAAAATAACCCAAACGCCTGACAGTTTATGGAAATATATAATAAATAATTTACTGAACATGAACCTCAGCTCTAAATTCACAGGCAATAGCATACCATTGGAGGACATTCCGTTTTAAATTTCTCAGAATCCGTCTTCACTACATTGCGAAGAAAGATTCTCTTTTAATGACTTCTAGACAAAAACTTAATACATTAATTTTATATCGCAGCACAAAGAATTCAATGAATTGTAAAAAGTGAGCCAAAAAAAAAACATTGTACAATAATATTGTTTTATTACTGACTTGGTCCGGTCCACTTATTGCATAACATCGTCCACGCTGCTATGACTCGGCTGTCAGAGCAGACATTGCAGCACGCGCGTGAACCAATCCCTGCCTTCGTTCTGAATTTAAACCAATCACCAAGCATGTCTATTTGTAACCTCGGAAGTGATTCGTACTTTGAATCTTACGTCGTTTTGGTTTGAAGAAGGGGCACTTTTAATGTGGCATTTGTTCCGAATTAGAGTTCCTGACTTATTATTTATTCGTAGGCTACGCACCAATGACTCTTCGGAGTTATGTGCGGTTTTCCATCGATCCGTGCTTCGGAGGGCACGTAAAGCGGTTGATCCCGGCTGTTATTGATTAATAGCAGTCGTTAAGCCATGTCAGAGGCCCTTTGGGCGGCCTGACAAACTCTGACGTCAGAGGCCAGCACTACTTCATACGATAAACAACAACAAACATCTCGCTTGTACAAATATTATTATTCTTTGAGCATTTCTATTGATAGTCCCTCTACGGTAATCCTGGTTGCGTATTACCGCTTATACAAAATCTGCTCAGGGTCATATTACACGGCCAATAATACGCGACCAAATAATGTACACTCTGATATTACGAGACCAATCCACGTAATATTGGTTGCGTATTATTGGCTGTACATTATTTGGTCAAGTATTATTGGCCGTGTAATCTCAGGGGTGCGTTTACTCACTACGCTCGAGGATGCACGGATGACCCGTGCGAATATTCCTCCCGTCCCCTACTATTCTTCGGGTGACCCGTGCGTACGCCCGACGACGCCGTGAACGGTTTCGAGTGATCGCACGGGGATCTGTGTGTCTTCGAATCAAGTTCTGTGGTCGGGGCACATCAGCCCGACCACGGAACTTGGTTTCAATCAGATTGTCAATATCGCTATCAATAATGCGTTGCGATAGAGAAGAAATTGCTATGAAGAAAGTGACAATCTGATTGAAACCAAGTGCTGTGGTCGGCAGGCTTATTAGCTAAGGAACAGCAATTGCGAATGATCGCGCGATCATCGCACAATCGATTGTAAAACTGATTGCTAAATTGGTATTAGGTAAGTGAACGTCAAATAATCACAATGAAAATTGTGATCGGAAATATTTGTATAGACTTTCTTCTGTTTTGTAGAAAATTAATCTATTTCAATAAGGTTTAATCTCTGATTAATAATATGATAATTTGAAACGCCTATCTATACTTATCTAATTATTTTTGAACCACATACAACTAAAACTGTGTTTGTTAAGTTGTGATCACCAGAAATTAATCCAATTATAGGTAAATTATTTTAAATACATAAGAATTTTGGTTATGTATCTCCTATCATTTGAAATAAGCACTTTGCACGTGCTTCAACCCACAGGCCATGAATAATGGATTCAAGTCCTCCTTTTTCAAAAAGTTAACTAGCATTTGCCCCCTGTGATTCCTGTCTCCATAGCCATGTGGAACTATTTCCGATTCACTGCAAGTCTGCACTCCCACTTTGGCGTTAAAGTCTCCCATGATAACATTGTAGTGGGCCCTTGTGGTGTTATGTAGGGCCGAAGATATGTCATCAAACATCTTCTACCTCATCATCCGAGTGTGCCGAGGTTGGTGTGTAAACCTGTACGATCTTAAGGCTATAGTGGTATATTCTGAACCACATTTGAAATTATTGGAACTTAATGCAACTTGTTAACTGCTGTAATATTCTTGTTGAACTATTTCTACTAACCCTTGCATTAGTTGGAGTCTTTCTTCTCTAGTATATGGGAAAATAATGTATTTCTTGGATCCCTAGAGTATTGAGTGCATTTGTCACTTCACGTACACTACTACTACTACTACAGCCAAAACCTGCAATGTGGTAATAAATAGATTAGTGTGTAAAAAGTAGGTAGGTACCTATCTATATAGTGAGAAAGTATAATGAACTGTAAGCTTTTGATAGCATCATCATCATCATCATGTCACCCTTTAGAAGTCCACTGCTGAACATAGGCCTCCCCCCTTACACTCAAAGTCCACCTTTGTATTTCTTTTCACTATCGGCAGCAGGGGCTTGAGTTGTTATTGTATAATGTGATTTTTTATGTTGTCTTTTTAAACAATTTGTGTGTGATATTCAGTAATAAAATTGAAAATATTCATTCTTACTTATATTTTCACTTCGTTATCTTGATGCAACATCTCAATTAAATTTATTTACCACTGAGATAAACACAAAATAACCCTACTATATACTCAGCAATAGCTATTTGAGTAGTTGCTTTTTGACAGCTCAATCGCTTGCATTTAAATCGCGCTACCAATCGCAATGCGTAGGGTAATACGAATTTTGGAGCAATTCATACATGATTACAATTACAATCACGATTCTAGTGTCAAAATCGTCCACTAGAGGCGCTACTGTATGCTTGCGAGCGGTAGCTTGTTAGCGAATACGAATCAGCAGTTAATCTCTTATTTGACAGCTAGAATTGTATAGTAGTAGTAGCAATTGCTAGTTAGCTAAAAATCCTCCGGGGCACTGTGCGTCCTCGAGCGTAGTAAGTGAACGCACTCAAGGACTCGATTGTCTCTGGTGCATTCCGAGACACGATAAAATCGATGTGAGCGATCACAACCGATGCAGCGGCGCGATTACAGAACTTGGTTACAATCGGATTATCACTTTTTTCATAGCAATATCGACTCTATCGCAAGGCATTAGTGATATCGATAATGACAATCAGATTGTAGCTAGGTTATGTGGTCGGGCCCCTGTGGCCCAATTCCATAACTTGGCTACAATCGGATTATCACTTTTTTCATAGCAAATTCGACTCTATCGCAAGGCATTAGTGGTTGCGATACTGAGAATTCGATTGAAGCCAAGTTATGGAATCGGGCTGCTGATATCGCGCTCATGATAGTTGTGTGCTACAGTTGATTCAGAACGATCGTGAGGGTGATTACAAAATCACAAGAACATAACTTCAAAATTTGATAAAAATACAAAGTTTTACCCATGGGGAAAGAAGTAAATCTTAAAATTGGTCAATTGTCTGTAGTAATATTTGGAAATATGTACATGAAAATCACACACAACTGAATTCAAACAACAGTTTTCTTTGCGAACAACCGTCAGTCTGTCACTTTGACAGTAGCGCTCACGGTGCTATCGGTTTGGGGCATGGTTGGTGTAATTGCAAAATTGTGGATGTAATGACGTAATCCGTGACGTCACATGGGATATCGTTGTTGCGCTCCCGGTGACTCGGAACGCGTGTTAGCGCGATAATATCGATTATAGTTATAGCGTGTCTCGGAATGCACCCCTTGGGTGTGTTCACTTACTACGCTCGAATCACCCGTGTGAATATCGCTCGATCATCTGCACTGCAATTACGTAATGTTGATCATGACGGTTTCAAGCCGTGAAATTCAATAATGCTCTGCGATAGAGTCGATTTTGCTATGAAAAAAGTGATAATCCGATTGTAACCAAGTTCTGTAATTGGGCCACCGGAGATAATGAATGACTTTATACGTCCACATAGAACTGACAAGTCTGACAACTGTCAAGTGTCAGATGGTGACTCGTGCGTACGCCCGACGATGCCGTGAACGATTTCGAGTGATCGCGCGGATGATCCGTGCGTCCTCGAGCGTAGTAAGTGAACGCACCCTTTGTCACGTAGTATTTTTATTTGTCTTTGACAGTCACAAGAAATCATCTAGTATCTCTACCTAGTCTGTGAAATCATCCATCGTTATTTTCGAAATAATGAGTAATGATAATCAAAATAATGATTATAAATCAACGCCTCCTCCAAACAGTAGAAAAGTACGAAATCCTTTTGATAAAGCGCTGATTGAAAGTCTACACAAGCCAATATGCAGGTAACTATAAATAAAAAAAACTGCCGTAAATATTGATATCGCTTTGTTTATCGCTTTTCGGGAGTCATCTCTCGATGTATTTAATCATACGTCTAAACAATATTGTCATTAACAGTCCGGGTATGTGCAAAATATACAAGAAGAAACACACTGGCACGTTTTGGGACATAGACCAGGCGTGTAACTTGGTGCCGGCAGACATCGTCGCATGCAACAGCCAGTTCGAGCCGTCGCCAGATCCAGCGCTCGAGAAAATTGCTGAAGAAGCTACTGAGAAGTATAAAACTGAACTTATCTACAATTCGAACCTAACTGATGGCTTGTTTGCACTGGAATGCTTCAACAAGAAATTTGTTAACCACCAACCTGCACTATGACAGTGTGGTGGTCTCTCTGTCTGGGAAAAAGGCCTAAATAGCAAGTAGTTGAATGATAATTTATGAAGACAAAACAAATCATTGAATGATGTTAGTACATTTCACTATAACATTATTACAAAAGAAAGTAACCAAATGCATCTGTCTGTTTGTCCACAAATACCACAGATAATTCTTAAAAGGAAATGTAGGTGGCCTTTTGTCCAGACGAATGAAGACATATAAGCGTACTTAACTAATGAAACAACTTTATGCAAAAAATAATTAAAGTTGGATAATATTTAAATAATAATATATATTTTTTGCATTTAGATGGGAGCTAAAGGCTTTTCTTAATGCAATTCCATTAGCACACAATTTTTACTGATAAATTATTTCATCACTTGGAATACTCAACATCAGCCTACAACTTACAATAGATTAGTTAGTTTGAACCTAACCTACCTTTCATTTTCATTTAAAGATAGATTCAAATGAAATGTCTTGACCTAATTGACCTCTTATCTATTTTGAGTGCTGGGCCCTATTCTATAAAACTATAGTATACTGACAAATGTCAATCGAACCAACAAATGTCAGTCAAAGTATTGAAATGACGTGCTTATTTGTTTTATGAAACGCAGGTTTGGCGTATTCAACTGACATTTGTAGTTTTACAATTATTTGTCGCTTAATGAAATAGGGCCCTGGTAAACGTCTATTTTACAAAATTATATAACTTAAAACAAAAAGTATAGGCCTACAATGTTCAACAGTGATTAATTAGAAGAAAAAAGTAATCATATCAAGGAAGAAACAAGGGAGTTTGAAACGCGCCCTGCCTATGGTCCACCTACATAGTTCACCTGGTGGTACCAGGGGCAATTTTTTCTTCCCGTAGTCCACCTGTACCTATTATGGTTTAAGCCATTCAATCTCTGAACACAGCGAAAATGTAATGTGAGGTGATACACCCGCTGCATTTGGCATCCATGAGTGTGACAGTAAATACTGTAACATTTCAACATAAATTGCAAGTATTTTGGGTCTTTTCTCGTGGTTCTACTGCAAATTTTTCATGAAACATTTAAAATGTATATCAAACTCCCTGTATACCAAAATATCCACAAAGGATAATTACAAAAGTACTTGCAGTGACTCCGCTATAAGGATGAAAACATCTGTGAATCTCAAGTGTGAGATGTACTCTCCGTTTATGTTGATGCCCATTTCATTTCAATGCCCAAAGTTTCTCTCAAAAGGTTGTAGTCCTACTAATCGTACAAAATAGTAGATCCACGAGAATTACTTTTGTAATTTTTCTTTTTGGGTAGGTAGTTTATTTTTCTAGGTGGACCATGGGCAACACATTCTAAAAAATATATTATTTATTCTGTGTTGTCAAGTTAAAGCTATAACCAACTTAATGACCATATTTGCAAAAATGAGTTAAAAATGCAGTGTCTGTAAAAAAATATGCTCTTTCTACTGGTGAAATCGATTATGAGATACAACTGCTAGTTTAGTAGTTATTTAAAATATAAAAGCAACTAACTTGAGGAATTTTGAAAATGTGTAGATAATTTACAGTCTTGTTTGTTAAAAATAATGCAAAAATAATAATTTAACAATGTTATACAAGTTATCCAAATCCTCCTCACACTCTTAGTTTTCGTAATACAAGATTTAGGCAATATACAGGTGAAATCAACTAAATGGGAGGGTTGGCGTAAAAAACTCATTTTTGTAGCTAGTAATTTGTTCTATATGAACACCTTGATAGTTGGATTTAAAAGAAAACACAACATATCTTTACATAAATAATAGCAATATATGTTAGGGTATGACTAAATCATGCGGATGCGAACCTTTAACATGCCATAACTCAAAAGTTCAATTTGGCTATTTAGTCGGTTTTAGCTTTAACGCAACAGCATATTAATAACTACAGTTATCTTTTAGATGGACCAAGGGAAGGGCGTGGATTGAAACCCTGTATTTCCTCTGAACAATTTTGTTCCTAGGTTGATTCAAAAAGAAAGCTTCAAAGTATCACACTAATATTATAATATGAAATTTTGTTACTGTATGTCTGTGTTACTTCTTCACGCTAAAATTGCTGATTGGATTTTGATTAAATTTGTTATCAGCGTGGACAATGATGATGGATTACGTTTTTTTTCTTTCTACAGTCAGTGCCTTCACTTTAAGTAGATTTTTGTGGTAGTGAGTAATTCATTGAGCAAGTTCTCCACGGAGAACATCTACTCATTTTGCACTGTTCCCTTTGCAAGGGGCAAGACGTGTTTTCTCTCTAATCTAGGAGTGCAGCTGGGTGTTAACAATTGGGCTGCTAAAGTGTTTAAGTTAAGTGCATCTCCTGCTTTTGTTTATATTTCTTAGCAGTTATTTCAATACAGTGTTTATCTTTAGAATTTCATAAAGTTCATTGTTTCAAATGAACCATCATGCCTGAGAGATGACATACTATTTTGAAAGCGCTCTATTATATTTATGTTTGAGGTGCATGCCGAGCCCAACAACTTGATGCCATATGTTCATATTGACTTTAGTGAGTCTTGTAGATGAACAGCTACAAGACTGCACTAAAGATCTACAGAGAGCGCTGAATTTCAGTCCAGTAGCCAGTACAGCCCTTTGTATCTCAGGGTTAGTTGCTCCCTTTTCATTTGGGGGTGCTTTCTTCATGTAAGGCGACGATCAAGATGCAAGCCCAAATATTTAATTGAGTCGCTATGAGGTTAGGTCTGATTTCCAAGCATAACTGATGGTCAATATTTTTTTTTTAATGTGAAGGTGATATGAACTAATTTTGAGGCACAAGCTCGTATCCTCTATTCCTTGAGCCACTTCTCAACTTTATCAAGGCACTCTTGTAAGCATTCAGATGCTTTGCTTCGGTCTCTGCTTGTAGCTAGTATGGCAGTGTCATCAGCGTAGGTGGTAACAGTAACATCTTTAGTTATAGGCAGATCAGCTGTAAAAATAGTGTACAGGACAGGTCCGAGAACAGAACCCTGGGGCATGCCAGCAGTTATTGGGCAGAATTTTGAGGTCGCTACACTTGATTTGGAAGATACGGTTGCTGAGGTATGACTCAAGAAGGGTGTAAAATGTATGTGAAAGAAATTTCTTGATTTTGTAGTGCAAGCCTTTGTACCATGCCCTGTCAAAAGCTTGGAGATGGAAGATGATAATGATAGAAAGTATCCTATGTGTAAATCTATATCTATACTTATAATAAAACTGTAACGGGTCCAATTCTGTACATTAAAGATATTTTGAAATATTTTTTTGGACCTTATATATTCGATACTGAAGCCAAAACTGTATTTTTTTTCATTTTTGTCTTTCTGTCTGTATCTTGGCTAGGCATCACGCCGAAACTACTGAATGAATTTAAATTAAACTTGGTATGATTTGAGTTCATACTACGAGGTAGGACATAGGCTACTTTCATCCCGAAAAATGAAAGGGTTCCCGCAGGATAGGGGTTGAAAGTTATTTCAAAAAACACTTACCACTCCGAAACTACTGGACGGATTTTGATGCAACTTGGCAGAGTCATAGTTTATATGATGGGTTAAAATTGAGGATACTTTTTATCCCGAAAAAAATAAGTGTTCCTGCAGGATAGGGGTGGAAAATTATTTAAAAGAACACTTAGCACGCTGAAACTATTTGACGGATGTTGATGCAACTTGGCACAGACATAGTTTATAAGATAAGGTGAAAATTATGGATACATTTTGTCCCGAAAAAATAAAGGGTTCCTGTGGGTCATGGGTCTAAATTCTGTGTCTAGATTCTCGTGAAATTTTGTGAGCAGGTTCGATAATTACATGTTTTTTTTTGTCGATCAGCCGGACATCCGCCGGACTTACGAAAGCATTTTTGTCTAAGCTGAAACGGATGTCGCTTCGCTTACGCTACGCTCTCGCTCGTTCTTTTCCCCTAGAGCTCCGCTCACTCGATATTGCACATTAATGTAATGTGTGCTAGCGTGCGCGGTGCCCGAAGGAGAAAAGAAAACTTGGAAACCTTGACTTGAGATTTTAGTGGGAACTCATTATTACACCTTCGATGAAAATGACCCATTTCTCAAATTTAGTAGTAGATTCATCTCAATGAAACCTCAAGAACTCCCTCTGGCCATGTTGTTTGATCTGTAGTTATAAATAAAATAAAAGTAACTTTTTCTGTCAATGTTGTTGCTTTACTCTGACATTGTTTGTTTCCAGATTTTTCTCTCAGGAGATGGTAATGCCAAGTCCACATATTGAGACTTCCAAGGTGAAACCTTTATTTCACAGTTCAAGCGATACAAGCGTACTATTACAGAGCTTTGCCAAGGAGGAAAGCATTATTTTTACCAAAGATGGTACGTAATTATAAGATGTTAAATAATATTTATTTTTTCAATTGCTGCGTTATTTGATATATTTTAATGTTTATATGTTGCATGAATTGTTCATTGTTCATTGATCCTGGGCCTCGCACCAATGACTTTTTATAAGTGTGGATTTTTCATTGATCTGTGAGTTGGAGGGCACGTTAAGCCATCGGTGCCGGCCACTAGCAATTTATAGCAGTCGTTGAGCCACATCTGAGGCTTGCTACTACCTCATTTGACACAGATATTTACATTGATTGTAAAAGCACTGTGTTGCACAACGTGCACAATAAACCTTTGCAGTTCCGATTTGGTCCCTCCTTTTCAGGGTTTTCAATGTTTAAAACACTGACTAAAAACACAATTTAAAACATTTAGTTTTAAACATGTGTAAAACATACATGAAAAAAACACTGTTTTATTTCTTAATAGTTATTAGTTACTGTACATTATTAGTTAATGAACTTAATTGCAAAAGGAAAAGCATCACGCTAAAAGAAAACTGTCAAAACTAAATCGTAAGCACTTGTCATAGCCACTCTGAAGTCAGACATGTGCGGGTAATTTTATCCGTTTTAAGTAACTTTGGCCATTAGCGAGTAATTTCTATAGTCACTGTAGCCACATACAAGGGTAGTTATTCAATACTAACTGCCCTTGTTAAAAAAACATTTCACCGTCCTTCCGCAACGTTGTTTACGAGTTTATATAGTTGCAACAACAGAACAATTAAATTGTATGATGTGCAATATTGAGTCAGCGCCGCGCCCCGTGCGCCGCCATGCTCGAGGAATCAAATAAAGTGTTTAATTATAACATGTTTAAAACAAGTTTTAAACATACTACATAACGTAGGTACATAACGTGTTTTATTTGGTATATTTAAAACAAGTTTCAAACATACCAAATAAAACACATATGAAAAATTTATTTAAAACATGTTTTTTAATGTTATTAGAAAAAGCACGATGTTCTTTGATGTGTTGTTGTTTGTTTATTTTTAAAACAAAACTGTTTTTTTACCAACCCTGCCCCCTTTGAAATTCTAATGTTCCGAACAAATGTTGGGAATTTTCTAAGAAACTTTACATGTAAGAACCGGTAATCTATTTAAAGTCACATATTTTCAATATTTATGTGTAGTAATTAGATACATAAATAATACGGTATATTACAATTATTTTGGTATAATTTTAATATTAACCCCCTTACTTATAAAAAGTTATGCAATGGTTATGCAATGATTAGTAATTCTGCGCAGTAAAATATTGTAATTACCAATATGACACATGACCAATAAATTCAGTTTCAGCTCAAACAGTCCTAACATTGCCGCCTGAATTGCCGCCAGAAATAGAAAAGATCCTTCAACCATTCTTCACATTTACACAGGTACTGTAGCTAATATACTAAAACTAAATTGTTGAGATAATAATATATATTAGAAATCCTTCGTCTCATGGCAGGCCTTATCATGGGTCACTGCATCCTAAACTACCACCTGTGTAATACTGGAGCCACAGACAGTCCTCTGTGCCGTGGATGTATACAGGAACAAGAGACAGGAGAATGTGCTTTTGCATTGTACAGCTACGGAAGAGATAAGACTAAAAACTGGACTACTACGACAGGGAAAAGTGGATTCACAGGCTCAACTAAATACGAACTACAACATAACACAATCTACAGCGACATCACTGGAACAGCTGTGCCTGCGACCTAAAGCCGTGCTGCGGTACATAAAGGAGCTCGGGTGGGTTAGATGCTGGCACAACACACCCTTAGCGGGACGTCAGTGCAGGCCTTACCGCCCCCATGTAGAATAAGAATAACATCCTTCAGGAACCTTATTTTTAATCATGTGATAAGCATTAAGACTAATGTTCACAGCCTCTCCCAAACATGAAACACACAGGGTTGGTGTTGCGACCCAAAAGATGCGACTACTCTTCGCAAATTCCTGTACTGTGTGTGTTTGTGTGTGTATACGTCTTGTTGTTTTCAGGGATCCGTACTACCGAATGAAAAAAAGGTGTCCTTATAGGATCACTCGTGTGTCTGTCTGACTGTCCGTCGTCACAGACAATTTGCTCTGAATCTACTGGATCTGATGAAGTTTAAATTTGGTACACATATGAATTTCTGTGACCCAAACACGGACATGTAAATAAATGAATATCGAATATATAATATAAGTTTTGGGAGGCAAATAAGTAAATTAAGAAAAAAACAATTGCAATCTTTATCGTGTGACATATCAAATGAAACACCTCGTTGCGAAGGTCTTAATTTTTTTATGATTTTAATATGTATAAATAATTTATTTAAGAAAGTTATTTAAGAAAATAGATAAAAATTTACTGTTCACTTATCTCCGATACTACTGAGCCTAAAATATAAAAAAAAAAACAGAAAATAACCTATAAGAAGTCTATACTCTATAATAACATGGTAAATATCTCAATATTGTGAGATATTATATTCATCGTACTGAACCCTCTCCACCCGACTTCAACTTGCACTTGTCCTTTTTTACTACAACTAGTGGTTCGACCGAGACATCGATGTTTCCGCATATTGGCAAAGAACCCAAAAGTCTTCGTAAGTCGAGATACCGTCGAAAAAACAAAACGGAACGGACAATTTCGTTTCGTCGCAAGTTGGCTCTGAAACCTTGTTCACTCGGTCGATTCGTTCGAACATTATCGCTCCATCGAATTTTAAATTTCGATGGAATGCGAACGTTACATTCACTTTACCTTTGTTAGATATTCAACCGCCAAGCTGTAGTGTGCAAACATTACTGTGTTCTGGATCAAGGGCAAAGTTTCCATTCCAGTGAAATAATTGGGCGTGAGATTTAAATACCAATGTCTCATGGTGACGAGCGCAGTGCAGTGAGGCGCAAGATTTAGCAACTAAAGTTCTGGGTGGTACTGGTTGTTATTGGCAGCCTTGACGCTTACCATTAGGTGAGCAAACTGCTCGTCTCATCACTGAATGTAATAAACAAATACAAATTAAACAAAAATAAATTTAAAAAAAGCCCTCGACCCCCTGTTATAGCTAAAAACCGCATCAACATCGGTCCATTCGTTTGGGAGCTACGATCCCTCCCTCCCATTATTGCTAAGAACCAGCTCAATCACATCAGCGTTCAAACAGAAACAAAATGCATCAACATCGGTCCATTCGTTTGGGAGCTATGTTGCGACAGACGGACACATGGATATGTAATGATACATAAATACAGTGATACAGTAATTCGGGGGTAAAAAACAACATGCGATAGAAATTGAATCCAATTAACTTAACCACTACACCATGGGAGATGTCAATTAGTGTGATCCCTTACTGTTATTCTGTTCTCTTACTATAATACCACCAGCTAGCTATTGAAATGCCACACAAAGGGAAACCATGCTTTATTTACTTCCAGGACCAAAACCTATTTGAGGAATATGAGATCACAGCCAATGGCTCCATGCGACGGAAGCTATTCTTCGATGAGCACAGTGACATGGAGCACTATGACTCGGAGCAGACTGACGAAGAGATACACGTCGAGCCTCGCCCCCCTTCCAACTTTGAAGCTCACACGCCTGTTGTATTCAGTCCGGATTCGGTGAGTGGAATTATATAGATATTATTCTTACATACAAACCTACTAATATTATAAAAGTGAAAGTTACTGTCTCTCGGTCTGTCTTTTACCTTTTTACTTGACTTCCCAAAAAAGGAGTGTTAAGTTTTTCGGATTCATGTATTTTAATATGTATGTAAGTATGTGAGTTTATTTATTCCACCATAACTTTTAAATGCCTGAATATACGTATGGGGTATCGTTAGAATCCTTACATCCCCCGAGTTTTTTTTTCTTCTGAAAATAGCTTAAGCTACTGAAAACTGCTGAAAAAAAACAATATGGCGGCAGTATGGCTCCATTTTAAAATGCGTTCTTTTTTCGAATTTTACAATATGGTTATCAAATTGAAGGCCTTGATAAGCACATTCCAACAGTATATAATTTATTGACATACGTTCTGTTTTGGCAGGGCAGGCGTGTTTTTTTTAGCTTTTAAGCTAGTTATTATGAGTAAAGGACTGAACCGAACTTGAATTAGTATGGTACGGAGATAGTTTACACCCTGCGGAAAGGACATCGGTTACATTTTATCGTGATAAGCTGTAGTCCGCAGATGAAGTCGCGGGCAATAGCTAGATGTTTATAGCTGTCTTGTAAAATTTTCAAGTATCCAATTCAATATTTTTTTATGCCTCTTACCCCTCGTTTCAGGGCTTAATAAGTCAAATTCTCATGCAGGTTCGAATAATGTCATCGAAATTGACTTCTTTGAAATGAAAGTATACTGAATTTGTAGTTATACTTGTACCATTACTTATCCTGTTGTTAAATTTTATCAATCAACAGTTCGAGAGTCAAAATGGCATCACCAAAGGGATGAAGCGAACTTTCGACACACCTCTCAAAAAGTGTCCCGCAGCAAACAAGCCTTGTTACCGGAACAAAATATTAGACGTTGTTGACTTTGGAGAAGTGTGCCCCTTCAGCCCCATCGACTGTATGACTCCGAAAAGAAGTGATCAAAAATCAGCGACGTTATCATCATTGGCTTCAGCATCTATTTCACCTGAGGCTAAGGTTTTTTCTAGCGATGAAGAGGTAAGTGAACTTTGACTAAAATAGGAAACATTAGAATTTAATTCTCTTGTAAGTGAACAAAATGCTCATTTACTTAAAATTGAGCGATGGTAGGTAGCGTTTTAGCTATTTCTGTTGATGTACAAAAATAAACATAATATCAAATCATATTAAAAAATCAAAGAAGCTAATTTATAAACATTTAAAAACAAAACTTTTATGCAGTAGCCATGTCATGGTAAAACTTAGAACGGGCTATCACAATTAAATGCGTATACAACATTTATTATCTATGCTGTTAACTGTAACTGAGTGCAGCAACCATGTCATGGGAAAACTTGAAACCGGCTATAATAATAAAATGCGTACACAAAATTTCGTGTCTGTGCTGTTGACCGTTGAACAGTTCCTTTATCTGGAGCTTATCCTGGATAACTCATGTCATGCTTATCATAAAAAAGCAGTGTAATCAAAACTGAACCATAATGTTTGCTATTACGCAGTGCGTCGCACTTAACTCCACAGCAGTCATTAAGTTTGAATCAACCTGTGCCTGTGTTTAAAATATACCTGTTCGTGTGTTCGTTTACTCATAATAAATTGATACATTGAAAACTTAAAAACTTACTTTATAAATACATTTTTGCAATGTTTCAGAAAAACAACTTCACATCACCCGAAACTGAAACAATGGCTACTTGCCTAAACTGCGTCGCGTCAGAATCGGACGGCGAAAAGAAAGGCCCGTGCTTTTGTAAAATTACTCCAAACAAAATTATTCTGAAGCGGAGTAAGTCACTGAAGGAATCCCCTCCTAGAAGCAGGAAAGGGTCCATATCGGAAAAGCGGAGCCTGAGCATGTCCAGTTTGCACAGGAGTCGTTCTGTTCAGAAACTAGACTTCAGCATGGACATGAGTGTCGATGGATCTCTTCACGACTATTCACGAGGTAAATAACTATCCCAATGAAAATCAAAAAATTTGGCAATATCATGTATGTGTTGTAATAATCTGTTGAGTAATGTGACATTGAACAAGAAATTTAACGCACCTAGAAAAAAACCCGACTGAGGGTGGTTGCTAACCAACTTATCATTATAGATCCTAAATGGTCATTCGAAATGAAAAATGATATGAGAAACTTAAAGATAATTTTTTAAATACCTATTCAATGATACCCCACATAACATAGTTCGTCGACTTATTTTTTCTTTTTCACTATAATGGCGCCATATTGAATTTTGATTAATGTCATGTCTTTAGTGACACTCGCAAGATTAAGACAAATTGATTGACGTAAGAATCATCAAAATCGGTCCACACGTTTGGTTTATGTAACTGAATTGGCACATAAAAAGGAAATTTCCTCTCCAAAGTCTATGTAGAATTATCTTACCTAATTTATTGATTTGGTATAAGTAGATATTTTTTCAATTATTTTTCTGTTTATTTTTCTGTTTTAGACGTTAAGTTTTTGACACGTAAAATTGCTTTGTTATGAGCCTAACTACATCAAATTACTTTTGTTTTGATGTTGCTGTGGTCGAACCGGCAAACATTTTGTAGAACTGGGAATTCGCCCTAATTGTTAATATATTATTTCAGCAGACGCAGAATGCCCTACAGCACCAGACGTTGAGGCGACTTGGTCACTTGTAGAAGAAGCAAGCATCAGTCACTTAGTCAAAATTGAATCTGCGAAGTCGCAGAAAAGCGAAATACGTCTTTCTGCTAGTTTAAAATGCGCTACAACTGCAATAGATGAAACTCCTGTCAAGGGAAAGACTAAAACCAACATGCGAACACATGAAATTAGCAAAATACGCGTGGCTATGCCGCTCAGCCCGCTAGAAATGTCCCTGGATAGTAGCTTTAATCTCGATAATCCACTTAGTTTAGAAGATAAGAAGATAGACTTTAACACGGTTGATCTCAAGTTTTTGACTGAAAACGTATCTCAATTCGACTACACCACCAGCAATGCTACCAGAGCCGGTGAAGACATCTCGTCTAGTTTTAAGAGAGTAGACAGTGGCTACAATGAAAATACTTTTTACGCCAACGCTTCTAGTTACTACGAGAGTGCGATAAAACCTTCAGAACTGACAGTTACAGACGTATCGAAAACTTGTAGCAAGATCGCTCTGAAGGAAATATCTAACGTTCATTGGATGAGGGTCGACAGTGGATTCAAGGATGAGAACTCTGCTGATAGTATGCAGTTCTACAATGGAAATGAGACGCAGAGTAAAAAGTTCACAGGTTTCCACTATTCTGAAGTAAAATGTGAAAAAGAAAATGCCGAGGTATTCGACAGACTTCTAGTTCAATCTTCCAACAAAAACGAGGCTATGTCCATGTCCGACATATTTACCGACGACATGACGTTCAATTGCAATTTTTCGTCGACCCCGTCTAAAAGCAAAACGCGCGAAACTAACTTGTAACATCGTAATCTTAAGGGTTATTTTTGTTACACGATAATTATGAATTTTATATGCATTTATTACGTAAGTAGCTTAATTATAGACGATTTTTTTCGACGTTATCCCATTATTATGGATAACTTTATAGTTAACGACTAGGCTAATATTTTTGCATGAAATAATTATTTTTATGACTTTCATTGTTATACTTAAGTCAAGATATTTCAAGACTGAAATTTCTTTCCAATAAACAGTGGTTTTCATATGTGACATAAAATATTGTATTTCGTGTTGATATGGTCCTATTAAAGCTGAATGCGCATTACCCGGAGGCGAACGCGCCGTACACGCCGAAGGAGCCGAAGTTTCTTACGGCTTCGCACACCTATCCTCGCTGAATAGTCCGAATCAGACGAATCGACCGCATCGGAAGAATCGTCCGGGAGACAGAATGCGATCAGGGTTGCCAACTCGATACCACGGGAGGTTGCAAGACGTAAAAAAAGAATGCTATGTTGTCGAAGGTCTCGGTTGATAATTAGGGTTTTTAATAAAATTAAGAACCCTTATAGTTTTGTCATATTTGTTTGTCTGTATTTTCGTCTAAATACTTATAAAGCCCGCTTGCAGCAGCAATCGTCAAGCAAAGAAATAGTTATCTTATTACAACAGGACAAACAAACACTGACAGTGTTAAGTACCTTGCCTTTGTCTTTATTAGTTTTTGGGAGTATAAAGCTAAAGCAGTTTGGTTGGCTTTTTTTCTGAGGTAACCAGAAAATAATATAATTAGCTACTTAGATTGCTAGTTAGTCTTGTACTTGGCTATTCTGTGATTTACTGCTAGGTGGTATACTATGTTATATCATATTGCTAAACTTATGAAAATAATGCCAAATCTACGTTGCTACACTGAACACGACGCGCCGACGCTTTTTTCGATTCGGACGCTTCGAGCCCGACGAGTCGGCTGTTTCGGATGATTACATCACCAGAATTCTTACGGGATTTGGTTGCCTTCCGATTTTTTCTGGCGGTTCGCCGCGTTCGGCTCGGATAAGTGGGCGGAGTTTCATAGCATTTCATACTAATAATTCTTAAATTCGTCTCCTTCGACGCGTTCGTCTCCAGGTAATGCGCGTCCACCTTAAACGCAACAGCAAAAAAAAAACGAAAAAAATTAAGAGGGGAGTGAAGTATGTGCAGCACGAGGACAATAATAAAATTGTAGACAATCGTATTGCGTGCGCAGCGGAAATGGCGGAAATTTTGACATACGTCCGACGTCGATTAGGTCTGTGACCGGACTGACGAAGGCAAGCGCGCATTCTTAAGTTATTTTTCTGTAGATTGAAGTATTTTGATTTGTGTATTAGCCTATGATTCCACTAGATAAAAGGCTCACAATCGCTTTATATTAGCTTCACTTGTATGTTTGTAACCGACTCCTTTGGACGCTATTTTGACCCACTTTAAACGGTCAGATTTCATTCAAATTTTGCACACCTGTCAAAGACCGATGACAATGCAATAATTCGAAAAAAAAAGAAAAAAAAGTAGAAAATAAATAATAGTTTAAAAAACACGCTTTATATAGAAACCCAAACTAAAAAATAGAAAATAAATTTTAATAGTGTAAATAAGAAAAAAAAAATATTTAAAAAAAAAGCGTGGGGTGCTTCTCATATCTGTCAATGAAATATTTATAACTATTGACCCATGCACCCCACGATTTTTTTGAAATAAAACATATTTTTCTTATTTACACTATTAAAAATTATTGTCTTTTTTTTAGTTTGGTTTTCTATATAAAGAGTGTTTTTTTAGTTTTTTAAACTATTATTAATTATTCTATTCGGGGACGTCAATAACTCATATGTAAAATATTTTCTAGAGCTGTATATTATTTCGTGAACCGGTAGCGTCTTAAGAATCACGTTGAATTGTGTCAGATACCTTATAGTTCTGCTAGTGCAATTCTATTTATCCTATGACCTCCTCAATGAATTGAGTACTGCGTACATTCATCAATAAACCGCGTCTAGTTACTAGAACATTATATCAGAATAAACCTTAAATTGTGTTGTTGTTTGTTGATTGTATGGATGGTTTTTAGAAAACACGAGCTTACAATTATTATTGAAAGCTGAAAGCAAATAATTTGGAAATTAATGCAGTTAGTTCTATTTGGTTTAATTAGAGAACGTTATCAGGGCTGTAGTTACAAAGTCCAATTATTGTTTACTTCACGACGCTTTTTTTCTTTAGTCAAGCTATTAAAAAGTGTGTATTTTTAATCTACATCCAAAAGGAGTTTTCAATTCAACTGTTTCTTTTGTGTCTTCCCACTTATTATCTCCGGGATTTCACAATTTTGTTTTAAAGGCTTACCTTTCAGTATATAAATGTTGTTTAATATAAATCAATATAATTTTAATCGATATTGCTTTTTATAGTCGTAATTAATTTTGTGATTGAAATGATTATTATGTTTACTTAATATATGATTGAGTACATATACTTAAAAAATACCTACAATAGAAAACCTACTCTCATCAAGCAACATATTTTAATACCTGAAATAATCCCTAGTTTCATAACATCTCATAATTTGTAAGAAAGTGATTAGAAAATTGCAGTTTACGCACTCATACACAACACACCCACACTACGATCGTTTACTTAAATTAACAATCGGCGAGACTGTGCGTGCGTCAATCGTTTTTGAACAAATAACATTTTGATAACGTCGTAACCCCTGTTATCAGCATCCCGGAACGTCTACGGTCTGAGAGACTGTTAGGTAACTTCTCAACTTGCGCTGGACGGAGGTGGTGCGCGGTGCACTGCCAGCGTCTATATAAACCACAGCCGACGTACGCACATTTCATTTTAATACTGTCAACTGGACAATTAGCAACAGCGGTCTGGCATTCGGGTCAATCACTGATCGTGTATTATTGATAACGCGTGACGTAGGCGCGCACGCGTCCCTTACCGGCTTTTAGCTTTGTGCGAGAGAAAAGTTTGAAAATGTACAACAGGACAAGTGCCACGTTGATGCTTCAGACCATTATGGTTCTGATGGACAAGCAGAATTCGACTGTCACCAATTTTCCTGGAGGATATAGCGGTTAGTTCCTTTTAAATATAACAAATGGTTCGGACTTTCTAACACCATAGCTTTTAATCGTTTTCAACGATCATTATCGAACGGCATGGATTTATTTATCACTGACCATTAGAAATATGTTAGAAATAAAACGAGACAAACTATGACCTATCTGAAATAACCAATCTGTTTCTGTACCTACTTTAAAACAAAAGCAGACTTTGCAAAATTACCTATCGTATTACATTACATTGATTATTTATTTTTGTTTTACTTTATGAATGATATTAATCAAAAATGTATTTTACGTCAACGACTTAAAGTTCAAATAAGTAACCATTATTATTCCACAGATGATGTGGAGTTGGAGCGGTGCTATGGGCAGTACGGATGCTTCTCTATAGCTTACCCTTGGACCGAACACCGGCCGGACAACTATTTCCCAGCGTCACCTGAAGATATGGGAGTGCAGTAAGTGAATAATCTTGACCTTTACTACACGGTATACAGGGTTTTTTTTTGAGATGGGGCAGTAGCTTAACCGTTGTAGCTACAGGAACACGTTCTTATGGGACGGTCCATAATTTTTGGAAATATTTTGACCAGCATTCACAGATTTTGGAAAAAAAAACTGTCAGCAAGATAAATGGTCACTTTACACAAGTACTTTTTGTAATGCCAAGCGATCCTATCCATACCAATATATAAAAGTGAAACTTTGTTTGTTTGTTTGGGGAGCTTTCACGCGATAACGGCTGGACGGATTTTGATGAAATTTGGAAAAGAGATAGCTTATACCCTGGAATAATAATACAATGTATTTATTGCAAACAAACAAAACAATCAATATAATCAACAAAATAGATATTCCACGATAACATGACCCGCGACAATTAGTAACATTAATACAAACAAATTTACCATGCCGCGCGTTATGTTAGCGTGCATAACTGATGTGTTTTTTTCATTACAATATTGAGCTTGTTTGAGAATTGGAGTATGCTCAGCACTGTACTGCGCAGACTAAGAGTCTACGCAGGCTGGTTTTCAGCATTCCCCGTTGCTTGAACTCTGGTGTTAGTCAAGCGCAAATAAAGTGATACGCGAGCAGTAATAAAAAAAAATTGATCAGTACGCCAAAAAAAAATTTGCAAACTTGCACTTCATGATGGACATTACAAAATAAATAAATTAAAGCCCGTATACTCTGTGATCTAATACTACCAAAGTTTCACCATTGAATATGCGGGAGATGACGAATGTTAATATAGGACATTTGTTATCCCGGAAAATTTTAAGTTTCCACGGGAATACTGGAAAAATGTTGATTAATCGCTTTAAGAAACGGTTGCCATGGAAACGAAATAACAAGTATGTAAAAAACAACAAGAGCTATACCTACTTTTGCATTGGTTTTTAATATCCTAGAATATAGGATGCCTTTTTTCGCGATAAACAGTAGTCCGCGCGGACGAAGTCGCGGGAGGGAAAGCTAGTTTCTTATATAGATCAAAAGTCTCTACAGGACCGACTCAGGTTTGAGTGATAGAAATGACAGAAATCGGGTAAAACCTTTCCCATAGACAAAAACACGACTACCCTACCAATAAACGATCTTTTCAAAAAGTTAGCCATAAGTTAGTTAAGTTAGTTAGTTAGCCTATGTCACTCGGGAGGATGTAAGGATTCTAACGATACCCCATACATACAGATCTGTTCAGGCATTTCACCACCTGCTGTTCACAACCTGCCGTAGTTGTAGGTGACTGTCCGTTAGAGGTAGTGGATGAGTATGTATATCTTGGCCACTGTTTATCTTTTGGACAAGGCTCCCAGGTTAAAGAGATCGCTAAACGAATCCAGCTAGGATGGGCTGCCTTCGGCAACTAGATGAAGTCTTCAAGTCGAAAATTCCTCAATGCCTTAAGACCAAGGCATTCAATCAATGCATCTTACCTATCCTCACTTACGGTGCAGAGACATGGCCGCTCACAAAAGAGTAGCTCAAAGGGCGATGGAGCGTGCCATGCTCGGCATTTCGCTTGTGTACCGGATCCCAAATGTCGAGATCAGACGTAGGACAAAGCTTGTGGACATAGGGAAACGGATCACAAAGCTGATGTGGGGATGGGCAGGGCATTTGGCGAAACGAGAAGATGGCAGATGGACAAGGGCAGTGGCGGAATGGTGGCCAAGACAAGGACGTAGATTAAGAGGCAGACAACCTGCTCGATGATCAGATGACGTCATCAAGGTGGCAGGAAGGCAGTGGATTCGCTTTGCGCAGGACCGGAAAGAATGGCGTGCACATGAGGAGGCCTATACCCAACAGTGGGTTGATGTGGGCTGATATAGAAAGAAATTCACCGTACATAAACCCTGAAAACATCACACTCTCAGCTATCTCTATTCCAAATATCATCAATATCCGTTCAGCCGTTTGAGACTGAAGTAAAATTATGAACATGATTGATAAGTATCCTTAGTGTTATTCCAGGGTATAAGCTATCTCCATTCCTATGTCATCAAAATCCGTTCAGCCGTTTGAGACTGAAGTAAAATTATGAACATGATTGATAAGTATCCTTAGTGTTATTCCAGGGTATAAGCTATCTCCATTCCTATGTCATCAATATCCGTTCAGCCGTTTGAGACTGAAGTAAAATTATGAACATGATTGATAAGTATCCTTAGTGTTATTCCAGGGTATAAGCTATCTCCATTCCTATGTCATCAATATCCGTTCAGCCGTTTGAGACTGAAGTAAAATTATGAACATGATTGATAAGTATCCTTAGTGTTATTCCAGGGTATAAGCTATCTCCATTCCTATGTCATCAATATCCGTTCAGCCGTTTGAGACTGAAGTAAAATTATGAACATGATTGATAAGTATCCTTAGTGTTATTCCAGGGTATAAGCTATCTCCATTCCTATGTCATCAATATCCGTTCAGCCGTTTGAGACTGAAGTAAAATTATGAACATGATTGATAAGTATCCTTAGTGTTATTCCAGGGTATAAGCTATCTCCATTCCTATGTCATCAATATCCGTTCAGCCGTTTGAGACTGAAGTAAAATTATGAACATGATTGATAAGTATCCTTAGTGTTATTCCAGGGTATAAGCTATCTCCATTCCTATGTCATCAATATCCGTTCAGCCGTTTGAGACTGAAGTAAAATTATGAACATGATTGATAAGTATCCTTAGTGTTATTCCAGGGTATAAGCTATCTCCATTCCTATGTCATCAATATCCGTTCAGCCGTTTGAGACTGAAGTAAAATTATGAACATGATTGATAAGTATCCTTAGTGTTATTCCAGGGTATAAGCTATCTCCATTCCTATGTCATCAATATCCGTTCAGCCGTTTGAGACTGAAGTAAAATTATGAACATGATTGATAAGTATCCTTAGTGTTATTCCAGGGTATAAGCTATCTCCATTCCTATGTCATCAAAATCCGTTCAGCCGTTTGTGAGTAAACTGATGATGATGATGATTAAAAGTATCCTATGTGTTATTCCAAAGTATAAGCTATCTCGATTCCAAATTTCATCTAAATTCGTCTAACTGTTTGAGAGTGGTGTAAGATGTTGATGATGATGATGATTAAAAGTATCCTATGTGTTATTCCAGAGTATAAGCTATCTCGATTCCAAATTTCATCTAAATTCGTCTAACTGTTTGAGAGTGGTGTAAGATGTTGATGATGATGATGATTAAAAGTATCCTATGTGTTATTCCAGAGTATAAGCTATCTCGATTCCAAATTTCATCTAAATTCGTCTAACTGTTTGAGAGTGGTGTAAGATGTTGATGATGATGATGATTAAAAGTATCCTATGTGTTATTCCAGAGTATAAGCTATCTCGATTCCAAATTTCATCTAAATTCGTCTAACTGTTTGAGAGTGGTGTAAGATGTTGATGATGATGATGATTAAAAGTATCCTATGTGTTATTCCAGAGTATAAGCTATCTCGATTCCAAATTTCATCTAAATTCGTCTAACTGTTTGAGAGTGGTGTAAGATGTTGATGATGATGATGATTAAAAGTATCCTATGTGTTATTCCAGAGTATAAGCTATCTCGATTCCAAATTTCATCTAAATTCGTCCAGCGGTTATCGCGTGAAAGCTCCCCAAACAAACAAACAAACAAACAGACAACGTTTCACTTTTATATATTTGTATGAATTTATTCCTAGGTTTTCACATTGCTGGACTGGACTTTATGGCACGTTTGTTGTACTTTCGGTACGTCAAGAAGTAAGTTAAGTTTAAAGAAAATAAAACTTACTCAACATTAAGTTTTGCAAGTAAACGGTTCCTTTTTGTGCTGTAATTAATGATCGGAACTCGCGAAGTGTGGAAATAAATGTGCAGTGCTTTTTTTCTCGCCACCTCTACCGTACATCAATAACGGTTCCTAAGAAATGTAAACTTGTGAGAAAAACTAGTGCCACTTAAGTAATTTGCCTTAAGTGTTTATATCTACGAATTAAATTGAATTTCTAATACGATAAAGATGAAATAAATAATATTTAAATTTGACTTAACACATTCATCTACTTCTATGCTTTTCTTTTAACTGTTTGAGAGTGGTGTAAGATGTTGATGATAATGATGAAAAGTATCCTATGTGTTATTCCAAAGTATAAGCTATCTCCATTCCAACTTTCATCAAAATCCGTCCAGCCGTTTGAGAGTGATGTAAGATGATGATGATGATGATGAAAAGTATCCTATGTGTTATTCCAAAGTATAAGCTATCTCCATTCCAACTTTCATCAAAATCCGTCCAGCCGTTTGAGAGTGATGTAAGATGATGATGATGATGATGAAAAGTATCCTATGTGTTATTCCAAAGTATAAGCTATCTCCATTCCAACTTTCATCAAAATCCGTCCAGCCGTTTGAGAGTGATGTAAGATGATGATGATGATGATGAAAAGTATCCTATGTGTTATTCCAAAGTATAAGCTATCTCCATTCCAACTTTCATCAAAATCCGTCCAGCCGTTTGAGAGTGATGTAAGATGATGATGATGATGATGAAAAGTATCCTATGTGTTATTCCAAAGTATAAGCTATCTCCATTCCAACTTTCATCAAAATCCGTCCAGCCGTTTGAGAGTGATGTAAGATGATGATGATGATGATGAAAAGTATCCTATGTGTTATTCCAAAGTATAAGCTATCTCCATTCCAACTTTCATCAAAATCCGTCCAGCCGTTTGAGAGTGATGTAAGATGATGATGATGATGATGAAAAGTATCCTATGTGTTATTCCAAAGTATAAGCTATCTCCATTCCAACTTTCATCAAAATCCGTCCAGCCGTTTGAGAGTGATGTAAGATGATGATGATGATGATTAAAAGTATCCTATGTGTTATTCCAGAGTATAAGCTATCTCGATTCCAAATTTCATCTAAATTCGTCCAGCCGTTTGAGAGTGATGTAAGATGTTGATGATGATGATGAAAAGTATCCTATGTGTTATTCCAAAGTATAAGCTATCTCCATTCCAACTTTTATCAAAATCCGTCCAGCCGTTTGAGAGTGATGTAAGATGATGATGATGATGAAAAGTATCATATGTGTTATTCCAGGGGTTAAGCTATATCCATTACAAATTTCATCAACATCAGTTCAGCTGTTTGAGCGTGAAGGAGTAACAAACATACACACACACTCGAATACATACACTTTCACTTTCGCGTATATAATATTAGTGTGATGATTCATGAACCTAAAAAAACAGTACAGTATTGAATTTCAATACTTTCCGCACTGTAAAATTGTGCAGTAATGGATTTCCATACATACTTTTCTGCACTGTTTTTATTAAGCAGGACTGATGTACTTTCTGCTTACGTATTAGGTGAACAATGGTGATATTACTGTGTAGTAGAGAGAAAAGGAAATTTCCCTTTTATGTGCCGACTCAGGGGTGAACGCTCGTTATAGAAGAGAGCACCAATAAACTCTGCGTCGATGTAATTTTTGTCAATATTTTTTTTGACAATTTATAAGTGTCAATGAGATGTCCCACAATAAAAAACTGCGATAATATAATAAAAATACAATGACAAATAAGAAACCAGGCTAAACCAGTCCCCACAAACTCTAACTATGTACTCAACATTAATGGCGGATCCACTAGAGCATAGTGTTTTAGACCACACTACTGGAAAGATCTATCTAAGCATGCCCTACGTATGAAGTCGTACATAGGTACCTACTAGTTCTCAGCTAAACACGTTTGTATTGCGAACAATTGCATGGGTACAATGTTCATATATTCTGCGTATGTTTTGATTTGTCGGCATTATTAATTCTGCAATTGTATTACATTGAAGTACATTTTCTTTGTAAAACTGTCTTCGCAACAATGTTGTATTTACTTGATTATAAGTAGGTAGGTATAGTATGAAGATGCAGTCGTAGAAGACGCACTCTTTTGTTTATTAAATGAGATATGGTTATTGCGTATTACAAACAATACATACTCTGAATATACACTGACCTTCAAAACTTAGTACCACACTTGTAAAATTAATAGCGTTTTTATTGAATTACTTGTCTCCTACTCATCGGATTAAGATATCAAGTACCTACACCAGTTTTTAAGTCAAAACCTAAGATATCCAGTAGTGAAAATCTCATCGCAATCGGTTCAGTAGTTTTATTCAAAAAATAGTACCACTCTTCTAAAATTAATAGATATAGTTTTTTTAATTAATTGCTTGTCGCCTACTCATCGGATTGAGATACCAAGTACACCAGTTTTTAAGCCAGAACCTAAGCTATCCAACAGTGAAAATCGCATCGCAATCGGTCCAGTAGTTTTAACGCGCGAACAGACACATAAAGTGTGGTACTAAGTTTTGAAGGTCAGTGCAGATTAGGAAATATAAACAATATGGCACGAAGATAAACTGTAGAGGAGGAGAGGATCGATCAAGATATAATACTAATACAAGCCCAAATTGAAAAATTATGTAACACCCGTTTCTTTTTTGGGGGGTAAAAAAGCTAGGTATCAGTGTTGAAAGGCACTGAATAAGTCTTCAGGCTATGTTCCTCCCATAAGTCTCTATGGAAAACTACGGAATTTTGCCTTCCGTCCATTTGGTTCTCCTAACAAGGACCCCTGGGGGATTCATTTGGATTTTATGTCCACAAGGATCCCCTGGGGGATTCTTTTTGATTTTTATCCAAACATCCCCTAGGACCTATTCCAGTAAGTTCAACTATAAGTTCAATCAGTTGAACTTTGGACAAAAGTATTTCACTACTAAAAGACTTCGAAAAAGGAGTAGGATCTAACTATTAGGAAAATAAAAAAAAATTGGTTATTCCTTTTGTCCCAGTTTATTTTTGCACAGTTATAATTGGAAGGAATAAGTAAATATGATGTGAGTTTAAATAATAAGTGCACACACACAGAGAGAGACACAAAACACAACACAACAACACACAATACACTAAATCTACTATAGAACTTCAAGAAGTTAGTTTATGACTGTCTGTCTGGTGCATATATAAATATTATATTATATAAGGTTAAATTCTAACCTTTGACCATGAGGATACCCTATATATTTTGATTTATTTTTGTTTTTTATTTATGTCCCAGTCCAAATAAATCCCCCAGGGGATCTTACGGTGATTCTTCTTGGCCATGAGATCCGTGTGGACAAAAAATCCAAAAAAATCCCCCAGGGGATCCATGTTAGTGGAGCCAAGTGGACGGAAACGAATTTTGACAGCAAGTTTAAATACCTGGGTCACATAGTGACGGGTTATCTCAAGGATGACCAGGGCGTAGAGAGAGAACGCAGAGCGCTGGCAGTCAGATGCAATATGCTTACCCGTAGGTTTTCTCGATGTACGAATGAAGTAAAATTTACTTTATTCAAGGCATATCGCCAGACTTTACTCGAGCAGCCTTTGGGTAAAGTTTTCGCAGAAGGCTTATTAGCGCTCTGCGTGTTCAATATAACAACGCGTTTAGGATGTTGTTGAAACTGCCGCGCTTCTGTAGCGCATCAGGGATGTTCAGACAGGCCCGAACAGACAGCTTCCACACATTCCTTGCTAAACAGATTGCGCGGCAGTAGCAATCACATCCTTAATGATACTCGTATTGTTGACAAACCTTACTGTCCAACCCTAAGACACTGGGTAAAGATTACAAAAGAAAGAAAGACAAAAATGCAAAAAAAAAAACTGAAAGAAACAGACTGCGAGCAAAACTAAAAAGAAGCAAAATTTTAAGAGAGAATAGTTGCTAACCGAATTTAACTCGTTATAGGTCCCAAATGGTCATTCGAAATTAAAAATCATAAGAGAAACCGAAAGATGATTTTAAATACCCATTCAATGATACCCTTATCATATTCTTATCAGTTCGTCGACTTTCTTTTTTCCTTTTTACAGTATGGCGTCTTGTTGTCGCCATATTGAATTTTAATTACTGTCATGTCTTTAGTAGCATTCGCAAGAAAAAGACAAATCGATTGAAGAAAAATTTGTGTTTGATTGAAAATCATCAAAATCGGTCCACGTGTTTGGTCTATGGTAATGCCACAAAGGATCAGATAAACACATTATCCGTCCTCCTTCCGCTGGAAATAGGAAGGATATATGAAATAAAGATTTATTTATTTAGTTCCTTTCGCAGTTTTAAATAATTATGATGTTTAACGTGAGAGCTTTTTGGCGGCAATCGTAGTGGAGACGATTCTTTTGCTTTGAATTTTTATCTCAAACTTGTGTTTCTTCGAGTGTTAATGTGTGTCATTGGTGGAATATTAACCACTAGCTTTCGCCCGTGACTTCGTACGTACGGACTACAGTTTCGCGAAAAAAAGCATCCTATGTCTACTAGGATATTAAAAAAAAATATGCAAAAGTACAGCACCAACGCTTTTGATGTTTTTTGACCGACTTGTTATTATTTCGTTTCCATGGCAACCGTTCCTTACAGCGAGTAATCAACATTTTCCAGTTTTCCCATGGAAACTTACCATTTTCCGGGATAAAAAGTATCCTATGTTTTACTCCGGGGTATAAGCCATCTCCTCAAAATCCGTTATCAGGTGAAAGATCCCCAAACAAACAAACGGACAACGTTTCACTTTTATATATGGGTGTGGATTAGGTGTTCGTTAACGTGCACGTGTGGGCAAATGATACAAACGCGGAAAATCGTGCTATTCAACACTTTACTGAATCCTGAATTGACTAGACGTTTGACTACCTGACTGACTGGGACTTGACATATTGTCTATTTTGTTGAAAATCATACAACTTGTTGCTTTACTTGGCAAAAAAAACGAAGAAAAGTTTACGTGTCAAATGTTATTGCGAAATATCACTATTATAGGAAAGTAGCTAGCCCCAGTTCACCCCCGATGCCGTAACAAATAATTAAAGTCTATTAAGATCTTATTTTAAAAAAGCTGTGCCCGCGGCTTTGCCCGCGTGGTCATTTATCTGGGTTAAAAGTTATCTATGTGTTATTCCAAAAGTACCTGATAAAGTACAAAATAAGTCCAAAACTAGGCTATCCTACAGTGAAAACCGCATCGTAATCGGTCCAGAAGTTTTTAAGTGATGCGCTAACAAACAAACTTACAGACAAAGAAACAAACAAACAGAGACAAGATTTAAAAAAGTTATATATTCTTGTTCAGTAGCTTATTTTAAGTACCCTATACACCATTTTTTTATTATCTTCTTTGTACAGACTTTTTCGTTCATTTTGCTTTATTATAAGTATATATAGATAACCACTGTAAGTGGGCGTGGTGCATTTGACACTAAAAGTTATCGTTGTTTTAAAGATAACTTTATTTGGATAGTGTGGACCAAAGAGTTTCGATAACGGTCAGCGACCACATTATATAGGACTCTTATCAATGCGGTACAGAACTGCAGACAGACAGAAGGGGCGTGTTTCAACATCAAAAGTTGTATCGTTTTAAAAATCGATAAAACTCTGAATAAAAACGATGAAATTCGGAAAAGTCTGTTAAAATATATTATAACTAGCTGTGCCCGCGGTTTTGTCCGCGTGATCATTTCATTTTAAAGTACCTATAAAGTACAATATATTTAATTTATTCAAAATTCTTTCCGCCGCCAAATAGTTTATCGATTGTTCTGCATCTAATCATCGGATTAAGATACCAAGTACCCCAGTGTTTATGTCAAACCAGAAGCTATCCAGCAGTGAAAACCGCATCTCAATCGGTCAAGTACTTTTTACGTGATGCGAGAAAAAACATACAGACAAAAATATTGACACTATTTATAAACAAAACATGTTTTTAACCTATTTGAAGTAACCTACATCATTTTTTTTATTATCTTTGTTGTGCCGTTTTTTTGGTACTTACTGCTTTATTATAAGTATAGATGGTTGAAGATTACATTAGTAGTGTCGCCCACTTAACGAAACTGTTTAAATAAGTCATTTTTAAATAAATTTAGTAAGAAAACAATTTAACAATCACTTAAAAGTTTTTGAAGTGAGTGACTATTTTGCGGCAATTATCCTAATGAATCCTTTGCTTTCGTGAATGTTGGAATTGAAAATTATAATTTTACTCCTGCGTACTTACGGAAAGATTTTGCAATACATAGTTTAATAATTATCTGTTTTCAACAAATAGTACATCAACAAATTCAAAAGGCTACAGCAACAAAGTCCAAGGTACCCTATCCAGAACATTCGAGTCATCCGTCCGTTATCCTCAAGCGTGTAAACAACACTTCTATATCTGTAAGGTCCTAATTTACAAGATCCGCTTCATATCTTTACAACAGTATAATAACAAGCAGTATAAGAACGCCACGATTCATCTAAACACGCTATCACGCTGTGCTCGGTTAACTTAACAAAGTTAATTTATATGTACGCTGGTAAAGATTTTCTTACGGTGACTATTATATAAACTTATTCCATTATTTTTTTGTTTTAAATGTGCTTTTATTAAATCTTTGAAGCGATGATCGCTCATTTGGTTGTAAAAACGGACGCTAAGACCTATGGCGCGGCGCGGGTTCAAACCCAAACAACATCTCAAAAATGAGCATGAGATTTCGTTGAAGAAGATCACTGATGAAACCTCGGTAGCACAGGTGGCAGGGTTGTTTTTGTCTGCATGTCTACTTACCACCCTTAGCAGAAAAATCTGCCGCTTTTGGATATTCCGGCAACAATACTTGAAAGCTAGTTTCCATTCTAGAGGTTTATTTACCAACTTAGATGTCATATTGACCACTAGCGTTAGCAGACTTGCCAATAAGCAATAAAACAAAGCTGAAAAAACATACCGAAGAAATCTTCTAACAGTGTACACGGGATGATGTGTCCATACTGTTTTTTATAACGCTATAGCAGTCTGGAGATAAGACTGGGGGCTCGTCCGTGACATCAATCAATCAAACCGGAGACTAAACAAATACGTACGGTAATTGCAGCGTGACGTACGTGATAAACTATTGTTTGTTGCAACGGACTCGCTTATCGCAGGGGTGGGTTGGACTTTGGACAAAATGTACCTACTGTTCTTTATTCTGTGCTGTACACTGTTCTGGATGTTGGTTATTTTCGACGCACGGTCAGTAGAATCTATAAATATACAGATAAGATTGATTTATAACGGGCTGCGCCCGCGTGCAAATTTTGCAACCCTCGTTCACCCTGGCTTAGGCTGTAAGTTGTCTGTCAGTCAGGCAGTATGTCACAGCTGTACTGTTTTATACAACTTTATTAGTAGTTACGTAAATGAAGTCTACAAAACTACCTAATTAGTAGAAACCACCTAAAAGTGTGATGGTAGCCTATTGGTGCAACTTAGAATCCAACGATACCGGGTTCGGTCCTAGTCTCCACACCAAAAGACTTTTCTAAGTTACGTGCAGTTTTCCGTGCCTCGGAGGGCACGTTCAGGTTTTGGTCCCGTCAATAGCAGTCGTTAAGCCATGTCAGAGATCCTTGGGTGGGGCCTGACAAACTCTGACTCTGAAGCCAGCACTACTTCATACGACAAACAAACAAAACCTAAGAGAATTGGTGCGAAATTCCCTATAATCAAGACGCCCGCGTATGCTGAGTTTAGGCCGTTGTTTGCAGCCAGCGACTCACCCGGGCGTCGGTCCACCTCGCAAATGGTTTTCCTACTCTGTCTTCCGAGACGTGATCGTCATTCGAGAACCTTTCTTCCCCAACGGGCATCGATCCTATGAGCTATGTGGCATTCCCATTGCTACTTCTAATTCTGAGATTTATGCCGGTAACTTTAGTTCTTTTGCGGATATTTATAATTCGTATTTTATCTCGCAAAAAACCCAAGAACTCAGAATACTGATATGTTATAAAAACATGGTTTTTCATAATTTGCTGTAGGCTTTGTCCTCTTTAATGACGTTTACTGGATAGTCCAGTAGTTAGGTAATCACATCAATAGATAACATTGGCACAATCTTCACTAACCCTGACATAGTTATTATTATATAAGAATCATAAACATGTATCATATCAACAGCGTTTATACTAACCTTTCAGATACGCGACATTTACTAGAAGAAACCGGAGGATACCAGTTCTACTGCACGCGGAGAGCAAGGAGAAGATACGTCTCGCTAATCTTGACCCCCTAGGGCCCTTCTACTTCGTGTCGCATGGTTTCCTGGAGGGCGGCAACAAGGCTTGGGTAAATATCGTCCATATTTTTTTAATGTGATTAAGTTAATTTAGAAAGAGAACGAGTCAGTTAAAAACAGTATCTTTTTTTTATTTCGTATGGCAAGACCTATGAAGCGGCGAATCTAATCGCGAGACAATAACGTAAGATAATAAAAAAAAGCTTTGTTGACTTAAAATGAGCTTTAGTACAAAAATATATTAGCGATTTTAAAATTCGTGTTTGTCTGGATGTATGTTCAAGTAAAATCATCATAATCATCATTTTAAGTCCGTGTGCATTCCGTCCATTGCAGGCCTCTCTCTTTGTACGCCTCTCGGGCCTGTGCTGCGCACCCATGTCCCAACCACGATCTTTACTAAGTCGTAGACCCGTCTCGCAACTGGACGACCGACGCTTCTGTTGCTTGTTCTCAGCCACCACTCAAACAACGTTTTGCTCTGCCTGATTTCACCCTGAGTTTGAAAATTGACCTTCCGACGTCTTATGATCTTTGTGCGACAAGACCAAGCATGCCACGCTTCATGGCTCTTTGTGCAACTCTCATTTAATACACAGCTGCCTTCGTGCATGAGCGTCCATGTCTCGGCACCATCAGTCACGGTGGGCAGACATTGTGGATATTCGGTTGATTTTAGAATATCGAGTAAAATCATCATGTAAACATTTCTGGACTGATTGAAACGTGGTTTTCACTCTTGCATAGCTTAGGTTTTGACTTAAAATCTGGTGTACTTCATATCTCAATCCGATGAGTAGAAGCCGAGTAATACGTAAAAATCTTTTTGACGGCTGACGGAATTTAGATCAACTGTCGTATTTGGTATTTTAGGTCTTGGTACACATGGTACAAAGCCGTGGGCACAGGTAGTAATAATAAAGAAGTTCTTTTGCTGAGTTTTTCACTTTTTGTCCTTATTTTAATCCAGTTGAGTAATTAGTAAAGGGAGCATGTCAATGACACGGAAATAGTCGCCGACAAAGTCCGTTTCACATTCGTTTTTTTTTGTTCTATTTGGGGAAAACTGGTCCAACAGAAATGAAAACAATGATAAGGATGATGAATGCAGTAGTTTTCAGTTGAGACAGTAAATACAACGATTTTTAAACCAATATTATTAAGCTAAATTGTTACTGCCTTGAAAATTATGTACTCAGACTCAGTACATGCGCGCGCGCTTAAGTCGATTTTTATTCTGAGTTTTGGTAACCACAGGTACCGCGCGTATTGCGCCTTTATCTTAATTTGATTTTATCTTCATTTCCATATGCCTAAAAAACATTCAGTACTATGTAGCTTCAGAAAAAATTGGGTTCCTTGACTTGTTGCCCTTCTTAATTAACCGATTCTATAGTACTTGTGTGATTGTGAATATAAAGGATCACTTCTACTAGGAGATTACTATTAAGAATTGTATTCTCTTTGCGTCGATTCCTTCACTTCGGCAGTTTTAAATATTAGGTACTTAGAGTACTTCGAAATACTTATATCGGTACGGCACTTCTGAATATAACTTAGAGTACTTCGAAACACACATACAAACTAATTTCAATAATGTTTTATTTATGAGATATCAATAGTATTGAACTCAGTTAATTATTAGCTTTTTCAATTATAAGTAATACATTATACTTATTAATTATGATAACACAACACAATGTAACTGGGCACTTATACTTTACTCCTACTTTTAATTCTATTCTTCAAACTGATAGCACTAAATCATAAAATAGTGATACGGGTGATACCTTAACCAAAACCAATAGTTCTGTTCGTAAAAAGAATAGTTCATTGAAAAAACTATTAGTAACACAAGTTTTATTCAAAATTTGAACATAATATTTTATATTTTTACTAAACGATCGTACAGTTTCCTGATCCGAATTAAAAGTAGAATTATATGTAAAAACTAGCATACACGTTATGCTTGATGGCGTCCAAACGATATAATCACTTCAAGTTCAAAATGTATTTCGTCCTAAATAAGGCACTAAAGCCTAACCTTTCTTCTATTCAATCATTCCATTTGCGCCAATCAATCACGATATTTGCCTGGTCTGATCAGTTACGTTAGAACTTCAAACATGGGTGATGGATCATATTGTCAGGCGCTTATAGATCAGGGATGCAAGTGTTGTTTTTATGTCCTGTCGTACCATGTTAATATTTCTCAGATATGCTTTGATAATTAGATAAACTTCTTCTAAATAAATTGAACTGCTAGTAGTGGTTAAAAACATCCATCAATTCCTATTAGTTGCCGGCCGCAGTGATGCATATTTTATGAATCAAGTATTGTCAGATTGAACTTTGCTTCTTTGACCACATGAAGTTGGCTGATGGGGGTGCAAGGGGGTGCACTTGCACCCCCAAACAAAATTATCACGGCTATCTAGAGTTTACTAGTATACGAGATATAGCCAACCAAGATAACGCAGGTTATGCCCGCGTCAACTCCAAACAAATTCCATAGTGGGAGACATAATCCAACCGTAAAAATAACTTTGATGGCGTATAACGTAAGTACTTCTGGACCGATTGTAATGCGGTTTTCACAGATGGTTAGATAAGGGTCCTGGCTACAGAACTCTAAGTCTACGCGTGTCCGACACGCGTTTGGCTGGTTTTTTATTAAACACTAAACTGCTAGAAATTGTTACAAAAAATCACACTCGTTTCTCTCGCGTATTTTACATAGTCAGGAAATCAATTACTGCTTCGTATGCTTCTTATTCCACATAATGCTAGCGAGTTTCTCGTTCGATACTTCCTTGCTTAGGAGACCATTCATGACCCTTGAGATTTTACATAGTCAGGAAGTTAATTACTGCTTCATATGCTTCTTATTCCACATAATGTTAGCGAGTTTCTCGCTCGCTACTTCCTTGCTTAGGAGACCATTCATGACCCTTGAGATTTTACATAGTCAGGAAATTAATTACTGCTTCGTATGCTTCTTATTCCACATAATGTTAGCGAGTTTCTCGTTCGCTACTTCCTTGCTTAGGAGACCATTCATGACCCTTGAGATTTTACATAGTCAGGAAATTAATTACTGCTTCGTATGCTTCTTATTCCACATAATGTTAGCGAGTTTCTCGCTCGCTACTTCCTTGCTTAGGAGACCATTCATGACCCTTGAGATTTTACATAGTCAGGAAATTAATTACTGCTTCGTATGCTTCTTATTCCACATAATGTTAGCAAGTTTCTCGCTTGCTACTCCCTTAGACCATTCATGACCCTTGCGGTTTTCGCGCTGCTTTCGCTCGCGCCTTTGTAGTCATGTTACCTGTTCTCATATACCTACATAGGAATTCAAATAATTATAGTCCAAAAATAAGCTTGAAATTGATATTAAAAAAATCGCGCACCCGCCGTTCAAATTAGCTGTTCTCACATATCCACTCAAAAAAAAACCCATTCTAATATCTATAACTTATATTGCTAGATTATATTCGCGCTAGCTACGCTCGCATCTAAAGGTACCTAGGTATTCACGGGTCTTTGCGCACGAGACTCCTATTTCTTACCCTGATTTTTTATGTAGGTACTGTTAAATGGGCTACCAAACTTTTATGACATAAAAAAGACGCTACACAGCCAATGGTCGCCTGGCCCTGGATGCACCCTGGATATAATCCTGCCGGCGCCCATGTGGTTTTCTGATATATGACCTATTTTTATTGTTTATAAATTTTATAACTGTTTAATTTATCTGTCCAGCTACAACATAAATGCAATAATGTGTTAGTCTGCCTGTTTGCAACTCCTTCGCAAATAAACCACTAGACTGATTTTAACGAAATTAGGTTTGACAGAAGAGTATCTAAAATCCTGTGACAGAAAAATAACTAAACAATCCTGGGATCCAAACCGAAATCAAATCTCAAAAACCAAGAAATAATAGCTTCAGCCCAGTGTCAATAATGTGTTTTTACATTAGAACTTTGACGTATTTCAGCATTTCGTTTCCATAAATCATTATTTTTACCCGACTACGGCGAAGCAAGGGAAGGGTTATGAGTTTAACAGTCTATGTTTGTATGTGGATTTGCCACCATAGCGTCCTTGACAAGCGAGGTATCACTCGATTCGTCTACATTGCAATGTGTCATAGGCTATTGTTTACCCTACAGTAGTCGGGTTTTAGTTTATGAATTCATGTCTTGTTTCGTTGTAGATCCAACAGATGACAGAGGCCCTTCTAAACCTTGAAGGCAACGACGCTGCGACAGTGATCGTGGTGGACTGGCGGTCGGGCTCTCAGCCACCGTACGGCCAGGCGGTCGCCAACATCAGGTTGATCGGAGTGTTGACAGCGCATCTGATACACAATATCTATGTAAGTATCAATCATAGACGGAAATGCAAACGCCTTATGTATTTGTGGTATAAATGTCGTGGCTATATCTTAGAATTGATCATTTCATGATGTGGTTGATAATTTCATTAAATAGTTCTATTTCATGAAATGCCCTGCTAAAACTGACAATATCAACGTTTAATTATGTTTCAATCTACATGTTAATATGATATTTAAGACGGGCTTACAAACTAACGGTAACTGTCATGGTAGCCGAACTTGGTAAAGGCATGTGCCGCGCAGAGGCATGGAATGCGGGTACGAACCCCGTCCGTGATTCAAATTTTTCGTTTAGAAAATTATTAGATATATTTCAATCTACGTTTGGCCATATCATTAAATATCATTAATGTAGGGTTTTCATGACACCAAAGGTGTTCAAACAAATAGGATTCAAACTAAAAAAAAACACGAAGACGAAGCCTTCTAACCTTTCACGGCCAATTCGGGCTTCAGCCCTCGCCTTCTATTTTACTATATGGTCTCTAATATTTGACGATATAATTAAGGAGCCGTGCGTTTAGTTGTTCATATCGTCAAACGCTGATCATACATTCATCTGGCCAATGGTTGGTTCACGAGGTCACCGAACGAACCATTTCATGAAATGATCAATTCTAAGATATCGCCACGACATACATATAAATCCGCCCTTTAGAAAGAAAAAAACGCGAAATAGCGGCCTTTCATCAAACCTTAATAAATCGCTAGATGACTCTAGTAATTAAACAAATAATGCGAAGTGTCGAGTTTCCGAGATATTGGAGCTTAAAGAAGCGTACGACGTACAACAAGCTCGATCTACTATTAGCTACAATATCAAAGTAACACGATACTAGGATACTAGTGTATTTACACATATTTTTACCCGACTACAGCAAAGAAAGCGAAGGGTCGTGAGTTTAACAGTCTATGTATAGTAGGTGCAGCGAAAGTATGTGTCTCGGAAGTTATCTGCCAGTGGCTGCGCAAACTACTATTTTTGGTGGTGAAGACAGCATTGTATTATATAACTGCCTCGCTCACTCGCTTACGTTTTTCGCATATTCTATCTCGCTTTTACTTTATGCTATTTTATCCCCACAACAAATGCGCAATCGTCACAGTGCCTAACTTCACAAACATATACATTGGCTGCGACTACTGTGTGTGGGTATGTGGATATTCCACCATAGCGTCGCCTCTATACGTTCTATTTTGAGAAGCGAGGTGTCAATCGATTCGTCTTCGGGTATAGAGTGTCATAGGCTATTTTACCCGACCGTAGCCGGTTTTAGTCTTGATTGTTTGTATTGCAGTCCTCTCTCGATTTATTAAAGTTTAATCATTGGCCGCCATTTGACTTTTCATCTGTGTGGTCATTATTATCTTTCTAATATATTTTTCTTTATTTTCAGGAGATATTAGGATTATCGCACGTGGATAATTTCCATTTCATCGGGCATTCGCTGGGTGCACACCTGGGGGGCTACTGCGGGCACGCGCTGCAAAAAGTAAGTTATGGTTAACGAGTAGAGGCCCGCCTGACAGAAAGTGCTCGCGGTTTATAATATCCTGCAATATCTGGAACAGTAGCCTGACCTGACTTGTATTTTTTTAATGAAACTAAGGGAGTCTACACACCGTTGTCGCCGACTCCCGCCGACAATAAAACCGAATCAAAGGCTGTGTCGGCGGGCTAGTCGGCGACTTTGGTGTGTGCACTCCATTATAGGTACTACATTTTATATGAAAAGCTAAAATTTCGCATTACTCCATGGCATTCTTTTGTTACAAAATGTATTCACGCTTTAAATATTTATGAACAATTTTACTACGCTAAAATAATTGATTGGCTGTATAATCGAACTAAACCATTAATAAAATTCAGCAGAAATTAAAACCATCAGATTATATGAAAAACATGTATAAGTACTACTCACACTTAATTCATTTTTCGTCTTAAGTTTTTTTTACCATGAACACTCCTTATGTATCCAATCTCTAATTTATCTGTTCAGCGAGCACCTCTTTAAATGTTGGTCGGGGCTCTTGTTATAAAGCCCTTCGCTGAAGCAATTATCGGAACAATAATCGTCGAGTCAACGTCGTATCATACATTATTTCCTCTTGGGCTAAGTCAAGGTTCTAGCTGAGCTTATCCTTCGCGACCATTTCCATACGGAGTGGTGATGTCGACGAGCACGACTAACCGTTGGGACTGGGACCGAAATAATAGGGCGATATCAGGCTTACTGGGACCAACGTAATATCACGATATCAGGCTTATTGGACAGAATAGGCCTGTCCGTAATGACAGAGCGGTCATTAATTCAAATATTAAAGTACTAGCTGTACCCGCGTGGTCATTTCTTTGGGTTAGAAGTAAACTATGTGTTGTATCCAGGACTAAAAGTAAGTACCTTAAAGTACAATACATGTACATAATTTCTTCAAATTCTTCAGACGTTAAAATATTTTTAACGATTGCTCGGCTTCTTTTGGACTCATCGGATTGAGATACTAAGTACGCCACTTTCTAAGTTAAAACCTAACCTATCCAACACAGACATTTTACGTGTTGAGCAAACAGACAGAAAGATACGATTAAAAAAATGTTATATTCTTGTTCAGTAGCTTATTTTAGGTCCCCTCGTCATTTTTTTTATCTTCATTGTACACTGAAAAAATACTTGATAAAATTAATTTTAAAAAATTTATCGGTGTATACGAGCGCATAAAGTAATATGATTTCAGCAATAAAGTTACGTTGATTAAGCGATGTAACAAGCAGACATATCAAAACCAAATAGGACTTTGTCAACTGTGTCAAGTCAAGTTATTGTGCCGATAATCTGCTGCTTTATTGATGCCACCAAGAGCTTTATAATATTTAACAAGTATTTTAGTGGTTCTAGTGATGCCACGTGTTCAATTTTAATAAGTTAATTTATTTCGTTAACAAAGCACCTTATGCCTTTAAACAAGTAACTTGATTGATTTAAATATATCCGATATCAGATTATCATTAGTATATTAAAATTCACAATACTGCTTTTTTCGATGAATGAAAGTGCCTGTTAATCAAACATAGATAACTGATTGTAACTTACAAGTTAATATAGTAATTTAACAAAGCACCTGATTATTTTATTTATGTAACTTTATTGATTTGATTATAATCGATACCAGAGTCAAATATCTCACTTATTCAATCACTAGCTAATGACTACTGCCCGAAAAGCCCTGGGTGGAATACTCATCATAATGATGTTCTGCAGCCTGCAGGCGCGCTGCTGCAGATAGGCTGAAGCCGCAGGCTGCTTTTGAGAGATCTTGATTATGTACCTATACTTATTTACTAGGTCCTAACACTTATAGCTAGTCAAGTCGGCAGCAGCTGATATATTCCAGCTACAATCTGAGAAATCAGCCTGCCAAACCTTCCAACATTAGGAAAAGGGCTCTAGGCTCTAGTTAAGGAATTTACTCATTAATAATATTAATAATGTTTATTCCATTATATGCAAAATTATAGCCATGACAGTAGTTATAGCTGTGAAATCAAAGTAGATAGGTATGATGTTATTTTTGTTTTTTTCTGTAACGTTAAGTAGGTCTATACTTACTGATACAAGTGCCCACTCTAGCAACCCCCAAAGCTGGCGTAGATCGAACACTTCATCCATTTGTTGTGATAAGTTAACTTTATTTCCTTCACAGAACTTCACTGGTCTACACTACAGATACACACTACAACATATACACTTAAACATAGATAACCACAACTACATAGGAAAACTTAGAATACTTAATACATAAAACGCGGCGAAAACCAATAGAGGCACAAAAAACTATGAAGTCTATTTAATGAAATTTTAACGAAATAGATGCGTCCACAACTCAAACAAAATGGACGTTCGTTGCACTTGTTTCGACTTGTATTATGCAGGCATAGCATCGATAATCCAACTTGACTAAAACTATCAAGTGCAATTGTTACCGCGCCTCAATCATGTTTCTTGATTGGAGTGTATGAGGGCAATGATAGTAATTACTATGTTCTCAAAATTAATAGGCAGAATAATAATATTAAATATGTTCAACTTGTTAAACATTTGATCATTTTAGTTTTGTTGACGCAACAATTAGCCGTTTATCATTTCTGATACTTTTTTGAATGTTTTAATCTTTTTTTTTTTTCAATCAAGCAAATTTTGAACTTGATTAGCCATGTTTTTTTTTCAGTGTACACACTTTTTGTTACTTACTGTAAGTATAGATTACTATTACCCTGTACTTACCCCCATTGTTGGGAAAAGGCCTTCAAACATGACTTTCAGAGATTAGGATCCTGAGATATTATAAATACTTAACCGAACTGGTTACTTATTAATTATTAAAGGTATCAAGCAACTAAGTAATCCATTAAGCTAATTAGTAATTAATAGAATTAACTAGTTGTATTATTATTTTCCAGAAGTTCAACTTGAAGCTGGGCAGAATCACTGGGCTGGACCCGGCCGCACCGTACTTCAGCGACACAGTGACCATCGTGCGCTTGGACCGTTCGGACGCGAAGTATGTCGACATCATTCACACTAACGCCATGCCGCTGTATTTTTCAGGTAATTTATGGGTAATGTTCCATCGAATTATTCAATGCTATTTCATTTTTCAATTATTGGTATCGTAAGTCAAAGCTTTTCCCGGCCCGGACTGAATTGTAGACACATTTGTATGGCTATACTAGATCTAATGACTAACAGGTACATCAAGGTAAAGAGAAAAAACACGGCTCCCCTGACCAAAATAAATACTTTTATAAAAAAAGCCTATGTTACTCGGGATGATGTAAGGATTCTAACGATACCTCATACATCCAAATGTGTTCAGGCATTTAAAAGTTATGGTGCAATAAAGAAACACACACATACATGAACCCTAAAACAATACACTCCTTATTTAGGCAGTCGTGTAAAAAAGCTTACAACAATTACACATGCATGGTGCATGTGTAATTGATGTAAGCAATTACACATGCACCATAATGAAAGTTTATTTTATCTTGCGCTGCGTGATCATAGAAACATGATTTAAATTAAAGACCCAGAAGACGAAGACCCAGATCGCCGATGTAACCCAAAAAACAGCCATGCTTAAATGGGACTGGGCTGGACGCGTCTGTCGTATGTCAGACGAGCTGTGGGCTAAATCCATCACGGAATGGATCCCGCAAGGCGTCAAGCGACAGCGTGGCCGGCCTAGACGACGGTGGCGAGACGAACTTGACGTGTACGAGAAAGAATGGCGAACTAAAGCAATAGACCGGAAATATTGGAAGGAGGGAAGAGAGGCCTTTGCCCAGCAGTGGGACGATATGGGCTGATAATAAATAAATGTCTTGTGTTCCTAAAACTGGCTCGCATAAAATTTAAAATTATTCTCTTTCTGAACTGGTTGAAGTGGCGCAAACTTATCGACCAAGGACCTGCGCTCAGGTTTTCACGTTTTTGTTCGCTATCATTAAAATAGTATTTTTTTATTTTCCTTTGGTATTTTGATCGCTTGTGAATCAATTATATATTTCAATCAAAATATTGATAAACATTGTTCTAAATTGTTGGCGCTCGCTTCGCTCGCTCTTTTTGGTCTACTCGATACAATGTTTCGTATGATTTAAAGATTAAACTTATAAATTAATCGCTGTACTGATTGAAATAGCTCAATATTTTCGCGACAATGTCGTATATTTTTGTTTAATGATTTGTTTTTTTTTTGACAGTATTAAACATTCAGAAATATTTACAGCATTAGAAAATCAAGATGTCGAAAAACCCTACATAGATCTAATAAAAAAACATCTATAAAAACAGCTCTGCAAACATAAAAATTCATTCCGCAGGACCCTCATTTAAAATAGTAAAATGTGTTAAACAGGGTGATCCGCTCTCTCCCAAGCTATTTACGAGTACCCTTGAGGAAATATTCCGAAAATTGGCAGCCTCATGGGAAACAAAAGGCATTGAAGTCGGCAATAAGAGAATAACAAACCTTCGCTTTGTCGACGATATTGTCCTTTTTGCCCCAACCGCCCCTGAACTTCAACAGATGCTCCAACAGCTGAGCTCGGCAAGCCTTGATGTAGGACTCGTGATGAATCGGTCGAAAACTCAACTGATGACCAATAGCATGAAACGTAGGGTCGAGGTAGATGGGCAAGTAATACATTATGTTGATGAATATATCTACTTGGGCCAGACAGTTTCCTTCAGCAACCGGCAAGACAAAGAAATCGATCGCCGCATCGAAAACGCCTGGAGGAGCTACTGGTCCATGAAGTCGCTAATGAAGGGCAACCTTCCACACATGTGTATCTTGCCTATCCTAACTTACGGTGCTCAGACCTGGTCTCTGACCGAATCACAAAAGTCTGGACTGGGGTTTGCCAGAGAGCGATGGAGCGTAGCGTTCTAGGTGTGAAAAGATCTGATAGAGTTCGGAACACTATGCTACGCTCCAGGACAGGCATTACGGACGTAGGCTACAAGGCTGCCAAGCTCAAATGGGATTGGGCGGGTCATCTTAGCCGTATGCATCCCGACCGGTGGGCAAAGGTCATGACACAGTGGACGCCTGAAGATGGACGACGCCGCCGAGGCCGGCCCAGAAAGAGGTGGCGAGATGACCTAGACGCCTACCAAGAGGGCTGGTACGTGGCGGCTCAGGAAAGAGAATCTTGTAAGGATATGAGGGAGACCTTTGCCCAGCAGTGGGACAGTATAGGTTAATTTTTTTTTAATAAAAATTTGATATTGTGTTTCGTTTTCTATATAAACAGAAATAGCTCAATATTTTCGCGATGCTGTTCTCGTTTTTTAATCATTTCGATGTCTAAATAGATTTGGAATTGAAAAAAAACTCACGCTACGCCACCGAGCAGTAACAATACATGCAAAACAGGGCTAAGTTCTTTGTCATTGGAAATTTATTTATTGGTGTGGTGAGGTGTCATAATTATTTTAACTTTTTCATAAGGCAGGTAAAATTGTGGTCCCCTTTACGCCAGTAAGCGTAATTGTAAATCTTTGGCCAGTACCCATTTTCTCTATGTTCACGTCGCTTGCTGCCCGGCGCGGGAATCTCAACGAGTGGACACAATATGTGGTGGGACCTGCAAAGTTACAATTTAAACATTTCCATGAGTCACATTATCTGAATACATAAAATTACAAAAATGTACCTTTATTTAATCGCCAGTTCAGGTAAGTGGTCAGCCCAATAAGCACGAACCAAAATCGCCTCTGCATCACATTCAACTCAAAATAAATAAATATATTTGGGGCAGTTCACACCTAGCCCCAAACTAGAGTACCCTGTACTACGAGTACTAGACATGGGGTAAACATAGATAAATAGAATGTAACATTGGTGACTCGAAAACAAATATTTTAGCTCATCACACAATTACAGCTTGCTGGTTTCGAACCCGCGATCGTTGGTTGACTTCGCAGTCAAAAATCCCCACCAACCGACTTTGAAAATATTGGTGAGGATAAAGAGAGAACTTTTTGAAAATTGACTTAATCCCACCAGTGGGGATAGTCTGGTGGGGATTATGACATAGTGGTTCCTAGCGCCCTGCCACAGCTTAGCACGAATAACCTACAACTTAGAATTCAACATGCGCAAAACATAGCATAGATGAAACTAGAAAAATACAGTACAGAAGTTTCTGAGATTAATCCTACCGATCAGATAGATACGTAAAGCGATACGGTTGGTGAGTTTATTCTATTGTAGGGATTCCATACGCGTTTTTTACACAGCTAAGCGAGTTGACTGTGCCTGGACTGCTTACGGCAGACCATAACTAATATTTTGGTAAATCTAGACTAAAGTATAACTTCCTCATCACATAGAGAAATGAACTAATCTAATTTTACTCAAACAAGCTTGTAATGTGGTCATTATTTCGACAACGTAGTATGGAATTTCATTACTGTCGTGTTTTGCGGCCAGCAATTTCCTTTGAAAATGCATTATTGTCGTGTTTTTTAGTACTATTATTTATTCTGTGGTTTTGTTAACCACCGAACGCGAAAAGAGAGGCGTCGTAGTTCCCAACCGTATGGACCGATATTGATGTTTTTTTTTCTGTTTGAAAGCTGATATGATCGAGATGGTTCTTAGCTATTATTGTTGTTGTTGTTTTAGTTTTCATTGTTTTTTGTTATTTTGTTTTTGTTGTTGTAGTATGTTTATTTTTGTTGTTGTTGTTTATTATTGTTTTTTTTTGTTATTGTTGTTGTGGTTTCTGTTTTTGTTTTTGTTGTTGTTCTTGTTGTTTTTGTTTTTTTTGTTGTTGTTTTTTTGTTGTTGTTGTTGTTCTTGTTGTTTTTGTTTTTTTTCTTGTTGTTTTAGTTGTTCTTTTTGTTTTAGTTGTTCTTGTTGTTTTCGATGTTCTTGTTGTTTTTGTTGTTCTTGTTGTTATCGTTCTTGTTGTTCTTGTAGTTTTTGTTGTTGTTCTTGTTTTTGTTGTTGTTGTTCTTGTTGTTTTTAATATTATTGCTGTTTTTGTTGTTGTTTTGGTTGTTGTTTTTGTTCTTGTTGTTCTTTTTAATTGTTCTTGTTGTTTTGTTGTTCTTGTTGTTTTTGACGTAATTACGGAGGCCGCAGCCGGAGGATGCAAAGAAACCCAAATGTGCTATAACTAGGTTTATTAATATATTTAAACTACATTTTACATTCTAACCTAAAGTAATGTGTACTACCGGCCCAATGATAGGTACCGAAGTGGCAGAATTGGGAGAAGCGCCGCCGAGCAGTGCGTGTTGCATCAGCGCCTCGTGGTCTGCATTGAGGTCACTGGTTCAGCGGAAGTATAATGCAGGGTAGCACTTTACGTGGAGCTGCCATACATAACAACGTTGTTGTTGGTGTTGTTTTGGTTTTTGTTGTTGTTGTTGTTTTAGTGGGTTATCTAGTTTCTTCATCAGTTTGCTAGTTTTATTTAAATACCTCGCATTGTTTGAGTAAAGCACTATACAAGCCTTGGTCCGCAATGACTGCCCTGCTGGCCACGCTATGATGGCCTCGAGCTTTGCTTAGTTAAGTTCTCGGCCTTCAAGCTTTTCCATCATTGCAGCCCTTGCTGTCCGCGCTATAAAGCTTGCCCAGCTTGGCCATCAAGGGCTGCAATGCTGACCGCGCTGTGATGGCCTCGAACTTAACTTTTCTCGGCCATCATCATCGCTGCCAGCAACGCAGTCATTACAGACCGCGCCAGTAATGTACTATTATTACTTGCAATAACTTTGTTTTTCTATAGATTTGATTGTGCTTGTTTATCGTTAATAGACATCTTTCTGCCGTCTTCATCGTCAATTAACGCTCAAAAGCATTAAATAATAGGTAAAAATCCATACTTATCCATTCTTAGGTACGCAAGTATGTTAATTAGTAAGATTTACTTAATTCGATGTTGTTGTAATTTATAGGTTAAGGCGTGAGTGCGATTGCGTGACTTGATTAGCGTTAATTGACGATTATGAGTGCGGCAGTTTGTGTACGGCAGTTATGCTTCCCATTCACATAGTCACTTATTTAATTTCAGGTTTTGGCATATCCGAAGCGATAGGCCATGTGGATTTCTACCCCAACGGCGGATCCACTCAGCCCGGCTGTAAGCAGGCGGGCTCTCCCGGCGGCAGCGACAGCGAGATGTACCAACAAGTTGTCAAACGAGTCGGCTGCAATCACGAGAGGAGCTACCAGTACTTCATAGAGAGTATCAACCCGTCGTGTCCTTTTATGGCGGTCCAGTGCGAGTCTTACGAAGTGAGTTAATATCATATTATTATTGGCTGTCGTTTTTCAGTTCTTCTTTAGGCTCTTTGAATAAGAAAATGCCGTATGTAATTGCAGTTTACCTTTCTACTGTCAGAACATTAGAGACCAGTTCAGATGAGCCGGAGATTTCATCGGTTCGTAATGGCTGGCTTACACGTTGCGAGTTGCTGAGCTGACAGTAGGCAGCTACTCGCATTGTGTACTCGCATGCCAGTAGCTGGGCTCGCCTGGGCTGTCCACATGATTCGAATAGCTGCCTCATGCGATTTGTCGCGGTGTCGAGTAAACGTGCATTGATTAAAAAAACTGTAATAAGTTACCACAATTAGGGGACCACAATTATAAGCTATGACTTGGAAACTGCCTCAAAAAAACTAAAAAATATATAAACGCGCGTAAAAATGTATAAACACAAAAATACAGATACCGCGCGCAACTGCCTGGTGACACTGGCGAGCTACTGCCGGACGCGTGCAAACGATGCGAGTGATGTGCGATCTGCTACCATGTGCGTGCTGCTGTCATGCGAGCAGGATAACTCGCATGCGAGCTACTATCTGACTTGCACATGCGAATAACTGCTATACCATACGGTGCTAGAAACAGCACTGCAGCAACTCGCCAGGCTGACTCGTACGGGCGTTCTCAGTAGTTCGGTCATTTAGTCCGGTGACGGACTTTTCGTCTCGACTGTTCGGTGATGCAATACGACCGGACTGCTGAGCCTGATAGTTCGGTATCAATATCGATACAGGACCATATAACCATTCAGTGAACCTATCTGTTATGTTATAAGTTCTCTTTATTGACCTTATAGCTCTAAGCTAATAATAATAACCTAAAAGTAGATATTTTAATCTTAAAACTTTATTGACCATTCATGATTATTATGATTGACGTTTGTGAAGCTTTCCAGATTTTATTATAGGCGTATCATCAGTTTCGTTCTTTTCTTTCAAGTTGGGTCTAGGCTCAATAGTCCGGTCGTATTACATCCACGAACTGCTGAGACGAAAAAGTCTCTCCAGCTCGGTGACCAGACTAAATAACCGAACTACTGAGAATGCCCCGACTCGCACGCTAGCTCGCAACTTGTGTAAATCAGCCATAAATTATACTACTGAGGAATTTCGGCTATTCAAATGAACACATTTAATTTAAAAAATACAAGTCAGATCGAAATACTTTGGCGCAGTCAGTACTTGACGTTTGGCAGAGCCTCTACGTTTGCTGAGCTTAGTGTCCTAGGTTCGAATCCTGGCTGGGGCAGACTGTGATGAGCATAAATGTTTGTTCTCTGGAGTATGTTTGTGGTGTGTTGATGTTTGTGTCCATGCCACCGGCGACTGGGTTAATCCTAGAGCGGGATATGGGGAGGCAAACAAGAAATCCTTGAAGAACTTCAGGCAAGACAATAGTTTTACAATAATGTACTTTTCAGGCATTCGAAGCTGGTAACTGCACAACATGCGACAACAAGCACTACTGCATCCCGATGGGCTACCACTCCAGCGGCATCTACCGACGGCTGCAGCTCGGCGGCCTCGTCGACACATACTCCAACATCGCTCTCTACTCGCTCACTGGCAGCTCGCAACCGTTCTGCAGTGAGTAGCATACTAACGTACAACAAGCACTACTGCACCCCGATGGGCTACCACTCTAGCGGCATCTACCGACAGCTGCAGCTCGGCGGCCTCGTCGACACATACTCCAACATCGCTCTCTACTCGCTCACTGGCAGCTCGCAACCGTTCTGCAGTGAGTAGCATACTAACGTACAACAAGCACTACTGCATCCCGATGGGCTACCACTATAGCGGCATCTACCGACAGCTGCAGCTCGGCGGCCTCGTCGACACATACTCCAACATCGCTCTCTACTCATGCACTGCTGTTTCGATAAAGAGTTCTTCTTACCATCAGACGAGAAGGTATACATATTGTTTTGTATAAAAATAATCCACTTTAAATGGATTTACTGCAAAAAGTTCTGAACCAATTTCGTTGAAATACGTGTAGTAAATTGGACCACACTAGAGGTAGCTTCTCAAATAAAATAAAACATCGAAATCGGTTCAGAAATCTCGGAGATATTATGAAAATATAAACATGTACAGTCGCATTGGACATATTCCTCCATATCGAAGTCTTCAATTGCAGGAGTCCACTACGAAGTGGTGCTGAAAGTTTCCAACTCCACGGAGAGCGTTCACCACGGGCCCGAGCCGGGGAAGCTTTCTATCACTCTTGTAGACAAGAACAACAACAGGACCGACCACAAGTCATTGGACGAAGAACAGTAAGTCTTAAATATTTATTATACTTATTAAAATATTTTAAGCTACACAAGTAAAGGTTCAGTCCAGAAACGGAAGATAAATCGGAGACAAATATAATAGTCAGGCATAATGAAATTGTAGGCTAGAACATCGACATTAGTCGTAATGTTGGTACCCACTATAATGTTTATAAGATCCCAGATAACAATACATTTGTCGCTCAATTTTCGGCGAGTTCTTGAGTAGGAGACCACGTGTAGGCAAAAGTAGTGTAAAACGCCCTCGCGATAGATGGAGCGACGAAGTTCGGGCTCAGTGGCGCGCATTGGGAGAGGCCTGTCCAGCAGTGCACGTACACAGGCTGATGATGATGCTGTCGCTTAATTGAATACTTGCCTTTGTTATTTGCTCAGAAAGTGAGCCGAATTTAATTAGATTAGTAGACTTTTTTAGCCTTACTCCAAAAAAATAAAATATTATTATTAATCATAGGGTGAAATTTAACAGGACTCCGCTATTAAGAAAAATCTAAAGAGCCCAAACTAGAAGGGTTGCTGCAGTAGCCATTCAAGGGTTCTGTTACCTTCCAACTCCATCATCAGACCAGCTCGCTGGTACAATATTATTGTATTGTCATCAGAATTACTTATTATATACATTTTCAAAGTTTCAAATGGATGCGTCCACTAGAAGTGGCTGTAAAAAATTGTATTAAAACAATAAAGACAAGCCATAAGTCATAGAACTAAAGATCATTGAAATCAACCCGGAACTACCACATTTTATCTCTTTACGTTTTAGCGAATCGGCCAAAACCTATGTTGTGTTTTGATGAACTTTGTAATGAAATTTCATTACCAAGAGATGATTGACCAAAATATAACCTTTGGCAACTCTTATTGAAACAAAACAATGTATTTTAGCGATAACAATGATTTGCACCATTTATAAGAATTAAATGGTGCAAATCATAAACAAAAGTAAGTTTTGTTTATTTTAAATACGTCAGAATGTAGGTCAAATCCGGTATCCACAAAACGAAATAAAAAACATTCATATAGACAATGTCAATTACCTACTTAAAACTTCACTGTATACATGTAGTCCGGTGATTCTATGTAATCAATGTATGGGGAAGACAAACAAATTAATAAAGTTTTGCCATTATACCTTTGGGTGTGGTGTTCAAAACGCACATCTCTCCCCTCCCCTCCACCTGACGCTACACCCCTCTTCACAGTGTGGGGGTGGTTGTGTGATTGTGTGCATCTATGAGTGTGTGTTTGTGTGTGTGTGTCGAAAACTATTATAGCAAAAATAATCCTTATTACTTTCTTAACAAAAAAGATTCTATATTTTTTAATAGGCTTGACGGTTTTATAGCTGTAGCTAGTTCAAAAAATAAATTAATGTTTAAGAAGAGGGCTCAGCTTGTTCCACGATTTTCAGGAAGCGGGTAGAGGGGAGGGAAAGAACCCCCTGAGAGTAGACCCTAGACTGTACGCACGCACACTACTAAGTAGTAACTACACCATATTTTTAAATTATTTTGTTCCTACCTCCGATTAGGAAAAAATATCTTCTTATTTTATTTTTTATTTTGTTCGTTTTATCCGTTATGTGCACATGGAAGAGACTAGTTCCCACAACACAGGGTATCCTAGTGTGGGAACTAGAAAGCTCAAATATCATAGCAGTAACAATTGTAAAACTAGTATAAGTTCCTAGTTTTAAGTGTAATTTAGCTGCTAATATATCTTGTTTTTTTGGGAATAAATATTATTATTATTATTACTTTTTATGAATAGAGTTATGATTTTTTGTATACATAGTTTTTTCGTTGCTTTACCCTTGAGTTATGGACTGCTATTTTTCTATAGAAAGCTAAAGCTATTATAGTGTACTATAATAATCTTTATCTATCTTAAAATACCTAAAAATTACTAGACCAATTGAAATGCGGTTTTCACTGTTGGATAGCCTAGGGTTTGCCATAAAATCTGGTGTGTTTTGCATCTCAGTCTGATAAGTAGAAGCCGAATAATCGACAAAAATCTATTTGACTGCTGAACGAAATATGGTATATTATGTATTTATTGATAGGTACTTTAACAAACTTTTCCCTATTCTAGAAAATTCTACAAACCCGGCGACATCGAAAAAAAATTAGTGGCCGTCAAAGACACGGGCCATCCGCCCATCTCCGTCATAGTCGAATGGAAGTACGAGACTAATCTGTTCAACCCCATCACGTGGCGTTTGTTGAAGTCGCCGAGCATATACGTGGAGAAACTCAAGCTGTCGTCCATTGAATATAATACTGAGTAAGTACAAAGACACGGGCCACCCGCCCATCTCCGTCATAGTCGAGTGGAAGTACGAGACTAATCTGTTCAACCCCATCACGTGGCGTTTGTTGAAGTCGCCGAGCAGAGACGTGGAGAAACTCAAGCTGTCGTCTATTGAATATAATATAGAATAAAAAATATTTTATAGAATACAAAGTATAAAAATATAGAATACAAAGTATAGAATGCAAAGTATAAAATGAATAATATTTCATACATTACATTAACGTTTTAGGTATCCTATACATTGCCTTGGTATTGTACAGAATACCGGAATGTACAGGTTGTCGGTAACATATTTAATTACACTAACATTATAAACAGGAAAGATTAGATTTTTTTGTATGTTTGGAATGGATAAACTCAAAATACTAAACCGATTTTAACTATTCTTTCACCTAAAGGTGAAAAAGGTTTAATAGGGATCTCATTTTTTTTTAAATTAAGATGCTGCCCATGTTACTCACTGATAATGTAACCCAAGGTATCAAAAATACAGAAATGAATGACATGTTGCAATGGAATCGAAATAATAACAAGTCTGTCTTGTGAGTAATAATTCAGTTGTCTATGATCAAAAAACACCACGATCGTTGCTGCCAAGGATTTTGAATTACGCTTACTGGTGTATATTTGTAGTAACCTACGGGTATAAAAATGCTAAAAGTAAGAAAAATGCCGCGGTGTGAGTCTACCCGTGCGAGTCACTGTGGTATATTTTTACAACATTGTGTTTTTTTTCAGCATCACCGTGTGCCCGAAACTAAACAAGCCGGTCGTCGCGAACCTGCCCACTATTATGAAGACAAAGTACTGTAGATACAGAAAATGAATCACACATTGTACAATAACTTTATTTCGGATGTGAATCTTAATTGTCACACTTGATCAATGCAATGTGCCTACAAAAGTATTTTAAAATACTCAGTATTTTAGGTGACACATGTAAAATGTGTTTGTAAGTAAAGTAATTTGTAAATTATATAGTAATAATAGGCTAGTGTTTTTACATTTTAGACATACATACTTAATCACTAATTGTGTAGATTTATCTACAAATTCAATGTTATTAAATAGATATAGATTTTAATTAAAATAATCTGAATTAAAAGTTGTTATAATATTTTGTCTGTTATTTTATGCTTCATGATTTCAGCCTACCACGCGCGCACATTACGTTAGTGTTCGATATCGAGTGATTTGCTTGAAGGGTTAAACCATAGTAGGTACTTAGGTAGTGAAATCCTAACTTTATGATAAACTATTTAACAAAACAGTTCTGCAACCAAAAAAAGTTCCAAGTACTGTCTTGAAAAAATGCTCTAAGCGATCAGACCGCTAATTTTACTTCCACATACGTAACTTCGAAAAGTTATTGGTGGGGCCTAGCCTAAGACCGAAGCTGGTATCGTTTGATTGTAACCTGCATACTGCGAGGCAAAGACCGCGAGTATAGACTACTATCGCTCTTGATGTAAGAAAAGACATATTTTTCAAACGAGAGAGAACAAAGTAGATTACTGCATAGAGCGGAAAGTGACTCATTGCTGCACCGAGTGTTAGTTTGGAGCCCGAGCTTTAGCGAGGGCTCTAAAAACACGAGTGCAGCAAGTAAAAGCAGTCACTTGAGCGAGTGTAGTAATCTGCTTTTCTTTCCACTACAAAGTAATATCACAATTGTACACCTAAATGTAAGCAGTACAATTTTCAGTCATACTGATTTTTAAATTCGCGCCAATTCCATCGTGCTCATACCTACCTATTTAAAAAATAGTATATTCTATTTTTAAATCTCTATTGGACGAATGCATTCATTCAATACTAGCTGCGCCCCGTGGTTTCACCCACGTGATGGTTGATGATGATGAAAAGTATCCTATGTGTTAATCCAGGGTATAAGCCATCCCGATTACAAATTTCATCAATATTCGTACAGCTGTTTGAGAGTGGTGTAAGATGATGATGATGATGATGAAAAGTATCCTATGTGTTATTCCAGGGTATAAGGTATCTCCATTCCAAATTTCATCAAAATCTGTCCAGCCGTTTGAAAGTGGTGTAAGATGATGATGATGATGAAAAGTATCCATTCTGTTATTTCAGAGTATAAGCTATCTCCATTCCAAATTTCATCAAAATCTGTCCAGCCGTTTGAGAGTGGTGGAAAATGATGATGATGATGATGAAAAGTATCGCGTTATTCCAGAGTATAAGCTATCCCCATTCCAAATTTTATCAAAATCCGTGCAGCCATTTGAGCATGAAGGAGTAACAAACATACATATACATACAAACTTTCGCCTTCATAATATTAGTGTGATGAATCATGAAATTAAAAATTTCAATACTTACTTTCCTCACTGTAAAACTGTGCAGTAATAGATTTCCATACTTTTCTCAATGATGTTATATATAAACTGAGGAAGATATGTTGTACTCCGCTCTGCGTGGCAAAGCAAACACAAGCTAGTTAGCTTGTGTTCCACTTGAGAGGGCTCAGACATATGCTCCGACAGGTAGTCGCTGCACAATATGAGGTTTGACGTTGTAGACCTACCCTTCAAAAATCCATGCTGAAACAGGCTAAGAGTATGTTTCAAGGAAGAATATAACTGCATGTAGACAACCTTTTCAAGAACCTTGGCAAAGTTTGGAAATAGGCCTATAATTCTCCACCAAATCCTTTTGTCCTTTCTTATAAACAGGAGTGATATAAGCTGATTTCTAAATCGTAGGAACTAAACCCTCAGACAAGGAACGCTTAAACAAAAGAGTGAGTGGCTCAACAATGCACTTAGCACACTTGACAATAAAGACAGCAGGTATATTATCTGGGCCAGCAGACTTGTTAAGGTCCAGAGATACTAACAGTTTATAAACTTCCTGAGGTATAACCTCGACATCCCCTATATCAGTTACTGAGTATGCATTATCTGCGACGTCAGAAGAGTAACCTGTTTGGGTTGGGTGCTATCCAAAAATGTTGAGTGAAAATATTCACTAAACATGTTACAGATGTCTACCCCACTTTCCGATGAACGTTGACCAAAATGTAATATCGCAGGATACGAGTTATTTTGATTTTTTGATTTAACATAGGACCAAAATGCTTTCGGGTTTTTAGAAATATTTTTCTCAATGTTAGTAATATAGTCATCAAACATATCCTTTTCCAAGGCTTTGGAACAATCTCTTAAAATGACAAAAGATTGAAAGTCATAACGGTTACCTTAAACTTTATATTTCGAGTGATATTTATATTTCTCTCTTAATATCTTAATAAGCGGTTTTCTAAACCAGGGAGGATATTTCTGCGAAGGGGTGACAATTTTAGTAGGTATATAAGTCTTTCAAATCATCCAATACATCATAGAAGAACGCTACAGCATTTTCTAATGGCCTCACGTACAACTCATGCCTCCAATCGACTAACTCAATATTTAGAGAAATTGAATCATAATCACCAGAATCATATAAGTATTTAGTATAGGGTAGACCCCCAAGAGCATGCAGCTGGACGAAGTCAGCAGAAACACAAAGAGCAGGGTGATGCAAGTCTTCCGTTATTAGAGGATAGAGGCAACGGGTGACTGATACTTCACTATTTGAGAAAATCAAATCCAGAATTCTATTATTATTATTATTATTTACAAAATTATAATGCGATAAATTGCACAAACTGACATTATCAAATTAACTGGAGCCTTGAACATTTTCAGCATAATAAGAACAACTATCATCAGTGGCTTTCCAGATCAGATTTGGCATGTTAAAGTCGCAAATCAGTAAAAAATTATCACAGGGATTAGCTAAAACAATATCCGATATATTTACGGGAAAAATAGTCAACTATACTACACATAACATAATTTGTAAACTACCTTCGGTTTACGCCGTTGAAGTGTCAACGTTACCCATAAATCTTCGGCACTCGAGCACCAATTACTGCGAGCATCAGCGATGAGTTCCCGGCGAACAGCAATCAACACCCCACCCCCCATTGTCTGGTGAGTCTTTTTGTAATCTCGGTCACGTCTCCATACTATATACCGATCATCGAACAATTCGTTGTCATTCACACCTTCAGTTAACCATGTTTCGACCAAATAGATGACATCATAAGGATGTAAGCAAATGTTTCTATAGAAGGCAGAAGTTTTAGTTCTTAAACCCCGAACATTTTGATAATAAACGTTAACCATCATTTTTAAAACAAAAAAATAGCAGTTGATTAGGCATGCATACAAATAGAAATGCAAGGGAATATAATAGCATATTGAATAAAGCAATAAAATCTACGCCTAAGTCATACAAAATACGAATGAATGATTAGTAAGTCTATAAGATAATAATTAGCGTTGACAAAAACCACACATGACTGACACTGACACCGAAAGAGACGAAGTGATGGCAAAGACGCTATGTAGAAAAAGACACGCGCAAGCGCAGCGCCCGAGTAGGCATATTGGAGTGCAAGCAAGCAGGTATTTAACAAACCAAGGCTACAATCAATGTCGAACGGATACATTAGCAGTACTAAAAATATAAGTTTAAAAATAACAAAATCTATTACTATTTTAAGTCTGACTCCAATTTTATGGAAAGTACATGAGAAGTAGGGATTATTCGTGAAAATATTATGCACAAATCTTAGTAAGTAATAGTAAAAAGCAGGCCGCACGAGCGAGAACGAGACATCATACGTACAGCGCACGGTAGGCGCGTATGCGCAGGTATAAGATAACAAACTAATGGCTCTCAAACTTTGCAACCAGAAGATGCAATTACCAGAAAATAATTTAAGTTGAATAAATAATATTATAACTAAACTGAATATCAGCGCGACAGTTTTTGCAAATCCGATTCCGACTTGATGGTGATAGCAGGTGAAGTTGGATTCTTGCGAATAAATATTTTGCACCCTTTTACCCAGGTGTACGCAAAATTTCGCTCCTTCGCCAAGGCCTTGGTTTTGTTAAGCAAGATTTTGTTCTCCAGCGTAAGGTGGTCGTTTACATAAATCCTGCTGGTACCCTGGAGGCCTAGGTCAGTCGGTACGAAGGTGCTTTTCTTAGCAGCCGCAACAAAATCTTCTTTAAGATATCTATTATGAATAGAGACTATAATAGACTTATTTTGCTTGTCGTTCCTCATAAGTACTCTAGCGACGTAGTTTACCTGCTCCTTTGCTATGGGGCACTTCACACGAGGTCACCGATCTTTGAAATCAACAAAAACAAGTTCTCAGTATTGGTGAAGGGGACTCCTTTGATCTCAACATTATTCAAACGTGACCTCTGGTCATTCTCACGAAGAGTACATTCGAATTGATCAAAGCGTTGCTTAAGAAGTTGCACCTCATCTTTCGTCTTTAAAAGGTCCTGGACTTGCTGGTCAACTTTTGAAATCCTACCAGTAAGTGCCTCAACAGAATGCTGCATGAATTCCATGGACACCTTCATGTCAGCAACATCGGGCTTAATGAGCTTCACAGGTCCGCGATATCAGCTTTCATGGTCTTCAGAGCCGCAATGTCAGCTTGGATCGCTTGTACACTTGCCGTCAGAGCTTGCAAAGAAGAAACCTGGGCTGAGAGGCGCTTAAGATCCAGCGCGATACTCTCCATGTCTGCAGGTGTTGGTGAAATGGCTGAGCCGGCTTTAGTAGATGGAACATTGAGCGGGCTAGATGCTCCAGAGCTCTTACAATAGGAGCACTTCCACACGTTTCTTCTATCCCCAAGCTTCCGGTAACCGCCCTCCGTTATACCAGCACAGGAGAACTCAAAGTGACTCTGACACGCAGTACACTGCACCCATCACGGAAATCGGAATTACAGCGCTTGCACCGGAACATCGCGACCCGCAAAAATAAATAAATGAATGAGTATATTTTTGATAGTTTAATAGTTTTTTTTTTCGATGTTTATTGTTTTAGCTATAAAATGGTAATGTAATTTATTCTATCAGCAATTCACAAAAAAAAAAAGTTTTACGCGCGTCTCTCAAGTGTCCGGCGAACATACCGGTGTTCTCCGGGATATATAGAACTATTATTACGAAAGTATATGTTTTATCAAAAAAAAACTTTTATTCTCATCTTGAATAAACTCTTGTATCTATTTTGCCCCAAATTACTCTAGCTGCTAGCCGACGTGACGTCACAGGCCGTCATCGGCGGTGATTGGCGATCGGCCGCACACTGCAACCCACTGTAACTGAGAATATATGTTTATCTCTTTCCGACGACGCGGATCTGTATATATCTGTTATCTTTTAGCCTCTTCAGTGATGCAAATATAGTTGCTAAAGTTCTATGTAAGTAACTATAGTAAAATTTCGCCGTATTTTTAGTGTTTTATAATGGGTATGAAGTCTCTATTGACTTTTCTGCACTAAGAATTGTTTTTATTGAGCAGGAATAAGGTACTTTCTGCTTACGTTTTAGGTTGAACAATGATGATTGGGTGGAGGATTCGTACGGTTTTTGTTCAATTGTTCAAAACAAACAACCCCATGTTTTGTTGTTTTTTGTTGTTTTGGTTTTTGTCCAAAGATAATGACGGTTTTATTTAAAGTCGCGAAATGTACGAATGCTCGCCATCAGTGGGCTAGATTCGGACATAGCATGGAACCAATTGGAAATATCTTCTACTCAATTAAAAAATTCTGGTAGGAGGCATGTTTTGAAAGGAATATACGAGAGACATTTTCTGCAAGTTCGGATGAGGTATTTCTCGGGATTAGGCCGCACCTAATTCAAAAATATTAAATTATCGGTCCACGGGTTTCACCTAATCCCAGTCACACAGAGTACAATACAATCCAATACGTAATGCCCGAACGCCGAACGCGAAGTATCTCCGTCATACATACATAACGTAGACAACTTCATGCTTTACTAAAGATTAGTAATACATAACGATGTTTTAGCGAATTAGCACTAATTGTACTGCAAATAAAAAAGTATTGAGAACGTTAACATTCGTAAATTTTGTAACCATGTACGAACAAACTAGCACTAACTAGAGGTATCTAAAACAATATTGTAAACAAAAGCGAGGGTAGAATCTGCCAAAAAAAAAGAAGAAAATAATAAAAATGAAAACAAAACAGGAAATTTTATATAAATATACAATGAATTGATCTTCTAAATACGCCTATTTTTTACGTAGATAGTCGTAACCTAAGCCTGTACCAAGTGAAGGAATGATTTATTATTGTAACGTAAATTTATACGTGGGGGAAATATTAGTATTTTAGAAGTATGCAAAGCCATAATGGCTGGCTAGTTGGCTGAACAAATACTTCGTGATCCATAGATTAAAGGAACGAAAGATACTAGCAACCATCCGCTCCGTCTCTGTGGATTGGACTTCATGCTGCCACCTAATCCATTCCATTGAATCCACCTAATCCTCGAAATCAGCGCCGTGTCCGTGGATTTGGATTCAATGCATTAAGTATCTATAGGGATTATGATTAGGTGGAACGAATCTCAAATTTACCTAATCCAACTCATCTCTAAAGCTCTGCCTTTCTACTTTTGCTAACGCGGCTTTGTAAAGTGGAGACTTTGACATTATATTTACTAGTGGCTCTGTGAGCTGTAGACATCGCTTTTTGCAAACAATCTAGCGTTGCACAGTAGCGCCATATAGTTATCTTAATGTAAAACTAACATTAATAACCAAGGTTCTCCATCAATCCCTACCTAGCGGGCAAAGGGCTGATTCCACTGGTAGAAACCTAAAACTGCATTTTGAGGAGCTATTCTGCTCATCACGCCGAATATCCTCATCAGATCTTTACCAAATTTTTATGAGACCAATTTAAAGTTACTTTCCAATAAAAAAAGAACCATTGAAATCGGATCTAATAAGGCGGAGATATTCAGTAGCCCCCTTTTTGCTCCTTTTTGGGGGAAGTACCCCCCCCAATAATAATAATAATAATATTGCTGGCCACGGGCGTGACAGCATGCTAGCCAGTGACTCCCGGACATTCGGCTGTACGGGAGTCGGGGACGCGGGGGGAGGGAGGTTTCACAGGAGGCACACGCCACTCAACCAGTGACCACCAAAGCTGGCAAACCAAGAGTACGCATGAAATGGAATGATGAAATAAACCTGTTTATCATGCGTACATACTTTTACATCACAAAATTTGAAACAGATAGAACAATGTACTGCAAAAATATCCAAGACCAATTCAGTATCAAATATCCAGAGGTTTAAAAGTAACCGCACAAAGAATAGCTGATCAAAGAAGAGTCATTATTAGAAATAAGCTGTTGTCTGATGACGTAATTAATAATATAAAACGAGAAATATCAGAACAACTTAAAAGAGAAGAAAGCGAAAACTCACCGGCACGAATTTCAAGTCCTGTACCATCCACACTGACATCCCAAGTAAACAATTCTCAGTTTACAGAAACTAATATTCCGATCACTACATCACCTGTCGCTGCTCAACAAACATTACTCACACAAATGCTATCACACGCCTCTACTCAGACAAACACATTACCAAACATTCAGTCTATCAATCAACAAATCGAAAGCGAACAAACTACTGAACTGACCCAGATTGGTGTCTCAACGCAGGAACTTATAAATCAAGTAGAAACAGCTCTCACTCAATACACAGGTACAGATCCTACGATTCGACCTAAATTACCAAAGCTAAAAGAAAATAAAAACCTTTATGCATATATTGAAATGTTTAACAAACAAATACACGGCAGATTTTTCTCGATAGATTCAGATATAAATTCAATACACACGCTCATATATTGTAGTGCACTTGTTATCAGTGAAAATTTGGGGTATAAAATAAGAACACCTCATTCAACCCCACAAGTTAGGAACCGGAAACCTGAAAAACCCGCGTGGCAAATAAGAATTGAAATTGATATCAAAAACTTACGAGCTGATATCGGACGGTTAACCCAGTACTTAAATAATAATAGGTCTAGAAAAGTAATAGCAGAAGTTGAAAACATATTTAAAAAGACTCAGGTGCATTCTGTTCAGGAAAGATATAACATCAGGCCAGAAGAATACTTGGATACATTAAAGCAGAAGTTAACATTAAAATCACAACGGTTAGCTAGGTACATAAAAGCGCTACACAGGAGAGAAGACAATAAACTGTTTACAACAAATGAGAAAAGCTTTTACAGAGCATTTAAAACCGATAGTACACACAGTAATGAGAATACTGAAATGCCTCAAGTAGATGATCTCAAAAACTTCTGGGCTGATTTATGGAAAAAACAAAGTGACCATAATGACAATGCAAAATGGATGGAAAGTGTTGAAAAAATAGAACTTAGGGATCTTACTAGGGATGACATAGAATCAGTTACACGAAGGATGAAAAACTGAAAGCGGCAGGCATAGATAGCGTTTTGGTATAAGAAGTTTTTCATACTACACGACATTTTAGCAAAAAATATTTCAGATCTAATTAGAGGAGATCAAGAAATGCCAAAATTCATGACAAAAGGAATTACATACATGTTACCAAAGAGCAGCGATACCATAAATCCTTCACAGTACCGGCCCATCACATGTCTGCCGACAATTTACAAACTTATTACATCACTAATTACGCGTAACATAAACATACATTTAGAGCAGAATAACATCTTATCCGAAGAACAAAAACGGTGCCGGCAGAATCACATGGGATGTAAAGAGCAGCTTGTAATAGATTCAAGTTTTAAAACACGCCAATACACACAAAAGAAACCTACAGATATCATATATTGATTATAAAAAAGCTTTTGATAGCGTCCCTCACTCTTGGTTAATTCGAGTCCTACATATATACAATATTAATTCCACCATCATTAACTTTCTGGAAAATGCTATGTCTGACTGGACAACTAAATTACACCTGACGAATGGTACTGGCGCGATCACAACAGATGAAATCCGTATTGAACATGGTATTTTCCAGGGAGATTCTCTAAGCCCACTGTGGTTTTGCTTCGCTCTAAATCCACTGTCTAGTGTCCTGAACAACACCTCTAGCGGATATAAATTAAACAGCAATACATCCATTACCGACCTAATGTACATGGACGATATCAAACTTTTTTCAAAGTCCGATAAAGGTCTCAAAAACCTAATTGATATCACCGCACAATACAGCCAAGACATTAAAATGACGTTTGGACTAGACAAATGTCGAGTACTTCACATTCATAGAGGAAAATTGGTGAACAATAGTGATAACACAGACGCAACCATAACATTTGCACAAATGGATCCAGCAGATTCTTATAAATATCACGGAATACATCAGTCAAATACCATAAACCATATTCAAATCAAAAAAGATCTTTCCTCAGAATACACGAGAAGGCTAAACTTTATTTGCAAAAAACAGCTATACTCAAAAAACCTTTTTGAAGCCATAAATACTTTTGCAATACCCGTGTTGACATACTCATTTGGAGTAGTAAAATGGACTCGCACTGATATAATCAATTTAGAGATCAAGACTAGAACAACCTTAACCAAACATAATTATTTACACCCCTAATCCGCTATCGAAACAATTTCAGTGAAAAGGCAAATACCTCCTATAGAGGGTTAATAGACTTAAAAATATTGTCAATCTGCGCAATCGTCACAGAGCCTAACTTCACAAACATATACTTTGACTGCGACTACTGTAACCGGTGTTCTGTGCTGCTAGCGTGGAAAGAGTTTTTGAAATTGGAACCTTTCTATTCAATAATTTTCTATATTTACCGCCAGTCCACTGAAAATACATTAATACATAAATAAATTATATTACTAGCTTCCCCCCCCCCCCGCGCCTTCTTCCGTGCGGACTACAGTTTATCGCGAAATAAGTAATATATATATATTATAAGCTGTTTTTCTTGCACCTAGCATTTTCCTCGCTGTAGTGATGTGAAAACTCACGGCAGCAAAGTTATACTTCGCAGCGTCTCGTTCTTCAATACAAGTACACGCACCTAGAAACAACTTTGCAGCCTTGCTTATCAAACAACTATTGTATGCCATACATTTAAGTTATCAGTGGGGCAATTCCGTCACTTGTTGCAATCAGATTGTGATTATCATGCGACGCCTTAGAGTCGATATTGCTTTGAAAATCTGATTGCACCAAATCGCATTGGCTTATGGAATCGCACTGCTGTGGCTATGTTGCAAGCCTATACTGACTCAATTTTTGACTCGTTTCATTCATTTTACCAACGAATTTTACGAAGTATATCGCAAAAACGAATTTTCTTCGATAATTCCTAGATAAAATATAATAAAGAAATTATGGTGAAGTGCGATATAAGAAGGTACGACTTAAAATATAGGGAAAACGCCCGCATTTTATTATCAATTCACAGGCGAGTGACTATGTTTTCATGTTTTTGTGTAACATACGAGTTTATTGATTATTTGTCTGGGATTTAGAAGGTTGAAAATTGTAGTGCTGTAACATATTTGTCTAACATTCCATTAGAATTCATCATAGATTCAAATATTATCTCAATTTGAAAAACGTGAAAAAAAATAGTGAAGTGACGTATTTGTTATTGTGAAAATAAATCTATTTTGCGTAAATCTGTAATCGATTTCAACAGAATTGCCGAAAGTTTACTTTGTTTTAGTGTCTTATGTAGATCAGTAAAAGTCTCTGAATATGTAAATTATGTCTCATAGGTATGTAAATTATGTCTCATAGGTATGTAAATTATGTAATGACAAGGGCACCAGAATAACTCCCATGTATGTTCAGCGATTGATTGAGACACAGGGGTATTTTCATGCTCACAACTATCCGCGCTATTTAACGGACTCCAAGACTAATATAGAAACCATCATTTCGCAAAATTAACCTATTACGTTATTAAAGGTTCAAGATTTTGTGGGCCAGCGGATAGTTTTGGTTCATTTCATTTTTTTGGCCGGGTGTTGTGGGTTATACGAGACCGGGATTGTGCTTGATAACAGATTTACTATCGAAAATTTTATAAGACCTGGAAATAAAAAACCTTTATGCGGAAAGTACTATTTTATTAGAAGATTGCACTGGGAAAAATCGAAAGGATTGCCTTTACCAAAGCTGTATTCGGAAGAAATTAAAATTTATTAAAATTCAAATGTTTTTATTAATATTAAAAACATTTGATTTAGAATGGCGGTCATGCTGAATGTTCAGAAATGAAAAGGACTTTCTATCGGTGCTTTTCTATCTGTGCCTATAAGTGCACAAAATAATAATATTATGGGAATTATTAGGGGAAGAAAAAAATATACACTACACATCAGTAGGGGAAAGTGTGAAGGATTCGTACGTGGGGGCGTGAGGCACATACATTGAAAACATACAGGTGAAAACTCACGGCAGCAAAGTTATACTAACTTTGCTGCCGTGAGTTTTCACCTCACTACAGCGAGGAAAATGCTAGGTGCAAGAAAAACAGCTTATAATATATATATTACTTATTTCGCGATAAACTGTAGTCCGCACGGAAGAAGGCGCGGGCGGGCAAGCTAGTAATATAATTTATTTATGTATTAATGTATTTTCAGTGGACTGGCGGTAAATATAGAAAATTATTGAATAGAAAGGTTCGAATTTCAAAAACTCTTTACACAGAACACCGGTTACAGTAGTCGCAGTCAAAGTATATGTTTGTGAAGTTAGGCTCTGTGACGATTGCGCAGGTACTGCTGTGGGGATAAAATAGCATATAGTAAAAGCGAGATAGAATATGCGAAAAACGTAAGCGAGTGAGCGAGGCAGCTACAAAATGCTGTCTTCACCTTCAACATTCGCCTGAAAAATATCAGTTTTCGCAGCGACTAGCAGACAACTTCCGAGACACATACTTTCGCTGCGCCTACTATACCAAAGATAATGTAAATATGTACTACGTTGGCCAATTCTGATTTGTCCTACAAACTATATTTGACAGACATGTCTATTTTCGACTATAAGGGGTGCGTTCACTTACTACGCTCGACTCATCCGTGCGAATATCGCTCGATCATCCAGAGTTAGTGAACGGCTTTGGACGTCCACATGGGTGTGTGAGATTTATAAATATATGTATAATAATTATACGTACTGTAAGATTATCAAAACCGAAGTTTTGTAATGTTCAGTTTCAGTTGGTCAGGTTTGTCGAGTAGGAGATAAAACTTATCTGCACCTAGTATTAAAAGCATGTTGCTATATCCTATAGCTGGTATTTATAGTACAGCTACAGAATAATTAACTTAAGGAGTATTTAATAAAAACAAGGATATAGGTTTGCAATTCTTTAAATTGTTTACTCATTTGAACACTAGTTTCGGAATACACCACTTTAGAAGAAAACCGGCAAGACACTACGCGGCGAATATGTTTTGTAATATTATTAAACCAATAACTATTTAGATACATAGTCATTAATAATTCAAATGTGATAATTGGTAACAGACCAACATTTATGTTAACTATAATCTTATAGATTATTTCATCACCCCACAATGAAGTGATACACAGTAACAAACACACAGTAATAACTACACGGTTACAAATAAGCAGCGTAACAGAGTAATATAAAAAACACTTAACTTGCCAAGGTCCTCTCGGTGCGGCGGTCACAAGAACACTAAACATTGCTAATGCTGTTGGCCTTACCGGCCTCTACAGCTTGAACCGGGCTTGGGGGCGGGCGCTAACAAGCACTCCGCCACAATGCGTGACGCAGAAGGCGCACGCCAAAGTTACGTATGGAATACAATAAAAATTTAATTTGAATTTGAAAATATGGACGACCCACACGTGGGTACGACGCTCGGCTTGGACGGTCGTCTGGTATCGAACTAAACACCTGGATCGCTACCGTTAGGTAGTGATCGAGGGAGCCCTGAACTATGGCTAGGAGCCCTTTGATTGAATTTTATAACTGACCGCAGATTCGTAATACACCTTCGAGAAGAATCGGCAAGAAACTCGAAGGCGAATAATAGCTGACAATGTGTTATGGGACCTTCGACCTCGCCAGCGAGGTCGGTGTTTGTGTCTAAGTGTTTTGATACCCCCTGGCGGGTTGCCAGGGGTGGTCGGATTGGGCGAGGCCATCGCTGCCAGTACTTTGACTGCGATGGCGTCGTCCGGATCGTCCAGGACATCGCGGGGACGTCTACGGATGGCAAAAATATCGCTAAGTCGAGAGAGCCTTTATATAGCATTTTCGAACATCCGATGATGTCAGAAGTCATCCGAGTCTAAGACTACCGACATCGTCGGAGCTATTTGAGTCGTTTGAAAACAGATCAACGAATATCTACCATTTACTTTATTAATTACATTAGTCATGTCTGATAGTTGTATTTAATTATTGGAATACATTTTTAAATCATTCTAATAATTATGGCATAATAATACAGATGTTTCGTAGTGATGGATGACATACATCGTAAGTTTACACGTGGTACTTTACTTTTCTTTAAAGTAGCCAATACTTCGTTACAGCTGGATACATAACATTTACATGTACCAAGTATTATTTTTATACATTTATATATTTATAATAAGTAGTAATCTAACAGGTGCGTTTATGTAAGTCGGCGAAATTTTCACCGGATAAAAATTAACTAGCGAGCGTTCGCTGAACGGAGTCATAGGTTTATCTGTCAAATTCAATTGTAGACTTGTTAAATTTATATTCAGTAGCATAATTTATGTCCCCTGAATCATTTTTATATTCTATTCCTTGTACAGAATTTATGTTACTGCATTATTATAAATATAGATAGTATTTACGAATAAAACAATCAACCAATTGAATCTAACCACGAATCGAATGACAAACAGCTGTGATTCTGACAGGAGACTAAAATTTAGCGATCTCAAAAGCTCGCTAAATTTTATCCTAGTCAGGCGAAAACTTATACCAGTGGACGCCCGTGAACGGGGCAGATTAAATTTTAGTCGGGTTTATTTTTCGCCTCGCAGTGTGCTTGAACGGGGTGTTTGACGTTTAATCAGTTTAAATTTTATACTGGATAATTGACTTAAACGCACCCAGAACTGACAACTGTCAAATGTCAGTTTCATACTATTCCTCCCCACCCCTACTATTTTTCGGGTGACCCAGGCTTCGAGCATATATCCAATGGAGATGCTAACGTTTTAATCCGCAACCATTATTTTCTGCCAATTTTTACGGGGGACGAGGTAAACACGCATTGCACACGCGCAAATCAAAATCTTATTCATATAAACGCACACTAAAACAATCTCGCAAACCATCATAAAAAACGTACACAGTTAGAAAATACAGCATAGTTACACAGTGTTTAGACGCATACTATGATAATCTCTAGTGATGGGCATTTACTAAGACCGGTAAACCCGAACAATAAATTAAATGAACGTGGTTTTACTAAATACTTATGTCTAAGATCCCTTAAAGATGTAAAACGGAAGCTTTTATGTTAACGAGATTAAAATATACAGCTATTTATAATTTGAGTTTATTTAAAGATATTTATGTACATTAAGTATTTGTACGGAATTTTCGACAATCTGAGGATAAATAAAAAATAAGGGGCAAGTACTTCCTTTATTCATTCAAACGATATACCCTACATTTTCTATATTATAGAGACAACCAAACCCTCGGGGAGCGAATTTTCGCTACTTGGTGAATTTATTTACAAATGCAAACCTTCACGTAAGCTTCCCTGTCTGATACTCAAAAACTTTTATTCTATGTCATTATATACTTCGGCAATTTTTTCCTTGAAATTAATAATTAAAAAATAACGGACACGGTATGCCAATGATTCTAGAACTCTGTCAAAAAGCATCAAGAGCGTTGGTGCCAAGGAGAATACAATACGTTGGTGCTATACTTTTGCATTGGTTTTCAATATCAGAAGAGCATGGGATGTTTTTTTACGAAATAAACTGCAGTCCACGCGGACGAAGTCACGGGCTAAAACTATGATTTTATAATTTTAAAATACCTGGAAAATAATCTTAAACCGAATAGTTTAGAATTATATCTAAACTATTAACTTAATACCAAACGTTGAGTTGTGTCCCTAACTTCAATAACATGAACTGTAATTGAAACTCAGGACTGATTTTTCACCCTCTTAATCCGGCCCATTCGTAATATCCGTTCGTAATTATCGCCTACAGCCTATATGATATTAACAAGCAAAATTTCAGGGTTGTAAGTGTTTAGTGAGTTAATGGCATATCACTTTTTAAATGTAGATCAAAACACTTTTAACCCTAGAGTACTAATATAAATATATTACCACTTACTACTAATGACCGCCTGGCAGGCTACTTTTGGAATAAAACAAAAAATCTATTTAGCTTTTATTAAAATTTTACAAACTTCTCTGAAAATATCAGGCAAACCTCTACCTTTTCTAAATAACTATACAAAATAATAATTATACTCTCAATTCAGTCAAATAATCATCCCTAAATCATTCAAATCATCTAATAATAATGATCGCCTCCCAGGCGATCGCAATGTCTATTTCTGGGAAACGAAGATTCTACGCTCGACGCGCGTTTTCTCCCCGCCGCGTCATCAGCTATACTAAGTTGGCGTGAACTACTCAATACGTCCCTGCAATTACAAAATAATCGAAAAAGTTACTAAAACTCCACATTTAGAGATAATTTAACGTTCATTCAATCAATTTCACTCAACTTGTTCCCGCACTACACCTTCTACCAAGACGATGGCGTCGTAAAACTGTCGCTAACCTGTCAGTTCATTTGAATCAAAATTATACAAAATTACAAGCACAATTCACATAAATAACAATTACTTGTGATAGGAAATAGCGTGTGCCGTAAGTTTGATGTTACTGATCGCCTTCTGCACAAAAATACCGCACAATTCACATTTAACCATTTTCACGGAGCTCTGCTTTGCGACACGAAACGATACCGAATGGCCGCGATTGTGAGAGAAATAGTTTTAAGTGCCATATGGCACGACTTGGCCTTGCATTAACATTTCCATTGAATATATGCTCGAAGGACCCAGGCGAACGTCCGACGACGCCCGTGAACGATTTCGAGTGATCGCGCGGGTGATCCGTGCGTCCTCGAACGTAGTAAGTGAACGCACCCAAGCAGTCCATAAGAAAATGGTCTATGGTCTATTTATGCAATAAAATGTCAAGAGATTGTCATTGTCAAGCAAGCAAGTCCATTGTTTGACATGATTTTGACATTAGTTAATCAACGAGACGGGTGTTGTTGGTATGTTGTTGAATGGTTGAATTTTTAATTCAATGCAATACGTAACACCCACTTCTATTATATCACACCGCGCCCTGCATCCATAACTGCATTCCAAAGGGGCAAAGTAACAGCAAGTGTTGTAGGAATGGGAGATTCACGCAAAAAGAAAAAGTTTTACTTTCGGAAACGTAGAAACAAATACTTCTTGGAACCCGGCTTTAGAGGTTTCTTCTGCACGTGTAACTTCCGGGAAAAAGACTGCGTGAAGGAGGTGTACAATTTGCTGAACGAGTACGCAGGGAAGTTGTATCCTGACCTGGAAGAGGGGCAGAAGCCCCCGGCAGCGGCCGAGCCGGCGGAACCTGACGATAAGTCCGAGAGCGAATCGGAAGACGAGACTGATATCGGGGACATGCTCCGACGAGAAGTGGATTCCATGAAGAGAGACACGCAAAAATCTCTTAAACATAAACGGTTCCAAGTTGTGGAAACTGGAGCCTCAAACTGCATTTTTGTCAAGACTAACCTTCCTAGTCCAGAAGAGCTCACTGCCGCAATCATCAAAGACTTACAGTCCACAAGGCTACAAAAGACCCGGCATGTGTTACGTCTTCTGCCCATAATGGCAACATGTAAGGCCAACCTACCTGACATTATGGAATCTGCCGGGAAACTGTGCGACAAGTACTTCCTGAAGGAACCTTCTACGTTTGCTGTGATCTTTAACAAAAGATTTAACAACAGCGTTTCACGTGAGCTGATCATCAAAGAGTTAGCAGAGCTTGTGTGCTTGAAAAACGGAGGAAACAAAGCAGACTTGAAAAACCCGGGCCTTTGTATAATTGTAGAAATTATAAAAGGAATGTGCTTACTGAGTGTTGTTGATAATTACTATGCTTACAAGAAGTACAACTTGAATGAGCTATGTAAAGAAGAGGCTACAAATGACACAGAAGAAACTCAAGCAAAGAAATTCAAAAGTAACATTGCACTGCCTGCACCAAATGAGGGACAAACTGATAGTCAAATATAACTTTAATTTATATTTCTACTATTAGAATAGTCTACACTTGTCTGTAGCATTTTCTACTTCTAATTAATTAAGGTGCCTAATAACTACTACCAATTCTTGAACCAAAAGTGTGTCTACTTACTCTTAACATTTTCAGTATGTTATTGTAAACTACATTAAATGTTAAACATGTGAAGAGCTGAGTATTTGTCTGTTTTATTGTTACACAACCACACCTTGTTCTTAGACTGAAGGCTAATGTATGTGTATAATGTTTTATCAGCTGCATCATCAGTACAACCATTCTAATGAACAGATAATGAATAAAAGTGTATGGTGTTATGCAACATCAACATTGATCTATTGTGGACTGGACAGTGTTATGCAAGAGCTTTTATATAAAAAAATGTGGTAGGTAAGTAACATAACACCTCTAAGTGGGTGCTTAGTTATGTAACAAGTTACTGGCTCTAATTGTAACATTAAGTAAAAATCTGTGGCCCTAAGCCGCCAAATACGTGGAATGAAAACCACCTGCAAAAGCGGGAAACCTTGAAATAGGCAGGCATGTCATTTTTTTTTAAATACTTTTTATTACAATATAGTGGCCAGAAGAGTTTAAATTATATTTATCTTTTGGTAAGTCTCATTGCTATTTTTTTCAGAATGGACGAGGCCCAGTTTGAGCAGAGACACTGATTGCATTCTGTGATTCAATTATTATATTAATGAAACAAGACAAATGTTCATAAACTAAAACATGACTACGGTCAGGTAAAAATTACCTATGACACTCTTACGATGAAGACAAGTCGATTGATACTTGCTTGTCAAAATCAAACCAAGTTTTTTGTTTGAGCACATAACCCTTCTTATGCCTTGCCACAGTCGGGTAAAAAAATAAAATAATAAGTTTCCACGGGAAAACTGAAAAATGTCGATTACTCGCCGAAAGGAACAGTTGCCATGGAAACAAAATAATAACAAAAATCATCAAGAGCGTTGGTGCCACAGAGAATACAATACGTAAATGCTATACTTTTGCATTGGTTTTTAATATCCTAGAAGGACACAGGATAATTTTTTCGCGATAAACTAGTCACGAAGTCGCAGGCGAAAGCTAGTACTATAGAAAGCAGTTATTTACGTTGGGTTTTTTTTTTTGCTGTTATCAAAATTTTTCTAACAGAAATACATGGATGAAGAAGAAAGACGACCGGTTGGTCTCGTGGCTAGAGATCCTAGGTACGAAATCGAACGGTCGCGGGTTCGAATCCTCAAAGTGCAATCATTTGTGTGATGAGTAGAAATGTTTGTTTTTCCCGTGGAAACTAACAATTTTCTGGGATAAAAAGTATCCTTTGTTTTATTCCAGGGTATAAGCTACTTTCATTCTTAATTTCATCAAAATCCGTATAGCCGTTATCGCGTGAAAGCTCCCCAAACAAACAAACAGACAACGTTTCACTTTTATATATTGGTTGGTATGGATTACAGGGAAAGTCGACCTAAATATCTAAGGAAGTTATTATTTGGGTAGTTTCCCATAGATTTGACCCTATAACCCAGTATCCAAAAGATAACTGTATTCCAGATATCAGACCTAAAAGTTTTTTTAAAAAACATCATTTTTTGCCATTGATCATGTGTTTTGCTCTAATTTCACCTTTTTCATTATTTTCAGAGCCAATGACCATGAGCCATGGACCAATTTTTTGCTGGTTTTACGTAGCTTCATAAAAATCATAAAAATCCATAGGGTATGCCAGTTCATAAAAATCTATATATATATATATATATTTATATCTATATATAAATCTATATATATATATATATATATATATATATATATATTTATATCTATATATAAATCTATATCTATATCTATACTACTTATAATAAAACTGTAACAGGTCCAATTCTGTTTGAACTGTTATATTGAAGATATTTTGTAAAATTTTATTGGAGACTGTTCTATGTTACGATACTTAAGCAAAACCTGTTTTATTTTTCATTTTTGTCTTTCTCTCTGTCTGTATCTTGGCCACGCATCACGCCATAACTACTGAATGAAATTAAATGAATATTGGCTTGATTTGAGTTCATACTACGAGGTAGGACATAGGATACTTTTCATCCTGAAAAATTCAAGGGTTTCTTTCCGCAGGATAGGGGTTGAAAGTTATTTAAACGAACACGTGTGACGCTGTAATTACTGGATGGATTTTGATGCAACTTGGCACAGACATAGTTTATATGATGGGGGAAAATTAAGGAGACATTTAAGCCTGAAAAACAAAATGTTCCTGCGGGATAGGGAGCCAAATTCTGTACATTGAAGATATTTCGTAATATATTTTTTGAGGCTTTACTGTATTTGATACTGAAGCCAAACCTGTTTTTTTTCTGTCTGTCTGTCTGTCTGTATCTTGACCGCGCATCACGCCAAAACTACTGAATGAAGTAATAAATGATATTTTTTGGAGGGTACTCCATATTCTATACTTACTGAAGGCAAAACTGTTTTTTTTTTCAATTTTTATCTTGCTCTCAGTATCTTGACCGTGCATCACGCCGAAATTACTGAATGAATTCAAATGAAATTTGGTATGATTATTTGAGTTCATACTGGGAGGTCATCTTTCTATATGTTTGTTTAGTTGCGCATCACGTAAAAACTAGTAGACCGATTGCAATGCAGTTTTAACTGTTGGATAGGTTAGGGTTAACCTTAAAAACTGGTATGATTGGTATCTCAATCCAATCAAGAAGCCGAGCAATAGATTAAAATATTTTTGACGGCTGAAGAAACTTTGATCATACGTTGGTATATTGTTATTTTAGGTCTTGCCACGAACAACGTGGTTAAAATGACCACGCATGCGAAGCCGCGGGCACAGCTAGTAATTAATAAAACTTGTAACAACTGCTATCAGTTTAAAGTGGCTGCTCGATAACTACGAGTATTTGAATGTAGATTAAAAAAGTAGTTAATTAAAAAAAGTTCTACGGAAGTTATCCTGCAATTTATTTTAATTGGGCATGCAATATTCACCTGATTTCATTAGTTTTTCGAATATTGTGGTTCATAATATTCGAATATCTACTTTTACGAATAACGTATAGTTTTTTTACAAAAAGTAAACAAGCGTCTTTATTTTCCGGCCTATGCTAAAAAAATATCAATTTTTTAATGTGGTGTTAGTTTAAAACAACAAACCTTCTCATTCGCTGTTTTCTACAAGGCACCTCGAAACAATGAAATAAGTTCATCATCATCATCAGCCTTTAGAAGTCCACTGCTGAACATAGGCCTCCCCCAAAGACCGCCACGATGAACGGTCTTGTGCCGCCTCCATCCACCGACTCCCTGCGATGGCTACAATGTCGTCCGTCCAACGTGTGGGGGGTTTTTCCCGATTTTGGTGGGACGTCCCGATTTTTAAATCAACATTAAATGTCCCGCGCGGGACAGGCTCAGTCCCGCTTTTTGGGAAGAACTCGATCGTGCGTGCAGCGTGCTGAGGAAGCGCGGGCGGGTGGCACAGACCAGAAAAAAATGCTCCGTAAATTTAATGAAATCAGAATTACTCATCCAGTTTAAACTACAGCTATCCTGTGAAGAGTTCTTCATCTTTATTAAAGAGAAAAAGGTAACTTTAAAAGAAGTTAAATCTTCACAGAAATATCATGAATAAGTAATTCTTATAAATAATTATTCTTTTATTGTAAGTTGCAATTTGTAACACTCACTCCTCAGACTATTGTTTGAAACGCCATATTTTTCTAATGAATAATACTTTTTTGATTTTGATTTCTGTTTTTTTTTTTCATTCATAATACGATCAAGACTCTAGTTGAGTCTTATTTGTCTTATGAATGAAAAAAATATTAGAATTTAACGATAGGGTAAATCTGATTAATAATATCATTTTTTTATTAAAATACATTTTCTATGGCTATTTTGCCATCTATTGTCACGTAAACGTAATTTGAACTCAAATAAAAAGATAAATATTTAAAAAGTTCTGATTAAACACGTTTTTTACTATGTCCCGCTTTCGACAAAAGAATCCCGCTTTTTTCACTCAAAAAGTTCGGAAATCCCGACTTGGCAAAAAAAAAACTGGCAACGATGGTCTCCCTACACTTCACTTGCTTGTTCGTGGTCGCCATTCGAGAACCTTTTTTCCCCAGTGGTTGTCGGCTTTGCGAACTATATGGCCTGCCCATTGCCACTTCAACTTGCAAATTCTGAGAGCTATGTCGATAGCCTTGGTTCTTCTACGGATTTCCTCGTTACGGATCTTATCACGTAAGTAGTGAAACTCCGAACATAGCTCTCTCCATTGCACGCTGCGCGACTTTGAGCTTGTGTATGAGAACAAGGGCCCGTTCACTTATACGTTCGAGGACACACGGATCACCCGCGCGTACACTCGAAATCGTTCACGGCGTCGTCGGGCGTTCGCCTGGGTCATCCGAAAAATAGTAGGGGAGGGGAGGAATAGTATGAAACTGACACTTGACAGTTGTCAGTTGTATGTGGACGTCCAAAGTCGTTCACTAACTCCGGATGATCGAGCGATAATCGCACGGATGATTCGAGCGTGTAAGTGAACACAGCCCTTTAGTTAGCGACCACGAGTCAGTGGTAATAAATTAAAAAACATAAATTGCCTGTGACACTCTTGCGATGAAGATGAATCGACTGATACATAGCTTGACAAAATCGGACTAAGATTTTAGCTTGAACTTACCTTCCTTTGCTTCGCCGTAGTCGGGTAATAAAAGTAACTTATGACACTTTATAAATGAAGATGAATCGATTGACATCCGCTTGTCAAAATTGGGCTAAGCCATAAGAGCGCGCCATGGCCCCGACCACAGAACTTGGCTGCAATCGGATTGTCAATATCGCTATCACTAATGCCTTGCGATAGAGTCGGAATTGCTATGAAAAAAGTGATAATCCGATTGTAACCAAGTTCTGTAATAGGGCCACAGCGCTTCGAGTTGCAACTTTATGTATTCCTTCCCCCCTCACGTCTCTACATTATTACGCGCGGCACCAGCACTACAGTGCCTCGGTCGCACTGTAGTGCTGGTGCCGCGTGTTCGAGTTACGCGGCAACGCGTTTTAACTCAGCCGGTTTATACTCAGTTCAGCACACCACACTAAAATCACAGAAGAAATATTAGTACTAACTAATATGTGCATGTATTGACATATACCTATACCAACCTATATGAAATAGTTGTACTTACCTAGGTTATGTTGCAAATAAAATGCTATGGAGACCTTATGGATTTTTCGACTAATTATCTACCAATCAAGACTAATTTCTCTGAGAATCAAGATTAGGTGCAGGTAAATCTATGTTACAAATAAAATACTGTAGGTAGGGATATATTCAATATTTAAATTAAAATTGAAGTGTCTGTAAATGTCAAAATAACAGCTTATCGAGGAAGCTGAGGTTCCGGGAGTGTCACAGGGGGCAAGGCTCCTGGACCCGATGGCATTCCCGGCAAGGCTTGGGTCTTGGCATTAGATGCGCTGGGAGACCGGTTCCGCAGGCTTCTGGATGCTTGTCTGGAGTCGGGACGGTTCCCTACACAGTGGAAGACGGGCAGACTAGTTATTTTGAGGAAGGATGGGCGCCCCGCGGAATCTCCCTCCGCCTACCGCCCCATTGTCATGCTGGATGAGGCGGACAAGCTGTTTGATTGCATTATTGCTCTCCGCCTCATTCGACACCTTGGTGAGGTAGGCCGACGTGACTTGTCCGACGAACAGTTTGGCTTCCGGGTGGGCCGATCGACGATTGACGCTAAGCGTGTCAAGGCCTATTCGGACGACGCGTGGAGCAGGGTGGAGTGGTGTTGGCTGTGTCTCTAGATATAGCTAATGCCTTCAACACCCTGCCCTGGTCTTGCGTTAGGGAGTCACTGAAGTACCATGACGTGCCTCCCTACCTCTGACGTATTATCGAGGCCTACCTCTCCGAGCGGTACATTTCATACCCTGGGCGGGAAGGCCAACTTCACCGGAGGGAGATGTCGTGCGGTGTTCCACAGGGTTTAGTACTTGGACCGCTTCTGTGGGACATCGGTTACGACTGGGTATTGCGGGGTGATCTCCTCCCGGGCGCAGGCGTGATCTGCTATGCGGATGACACGCTGGTCGTGGCCCGGGGGACAGATACGAGGAGACTGCCCGTCTTGCCACATTGTCGGTGACGCAAGTTATCGAGAGGATAGAAATGTTGGGGCTCAAAGTGGCGCTCAGCAAAACGGAGGCCGTGTGTTTTCACGGTCCCCGGAGGGCTCCACCGCGGGACTCCCACATTTCTATCGGTGACACCCGGGTCGAGGTTGGGTCCGGTATGAAGTACCTGGGACTATTCCTCGACAGCCGGTGGAACTTTCGTGAGCACTTCACTCGCATGGTACCCCGGTTGATGGGAGCGGTGGCGGTATTGAAGCGGCTGCTGCCTCATCTTGGTGGGCCAAAGGCAACCGCCTCCTGTACATGGGGGTGGTGCGGTCCATGGCCCTGTATGGAGCACCCATCTGGGTGGAGGCCCTGACGGAGAAAGTCATCACGCTCCTGAGGAGACCTCAGAGGGTGATGGCTATCGGGGTCATCCGCGGATATCGCACCGTCTCCTACGAGGCGGCGTGCTTGTTGGCGGGTTCTCCACCATGGGATCTGGAGGCCGAGGTTTACGCCAACATGTATGATTGGCGTATGAACCTTCGCCTCCGGGGAGAAACTCCTCCAACAAGGGCGATTGAAGTGTGGAGGTTCCACGCTTGACGATCCTTACTAGGGAAGTGGCAGGAGAGGCTGGCCCAACCCAGGGCTAGCGCAAGGACAGTCGAGGCGTTCCGGCCAGTCTTAAGGGACTTGTTGGACAGGGCTCACGGGTCGCTGACCTTCCGGCTAGTGCAGGTACTGACGGGGCACGGGTGCTTCGTAAAGTACTTGTACAAAATAGCCGGTAGGGAACCGAACCCAAGGTGTCACCACTGCAGCTGTGATGAGGACACGCCGCAGTATACGCTGGAGGAGTGCCCAGCTTGGGTCAGCGAGCGCCGCGACCTGGTCGCTGCGGTGGGGGACGACCTCTCGCTTCCGGCCTTGGTAAAAACCATGGTCGGAAGTGAGAGATCGTGGAATGCCGGTTCCGCCTTCTGCGAGGACATGATGTCGCAGAAGGAAGCTGCGGAGAGGGAGAGGGCAATATTTTCCGAGCTCTCTCTTTGCAGAACGAGACCCGGAGGTTGGAGTCGTAGGCCTCTCCACGCCCTCCTCCGACCCCCATAACAGAGGCTTGGGTGGCGGACCCTGGGGTTATCCGCTGCCCACTAGATGCCTCGAGGTGGCCCGCGCGGTGTTTCCGCGCGCCTCTCAAAGGACAGAGATGGAGTGGAGAAACTCCCTCTTCACTCCAACGGGCTGGGGTCCTCCTTTTGAGGATCAACGTCGTCGAGGCCGCGGAAGAGTGCGCAAGCGTCCCCGCAGTCCCGACATTAGGCGTCCCGGAGAAATACCGTGGGGTTTTTAGTTGGTAGTGGCAACAGTTGTTGCTGAGTCCGACATAACCTCTCGATTCCCCCAGAAACGGGCGGGGTATGCGTAAAGGCATTTTCTCCACGTCACAAAAAAAAAACAAAAAAGGTTAGGTTAGGTAGAGACTAATAACAAACACGGAACTAATAAAAAAAACTTTGTCTGTTCCGACTAATTTCCAAAACGGCTGGAACGATATTGTTGTGACTTTCATTGGCAGATAGCTGATGTTATAAGGAGGCTACTTATATTTTCGAACAAGAATTAGGGTTCCTAGCAAAATAAATAAAAAACACGAATTTTGACAACACGGGAAAAGCGCGGCACACCTATTATAACTATGTGTTTTAATTTGATATAATCAAGAAACTACGTTGCCTGTTTGTCTGTCTGAATAAATCGTCAAGAGCGTGCCGCGCACTAATTATTTTGGGTTCCAATCTCATAATATCATGTCCACTTGCCTGTCTTTCTGATTGTCCGAATAAATCGTCAAGTGCGTGTCACGCACGAACGTGACATTGTACGACGAGACGGAATAATTCAGGGTTACAATCTCATGTCATGTCCACTCGCATGTTCTTTTGTTTATTTGAATAAATTGCCAAGTGCGTGTCAGAGCACGAAAAATGTAGGGTTCCGATCTAATAGCTTGTCTATCTGCCTATTTATCTATCGGTCTGTTTGATTGTTTGTCTGTCTAAATTGTAGTTGTAATCACACTAATATTATAAATCAGAGATGCGTTTACTGTCGTAAACAGGTTAATCAGTAAATAAATTCTCTCTTATCGAGCGGAAAACTTCGTTTGCGCGATGCAGAACTCCATACATTAGAACTGATAGTTCATACAAAACGTTATAAAATGCATTTTTATGCATTAAACCCGATTAGCGCCATCTATCTTACTATGTTTGTTTGTTTGTTACGAATTCACGTCTTTACTCAACCAATTATCATGGAACTTTGCACACTCCTTGTTAGAGATGCAGAAAAGGACACAAGGTACTTTTCATCCCTAATAAGGCTAAATAATAATAAAAGAGAATCAAAATTGTTAATTTGGTATAGGAATTACAACGTCGATGTCAAAGTGACCTTGGCAGCGCATCACGCTGAAACTACATAATGAATTGAAATGAAACTTGGTATGATTTGAGTTCATACTACGAGGTAGGGCATAGGATACATTTAATCCCGAAAAATGAAAGGGTTTCCGCAGAATAGGCGTTGAAAGTTATTTAAAAGAACACGCATCACGCTGAAACTACTAGACGGATTTTGTTGCAACATAGCACAGTCATAGTATATACTAGCTGTACCCGCGGCTTCGCAAGCGTGTTCTTTTCTTTAGGTTCAAAGTACCATAATGTGCTATTCCAGGACCAATATACCAACATTTGAACAAAATTTCTTCAGCCGTCAAAAATACTTTATCAATTGGTCGGCTTCTAACTCACCGGATTGAGATACCAATTACACCAGATTTAAATCAAACTCTAAGCTATCTAACAATGAAAACCGCATTGCAATCGGTCGCGTAGTTTTTACGTGATGCGTGAACAAACAAACATACAGACAAACAGAAAGAAAGACACGATTAACAAAAAAATATTGTTCAATACCTTTTTTGGATGCCCAAGAGCATTTTTTTCATTTGAATTCATTTAGTAGTTTGGGTGCGATGCGCGGTCAAGATACGGACAAACAGACAGACAAAATTAAAAAAGTAAAACAGTTTGGCTTCAGTATCGAATATAGAGAACCACCCAAAAAATATTTTTTATTACTTAAATTTTAACATAACTTTGGACCCATATCCCGCAGAAACCGGGACTTACTTATTCGGGATAAAACGTGTCCTCAATTTTAACCCATCTTATTACTTAAGACAGTGCCAAGTTGCATCAAAACCCGTCCATTAGTTTCAGCGTGGAACGTGTTCTTTTAAATAAGTTTCAACCCCTAAATAATAACCCATACATTTTTCGATATGTAAAGTATCATATGTCATACCTCGTAGTACGAACTCAAATCATACCAAGTTTTTTTTTGAATTCATCCATTAGTTCCGGCGGCGTGATGCGCGGCTAAGATACAGACTGACAAACATACAGACAAAAATGAAAAACATACAGTTTAGGCTTCATAATAGAATATAGAGTAATTTCCAAAAAAAAAACACTAATCTTTAATTGTAACTTTTAAACTAAAAACTATAACTTTTGAAATCTATATAGACCTCAAATAGTGCAGCCACCAAAATTATATGGTTTACCGAAAATACATAAGAACAACGTGCCGTTGCGTCCTATCGTAAGTCAGATAGATTCCCCCACTTACGGTCTAGCGAGGCATGTTGCGTCTGTGTTGCAGCCTCTTGACGGTAAGACTGCGTCTTTTGTGAAGGACTCTCGCCATTTTGTCGAGATTATCAAGGATCTTAAACTGGAACCAGACGACATCATGGTGAGTTTCGACGTGGAATCTCTTTTCACCAACTTTCCAGTAAAAGAGTGCCTTGAAATCGTAAGGGAAAAGTTAAGGGAGAACCATCTCTCAGAAAATTTGATTGTTTTGCTGAGGAATTGCCTAGAAGGAAATTACTTTCTGTACCGTGGACAGCATTACCTCCAGATAGATGGCGTCGCTATGGGTAGTCCAGTGGCACCTGTTCTGGCCAATATTTGGATGGAGCATTTTGAGAAGGCCATAGATCTACAATCGTTTGCGGTGAAGATATGGAAGCGTTATGTGGATGATGTTTTCTGTATCATGAAAGTCAATGAACAGACAGCGGAACAATTCTTGGGTCATCTAAACTCGATATTCTGTTTATAGGAAACCAACACACACTGACAGATACCTCAACGTCTTTTCACATCACCACCCGCGGCATTTACAATCAGCCAGATCACTTTTAGACAGAGCTGATGCCCTCTGTGACCCTGAACATTTGGATGCCGAAGTGTCTCATGTTCAGGAGGTACTCAAGCGAAACGGATATGTGGTGACCAGACGTTGGCGTCCTAGACGCAGATATAAAAAGAGTAGGTCTGATGTCGATAGACAGCCGGCTTTCATGCCTTATGTAAAAGGAGTGACGGATAAAGTCAGTGCTTTATTAAAGGACTTGTCTATCAAGACTGTTTATACTCCTTTGTCCAAGTTAGCAAGGCATGTTAGAACACCGAAAGATGTCATTCCTTTTCAAACTCCTGGCGTATATAAGATAGATTGCAGCTGCGGTAGTTCCTACATTGGACAAACTAAGCGTACTATAGCGGAAAGGGTCAAAGAACACATTGCAGCTGTAAAGAACCGCCAGATAAATAAATCTGCAATCGCTGAGCATTTGCTCGAATCGGGCCCTAATCACTGGATTGAACTCCATGACCCGAAGATCCTCTCCACGGAACGTCACTACTACTCCAGGATTGTACGTGAAGCGGTTGAAATTAAAAAGTATCCCAATTTCAACCGAGAGGATGGTTTCAAGTTGGCTGCGTCCTGGAATCCCGTGATAAGCATGTTCGCGTCGCGGTTTATGTCAGAAGATATCTGCAGATGTCGTTAGTGTAGTGTGTCGTGACAATTCTGAATTTTTACAAAACCAAATGCGGGTAGTTGGAGACAACGCTCGCCCTTCTCGACGCTGACACCCGCTACTTCAGTCTTCTCGTGACCACGATCAATGCAACTTGATCGAAACGTCGAGGTAAATAAATATTAAGTTTTCAGCGCGATTAAGTCCCGTTTAAATATTTAACTAATCTTTAATGTACTGAATTTGGACCCATATCCCGTCAGGAACCCTTTATTTTTTCGGGACAAAATGTATTCATAAATTTCACCTATCTTATAAACTAAGTCTGTGCCAAGTTGCATTAACATCCGTCCAATAGTTTCAGCGTGCTAAGTGTTCTTTTACATAATTTTCTACCCCTATCCTGCAGGAACACTTATTTTTTTCGGGATGAAAAGTATCCAATGTCCTATCTCGAATTGTGAACTCAAATCATACCAAATTTCATTTGAATTCATTAAGTATTTTTATTTACGCTGCCAAGGTACAGACAGACAGACAGACAGACGGACAGACAGACAGACAGACAGACAGACAAAAATAAAAAAATACAGTGTTGGCTTTAGTATTGAACATAGAACGTTCTCCAAAAAAAATTACATAATATCTTCAATTTACAGAATTTTGGACATCATCCCGAAGGAACACTTTATTTTTCGGGATAAAAAGTATCCTCCATTTTTACCCATTATATAAACTATGACTGTGCCAAGTTTCAACAACATCCGTCAAGTAGTTTCAGCGTGATACGTGTTCTTTTAAAAACTTTCAACGCCTATCCTGCAGGAACCCTTTAATTTTCCTGGATGAAAAGTATCCTATATCCTACCTCAAAGTATGAACTCAAATCATACCAAATTTAATTTGAATTCATTGAGTATTTTTGTCGTGATGCACTTCTAAGGTGCAGACAGACAGACGGACAGACAGACAGAAAGACAAAAATTCAAAAATACAGTTTTGGCTTTAGTATTGAATATAGAACGGCCCCCAAAATAAATTACAAGATATCTTTAATTTACAGAATTTGGGACATTATCCCGCAGGAACTATTTATTTTTTCGGGATAAAAAGTATCCTCAATTTTAATCCATCATATAAACTATGACTGTGCCAAGTTGCATCAAAATCCGTCTAGTAGTTTCAGAGTGGTAAGTGTTTTTTGAAATAACTTTCAACCCCAATCCTGCGGGAACCCTTTCATTTTTCGGGATGAAAAGTAGCCTATGTCCTACCACGTAGTATGAACTCAAATCATACCAAGTTTCATTTAAATTCATTCAGTAGTTTCGGCGTGATGCCTAGCCAAGATACAGACAGACAAACAAACAGACAGACAGACAAAAATGAAAAAAAAAACAGTTTTGGCTTCAGTATCGAATATAGAGGAAGGTCCAAAAAAATATATCAAAATATCTTCAATGTACAGAATTGGACCCGTTACAGTTTTATTATAAGTAAAGATAATGGGTAAAAATTGAGGATAATTTTTATCCCGAAAAAATAAAGAGTTCCTGCGGGATAATACCCCAAATTCTGTCAATTGAAGATATTGTGTATTATTTTTGGAGGCCGTTCTATATTCAATACTAAAGCCAAAACTGTATGGTTGAAATTTTTGTCTTTCTATCTGTCCGTCCGTCTGTCTGTCTGTACCTTGCCAGCGCATCACGTTGAAAATACTTACTGAATTCAAATGAAATTTGGAATGATTTGAGTTCATACATCGAGGCAGGACATTGGCTACTTTTCATCGCGAAAATTAAACAGTTCCTGCAGGATAGGGGTGGAAAATTATTTCATAGAACACGTAGCTCGCTGAAACTATTGGACGGACGTTGATGCAACTTGGCACTGACATAGTTTATAAGATGGGTGAAAATTATGGATACTTTTTGTCCCGAAAAAATAAAGGGTTCCTGCGGGATATGGGTCCAAATTCTGCATATTAAAGATAGTGTTTTTTTGGAAGTTACTCTTTGTTCTATTATGATGCCTAGTTAGGAACTGTATGTTTTTTCATTTCTGTCTGTATGTCTGTCAGTCTGTATCTTAGCCGTGCATCACGCCGCCGGAACTACTGGATGAATTCAAATTAACTTGGCATGATTTGAGTTCTTACTACGAGTTAGGACATAGAATACTTTACATCTCGAAAAATTTATGGATTCTCGCAGGATAGGGGTTGAAACTTATTTAAAAGAACTCGTACCACGCTGAAACTAATGGATGGGTTTTGATGCAACTTGGCACTGTCTTAAGTTATATGATGGGTTAAAATTGAGGACATGTTTTATCCCGAAAAAGTAAAGGGATTCTGCGGGATATGGGTTCAAAGTTATGTTAATATTTAAGTAATAAAAAATATTTTTGGATGGTTCTCGATATTCGATACTGAAGCCAAACTGATTTACTTTTTAATTTTGTCTGTCTGTTTGTCCGTATCTTGACCTCGCATCGCACCCAAACTACTGAATGAACTACTACTGAAATGAATTCAAATGAAAAATGTTCTTGGGTGCTTAAAAAGGTATTGAACAACATTTTTTTTGTTATTCGCGTCTTTCTTTGTGTTTGTCTGTATGTTTGTTTGTTCACGCATCACGTAAAAACTGCTAAACCGATTGCAATGCGGTTTTCATTGTTAGATAGCTTAGGGTTTGATTTAAATCTGGTGTAATTGGTATCTCAATCCGGTGAATCCGGCTGAAGAAATTTTGTTCAAATGTTGGTATATTGGTCTTGGAATAGCACATTATGGTACTTTTAACCTAGAGAAGAACCTAAAGAAAAGACCACGCGTGCGAAGCCGCGGGTACAGCTAGTACTTATAATAAAACTGTAACAGGTCCAATTCTGTACATTGAAGATATTTAGTAAATATTTAGTAAATTCTGTACGTTAAAGATATTTAGTAAAATTTAGAATCAGAGTTTCTATATAAATATCGTTTCACACACCCTCAATAACTATTATGTATATGAAAAAATAATAGTTTAAAAAAACTAAAAAACACGCTTTATACAGAAAACAAAACTAAGAAATAGAAAATAAATTGTAATAGTGTAAATAAGAAAAAAAAGTTTTATTTCAAAAAAATCGTGGGGTGCATGGGTCATTTCGATAATATCTTAAAAAGCACCCCACGCTTTTTTTTTTTAAACATTTCTTTCTTATTTACACTATTAAAATTTATTTTCTATTTTTTAGTTTGGTTTTCTGTATAAAGCGTGTTTTTTAGTTTTTTTAAACTATTATTTATTTTCTACTTTTTAGTTTTGGTTTTTTATTGTTTTTTTTTTCGAATTATTGCATTGTCATCAATCTTTGACAGGTGTGCAAAATTTGAAAGAAATCTGACCGTTTAAAGTGGGTCAAAATAGCGTCCAAAGGAGTCGGTTACAAACATACAAACATACAAGTGAAGCTAATATAAAGCGTATAAAAAGAGATCTACTGCGATGTAATGCATGAACCTACATCGAGGAACAACAATTTCACCACAAATTCCACAAACTTTCAACCACGCAATTGAGCTCATCATGAGGTAAGTTTTCACTGTTAATTTAGCTATAGAGGACCACAATGGACCACAATGGGACCACAATGTGGGGTCACGAGCCGGACACAACGAGCGCAGTGTGCCAACAATCAAAGTTAACGGAAGTGAGTGAGAGTGATCAACAACGACACAGACAACGTAGTGACTGTGCAAGCCGAACATAGTCGAGCGCCGCAGTCGCCGCCCACTGGGCCGCCCGTGCCACGCACGCGTCGTCAGTTGCGTGCTGACGTTCGTAGCGCTCGTCGCGGCTTGTCGGCATCAACACTCACAGATGAAGGACTTCAAAATAGTCCGAAACTGCCCTGCGAGCATGGATCTTATCGATCGGTAAAGATCGATAAATTTATCGATTTTATCGAAATTCGGTAGCATGGATCTTCTAGATTCAGTAAAATTTTATCGATTCGGTAACATTCGTCAAATTTGACATTGAAATTCGGTAAGTTTATCGTTCGATAAGATCCATGCTTGCAGGGCTGGTCGGAGTATTTCCGATCTTCTATTTCGTGAGTTTTAGCCGTTTTATTTATATTTAATATAGAGGATTAGTGTTATTTGTTTTGATTTTTTTCCCAAGATATCTAGATAGATTACATAATAGAGAGATAGATATTCTTTAAACAAGTAAACAATAACCAAAAAAATAATTGTTCACGTAGTCCATAATATTTAGATGATATCTACAATGACCACAACCCACTGACATGTAATAGACTCTGTTCGAGTATAATACATGTCAGTTCTACAACCTCATGCATTTTTTATATAAACATTGTATCCAGTTTACTAACATTATACTTTTTTTCTTTCAGGCTGTTCCGTTTGTTGTTTGATGCTGGAGCTTTCAACGGTGTGGTGTAGGTACTGTTGGGTAATAGCAGGTATCCATTATGTATTTGTTTACACATTTCATCGAACTGCAAACTCTACAATAAGAGTGATACAATTCTGCATACATTTTCACCTCGAATACCATCGACAGATGTTTCTTGTGAAGAGGAATATTTGGGAGTGTAGAAACAGTATAAAATTATAGTTGTATCTAGTGATAATTCTAAGTACATGATATTGCCATCAACATGAAAGAAACATTTAACTAGAGCAGCGGTTATCAAATTTTTTGGTGACGGAATCCTTTTGGAAAATGAAATATTTGACTGAGCCCTAAAATAATCAAAAACTGGTTTTAGGTGTATTTATCAATAATTATATTACTTAAAATTAACATTTTCATCTAATGGGAGGTTGTTTTTTATTTTTTGTTAGATTTTTCAAACATTATTGGAATATTTAAATAGATTTTATTTTACTCTGCAACCTTATAGTAGTATTATAATTTTTTTATTCCCTTAGTAGTATTATAATTTTTTTCATTGTGACCAGTATTTTCGCGGCGCTTTGCGGAGCCCTGATAATGTCAGTACAAAACTTTATATTATTTATCATTACAAATTAATGTCTACATTGATAAAACCAACTCAAAATTTTCGCGCTCGATCCGCTCGCGCTTTTTAATCATTCCAGTGCATGTTATTTATGCAAATCAAAATTAAATTATAATTAAAACATTGATAGAAATTACTTACCATGTTCTCGCTCACTTCGCTCGCCTATATTTATTATTTCATATAATTTGATATTATGTTTCGTTTTCTACATTAACAGAAATAGCTCAACTCTCACGATCACTATGTTTGCGTCTTCGAGGGGGGGGGCGGCAAATTTCGGCTTGGGCTCAGACGGCAAAAACGCAAGTTATGCCTCTGAAATAAAGCTACACAATTCCCGAGGGGCACAGGCTAGACGAGTGAAACCGCGGGAAACAGCTAGTATTGTAGAATTTTGAAACCCGTCCAGACGTGACTTAAGTGTGTGTTCAAATTCGTAATTCGAAATCTTTGAGTTTCGTAGGTCCAAAGAGTATAATACTACTACTTATGTCATCCAACCATAGACAACTGCACATTACACCGTACTCATCCAACCAATGGTAATTTTGGTATTCTACATTGCGATGGTTATTATTATAAAACAATCGATACTTACGTTACATTTCGTATCGTACTAACCAATCTCTTAACAATCGTCACTATTTTGTATTAATAATTGGTACTTAGCAAAGATCTAGACTACCAAAATTCTAGAATCTATGGTACTTATTCGCAGAAGCAATTTTCCAACAATTGCTTTTCGCAATTGTGACTGTGTTTTATGCTCACTTTAAGAAAATAATGTCGTTTTTTGAATTAATTTATATTTTTTATAGGACTATGACGGTCGTTCTTGTGATGGTAAACGCCACACCACACCTCCCGGAACTTTAGTAATTACAAAAATTTCACCGCCCCCTCCTTGTACAGCTGATTGGCGAGATAAGCAGGTCTTTCTTGTGATGGTAAGCGCCACGCTTGCACTAGGTACCTCCCAGAACTTCAGTACCTAATTGCAAAACTTTCACCCCCCTCCCCCCCTCTGTGCAACTGAGTGTCAAGACGCGCAGGTTGATCTTGTGATGGTAAGCGCCACACTTGCAGTACCTCCCAGAACTTCAGTAATTGCAAAATTGTCACCCCTTCCACCCTCTGTGCAACTGAGTGTCAAGACGCACAGGTTGATCTTGTAATAGTAAGCGCCACACTTGCAGTACCTCCCAGAACTTCAGTAATTGCAAAACTTTCACCCCCCCTCCCCCCTTTGTGCGACTGAGTGTCGAGACCCGCTGGTTGATCTTGTAATGGTAAGCGCCACACCTGCAGTACCTCCGAGAACATCAGTAATTGCAAAATTTTCACCCCCTTCCACCCTCTGTGCAACTGAGTGTCAAGACGAGCAGGTTGATCTTGAAATGGTAAGCGCCACATCTGCAGTACCTCCCAGAATATCCGCAACGTGTCTAGCGGGAAAAGTTTAATAACCAACTATCGAGTGTACCGTAGGACTGTCGGGTGTATGTTGTTGGCTAACAGTGCTTCACTATCTAGGATTACATTACGAGTATAACTTAATCTATCAGTTTGTTTTTTCAAAATAATTCTTTGATGAAAATTACTTGACGCTTTTGAATCGCGTGCCGTCAAAGGATCAGATATCAAAAGATCTACTAAGTAAACCCTGTCTCATCAACTATGCATTGGTACTGAAATTCTCCTATCAGATTAATCTAGTATAAGAAATATTGTAGATAAACCATAAAGTTAGGATTTCGCTTCTGGCGAAACATAAGGTAGGCTAGGTGGGTGCAATCATTTGTGTGTTGAGCGGAAATGTTTGTATAGATGTAATAGATGTAATATTCGTAGCTATGTATGTTTATCTAGTACCAATATTGTACAGGGTATCCTAGTTTGGGGGTAGGTAGTTGGTGTGGACAGTCCACTTTTTATTAAAAGCTTTTATTAATTAACTTCACTTGTATGTATTTCTGTCTGTCCTGGAATCTTGCAACTCAAATTTCGAGCACTTTCCGATTAGCTATCTGGCTGAAACTTTCAGGGTAGCTGACAAATCAACGACAATGCACTAAAAAACAACAACAACAACAAGAAAATTTTAATTATAGTAATATTTTAAGCGACATTTATCTTGTAATTCCAACTGGAACTTGTGTGATACTGTGATGTGAAACACTTCATTGGTAGTTTCACTTAAAATATGACCGCTAGATGGCGCTGTTCGCCAGTAATTAATTATATTTATATATTACTGTTCAATGGATTCTAGTGAAATAACTGGGTTTTTTAAATTTTGTTGGCATATCTGCGTATGATTTATTTTGAAAAAAAAAAGCTTAAGATTAGCAAAAGATTTAATCTCGCAAAAAGCTCCATCTCAACTTTCAACCTGGAACTTCCTAAACACTAGGAACGTTGCTACAAAGGGGTTCTCCAAATCCAACCGACCATATATATGACATGTCAAAGAAGTGTTACAAGGAATTAGGAACCCAAACGTGCTTATGTTATAATATACAAAACAGATGGCGAGACCTACTGCGTAAACTTTTCTGAGACACTTGCCTTGATTCTTCACACATTTCTATTTCTATTATCTAATATATTGATTCTAAAGATCATTTAAGGATTTGCTCTACCATACTTTTGTTTGTGCTGAATCATAGCGCCCGGCCCCCACCGAGGGTCCATGGAACTAAAATTATTACTGACATTGTTCCATCTCCTGACATTAGTCACAGAATAAACAAATAGTACAAGTACGTTAGTTCAGTGGACCTTTACTTGCCAAACTAGTGCCATCAGCGCCAAAATGACTATAATCCGTAGAGAGCTCTACGCTATAATCAAATGCTCTCATTACTACGTTCGTCTAAAGCCTGTCTAGAGTACTGAGTAAGACACATTTGTATATGGCTCTACTTTATGATGTCCTCCTTGACGTAACCTGGTCGACCACAGTGCACTTCGCAACATCTACATATAATGATTTCTCAACATAATTCGTTTTCATATTCTGATTCATTCACTGTCTCTGCAACCCGTCTCTGGAAAGGTCTACCTTCCTAGAATCGTCAGGCATCATCGATTGGCGTATTCAAATCCAAAGTCTATGGCCACTATCTCGCACTACAAAATAATAGAACGAACTGAGCAAATTTTCTTATTTATTACCTGTCTTATTACTGTAGTTAGTTATATATTTATAGATATTTTATCCTAATTAGTTATCTATACATGAAATATTATATTCTTATCCTAATTAGGTATGTATAGCTGTGGCGGTCTCGGCTTAGAATAAGACCCCTCCCAATTCTCCCGTGGATGTCTTAAGAGGCGACTAAGCGAATACACACCGGAAGATGGGCAGCAGCATCCTCCGAGTACATATTTGTTAAACTGCGGTCACCAATCCGCCTGCCCAGCGACTAGCGACAGCGACTGACTATGGCAACCCCCCCCCCCCCCCCCCCTCCAATATGATATACACACCGCAAAGATGGCCCCCAGTCCCCGGCGGCTCCGTTATTTCTGGCACCAGTAGCAGCCATGGTAACGGCGGAGCAAGGGGCGCTCAGAATCCCCGGCAGAGACCTAGCTACCAACCCCCACGATCTCTGAGCCTGACAACATATAACGCACGCACCTTGAGGACCGATGAGAAGTTGATAGAGCTGGAAGAAGTAGTAAGTAAGTTGCGCTTTGGTATTATAGGGTTATCAGAAGTCCGAAGAGAGGGAGAACCCTGAATTCCGGCAACTTAATTTTTTACCGGGAGGGCGACCAGCAGTCAACAACGTTGTGAAGAACGAAATCATTTCGAGCAGGGTGGCATACCTTATACTCAGAATTACCGAACGGTATTCGTTGAAGGTCATACAGGTGTACGCTCCACACTCGAAACGCCCGGACGATGAAGTGGACGCTATGTACGACGACATTTCCAATGCCATACATGCCCCGAAAACACACTTCACAGTGGTGATGGGGGACTTCAGGACACGGCTAGGTATGATAGGGCAGTTTGGATTTGGACAGCGGAACCAAAGGGGTCAGCAATTGGCCGACTTCATGGAGAAGGAGGGACTCATTATGATGAACTCCTTTTTCAAGAAGCGCCCGTCCAGGAAATGGACGTGTCTGCACCCCAGCGGTCATAAGCACGAGATAGATTTCATTTTGACGACCGATCGGCATATATTCAAGGATGTCTCTGTGATGAACAGGGTTAAGACCGGCAGTGATCACCGCATGGTAACAGGCTCATTGAATATCAACGTGAAGCTGAAGAGGTCTCGTTTGATGAGATCTACTCTTCGCCTAAGTCCTACCCAAATCCAAAACCCCGAGAGCTTTCAGTTGGAGCTCCAAAATCGCTTCCAAATCCTTACCGAATGCGATACAGTGGACGAACTAAACATCGGGCTGGTGGAAATTGTTCACGCGGTCGAGTTGGAGTTCTTTAAGACCCACCGTAAAAATAGAACACAGAAACTGTCTGAGAACTCAAACTTATGGCAGAACGAGGTGAGATGAGGCTGTAGTCTTCAGTCGATATGTTGAGTTACAGCTTGCTTAATAAACAGATTTCCAAGTCGATGCGACACAATTTGCGTTCCTATAATACCAAAATCCTATGGGTTCCAAAGTGTTCGCAAGAGATCTGTCTATTGGGCAGAGCCAATTATTATTTTTTCGTTAGCGTAGTCCTACTAGCACGACTAGCGATGCAAGATCCCGTTTGACCCGACAGAATGGCTCTCATACAGCTTAAGAGCAACAAGGTAATATAGTAATAATAATAACGACAGAGCTACTGAAAGCGGGTAGAACATCGGTACTTTAAGTCCTTCAGAGGCTGTTTAACATAGTGCAGGAGCGCAGTGGTGTTGTTCTTTAAGAAAGTTGATAACACCCTCTTGAAGAATTATAGGCTCATTTTGCTGCCACGAACAAACAAGCGACGTCTGGGAAGACCCACCACACGATGGACCGACGACATTGTAGCCATCGCAGGAAGTCGGTGGATGGAGGTGGCACAAGACAGTTCGTCATGGCGCTCTTTGGGGGAGGCCTATGTTCAGCAGTGGACTTCTAAAGTTTGATAATGATGATGATGATGATGACATGAAATAATATTATTATGTTGTAGTTATTCTATATACTTAAGTATATGTAAGTACGAGTATAGTAATAGTATTGATAATATTTTAGGAATCTATTAGACTTTCCAAATTAAAATTGGTACAATACACCGAAGTTAACTGGAAGATAATGCTTGCTTAGCATTAAGTTCGCTTATGTATCTATCTTTTGTATGCAATATAGATTTTTCTATCAATCTATCTATCGATTATGTTCGAAATAAGTCACAGCCTTTTCAATTGCGCCACTCTTGTCTCAATCTTGTCTCTACATTATATTATTACTACAGTACACGTATTAACCTATACACGATGTGATATGGATGTGGATATGGCAGCTATACGCCGCCATATTAGTTTTCTTGACATTTCATATATCCTAAAGCACTTTCGTGATCAAGACGAATCCAATGATACTTCATTTATCAAAATCCATCAAGCCGTTTAGGCTGTAGGACGCGCTTATGAAACGTACAAACAAACAAACATACATACATTCAATCAAACACATAACCCTCCGTGCAGTCGGGTAAAAAGAGAAAGGTACTCACTATGGGCCATAATCAGCCACGCTGGCCGAGAATGGGTTTGTATTTATGAACTTATCATTTATTGTTATGTATATCCATCCATGTCAGGTCTTGCACACGTAGTCGAAGGTTTCTTCGCATCACGATTTGTGGAGGAATCATATACTAGTTTTAATGAGATCTATGGTTCCTCCAAATTATCCATAATACTATACAAAACATATTGTAAAACATAAAGTACTAACTCTATCTCTCTGTCTATCTGTTTTATAAATTAAACGACTAAATGCCTGAACCGATTTTAATGTAATTTGGTATGGTGATTGTTTGAAATCTGGGGAAGTATACTTTTTATCGTGATAAACTGAAGTTTACACGGATGTTTATAGTGGGTATTCTATAGGCAGGTATATTAAACTGGTTCCTCCACATATTTTATAAGACTTTCACGAGGAGGAGATTTTCTATTTGACTGTTTTTCCCGACTACGGGAAGGGTAATGTGTTTAAAAGTCTATGTATGTATGTATATATTGCTCCACTATTACGTCGCCCAGCGGTTCGATTTTGACAAGCGAGGTATCAATTGATTCTTCTTCTTCATTTTTTAACACTACTACGGCGAAACTAAGGAAGGGGTATGTGTGCAAACTAAAAACTATTCTATAAAATACAAGGTCTAAAAATATATACTAAAAAGTTACAAATAAGAATTTTTAAACATTTTACCACATTAATATTTTATTTATCAGTCATATATACATACCCATCTCCGGGATTTCTGAGCCCATTTGGGAGCTTCTTTACTTTTGTATAAATTTAATCATAATTGGTTCAGTGATACATTTCTTTTTTATACATTTTGAAGTCAATAATTGTATATTAATATCATGTTATATTATTTGGAGATGACAAATCCACACAATTGATTTAAACATTTGAACTGGTTGCGTCAAGGTTGCTGGTATCTATATAATATCAACGCTCGGTTTTTTTCTACTTAAAAAAAATAGCACCAAAAATAATTCGAAATTATTTTGTGATTGGAAGGAGGAAAAGTTCGTCGAAATAATCCGCAGGCTTTGGAAATAAAGTAGATGTAACTGTTTAAACTTAAATAACTACATAGATAGTTTATAGGTATCCTACAACACTGCAGGTTGTTTCTGGGATCCAGTATCAGAACAGCCAATTAAAAGTTTGGAAGGGCAGCCGCAGTTGGAATTATGCCAATATACTTCCGTAATAAATAGCTGTTTCAGATAACAATACGTTAACGCCATTCTTGCCTTGATTAGTGAGGAAAGTTGAGAATGATATCCGGTACTACACAGCTCAGGTTAAAAGAAACTACACAAATAGGTAAGTACTTACCTAACAGGTCAAGTCAAACCCTCTTGGGTATAATGAGCAATAGTTATAGGTTCTTAGTACCTACATAAGTACTTTTTATTTTTGGAAAGGAGTGAACTCTTCCGCCGATGTTGAAAGGTTCCGTACCCAGAGAATCCAAACGGAGTAATATTGTTGTGGCAACGCTGTTTGGTATCTAAATTATATAATTAGGTACTTAAAGATCTTAGTTATATATATATAAACGGGACTTAATGGCGCTGAAAACTTAATTTTTATTTACCTCGTCGTTAAAGATCTTAGGAGCAAACAACCAACTCAAGTAATAGGTAGTAAGTAAGGTGCCTATATGTTATTTAAACAATTATTATTTTAAACAGTTAAACAAGAATATTTACGCACAATGAATAAACCAGACTGTGAACAAAACTAAAATGAGACAAAAACAAAATTGAGAATGGTTGCTAGCCAACTTTAAATCGTTAAAGATCCTAAATGGTCATTCGAAATGAAAAATTATAAGAGAAACCTAGAGATGATTTTCAAATACCTATTCAATATCGTTGAAATTAACATAATAAGTCAATTTTTTTTTTACAATATGGCGTCGGGTTATCGCCATATTGAATTTTGATTAGTGCCATTGACACTCGCGAGATTAAGATAAATTAAGTGACTTTTTTTTAATCGTCGTAATCGGTCCACGCTTTTTGTCTTTATAGTACCACAAAGGAACAGACATACATACCTATATATCTAGTACATACGTATACATGTATGCAATAGGCCGATAAACACATTACCCAGCCTTTGCATGGCCATTCTGGTAGAATATGTTTAATTGACGTTTTTGAGATAAATATTGTGCGTTTTTGTATCTTAACCAACTTCGAGCAAATAACTAAGGGCTCAGTGGCGTTCACAAGGAGAGGTCTACGTCCAGTAGTGGACGAATATGGGCAGATGATGGGCATCATCTCATATTCGTCCCATAAACTAACCATAAAACTCAGGGCTTTTGAAGAGTTTAATTCCCATCTCCACTAATATAAAAATGTGAAACGTTGTCTGTTTATTATTATTATTTGTACATATTGTTAGTTTGGGGTACTTTCACACGATAACGGCTCGACCGTATTTGATAAAATGTTGTATGTAGATGCTGTATACTATACAAACCAACATAGGATACCCCGAAATAAAAACATACGGGCGAAGCCGCGCGGCGCAGCTACTTACCTAAATATATCTCAAAGACTTTTTTTAACCTATCATTCTTTTTTAAACAACATAAAATAAGAGCACCTAATAATACGTACTAAGAACTAGTTTAGGAACTGGATTTTATTATATTGAATTTAATCTTTGAACTACGGAAGGAATCCTATTCGAGCGAGGAGGTTCGCTTCAAGTTGGCCAGTTTTTCTTTGGAAGTGTTACCACAGCCATAAAAAAGATAAACGTGACTTTTACGTGACCCCACTGACATTTGCTTTTTCGGACTAACCAAGCCCTACTTGAGTACCTACGTAATTAAGGAAAGTCCGAGACACGAAGTTCTTGTAGCCTCTTATACACGAGTATCTAATTATAAATAAACGAGCCGTATCCACTCACCCAGCAGATGAATCTAATTCAAGTCATGCAGTGGACATCAGCTAATGATATCCCCTGGTGGTCGTTAGGGCCGGTTCTCCGCTTTATTTTTTCCCTCCAGTGATTCAGTCAGCGAGTTTCCTTTTTCAGCGCTACCGTTTTTACGGATCCAGTGAAAAATTCGTCACTAGATAGGGACAAATTACGGGACTAAATCAGCATGAATAAACCATGAGTACTTACCTAATGTCGTAAGACTGTTAAAATGTTTTAAAAGACTCAAGGCTGCAAAATAGAATAAACACATTTAGATTCGTAAGATTTGGGGATGTTTTAATGTATTTCTTTTGAGGGGTAGGTATTCTATTTTGGTACATAAAATAGAATACCCTTTACCACTTATTCTATATGACCATGCAAACGCCAACCATATTAGGTTCCCATTATTCCTCCTTCATAGCTGGTATAAAAGCGGCAAATCAGTAATCACGAAAACGTCAAATTAATTCTTATTTTATAAGCAGTTATGGAACAGTGAAAAAACGTCATTTTTCCTCGCTAGTTGTGAAAAATAGTTAAGAAAACGGCACAAGGGTTTATTTTTCCTTGTTAACTAGGGACAAAACGTAAAAAAAAAAAATTTGAGCAAAGAAGTACGAATATAATACTTTACGCTGAACCAGCGCGAGCGCTTCTCCGTCGAATATGTTGTTTACCATGAATGAATAGATTTAAGAATGAAATGTTTACGGGCGACATGTGACATGTAAGGAATTAGGTTCGGCTGCATTTGGTATGCCGACACTGGTCTCAGGAGGTTCCTGAAGCATCACCTGCAACAACTGACTCTTTCTGTTAGAAGTAAGAACATGCTTAGGTCTTGTCGACGACCATAAAAGTTCACGGTTAAAATAATATAGGACCGTGCTTACGCCAGATATTGCTGTCTGTGTTTTAAAGAGTGAAACTTTTTTGTGTAAGTTGGTTAAAAAGCTTTATAGTGTGGCATACCTACTATATTAGTATGTACTAGCTGTGCCCGCGGCTTCGCACGCGTGGTCATTTCTGTAGGTTAAAAGTACTCTATGTGCTATTCCAGGACCTAAAATACCAATTTACCAACATGTGATTAAAATTCCTTCAAACGTCAAAAAAAAAAAACGATTGCTCGGCTTCTACTAATTGGATTGAGATACCAAGTACACCTTTTTTTAAGTCAAACAGTGAAACCCCATTGCAATCGGTACAGTCATTTTTACGTGAATCGTGAACAAACATACAGACAAACAAATAGAAAGAAGCGTTTTAATTATTTGTTTTTGTTTTTGTTTCGTAGCTTATTTCAAGTACTCTAGAACATTTATTTTTAAATTATCGTCTTTGTACAGAATATTTCGTTCTTATTGCTTTATTATAAGTATAGAAGATAGATAGATGTATGTATGCATCGAATTCTTATAATGTTTTAATTTTAATAAAGATACATTAGGTTTTTAAACAAAGTACAGGGAACCTAACCCAGATCTGTCTACCGCTTTCCGAAGCGCTCTGGGTTTTATTTCAAGCACTTCGCTGCGCTCGCTTTCCTACAGAGTTCATTTAGATATACGTATTAGAGCCCTAGAGCAGAACAAATCCTCGCGAGTAGAATAATTCACAATTTTGACAGTTTTCTATCTAGCTTATTCATTTGATGTGGGTTCTACTTACCTGGGTACTAAAAATAAAACATGATAAAACATGATAAATATGTACCTCAATAAGATGGACTATTTCATACATTAATAATAGGTAGGATGCAGGTAGGTCGGCCCATTTCATCAAAATATAGATAGACAACACTTTATTGCACTAAAATTCTTAAACTAAAGCACGTCAACAGACATCTTTAGCTTAGAAAGCGTGAAGATGAATATTAATGAACGATAGTGAGCATGTGCAAGTATACATTTACTGTTTTTATTTTATTTATTTTTTAGAATATAATTTATATGTATTACAGTAGTTCGGTGTTTCAGATAGGTACCAGTTTGACTCATAGCTAATTTTTTCTTCCCCTATTATTAAAACAATTTTGAATTAATAAACCAGCAATAACGTCGCCATAAAAACGGCAAATATTCAGTATGCAAATCATTGCAAGCAGGTTCATGAATCCTTTGGACCTCTGGACCCACACTATAAAGGTACCTAATAATCTGCATTTTTGTACCCTCGTTACCTTTCCCATCTGTAAAGAGGTATGCAGATATTTGGGTGGTATTCGGGGTCAAGAACGGGGTTTTACTAAAATGTTGTAGTCAATTCCGTTTTAGAAATGTAATGCCGAAAATTTGTTAATAGGACGTATGTACCTATTATTATTATTATCATCTAGTTGTTTCTCTCTTAGTATTGTAAGCGTAAACATAGGTTAGTACATTATATGGATTTCAAATGTTGGGGTAGGTTATGTTACTACAATAGCACTAGTATACACGATAGACCCTAGTACACGTATCAACGATCGACAAATCGCATTCGCCATTTGTCGATGATTATGAATGATTATGTAGGTCGATGAAATTGGGTGGATATCTTTCTAGCAAGAATGTACCTCAGGTGCGTAGTGAACATAGACAAGTGCATATTGCTCCGTACTTTATTATTATACTATCTGTGCCCGCGGCTTTAACCACGTGGTCACTTCATTTAAAAGTAGCCCATACGTTTTATTCTAGGACCAAAAGTACCTATAAAGTACAATATACTACATTTCTTCAAAATTCGTTCAGCCGTCTAATAGTTTTTTATATATTGCTCGTCCTCTAATCATTGGATTAAGATACCAAGTACCCTAGTTTTTAATTCATCCCATAAGCTATCCAACAGTAAAAACTGCATCGCAATCTGTTCTGTTTTTTTTTACGTGATGCGCTAACAAACACATAGTCAAACAAACGGAGAGAATGAATTTAAAAAAAAAGTTTTTGTTTTGTTGCTTATTTTAAGTATCCTAGACTTATTTTTATATTGTCTTCTTTTGACAGACTTTTTCGTACTTATTCATGTATTATAAGTACTTATTATAAGATTCACTGGTTTGACATTCTGCGGTTGACTCGCGTGTTTTACGGAATTACTTCTGAGGCTGACAAAGGGCTCGTCAAAACAAACCCCGCTCGGAGCGGATATTGATGAGGGAGGACCTCCTGTAGCCTGCGATACACTGCTGAGATCACATCTACTATTAATAGCTTTTGTGAACGTGCCTGTCTACAGCGCTGACGTGAAAGTGATCTTTTTCCATATATTACATACTGACTTCTTACATTCCTGTTCCTTAAATCTGAAATAATTTATGAAGTTGGTTTATTGTTGTTTGTTCTGGTGTCAGAGTTTGTCAGGCCACCCGCGGGCCTCTGACATTATTAATAAAATAATATTAATAAGTAACAAATTAGTGTGTACAAAATTTCAACTTAATCGGTTCAGGAGATTCGGAGGTAATTGACTGTGACAGACACACCCGAGTGATTCTAAAAGGGTTCCGTTTTTTCCATTCGGACCTACGGATGCCTAAAAAATGTCTTTTCCATATTTTTTTATCATTACATAATATGTCATTATACCTACATGCTACTGAGAAGAAACCATAAGGTAAGAAAAACCAAAGTCAACCATAAAACTTCTGCTGAAAGGTCGAATCATTGGCCTCCCTAGAGAGAGATTTTCCGGTTTTTTGTTCGACCTTTCCTTAGCCAGTCAGTTTCGTAACATTTCACTAAATAAGCTTCAAATTACGCACTACTTTCATTTCTAAAATTACAGAACAGATGTTACTCTGGGAAACGTGCTTCCCATTTCTAAAGTTTCAGTAGGCAGGTATACCTTCTTCACAAGATATTTGACGCGTTTTTCCTTAATCCGCAACATTAACTTTATTTTTCATTCTCGGATCTTCTCTTCTCTATAAACCTTGACTAGATGTGGTTGGGTTCATTTTTTTCCGTAAGTTTGAGCAACTTTTGTTGTGACTTGCTAAACTTTTCCAACGTTAGTAGTAAAGTAAAGTATATAAACTTGGGGGACGCAAGAACAAGTAGTTAATAGGAGTTTGCATTTTTCATTCACGAAGTCTAAAGGAATTTAGGATGGTCGAGCGAATCTGTAGCGAATGAAACGTGCAGGATTAATTAAAAATCAGCGGTTGATGAGGTCAGATCGCGTCAGATGACGGAAATGTATTGCGGCACGGGCCTGGCGATGGTGTCATGTTCCGCGCTCGCTTCTGTCGTGTTACCCGACAAATTGCCAGCTAGTAATTGGCGGCGAGAATGTCGCGATGCAAAGCCTCCGAATTGGGTTACACATTACTTTTATAGTGAATAACTGCTGGCGCAACACATGCGGGCTGCGTTCGCTGCGGCGCGCTCCTATTTAAACGGCATCGAGCGTTTTAATTTTATACCAGACCTTTTCGCTTGACTATGGAAAGAACAAACCAATTTTTAGCTATATATTATGTTAGCCCAATTGAATCTGAACATACGAGCACAACTGTTTCTTGTGGATATTGTGTTACTCAAACAAATGATATTTACTCGCGTAAATCTAAAGAAAAAGCCGTAGCTAAGAAATTGAAACAACATTGAAAATCTGCAGCAAGCATCTGCGCTCCAAGTGTTTTGGCCATATTATGTAGAAGTGAGCGGAATAAGCCATACTTTGTTACAAATCCGGGACTTGGGTTGGATTTGCCGGTGTCCGTTTTGCGCTTGTTATTCCAACGGCGGCAGACCGAGAGCACAGCTTAGTGTGGCTCGCTCTCGCCCAGGCTCCAACTTATCTATCCTTTCCAAACGAACTAAATCGAAATTGTACAAACATGAAAGATTGACAATAATGGAAAAAATACCAAAAACCGCTGAGAACCCAGCTTTACAGGATTGCTCCTCATTCGATTGTGAACATTGGATATTCGTTATTGCTTCTCCGATTTATAACAAATGTGTAAAGGTATGATTTATTCGAGAATATTCTGTGGATGTATCTCCCTGTCTAGGAATTACCAGGGAATTTATTGTTGCCATTTAAGAATATCCAAAATTGTAGAACTGAAGCATTTCCAGAATGTTATTTAATGGTTTATCTACAATCGTAATCACGATGCTTCAATTAGCTTAGCGAAATATATGTTTACCCATATTTACCACTTGTTTATTTGCAGTAAAATTCTTCACGACTTTATGAAAGAGAATCTTCGCACATACATTCTAACTAAAGGGAACATTTGGTGTGACCGCATAGAACACAGAGTTTACTTCATGATGCGTAAGACAAACCATTTGCGGGAACAGCTCCACACGTTTTCCCGCACTTGGAGATGCGTTAAGAGGCTATAAACATGTCTGCTACATTTTGATTTGATGTTCCATGACCGTAATTCAGCGGTTTGATGTTACAATATAATTGTTAGGGCATTAGCTCGTTTAAAAAAGGTAACGTTAGTTATTTGTAGGTAATTATAGGTATTATAATAATTAACTGTTACTTAGATGCTTATGTCAGTCGGTGAAACGGCTTAGCTGATCTTAAACTGCTACTTAGTAAGGCCAATGTAGATCAATCCAGCCTTTTCATCGGTTTGATACACAATACAAACTATGCCATAGCCATAGAGTAGATACTTCAGACCACTGGCAGAATAGGTACTACTATTTTAATCCAGAAAAACTGTAATAATTAGGAAAATTGCTGCTGTTAGATACTATAGGTAGAATGTTACTTGTAACAAATAATGTATAAACCTATTTTCACTTTTGTAATCAAGAATCTAATGGAGCTGACAAGTAAATCTACTTATATTAATAGAAGAAAGAAATATAAATGCGTACGTAGTTAACACTTTTAGGCAATTGTAACTTTTAAACTTTCGCGATTCAAACATATAGTTTTCAGCGCGATTAAGTCCCGTTTAAATATTTAACTATACTTTTAGGCAAATCTCAAACAGCACCGCATGCCTCCGCGGAGTCACCGTCCAACCTTTGCTAGTCTTGATTCGCAGATAACTACGGCGCACTTGTGACAAGCACCGCGAACTGAAAGCGGATTACCTAGTGCACATCATAGTATCAAGAATTAGCTGTGGTAAACATATACTCAGGGCCGTCTTTTGGAGGCCCTGGGCACATTAGGATAATGGGGCCCCTATGATCTTGACACTGCACTATTTTGTTAGAATATACAAAGAAAGTAGATAAACAAAGTTCTAGATTTATTTTTACCCGACTGAGGAGGGTTATGAGTTTGGGTTGTATACATACATGTATGTTTGTTTGTTTGTACGTTTCTTATGCGCATCCTACAGCCTAAACGGCTTGACGGATTTTGATAAATGAGGTATCATTGGATTTGTCTTAGTCACGAGACTGCTATAGGATATATGAAATGTCAAGAAAACTAATATGGCGGCTTACAGCTGCCATATTGTATTTCCGACGGAATGAAATATTGCCAAAACCTATCGAGTAAGGTACCAAAATGAATGTCTTTAAAAGACCACATCAAAAATGTGTCTATAAAACAGTGTTCTTACCTTAATGGTAAGAACACTGTATGTATTTTGTATTTTTATATATTTAAATTTATCCAAACATGCTGATATCAGAAATCCAGATTTTCGGGCGAGAGCAGAGTACCTTCACGCATGCAAAATCTAATAAGCAAGTAGGTATTGTAGTCAGTCATTATCGTTTGTTTTTTCGTAATAAATAGTAAATCGTCAAAGTATGAGAAAATACACGACTGCCCTGAAAAAAACGGAACTTTTCAAAAAACTAATTGTTTATATCTCTCATAGATGGGGATGATGTAAGTATTCTAATGATACCCCATAAATATCAATATCAGTTCAGGCAGTTAAAAGTTATGGTGGAATAAAGAAACTCAGATACATGCACCCTTAAAACATAACACTTATTTTTTGGGTAGTAATGTTTTTCGGTAATAAATATCGGTTATCATTTGGTGATCTGGCAGTAACTAGGGGGCCCCTATCGATCGTGGGGCCCTGGGCAAGTGCCCAGAGTGCCCAGTGGAAAAGAGGGGCCTGCATATACTGTTTAACAGTTTTATTGAAGGGTTTCCATCGCTCCGTGCATCGGAGGGCACGTTAAGCTGTCGGAACCGGCTGTTATTGATTAATAGCAGTCGTTAAGCCATGTCAGAAGCCCTCGGGCGGCCTGACAAACTCTGACACCAGAGGCCAGCACTACCTCACATACACACCTCCAAAAAAAAAAAAACCTCCCAAAATAAAAAAAAAAAAAAAAAACCTCTCCATCCAAAGGTTGCCTGGAAGAGATCGCTTTTAGCGATAAGGCCGCCCATTGTACACTTCTTCTGCTATTGTTCCTTTATTTTTTGTTGATTTTGTTTGTGGTGTGTGCAATAAAGATTTTATCTATCTATCTATCTATCTACACACGAACAACAAGCATTGAATGTTTATTTCGTACTAGCTCTGCAATCGGCTTTGCCCGCGTGGACAATTTCCTAGGATGACAGCAAAATATACCAAATTCAGCAGTCAAACAGTTTTTTAACGATTGCTCGACTTCTACTCTATGCATCGAGACGAGATTCTAACTTCGGGTTTCTTCTAATGCTGCCTTTGTCTAGCACTAAACAAATTACAAAAACAGCAATAGACTTAATCTGTTGTCAAAGTTAACAGACTTATCAGAAATCCGAGGCAAGTGCATCAGATTTTAAATCCTAAGCTAAACAGTGGAAACAGCATTTCAGTCGGCCCAGTAGTTTTTACGTGATACGTGACCAAATATCCAGACACGATTTAACAAATAAAAAATCTTGTTCAATAGCTTATTAAAAGTCCACCATTTATTGTTATTTTCTTTATATAGACTTTTTGTTACTGTCTTGTCTCTGAAAAACCACGGCCACGTATGATGCAGACACCAAAGTTTCAACAATACATCAATTAAATCTTTCAGTTTCATGACTTCATGACAGTCTAGGGTGCGGCCGTAACTCCGTGGAACTAGCTGATGCCGTAGCGCGGAAGTTAGAGCTCGGAATGGCCCTGCTTTAAAGCGAAGGCTACACGGAGATTTGGGATCAGAATCACAAAAACCAAGAATCACATTTATTTTTACGTCTAGGATCACGACCAGTCGGACTGATCATTAGTGGCGATTTTAAGATCATTTCGATGCAGAACTCCAAGATCTTGTTTTAGATATTGGATTACGTGATCTGTTCGTGGGTAATCTTTGTGATTTGAATTTGGTGTGTGATGATTGAAGTCCAAGATAAAAATGATTATTTATATGGTACCCAAGAGGGCACTCATGAAAGTTAACTGACTCTACCACCAGATTGACTTAGTTATTACTAAGTCAATCTGGTGGTAGAGTGATTTTGATAGTAACGTCATCATCATCAGCCCATATCAGTCTACTGCTGGATATGGCCTATGGGCCTCTCCCAAAGCACGCCACTGAGCCCGATCTTCGGCTCCTAAAGATCACCACTTGAAACAACACGATTCTGGGCCACTTATGTAACTCTAATTGCAAAGTGAATCACCGTGTATCCATCGCCTTAGTTTAACGAGCGACCGTTTCAACAGATCCCGTGTTTATGACTGCCGCGAGACCGCGACAATTAAATTTCTAAATGACTTCATGTTACAAACACCGTGAGTTGTTCTACACATTTTTTATTTGAGCTTTTTGGTAACATTTTTAAAAGCTTTTATTTAACTTCACTTGTGTGTATTTATTCCTGGAATTTTGCAATCAATAGTTCACCTAGTTCCCGATTAGGTATCTAGCTGAAACTTTCAGGGTAGCTCACAACTCGAAGACAATGCATTTACAAAAAAAAGTATGAATTTGAAAATCAATAGACCCAAATTTCAGCTCAATAGCTTCAGTGGGTGGGTGTTCTACTGAAGTTATTGAGCTGAAATTTGGCTCACACGTTTTGTTCTCTTGACAATATATGAAAACTGCATAAAAGCTTCTTTTTAACCCCCGAACAAATAGACGGGTGTTATAAGTTTTGGGTGTGTAATGGACCGATTTAGCTGTGGTATTTTATGTTTGAAAGCTGGGGTAAACGAGATGGTTCATAGGCTATACTGGGGGGGATGGAAGTAGGGAAGGGGGGAGGGGGGAGGGTGCGAATCGTATTGTTTCTGTTTCTGTTTCTGTTTCTGTTTCTGTTTCTGTTTCTGTTGCTGTTGCTGTTGCTGTTGCTGTTGCTGTTGCTGTTGCTGTTGCTGTTGCTGTTGCTGTTGCTGTTGCTGTTGCTGTTGCTGTTGCTGTTGCTGTTGCTGTTGCTGTTGCTGTTGCTGTTGCTGTTGCTGTTGCTGTTGCTGTTGCTGTTGCTGTTGCTGTTGCTGTTGCTGTTGCTGTTGCTGTTGCTGTTGCTGTTGCTGTTGCTGTTGCTGTTGCTGTTGCTGTTGCTGTTGCTGATGCTGATGCTGATGCTGATGCTGATGCTGTTGCTGTTGCTGTTGCTGTTGCTGTTGCTGTTGCTGTTGCTGTTGCTGTTGCTGTTGCTGTTGCTGTTGCTGTTGCTGTTGCTGTTGCTGTTGCTGTTGCTGTTGCTGTTGCTGTTGCTGTAGCTGTTGCTGTAGCTGTAGCTGTAGCTGTAGCTGTAGCTGTAGCTGTAGCTGTAGCTGTAGCTGTAGCTGTAGCTGTAGCTGTAGCTGTAGCTGTAGCTGTAGCTGTAGCTGTAGCTGTTGCTGTTGCTGTTGCTGTTGCTGTTGCTGTTGCTGTTGCTGTTGCTGTTGCTGTTGCTGTTGCTGTTGCTGTTGCTGTTGCTGTTGCTGTTGCTGTTGCTGTTGCTGTTGCTGTTGCTGTTGCTGTTGCTGTTGCTGTTGCTGTTGCTGTTGCTGTTGCTGTTGCTGTTGCTGTTGCTGTTGCTGTTGCTGTTGCTGTTGCTGTTGCTGTTGCTGTTGCTGTTGCTGTTGCTGTTGCTGTTGCTGTTGCTGTTGCTGTTGCTGTTGCTGTTGCTGTTGCTGTTGCTGTTGCTGTTGCTGTTGCTGTTGCTGTTGCTGTTGCTGTTGCTGTTGCGGTTGCGGTTGCGGTTGCGGTTTCGGTTTCGGTTTCGGTTTCGGTTTCGGTTTCGGTTTCGGTTTCGGTTTCGGTTTCGGTTTCGGTTTCGGTTTCGGTTTCTGTTTCGGTTTCGGTTTCGGTTTCGGTTTCGGTTTCGGTTTCGGTTTCGGTTTCGGTTTCGGTTTCGGTTTCGGTTTCGGTTTCGGTTTCGGTTTCGGTTTCGGTTTCGGTTTCGGTTTCGGTTTCGGTTTCGGTTTCGGTTTCGGTTTCGGTTTCTGTTTCTGTTTCTGTTTCTGTTTCTGTTTCTGTTTCTGTTTCTGTTTCTGTTTCTGTTTCTGTTTCTGTTTCTGTTTCTGTTTCTGTTTCTGTTTCTGTTTCTGTTTCTGTTTCTGTTTCTGTTTCTGTTTCTGTTTCTGTTTCTGTTTCTGTTTCTGTTTCTGTTTCTGTTTCTGTTACTGTTACTGTTACTGTTACTGTTACTGTTACTGTTACTGTTACTGTTACTGTTACTGTTACTGTTACTGTTACTGTTACTGTTACTGTTACTGTTACTGTTACTGTTACTGTTACTGTTACTGTTACTGTTACTGTTACTGTTACTGTTACTGTTACTGTTTCTGTTTCTGTTGTTGTGGTCGTTGTTGTTGTCTTTGTTGTTGTCTTTGTCGTTGTCGTTGTTGTTTTCGTTGTTGTTGCATTGTTTGAGTAAATTCTTATTATACTAAGCTGGTTTTATTTAAATTCCTCGCATTGTTTGAGTAAAGCACTATACAAGCCTTGGTCCGCAATGACTGCCCTGCTGGCCACGCTTTGATGGCCTCGAGCTTTGCTTAGTTAAGTTCTCGGCCTTCAAGCTTGGCCATCATTGCAGTCCTTGCTGTCCGCGCTATAAAGGCCTCGACCTTTGATCTCGGCCTTCATTAGTTCGATACTCCCCAAGTAATCAATGGCAACTGTCCAAGCCGAGGTTCGTACCCCCTGGGTGCCCTTGAGCAAGTGGCCAAAAACTTAACTTTGGCGTGCGCCTTCTGCGTCACGCATTGCGGCGGAGTGCTTTTGCGCCCGCCCCACCGTCCGGTGACGCTGTAGAGGTCAGTTATAGACCAACAGCACATATCCTTTCTAAAAAAAAAAAAAAAAAACTCGGCCTTCATTCCAGCTTGGCCATCAAGGGCTGCAATGCTGACCGCGCTGTGATGGCCTCGAACTTAACTTAGCTACGCTCTCGACCATCATCATCGCTGCCATTACAGACCTCGGCAGTAATGTACTATTGTATTTGTTCGCATCCTCGTAATGTTGCGACACATGTCACTTATAGAAAAATAGTTTTCCCGCCCGACTTCGTCCGCGCGGACTACAGTTTATCGCGAAAATAAGCATCCCATGTTCTTTTAGGATATTAAAAACAAATGCAACAGTAGAACACTATACCACAGTACATAATATAGTATATGTACTGTGACTATACTTTGATTTTTATAGCTTGATTACGCAGTATTATTAGGTATTCTGTGGCTTGAATCCCGTGACGGCTGTCATCGAGATAACGCCCATGAAGTTTCGTATTTTAAGCGACTTCACAAAAAGAGATGATTATATGTTCGATTATTTGTATGTTTTTTGTTTTTTTTTTTTACTTTCAATATGACCCAAAACAATATCGTACTTAATTGGTGTGAGGAAAGAGATGTTCAATTTTCATTGCGAAATCTTCATCACAGACTATAAAACAATAATAATCGATTATGAAAATCGAAATAACTTTATTTGCTTATTCGTAATAAATTCATAAAAATAGTTTCCACAAGCTAATTTGAATCTAATGTTGTGGTAAAATGCAAAGATTTTGAATAACGCTTACTGGCGTAAAATAAAGTCCGCTCTAATCTAATTTTGTTCCAACAAAATATCACGGTTTATTTGGTCTAGATGGTCTATAATCTAAATATGCCCAAGTAAAAAAAAAACATCCGTAGTTTTTTTTATCAAGTACTAGCTTTCGCCCGCGACTGAACTCGAATAATAGTAATAACTCGAAGAACCGACTACCGTTGGGGTAAGCGAGTTTTATTGTGGAGACCACGATTAGGCGAACGTAGTAAGACCGTTGGCCAGGCGGAGTGACGAGTTTCGAATGGCGAGAAGAGTTGAAGATCGGGCTCAGTGGCATAGACAAGGAGAGGTTACGTACAGCAGTGGATGAATACGGGCTGATGATTTTGATGATGAGGAATATAGATGATTTGTCACCACATCAAAGTAAAGATAATTCATACTTACCTACCATCGTTTATGAATACCTAATATATTATGATATACAATTTCATTCTTGACAATTGACAATTACGTGAAGATCTGATTAGGATCTTCGGCGTGATGATCAGAATAGCTTCTCAAAATACAGTAAACTCACTTTTAGTCTTTTTTTTCTACCAGTGGAATCAGCTCTTTACCTAGGTAGGGATTGATGGAGCACCTTGGTTATTAATGTTAGTTTTACAATGGTTTTACAATAAGGTAACTAGATGGCGCTACGTTGCACTGCTAGATTGTTTGCAAAAAAGTTTGTGTTCGCGAGGTGTAGGTACAAGGTACAACTCGCAGAGACAGTATTGGTTGGCGTCACGTATGAAATTGGACAAGAAAGCCAAAAAAGATATGCTATCGAGTTTGTGTGAAAATACCCTAAAAAAAAAACAAATTAAGTGACTCCAAGGAATACAGTCCAGCAAACATCATCAAAATCCATTCAGTGTTTACTGTGTGATGAAGTCACATACAGACAGATGGACAAAAATTCTAAGCTATATTTTTGGATTCTCCTACTTTGATATAATCAAATATTTTTTCTAAATTCTCTTTTATGTACAGATTTCACTTTGTTTATAGGTTTAATATATGTGTATAGATAGATATATATATCTATATATATATATAACTATCTATACATATATATATATATATATATATATTTATATTTATATGTAGAAAAGTCACAATTAGAATTTAGAACATAAGTGAGGAACATAATTACGAGTATATGATCGTTATTTTTCAACATCGTTCGGTAATCGTTTTTTTCCTACACTACTCCAATCCTAGAGATATCACTCTGGCAGCTGTCTTGGGGATCAAGCTATGTGGTACAAACTATAACAGCTCTTGATGTTTTTTGACAGACTTTTTATTTCGTTTCCAAGTTAACCGTTCCTTACAGCAAATAATCAACATTTGCCAGTTTTCCCGTGGAGTCTTACCAGTTTTCCGGGATAAAATGTATCCTATGTTTTATGGCAGGGTATAAGCTATTCCAAATTTTATCAAAATCCGTCCAGCCGTTATCGCGGTGAAACTCCCCAAACAAACAAAAAACTTACAAACAGACAACGTTTCACTTTTCTATTGGCATGAATATAAGGAAAAAGCTTTTTGAGAATTTTCCAATTTATACAGTTTGATTTAGTAAGTTAGTTTGGGAAACGTTTTCCTGGTAGGAAACAGAGTTGATTGAGATCTACTTACTTTTTTAAAAATCTAAATTTGCAGTATTTTTTCATTCAAATTGATCCGATGTTACCTATAAAAGCTTTTAACTACAAAGGAAAAGGCATCTACTTGATCGAAAGAAAATAAATTGGCTCTCCCCGTTCCACTGATAGAATTACCAAATTAAGAAATCGCATTCTCATTTTGCGTGAAGGAACAGATGTATGAAATAGGATATGTACAGTCAGTTGCAAAAGTATTATCGTGCTAATACGATAAAAAGTGGTCGGGCAAATAGAAAAAATAAAAAAATCGTCATCCGTTTCACTCTAATGAAATCAACCCATACCTCATAATCAAAGAGGAATTTTCGATTTCCTTGCAATCGAATATTCTTCTTTGATTTAAGGGTTACACGAATGACTTTGAGCGTGCGTAGGTACGTACCTGTGGTGTAAATAAATAAATAATACCTACAATAAATGTAACTAAGTACTCTTTATCTTATTATTTTTCGTATGATGTCCGTCGTACTGGAGCTCACTGTGCTCATTTGTACAATTTCGGGAGAGCGTGGGACTAAAATTAGGTACGTGCGTATCTACTAACCAACCCTAGGTTAGGCTGCTTCCACAGTTCTGCGGACGCCGGACGGTTCTGCGGACAGTTCCGCACTGCGGGCCGCCGTACCTCAACACGCATCAAATGGCGGTGACCGATTGACCACAAACTACAGAGTTATGAGGTTTTTTGTTGTTGTAATTTAATTAATTTAATTTACCGTCAAATTTGTTTGCTTGGAACTCTGTGGATACTTGGGCCAAGTACAGATAGTTTTAGAAATTACGTAAATAAAAACTAAACTTTTTATCTATGGTCAATTGGTGACCGCAATGTGATGCATGTTGATGTATGACGGCCTGCAATTCTGTCGATCCGCACCGGAACTTCCGCAGAACTTTGAAAGCACCCTTAGAAAGGTAGGGTAGGTAGGGTATCTACGCACAAACGTGACAGAATTACTAGCACCTGTAAGACTTTAGGTATTACTTTGATGAGGTGGTAGGATACTAATCCAATTTGTCGCACCGATCAAAGACATCAACCATCAAAGAGGTTTTGCACACTACATACCCCCTAATTAGTTGTACACATTTCTATTTACCGATAAATTACGATGTAGCATATTTATTCATGTGTATTTAAAATTATTTGCAGAGCTTTGGATAATTGGAAACGTAATGTGAGAGAAATAATTCAGTGTATAATTTTTTTCGATTGGTGGTAAGCGTCACGCTTGCCCATGACAAAATTGCAGTGTTATTGCAAAATCTTGTGCGTCATTGCAGTGGGTCCTTCACCCTGAGGCATCGGTTTATAAATCTTATTGACAAGTAATTTAGTTCGAAACATTTCTCTTCAAATCGGAACATAGTTATGTTTAAACACCACTGCTTGGCAGTTGAATATCTGATACAGGTGTGGTAATTTCCACAACAAAAAAACCAGCTTATTAAAAAAATGAAAAATTACAAGCTTATTTAAAGGCTGAACTTATTATGGCGGCTACTCTAACCGTTAAAGATACGAATTTGTTCTTTGAAACCCATCAAGAATTTTTAAAACGTGTTAAAAAACCTATTATAGATTTTTTTAAATCGATTATTAAATGTCTTGAAAATATCTTTGAATAAATGGTTTATTTTATTGCACAAACAAAATAGATACATAGGTGACCTTAATGCTAGCCAGCATTATCTTCCAGTTAATCTTGTTTTAAATTTTAGCCCAGACTAGCCAGGGGCTAAGACAGTTGTGCAAGTAAGCCTTATTTTTTTATTAATTTAAGAAATAGTTCAGGTAGTTTAGTTTAGTTTAAGTAGTAGTGGTTTCAGAGAAAGAGGTGGAGATGGTGTTTGCTGTATAGCAAAAATATTTCTGGAAATGATAGTTAATAATGAAACATGAAAATATACCTTAAAGGTTCATAAATATTGTTACTTTTTATGTTTTTCTGCAATACTATCAATCTCCAATGTATGTTTTTTTATATATTTTTCCTAGCAACTTATTTCAATTATGTTGCAAATTAGTCAATGTAATATAAGTTATGTATTGTTTTTTAAATATGATATGGTACCTAATTTCAAATTTCAGTAACATATTAACCCCCTTACTTATAAAAGTTATGCAATGGTTATGCAATGATAAATAATTCTGCGCAGTACAATTTTGTACTGCGCGGAATTTCTAATCATTGCTTAATCATTGCATAATTTTTTAGTTTTTATGCGTAAGGGGGTTAATGTATATTTTGATATATTGTTTTGGTATATTTTTAGTGGTAGGTATGAATTTTTAACCGACCACAGCAAAGAAAGGGAAGGGTAATGAGTTTAACTGTCTTTGTATGTATGTATGTATATGTATCTATGTATGTGGGTATGTGGATGTTCCACCATAGCGCCGCCCCTATTGGTTCGATTTTGACAAGCAAGGTGTCAATCAGTGCGTCTGCAAGGATAAAGTGTCATAGGCTATTTTTTTCCCGACCACGGCAAGTCATAGGATCGGTTATGTGTTCAAACTAATAACTTGGTTCAATTTTGACAAGCGAGGTATCAATCGATTCGTCTTAATCGCAAGAGTGTAATAGGCTATTTTTTACCCTAAACTAGTAGGGTTTTAGTTTTTGAACGTATATCTTGTTAATATAATGCACCGCCCGATAATCTTCTCTCGTACAAGTTGACAGACAGAAAAAGCTGCATAGCATTATAATCTTCCTTGTAATTTTTTATTGTTTTATGCTAAAGAATGATTAAATAAGTATAAATCAAAGAGTGTGTCTAAGGTTGTGGTAAGGTAAGAGTCAAAACAATAAAAAATGCCATCACCCATCTCTAATTTGTGGACCGCACCGCACTACTACACCAGTAGCTTTGCAAAGTATATGTCACCGTTCAATTATAAGGACTTCAGATTGTAATAAATCCGGAGAAATTATCATCATCGTCAGCCTATATTTGACCACTGCTGGACGTAGGTCTAATACACGCCACTGAGCTTGGTCTTCAGCTCTCCGTGAAATTGTGAACAGACGAAAAATTGTGAACGGATTAATTAATTCACAATAAAACGATTACAATTTAGATAAAGTATACTCTATTCGTATCCAACCGAATAACTGTAAACGCACATGCATTATCGAATAATATCAACCAATCAATGCAGTTTTACAATTTGTCCGGATTTCTGCGATTCTATCGCTAACGTTAAATTGTGAATCTGCTCCTGATTGGACAGTACTGTCGGTGGACGGTACTGTCGGTACTGTCGGTGGACGGTACTGTCGGTACTGTCGGTGGACGGTACTGTCAGTGGGGTGTTGCGTGTGCATGTAGAGTTATAAATGTTTATAATTGACACATTATTGCTCCTTATGGTATCAAACTGTTTGCTAAACGCATTTTAATTTATCTAATAACTTCATTTTATGGCTCGCCTAACTTTCTGGACTGGGATTAAAACGATAGAACTAGGATACAAACTCCCGGATTAAAGTTTTAATTCTGTAACGACGCAAAGTCTCTGTCAGGTTTAGTTTTCTGTCTAACATTTTTGCACAATAAAATAAAAACCTGCTAGCCGCAAAACGTTGTAATTTTAAAAATTATTTGATAATATAGCTAAAAGTGAATTAAATCTACTTACGACATGAATGAGATAGACCGTTCCCTAATTACCACGAAAAATGTGATACATTTTAGTAAACTTGGTATATTTGTTCAGATACTCATATTGACATATTTGAATAATATGCATTATTGATAATATTTCATACATACATACTCATACTCGAAATTTGGTACATATGCTTATTCACTCATATAGACTAACATAAATGAATATTAACTTCTAATCTTTTAAGTTTGCGATTTGCATGTACCTATAAAAACAAAATTAATCAAAAATGGCTCCTTCTCATTTAAAATATATGTTACTAGCTGCTCTGCCCTGCGGCTTTGGCCATTTTTTCCCGTTGTCCCACGGAAACTTCATTTTCCCGGGGATTATTAGCCTATTTCCATCTGATTAGCGCAGCTTCCTATTAGTAAAATAATTTTCAGAATCGGATCAGTAAGTTTCCGAGATTACCCGCAACAAACAAACAACAAACTTTACCTCTTTATCATATCAGCGTAAATTTAACTTTTCCTTACTGTAAAATGCCACTAAACATTAATAATACCTTCTTGGTGGGTTTTCATTGCGTGATCGACCGGAAGCTCGACCTATAAAGTTTCGTATATTCACACCTTTATAGCAAACCGTAACATTCTGGTCAAGTTTTATCTTCCATCCCAATATTAGCATCCTACCTCCCAGAAAGCATCCTAAATATGCGTAATTTACCTGAATACCTCATTTTTACTGCCACATATCTTTCCATCAGTTTTGCGGTAAGAATGACTGTCGGTGAAATTTTATGCACCCAGTTGAGGTATTACGTAATCTGTGTCCTTGGTTTTATTGCGGGAATGGAAGCGAAGGAAGATAGAGTGGCTTTGTTAATGAATGCTGTTGGAATTTATATCAAATTAAAGTCTTGACTTGTCATGGCTTGCAGTTGCACCACGCGGTAGTTGCACGATGTTTGCTGTAAAATGAAACGGCTTCTTATAGCCTGGATTGTAGAACGTCTGCGTGTGCAAAATGTCTGGGTTGAATGAAGTTCATTTGTATATTCAAGCGTCTTTGTGGTAAATTGTATTTTATTTGTTACAGCGTCTTGCCACTATCTTACCTGGTGGTTAGTGACAGGCTGAAGGTTGTAAACTCATAAAACTAGAATAGGATGGCTTTCAACACTTACTGCGTATTCACCTCCAAAGTGGGCAAAGGGGTTATCTCTAAATTAAAAAGGCTGCCTTTTGGTTTTGGTTCAGGCATAAGTTGTTACGTATTACACTCATATATTCTATTTTTGGTTGGCAAAAATAACAAGATAACGATCGTGTGAGCCGGATTAAGTAACAAAATAAAAGAGATAAACAAAGTGAGCAAAATAAAAATGTCAACCCACACATTCTGAATATTGAGCTATCGAAATCTTCCAAGGAAACAGAGGTGCTCCTAATAAAGAAAATTACATGTAAACATGGTATTATAATATTTCTGCGTATGTTCTTTCTGTGATAGCCATAGGTTACGTGATCGGGCGATTTTTCACTGTTGCATATTGACGTGACTGCACGGGAACTCGGGGTGTTTATGAAAACAAGAGAAGTGGTTTTCCACGGGCCGGCTGCCATCCCAGCGGATTTGACAGCCGTCGACAGTTCCACTGTGAACAATAACATCGCCGATCAATAGTGGAATACACCCGTTGGCCCAACGGTCAATATACAATTTTAACTAGGAACTAATGTGGCTACACAAAGAACAAGGTATTAAATAACCTGAAAATACATGGTGATACCTGGTGGAATTGAAGAACATAATCTAGTATTATCGCGGGAAGAGTCCATTTTTAACCAACCCTGAAAACTTTTGATATCCTTTTATCTTCACTCAATCCCAGTCGTAGTATTTCGTAGGCATGGTAATCTCACGGAAGCGATAAATAAGGGCCGTACACAGGGACGTCGAAACTTATAGCCCATTCCCTTTGTTACAACTTTTACGCTCCGTTATAATTGTGCGGAACGGAACCGCCTCTGCGTTATCTGGTGACGAAGGGCCTACTTGCACTGCGAAACTCGTGTGTACCCCTACTTCCTTACTGCCTATAGTGATACCACAGCCTAGTAATATATTATTCCTCCCTATATATTGTTATACTGTGATATGTGGACTGTTTGTGTTTGGTTGTAAACATATTTGTAAACGGGAAAACTGCACGACAGGTGGAAGGTTAAAGTTCATACAATATTCGTTCCGCTGTTCTGGGGCCAAAGATTCGGCACAAACAAGTAGGTTATTCTGAACTCATCAAAATCTACGTGAAAAATGTCGCCGGCGTTACCTGGTATAGCTGTGAAAGAAATATCAATAGCTGTTAATTTGTTATTACAGTTTTTTATAATACGTAGACACAGTCTGGCCATAAATATTGTTACAAGGTTTTTTTTTCTGTTACATGAAACATTTATTACTGCAGGGTGCGTTAGTTTATACATTTAATATAATAGCATTTTAAAAATATTAAGCTTAATCAAGTGAGTGTTTCAATCAATAACTAGCCACAAAGTTATCAATTGAAGTTATTTAAGTTTATAAATCTTTTCTTTTTTTTTTTTGCTTTGTCATCAATTTGTGAGCTACCCTGAAAGTTTCAGCCGGATTGCTAATCAGGAAGTGCTCTAAATTTGAATTGCAAGATTCCAGGACAGACAGAAATATATAGATACAAACATACAAGTGAAGTTAAATAAAATCTTTTAAAAAGGTATAAGAATACGGACCAGGTTTATCAAGATACGATTCATGAGAAGGTTGTTATGTCTTTTAACAACACCATGTTCCATAACCAAAAATGGTCCTTTCAGCAAGACTCAGCACCGGCTCATAAAGCGTGGCTGCAAATGAATGTTTCTGACTTCATCAGAGTTGAAGATTGGCAGTCCCGATCTTAATCCGCTTGATCTTTACTTTTAAGAGTATAGCATACTGTAAACACCATGATAATTTGGAGTCCCTACAACATTGCATAAGATTAGCAGCGGCGAATTTCCCCATGGGGAAAGTGCGTGTTTCAATCGAACATACATACATTGATTTCAAGTGGGCGTGGATGGCTAAATTAGAAACTATGAGGAATAGCGAAAAGTACTCAAAGGAGTCTCGGGCCCGATTTTGATAAAAACTAAAACTGCATCTTTGGATTTTTTAAAAATCAATATTCCTAGGCAGGAATCGAACACGTTGATTTAAAAAAACACATACTGTATTATTACACCATTTGATAGTGTCGCTAATAAGGATCGAATTCTGGGAAGGAAGGAAAATGTTGAATTTTAATAAACTGATTCTTATTTTAAAGTAATGATTTAATTCATACCTGCATTACCTGTACCTTGTCCGAAATTATCTCAATATTTTTCTCAACACAGACCCGCAGCGCGGTCATCTTCACAAAATTAAGTTCTAATTTCAAATATTATTATCTCTTCGCGGTTAAAGGTCACAGTAAAATAAAAAAATATGTAAACAATTGAAATTGGAACGTTTGTAAATCGGCGCCAATAATTTAGATTTCGTTCGACGTTTCGTTGATTATTACTAACTGTTTGCTTACTGTTTTGTATTTTGTTGAATAATTTATAAAAAGTAATATACTTGGAACTTGAATTCTGCAATTTAAAGATGGATTTAACCAATGATGAACGATTTGATCTAATTGAGGCATATTTTATCAATGGGAGAAGTGCCACTCGCACTTTGGTATAGTACCGAAACAAATATCCTCAACGTGATTTTCCCACTGTTAAGCGTCTCCAAAAAATAGTGAACAACCTTAAACAAGGAGGAAGCTTTATCAAAAGAAAACTAATAAAAACACGTATTTGTAATGAAGATTAAGAAATAGCTATTTTGACCTATTTTGAGTCATTCCCCACTAATTCCACCCGCAATGCAGCTGAAAACATTCAAGTGTCTCACGATATGTAAAGCTACGATATGTAAAGTTCTAAAAAAATACAGCTATACAGCTCCGGACGCATTGTGCAGAATGTAACTTCTGCACAATGCTTCCGGAGCGATAACATTTTTCAGGAGATAATTTAAGACGTCTTGATTTTTGCAACTGGTTAAATTAGAAAATTAACAATGATGTACATTTTTTATGCAATATTTTATTCTCTGACGAAACGATTTTTTCCAGTAATGGTATGTATAACCGAAAACATAACCATTATTGGTCACACATTAATCCTTTACGGATAAACGAAGGGCATCGCCCAGTGCGTTTTTCATTTAATTGTTGATGCGGAATTTAAAGGACAGAATATTTTATTTTAAAATTTATGATGGAACTTTGACCACTTTTAAATATGTCGAAATTTTAAATGAACTGTTTGAAGAGCTGCATAATTTGCCTTTGGCCCAGACCGACCAATTATTCTTTCAACAAGATGGAGCCCCAGCCCATAATAGTCGTATAGTAAAAGTGATGTTGATTCAGCAGTTTGGTGAAATAAAGTGAAAACGCATTAAAATAAAACTCAAAAAAGCATACTTTTATGATTTTATATTACACTTATTCACAATAATATGTCTCAGTCACTCCTTGATAGCGAACTCCCCACCAAACCATCACTGAAGCCGGATATTGCCCACGTTGTACCCATCTGACTAATTGTACCCATCTGACTTATTGAGATGCTTCTTTAAAGCTTTGAGCATAAACTCGGTAATTCTGCTTATTAAAATGTTGCTCTACAGTAAACATTTCCTCGTCAGTAAATAAAAAAAAAATGTGGCCTCTCTTTGCGTACCGCCTAAGAAGTTGATTTCACCACCCTATGCATTTTTACCCAACTGCACGGAGGGTTGTATGTAAGTATGTTTGTTTGTACGTTTCTTAGTAAATGGCTTGATGAGTTTTGATGAATGAGGTATCATTGGATGGTCTTTATTACGAGAGTGCTATAGGATATATGAAGTGTCACGAAAACTAATATGGCGACTTACAGCTGCCATATTGTATTTCCGAAATGTATATCAAAATGAAATATCTTTAAAATACCATTACAAAAATAGATAATTCTTATAACTAAACATTAGCAATTGTCTTCTAAGCTTGCAATTACAACTATTAAAGTAAAGTAAAATATGTAAGTAAAAAAGAAACATTAAATTTATATCAATACTAGCTGCGTCCCGCGGTATCACCCGCGTCCCTCAGGATCTGTGTATTCTTACAGGAAAAAGTAGCCTATGTGCTAATCCAGGGTATAAGCTACCTCCATACCGAATTTTATCCAAACCCGTTCAGCCGTTTAAGCGTGAAGAAGTAAGAAACATACCCAAACCTTGTACTATTATTTATTCTGTGCCCAAAGACAAATATACACACACAAACACACACACACACACACACACACACACACTTGCATACATACAAACTTTCGCATTTATAATATTAGTGTGATTATTTTTGCGTGCGGTCAGCTCGTATTCAATCACAAATATATGACGTTTTCATTGTAACAATATTTATAGCAAGACTAGGTATAAACTCCATGCGTGTTGCTTCTTTTATTGGTTCCTGTGGTAGCTGTGCTACCGATAATGATTCCAATTTGCTAACGTACCTAACAAATTATATTTTTCCTGAACCAGCCTGTTTTTTTATAAACGGCGGATTTAAAGTTACCGTTTAACATACAAATAGATATTTAATTGAAGTATTTTGGACCCTTTCATTCCTCTTACAAAATATATGAGTGAAAAAATAGTTTTTTTTTTAGTTTTCGTAACAAGGTAGTAGATAACTTCGTATGAGACGTCGTCAAGTGAAAGAATACGACGAGCAAAACTTTTTACGAGTGTTTCTTTGCACTAGTTTCTATGGCTTTCAGTAAGTTATAATGTGTCTTATTTTTGTTGTGATATAAATTTGCTTATTATAAATTGCGTTAGTAATTGCAAGTGTCTTTTTCATGCAAACTGAATTATATAACAATTCTCCTAGATTAACTTCGCTGTATCTTATTGGCCATATCAAAGAAATGCTTTATCAATTAAAAGAAACCGCATGCAAATCGGTTATTCATCCCCATTACAGCCCTGTTTTAGTCTGGGGTCAAAATGACAAGTATCAGAAAAAATGTGATAATCATAAGTAACAGGCAAAAAAACCGATAGGCCCTATAACTATAAAATAGTACCCAGACATACCTACGGACTGACAGACAACATACAGTCTAAACCGTTGGCATAGAGTTTTGAAATTAGGAATAAAAAATCCTTGTGTATCCTAGAAGAGAAGAAAGGATTTTTCGAAATACAACAACAACTCTTTATTGCACACCAAGCAAAAACAGAACAGAAGAAACTTAAAAACTAAAATGTACAATTGGCGGCCTTATTGAAATCTCTTCGAGGCAACCTTTGGATGGAAAGAAATGGACATAAAAATTTATCGGTCGGTGGTGCATCAACAAAGATAAATAAATATACATATATATATATATATAATACCATAATACAATTAGTTTGCACGTGTATGAAGCTGGGTGCAGCTAGTAGTCATCAGAAGAGCCGTCCAATGATGTTACTCTAGCTAGTGGCTGGTGTAACTTTAATGAGGTGTCTAAGAACTATTAGCCGACGTAAGACACCCGAGCTTAGCGGGGCCGGTGACTGGCGAAGCGGACGTGATCGAACGCCGAGCCGACGAGATGGCGATAGAGCAGGCAGCCAGGCACCACTCCACGAGGCCCTCAGCGCCTCAGCGCCCTCGCCTCGATTCAGCAAAAAATAACTTACACATACTTCAGATACACACTGCATTATCCTCCCACTTTTTACATAACAACAAACATATTTGCATAATAATACTCCTCGCGCTTATCTGAAAAAGTTCCCCCGAGCGAGCACATATCAGTGCACGCGCGAAGTTTTTGTCCGTTCTAAAATATTCGTTACGTTTGAATTGCCCGAGCAGCGTAAGCGCTTGAACTTTTTTACTAACTTTCATTCTACGTGAATTTATACAAAAGCCAGACAGTGATAATGTCTTCCATTTGTTAAAAGACGAGAATTACAACCGCCGCCGCCGCTGACGACAGAAAAGAATAAAAGGGTTGTCTTTGTTGGTAGCTGGAGGAATACATTTTATGCAACCGCTTGAGCGGTGCACGTACATTTCTATCGTATAATCACGCTATTGTGCGACCCTTGTTACCTACTCGCTGTTTCTTTAGAACTTACTTTGAAATAGGTATTTTGAATTTTATAGCCTTTTAGCTGGCTTTTAGAGCTCTCATGCAATATAAAATTGATGCTTTAACCTGTAGGTAGGTAAAGATTTTCCCTAAACCAATCTTTTTAAACTACAAAGGCCACAATAAAGATAAATGAGTACGATAGGGGTGATAGGCTGAAAAACGAAATTCTGTGACTATTTTGATGAAAGCTCTTTGAGTGAGATTGAAGGGAAGGCCTGTTTCAAAATTGGGGACAAAGGAGTCCCAACGACAACATCCCGAGGCCAACCGGATATTATGCCTAAGCCCCTTCTTGCTGAATCTCGATACAGCCTATCTATCTGTCACATAAATTAATACCAAATATCCAGTTTTGGTTATTAAAATCTATGCCAGAGTTCGAGCGCTATATTGAGCTGCCTTTGATTAGAGACAATGTTTATTGCATAATGAAAATTCTTACTTTCAATTTATTTCAAGCGGAAATATTTCGATGAAATCCTACTTTTACTTTGCTGTTTTTTTTTGTTTACACCATGCGACATAAATAATTCATAAAAGAATATATATTTCATTTTCCTTTACTTAGCCGGCTCGTTGAGAGGTTGGCGCGTCTCTTTATTCACCTTAATAACAAAAATATCACTGAAATGTCTGTAAGCCGCGGTAAAACGGAATTCGAAATGAAACGTTTTGACGCAATGGAAATTAAATTTACCTATTGTAGAGTAAGTAGAATTACGGGCGTGCTGAGTAGTCAGGCTAAAAGCCAAAAGTTATGACGTGTCGACAATAACAGATTTTCCAGAAGCCATTGCATACAAGAAATGACAACCATACAAACAAAATGGCCAAAAGCGTGTCAGACACGCATAGAGAGCAGGCTCCAATATTTAAGGGTTTTCCCATAAATATGCTGGGACAACCACAAACCTGATAAATGTGAAACTGAATATATATGTTTGAAGTCTTTACCTCTCCACAATCAAGACAAAAACGCGATTAACAAAATTTCATTCTATACATTTTCTTATAAAAAATTACGTTATTTTTAGTAACAACGGCTTAAGTTTTATCTCTAAAATAAATTTCACAGCAAGAATATATAGTATGTTATCCACCGTAAAGACAAAATGTACGTAACTAAATTATTAACCTGCCAATAAAATAAACAACTTTTGAGACTTATGTCATTTCCGAGCTAAATTGTGTATTCAAACAGCGCTCGCGACATTCAACCTTGTTACACAGGCACTTCAGTGCTTGTTGCGGATAGCGGGTGGTAGAGTGTAGAGAGGAGTGGGGAGTGAGAAAATGTATGCATGCAGACTTGCCTTATAGCTCGTAAACTAGTTAACCCTAGTAGGTAGTGATAATTTTAAATTCGTATTATGCGATAATATTTCAACCTTGTAGTGTTAATATTGTCTGAATAAAATGGCTGTGACTTACATACGGACTGACAGATGGACATGTTTGTGTGTTTGTCGTATGAGGTAGTGCTGGCCTCTACTGTCAGAGTTTATCAAGCCGCTCAAGGGCCTCTGACATGGCTTAACGACCGTTATTTATCAATAACAGCCGGGACCGACAGCTTAACGTGCCCTCTGAAGCACGGAGTGATGGAAAACTGCACATAACTTAGAAAAGTCATTGGTGTAGAGCCTAGGATCGAACCCGGTATTGTTGGATTCTAAGCTGCACTATAGAACCATTAGGCTACCATCGCTAAAGATGGACATGACGAAATTATAAGGGGTCCTTGTTTGACTACGGAACCCTGAAAACCGGAAAGTCGAGGCAAGTCTAGTGACTTTACCGGCCACCTAACACGACGCGATAAAAGTGGAATTCGATTTATTTAATCTAACGTACGATTTAGATTGAATGTACTGTAACTTAAACAGCAAACATATAGATAGATAGATAACTCTCTATTAAACACCACACAAATATAAATCTTACAATTTAAAACAAATGTAATAATAATTGTCACAATGGGCGGTCTTATCGCTCAGAGCGATCTCTTAAAGACAACCTGTGCACGGAAAGGAATAACGGAGGTAATAGGAATGGTGGTTTTCAGCTATAAATAAATTTACCATAAATAAGTACTTAAAAGAATACAAAATAATAAAAATTAATTAATTGGGAAAACACAATAGAAAATTGGAATATTTTAGTTTTGCGAATAAAACAAGCCCTAACTGTCCATTAACGCCCCGTGTTCATTTAGTCCTATCCATAAATACGCTTTCATTTCAATTTAACAAGTCATTGAATGCTAACTATCAATGTTAAAAGAGATGGTGATTTACCATCCACCCTACAATAACTGTGAGGCACCGCATTCACCAGAGTTCATTACACTGCTGATTCTGTAACTTATATCAAAAGAGCCTAATTCAAATAAGATTTCTATTTCCTCGCTTTATAAACCCCCACTGAGGGGTGCAAGATGGATTAAATTCATGATATAACCTCACAAACTTTAGTTTAAATGACAGTGAATGAAAACTCCGCAATAATACCGTTTTGTGTGCCGAATTAAATAAATTCAAACATTCCCGTTGCTCCTCTCAAACTCAATCTAACTCCCTAAATTCAACTTAATTTTCACGCTTCGCCGGGACCGAGAGTGCTTACATATCTGCTTAACCCCATTTTAAGTTCTCTCGATACATTTTATTAGAAATAGTCTAATTGGCTTTAGTGCGGACTTTAAAAATAAAACAACGCAGGATGAGCACAGCGAACCTTTTTTATTTTGCTCGCTGTAGAGTAAATTTAATTAAGTCGAAAGGGCTTTTGACTTTTTTCAATCTGTAAGGCTGGCCAATTAAAAAGTTGCCGAGACTTGTAGCGACAACCAGTGGAGAGTGCTTAAACTTATTCAGCGCAACTCCAAAGCAATATTAGCGGCAGTAGCTACCTATGTACAGGATGCGTTAAATAAATGAAATGTTCTTCCAGTCTTTGGAACCAGAAATCCGCACTTAAAACTTGTCGGAGTGCTTGCATTAGTTTAAAATTATCTAAATGCTTGTTATTGACGCTTTCACGGGGGCTTTGTGGTCTGAGTCTGCATTTTGTTTAACCTCAATCTTTTAAACCGGCATGCGGTGCCAGCTTTGGTATACTAAGTTTTGTAAAGCGGAACTTCTGTAGAACACGATGACTTTCCTACGCGCTTCATATAAGCCATACTCTGTGGATCTTTGTCACTCTTGTTTTACTCATATTTCAGTAGATTTCCTGAAAGTTCATTCTCTACAATTAAATAGTGTTTCTTGTAAACTTAAAATCCGTATTAAAGTATCGTCGGCCTATCCAGGCAATCCAATCCATTGTCCGTTTGGCTTCGCAATAGACAATTAAATTTAGATCCTAATAACTGTTCAGCTCAGAAAAACGGCTAACTTCAGAGCAGCATACTTTCATTATAATATATTCAAAGATAGTTATTAGTTATTAGTTACTGTACTTAACTAACTTCCTTACTTTATAAAAAACTAAATACTTGTTTTTTTTTTGCCTGAACTGAGATCTGTCAATGTACCTCATCAGCCTATACTTGTCCACTGCTGGACGTAGGCCTCTCCTAATACACGCCACTGAGCTCGTTCTTCGGCTCTCTGCATCCAGCTCCTGCCAGCAGCATTTTGCAGGTCATCCTTTGTCAGGACTATTAGGGCGGCTATATTATATTTCATATGAGGAGGGTTTACCCTTAGAGGCAACAATGTACTTACTTACTTAATGTTTTTTTTTACATTTTGCAATATTTTCAAAACTTACAAAGTCCTTTCATATGACACATCTTTTGAGCTGATTCAACCTGAATGACCTGATTGCTTACCTTGCTCATATACGAACTTAGAATTTATATTTTTATTACATTATCTAATAATAACCCATGTACAAATTTCATGAAGATAACGTTTACGCGTCCATGTTGGTTTGGAGACCTTGGATCACTCTTTCAATTTCAATTAGATTAAGTTGCTGAATTCTAGGAATTCTAATTATAAACAATAAATGAAAATGTGTTAAGTAGGTACCTCTTAGTAAATAAAATTAGCTAGATAAACATTTTTCATGCAAAACTAAAGTCCATACATTACGGATTTACAACAACAAGTTTGAAGAGCTTTTTAAGAACGTGAATTAGAAAAGTTCAACGCTTGGTATTGTGCCTTGTCTCGTAATGTCTCTTTTCCTGTTTTTATTACATCGTAGAGAGTTCACCTCTGCCAAATACACAAGCCAAGCTCTGTAGGGTTAAAATACCTGCTATGAAGCTGGTGCTATCAAGCGCCAACAAATATGGGCTGGATCTTATCTGTACGATACCTTATATCTTTGCGTGATCTAGGTTCTAATAAAATGATAAAATAATCGAGCACCTTATCATGATGAATCTTGTGACACAGAAGGCACACAAATAAAATTTCGGTTTTAAACAGGTATCATACCTGAGGCATGTACTGTATCAGCTTCTTCGGTTGGGGCAGCTCTTATAATGGCCCTAAAATCAATAAATAAACGAGCTAAGCATAGGCATGTACTCAAAGGCATATACTGACCGCTGCCGGTAGGTACTGTACCCTAACTAGGTTTCAATTTACCCATCGAGGGAATCAGGAACTACGAGACAACACCTACACGCTACACGTGCTTAAGCCTTGAATTCACTAGGGGACAAATGGAGCAACATGTCGCGGGAGTTAATGTGGGATTTCTACGTGAATGTCCCTGACCAATTCGCTCGCACACACCAGGCAGTGTTGTAGGAAGTCTTGGGACTTCCTACAAGTGTTTTTATGAAGGCATTTAGCATGAATGCAAACATATTGAATGGCACGTGCTTCCCTCAGTTTAATATAAGTTTAAAAGAAGTCTTTGGTTGACACCAGTCTTCACTTGACACGGGACTGATCCGCGGCACTTTAGTCGCGGTGCGCCCGATCTCGGAGCGGGACAAATTCTCGCACCACATGAAAATGTCCCGAAGTGTTGCGAGCAACGTTACGGGATTGTGGCCGACGTTGCAGCGGCGTGTGCGTTGATGTTGTTTACATTTTGGCTCTTAGTGAATCCGAGGCTTAACTTAACTTATACCTGAGTAATTTTCTTGTATAATATTTTATTATTTATTCTGCGCATTCAGGGATTTTAAGTTCTCGATAGATTAAGTTCTGGATTAGGAGCTTCAATAAACAGCTTGGCAGGGATTCCCAAAAACTGACCTATGATTTTTATAAGGTTCACTGATCATAACATGGGCTAGTTTTAGTATAGTAAACATTCACTTGAAAATTACACATATATTTTACCCGACTGAGGAGGGTTATGTGTTTGGGTAGTATGTATGTTTGTTATTTTGAACAGTACAGTTTCTTAGGCGCATTCTACAGCCTAAACGGCTTCATGGATTTTGATAAATGAGATATGATTGGATTCGACTTAATCGAGAGTGCTATGAGATATATAAAGTGTCAAGAAAACTAATATGCCATATTGTAATTCTGACGAAAAAAATAATAATCAAAACCTATCGAATGAGATATTAAAATTAAGGTCTTTAAATGACCATTCCAATAATATATAATTCTTTACAGTATTCATCATATATCATTGACAGTAGCAATTGTCTTTCAAGCTTCTTCCAAAATATTCAATTTTAGATTATTCAAGTTATGTATAGTCCAATATTGCAAAATGAACTAGTAAATTATGTAAGTAAATATGAAACGTTAAAATTATATTACTATAATTTTTGCGGGCGTTGCATCTGTCCGCTATCGCCGCTGAAAAGCAAAACCCCGAGCATACGAGTATGTTTGCGTCGAGCGTTCCGCGCCCCACGCCAGTCGGGCTTTTTGTATTTTTGTAACCTGTTTTGTTTTTTTATAATAATTTTTACTTGTTAACTTATTTTTTTGATAGAAATCATAACGAGCTAGCTATAAGAAAAATCATAAAACATAGGAAAAAATAATAATAAATAAAATATGTATAGTATAAAACGGAATATTTTAGCTTAAAAAACATCGAAAATTTGAATACAAAACGAGTAGTGAGTGTGAGTGATATTCACGGACTTTTTCACGTTCATTTTGGACGACTTGATTTCCCATGACGACACAAGTGAACCTACGTGCAAAAACTTGTAGACGAATGTGTTAACTTATCATGCCAAAAGTCACGTTTAAAAGTAATATAAAAAAGAAAAATAATGTACCTAATTAAATATTTGTAACCTACTATTTGTTGTAGGTACATATGTAACATATTTTTTTTCCAATCGAGTGAATAGGCGAGCACAAATACATTCTAGTTAAGTCAATGATGATGATGATGATGATATACGTTAGTTAGGTTTATTACTTATATCTATTTATACTTTTAATACAGCTGTAAGTAGTAAAAAGTGTACTGTACAAAGAAGATAATTTAAAAAAAATGTCTAGGCGACTTATAAGCTACTGAACAAGAAAATAATATTTTTTAAATTGTTTCTGTCTGTTTGTTCGAGCATCACGTAAAAACTAATGGACCGATGGCAATGCAATTTTCACTGATGGATAGCTTAGAGTTTCACTTAAAAATTGGTATCTCAATCCGATGAGTAAGAGCCGAGCAATCGGTAAAAAAACGATTTGACGCCTGAACGAAATTCGGTAAATGTACCTATGGTACCCGAAAAAAAAAACTAATGAGGTTATCCGCTAGAAAACTAAGGTAACTGACATGCCTCAAAGAATTTGCAAGCTGAAGTGGCAGTTGTCCGGTCACATAACTCAAAGAACCGACAACCGTTGGGGTAAACGAGTTCTAGAGTAGAGACTGAGTTTCGGCAATAGTAGTGTAGGGCGCCCGCGGGCTCAGTGGCAGCCTACGTCCAGCAGGAACGAATACGGGCTGATGATGATGATGTACTTATGGTCCTGGAATAACATTTAGAATACTTTTATCCCAGCTGGTTCTAAATAAGTTAACGATATTTCCAACTTTGGATTTAAATAAGTAGGCGAGCGTATAAAATATTATTTTCTGCAGAAACCCGAGATACTTCTACACGTCGTTAAGAAATTCCAACTTCCTGGACTGTCACGTTTTTTAAATAATTGCTCATAGTACATACATTGTCACAGATTTCCAATGATTGTGGGAAAATTCCTAAGTATGTCGAATGGCCGGCCGACCAATCTGAATTTGAAGGCCCTTGGGCGGTCAGACAAAACCAACACCGCTGGTGTTGGTTTTGTCTGACCGCCCAAGGGCCTGAAAAATTCAAGTAGCTTAACTACTTTTAGCTTAAACAATTGTTAGCAACCGGTACGCTGAATGTGGCCTCCGAAGGACGGAAAAAACCTAAGTACCTAATTAATATATGTTTATATCACAATTGCTTGCTTGTCGTATAGTGCTGGCCTCTGGTGTCAGAGTTTGTCAGGCTGCCCGCGGGCCTCTGACATGGTTTTTGTTTATGGACTGATATTAATTAACAACACCTGAGACCGATAGCTTATCGGTGGGCGATGGAAACCGCACATAACTTAGAAAAGTCATTCACAATAATAATCTATTAGGTTATAAAAAATGAGATAATAATTAGTTTATTTATGGGATGTAAAATATAATTTAGGTTTAGTTAAAGTTAAGTTAGAACTACGGTTGACACTGCGCCCGCATTGAGGTAACCTTGTGGGAAATCAAGACAACCACAGCTGAGCAATCCGTTATTCCTTAACACCAATCTAGAAAGATCTCTTCAGACGTTGTCGCCACCACAATCTACGAGCTTAACGAGGGTCTCGCAGATGTGGCCAGAATATTGATGTGGATTATACATTATTGTCGCAAATCTAGACGGGAGCTGGATCTTTAGTAAGAATAAAAATAGTTCTTGACGCCACATTGAACATACCTACCTGCAAATGTATAGAGAGAAAAGGAACCCACTTAAAAAAAAGTACACCTAATTTTATTATTCTGTTTTTTTTAAACTACGTTTGAAGTAAGATCAGCACATCTGTAAACCCTGAATCTATCCATGCGACTTGGACATTAGATATTCTGTGTTTGTGTAAACAAACACGAACAAACAAATAATGCTAAAATGCAAATGCTAATCTAAAACTTATCCCACCATAGATCTCATTAGCCCCCATTTAATCAGTTTTCCCTCCCGCGACTTCGTAGCGCGTACTACTGTTTATCGCGAAAAAACATCCTATTTTCTTCTAGGATATAAAAAACCAATGCAAAAGTAGGTATAGCACCAATGCTCTTGATGTTTTTTGACAGACTTGTTATTTCATTTCAATGGCAACCACAGACCATCCTGTGATGGCAACCGTTCCTTACAGTGAGTAATCAACATTTTCTGGTTTTAACGTGTAAACTTTCAATTTTCTGAGATAAAAAGTATCCCATGTTTTATTCGAGGGTATAAGCTATCTCCTTTCTAAATTGCATCAAAATCCGTCCAGCCGTTATCGCGTGAAAGCTCCCAAAACAAACAAACAAACAAACAGATAACGTTACACTTTTATATAATGGTATGGATTAGCTACGGTTTTGGCCTCGTGGTAATTTTTCTGGGATCCTTTGATATTCCAGACACTAAAGTACCAAAGTTATCGAACTTCGTTTAGATGTCAAATGTTTTTTTATCAATTGCTCAACTTCTGCTTATCAGATAGAGATACCAAGTACACTAGTTTTTAAGTAAAATCCTAAGCTATCTAAGAATGAAAACCGCATCGCAATAAGTCGAGTAGTTTTTACGTGATGAGCGAACAAACAAACTAACAGACATACAAGATTAAAAATAACTTGTTCTGTAGCTTATTTTAATTAAACATATTTTTTTATTATCTTCTTTGTATAGAATTTTTGGTACTTACTGCTTTTGTACTTGGTACTTAATTAGTAGTAAGATAGATGAAGAACAAAATAAACATAAATAAATATTTCTGTGCCCTTTAAATAAAATCTTCTACGTAACCTTTGTACGTAAATGATAATATTCGGCATTTGTGTTTCCATGAGTGTGACTGATAGCAGATCGCAATAATTTTCCTAGAATTGGGAGAAACGAAACATGTACCTGCATACTACAGTACAAAGGTACGACTGACTGAACTATCAATCCACGCCAATATATAAAAGTGAAACGTTGTCTGTTTGTTTGTTTGTTTGGGGAGCTTTCACGACAAAATGGCTTATCCAATTTTGATGAAACTTTGTAAATAGTTACAGTAAAATACCAACTTTTACTTTTTAGCCCAGAAAATGATAATTTTCCACGGGAAAAATGGAAAATGTCCAATACTCGCTTAAGGAACCAACGTGCTTACGTTGTAGCACCAACGTGCTATACTTTGCATTAGTTTTGCACTAGAAAAAGAAATGCAAACTTTACTTTGTGACAAATCAAATGAAAGGGCTTATTGATAGGGTCTCAAATATATTTCTTTTATAGTTATTTAAGAAAAAATATAAAATTTTACCATTATCTCCGAAACTACAAAGCCTAAAGTTTTGAAAAGAATACAGCAAATAGTTCTTTGCTTATAGATTACAGGAAAACCTATAGTAAGACTATGGTCTTATAATAGCATGGTATATATAGTGTGAGCTAGCATAAAATAATCAAATGAAACAAAAAATCAACGAAACAATGTTTACAAATAAAAATGAATTTTAAACATTTTGGTATTCACAATTTTATTGAGTGTTTTAACGATGGATATTGGTAAACATTCATGACATACTAGCTTTTGCCCGTGAATGCTGCAGATAGATCTAATTCTGATTAAACCAATATTTAATCATCGAGTATCTAACAGGTTCTTCTTGTAATGTTGCCATGTACGAGTAAATCCAGTGGTAGAGTCTTGGCGCGCTTATCAATTAAGGTTTTGATTACAACCAAAAAACCTTGAATGTATAATGATTGTGATTATGGATATTGAAATTATTCCGCAAAACTATAGACATGTTCATGTAGCCCCGCCACAGTGTTCCGATTATCCGAATTTATTTTGTTTTTTTCGGTAAAGACCGTTTTACTAAACCACAACAATAATTCGTTGCGTTCTGGGAAAAATAAAATAAAAAATACGTGTGTAACTAACTAAGCGAAGATTCAGAAGTTTGTCGTATGAGTTAGTGCTGGCCTCTGGTGTCAGAGTTTGTCAAGCCGCCCGAAGGCCTCTGACATGGCCTAATTACTGTTTATATATTAAATTATTCTTACATTATTGGTGACCAACTATCGAGTCTCTTTATTAGTCCACAAAGTCTCTAAAACGACTCGATCACAAACTGACATAGAACATCAATTAAATTGCAGTTATATGCATCCGAGAGAGCTGCAATCATGGCCGGCTATGTTATTATATGAATATTTTATTTGGACGACCAATTGGCCGTCCAGCAAACATTTCATATTCACAGTGAATACGAAAGGTTTGCTTATTAATTGGATTGTCGTGGCACGTACCGAGTGCGACGACGGGAAATCGGCCGATGTGAATTGCTCTTAATTCGGTGCCTGGTCCCCAATAAAATATATGATGCTCTCCCATTCCGCCGCATTGGAAACGGTATACGAATAGCAAACAAAATATTAATCCACCGATTAATGTTAAATAAAAGGATTTATGTTTGCTTCGTAAATTGTGTGCCGTGTTTTCAACGATTAAGTAGTTTTATATGACCCATCCGACGCGGTATGGGTGTTAGTTGATTAGGGTTCGACCAAGATTTCGTAAATGTTACCGAGAAACTTCTCTTGTAGAAATATGAATATTATGAACTACGTACACTTTTCCATTCGGTGCCCTACCACCAATGGAAAATAATGCGATATTATTATTTTTCAGACATTTATCTCCCTCACCGTCGCCGAGCCATACCGGTGCTGTGCCGGTGCCAGCCATCAAAGGAAAAACGCCCAATGATATTTTCAATTGGATTCCATTCTCAGCCCAACAAGACGTTACAATTTACTATAGCAATAGGTATTCCAAGTCCTTTTAAAATTTACTGCCTCCACTGGCGCCGTGTGAGACACGCCTTAATATTTTGCTTGCCGTCCTATTATGCTCTTGGTCCATTTTATTATAATCAGCTAGTATTTTGACAATCTAGGTCAATAACCAACTGATTAGAAACAGCGAAGGGCCTCGATAAGTCATTAAAATTCGGCGACGTCAATCTGTTGGAGACGCGGGAACTCCGTGGAAACTCATAAAAGTTTTTAATGACAGCTCCCGGCGTATAAATCCTTCAAATTATAATCCTGGTTATAAATTATAGAAACAATGAGTATTGGAGTAACTGAACGCGTTTATCTTCTGAAAGAGTTATTTCCATTCGTCTGGTTGTTGATCATGCACCTACAAAAAATATTATAGTGCAATAAAGTGTTTTAATAAGTAATCCCCAACTATTTTTTGATTATTCTACTACCCTCTGTGACTCGCAGCCGCCTCCCACGTGTACACATACAATTCTGCGCAAAAAAACTAGTTTTTAAGCCTGACTGTATTATATACTTTTACCTATCTCTTGTTTCAGCAGTTAAGTCATGTCCGTGAAAAACTGCGTATGAAGTTTTTGTCGGCAGGTAGTTATAGTGTAACATAAAAAATAAATTAAATAAAAGTAAATAGACCACATCGTGGACGATGAAATTGATGATTCACGGATCTGTCAAGTGTTCTGGTGTGGGTGGTCTGGGTTGCATTTGTTGAGTTTTTTTCAAACAAAGAACCTTACAGTTTGTCATGTCTGTCTGTCCGTCCGGTTGTATTTCAAAGCTATTTTAATGCCCGAGTACGGCAAAGCAAGGGAAGGGTTATGAGTTTAACAGTCTATGTATGTGGGTATGTGGATGTTTCCCTATTGGTCCGATTTTGACAAGCGAGGTATAAATCGATTCCTCTTTAGGTATAGAGTGTCATATGCTATTTTTAAACTCGACTACGGCAAAGCAAAGGAAGGGTTATGTGTTCAAACTAAAAACCTGGTCCAATTTTGACAAGCGATAGGTATCAATCGATTCTTCTTCATCGCAAGATTGGCGTGGCATAGGCTATTTTTTACCAGACCGTAGACGGGTTTATGTTTTTGAACTTAGGTATGTCTTATTCAGACACTATTAATACCATAACATTGAAATTTCGCACATGTATAGATATTTATAACTGCTATATCGTCGTTGGTGAGCAAAGCTAGTTTGTAGATAATCGAGTTTTAAAGTTTTTATGTTCTCATAATCGGCATAACTGATAAACGCTTGTGGTTACAAAAATGGTTTCTATGTACAAAATATTGATATTTTTACCCTGCAGCTTAATAATAAATAAATTATTTAAATATTTGTAACGTTACTGAGATATGTAATAAAAAGTATGATAGTTAAATCTAGCGTTTTCAAAAAACAAAAACATGAGTTGGTTTTGCTTTAATTAATAAACTTTAGTTAGATTTCGGAGAACGTAAAGACCGAAAAACGTGCGATTACCTTGATATAAATTACTTAAGATCTGTTGGTTACTTTTACCGAACCACAGAATTGCACTTTATTCAAAGTTTTTCCTCTGCCAGAAATAACTAAGAGCAGTTAATAGCGCAGTGCTGCCCCAGTATTTGATTAAACATTAGTAAAACAATTGTCATATATTACTCAAGTACTGTTAGTTAATTTTGACAGACTGATTTTTTGCTTGACAAGTAGTTATGTACTTCTGACAGTGTTGTATTATCGGAAATACTAAAAAAAACAACTCTTATTATCATTCCATAAGGTAGATAATGGGCTTAAAAACACTGACATCATTAACTCATTTTGCCTAAAAATGACACTTAGTGACTTCTTGATCTCCAACGACGATATATGTATATCAATCAATACGTCATATGTAAAACCAGTTTTTTTTAATTTGTTTCTTTATAATAATAGGTACATGAAAAGCACAGATTTATATTTGTACCCCGTCGAGTGTCTCGTTGAATAGGTATTTTAAAAGTATAATGAAGGTTTCGATGTTATTTTATCTTGTACGAAATATTCGTCTATAAAGTGACTTTTTGCTAGAGTTGCATGTCCCCCACCCGTCTCACAAAATAAAGACATAAATAAAAATATAGGGTTCTTTAGTGCAATACGAATTATCAACTAAAATTATCTAATCTATCTTAAATTTTACTAGTTTACGATATACTTCGTACAGCTGACCAAGTTAGACCAACTTTGTTGGCATATCACGTAAAAACTATTAGACTATGCGTTGCACACGCACTTGGACGGTTTTTTAATATATACATAGTTACATTTACTTGTAACAGTGTACTCAGCCCACATAAACTATCCAAATTCTAAACTTGCTTTGAATAGCCCGCACCTGTATTCGAAAACATTAATAGCATGGCCTGACAGGCTCCGGCCTGTAGTACAACCACAGAATAAATAATAGTACAGTATAACTAAGTCCTAAAATAAATATAAGCCGCGAAACAGTCAGCAGAGTATATTTATGTTGATACGAAAGCTCAGGCTGCGAGCTCACGTGGATTTTCATTTTGTTTGAACGACAATAAAAGGTGCATCTTGGTGAAACTTAAATTTGTCGGATACGATTACGAGTATACTTGTTTGAATAAATTCTATTCAATGCTGTTTACTTAACTTTTTCTGATTTTTTATAGGGGCAGCTCTATTTCGGAGATACTCGGAGATAGTAGTTGAGTAATAAAAAATATATCTTCCTAGCTCAAAAAGTGAACGCGATGTATTTCAATGGGCTCTGTTGTTATTTTGGTTAACTATGGGTTTATCCTTACTTGACATATCGTCGTTGGTGAGCAAGAAGCCATTAAGTGCAAAAAGCTAGTTTGTAGATAATAGCGTTTTTTAAGTTTTTATGTTCTTATAATCGGCATAACTGATCAACGCTTGTGGTTACATATTTTTTTTCTATGAACCTAATATTGATATTTTTACTCTGCAGCTTAATAATAAATAAATAATTTAAATATTTGTAACGTTACTGAGATATATAAGTAAAAAGTATGATAGTTAAATCTAGCATTTTAAAAAACAAAATCTTGAGTTGTTTTTGCTTTAATTAATAAACTTTTGTTAGATTTTGGAGAACGTAAAGACCGAAAAACGTGCGATTACCTTGATATAAATTACTTAAGATATGTTGGTGTTTTTTACCGAACCACAGAATTGCATTATATTTCAAGCTTTTTCTCTGCCAGAAATAAATAAGACCAGTTAAGAGCGCATTACTGCCCCAGTATTTGATTCAACGTTAGTAAAACGTTTGTCATAAATTACTCAAGTACCGTTAGCTAATTTTGACAGACCGATTTTTTGTTTGATAAGTAGTTATGTACTTCTGACAGTGTTGTATTATTGGAAATACTAAAAAAACATCTCTTATTATCATTCCATAAGGTAGATAATGGGCTTAAAAACACTTTGACATCATTAACTCATTTTGCCTAAAACTGACACTTAGTGACTTCTTGCTCTCCAACGACGATATTTTGCATTTTCTACGCTTATGACACAATACCTGAAGAAGTATCGATTGACACCTTGCTTGTCAAAATCGGACCAATAGGGGCGACGCTATGGTGCAACATCCACATACCCACATACATTTTGCAATCAGAGACAACATTAACAATGAAGAGAGTTAAAATTAAGACTTCATTTGTTTCAAAAGGAACCACGTCAACAAGCAAACATCCAATATTTTGATTCGTCATCATGCATGGGTTGCCATCATATAGGTACTTAGGTGTAATGTATGGAGGGCAGAAGGTAAACTTCTTGCGATCCCATGAAGCGTCTTTAGTACCTCGATTGCGTAACAAAATCAACCCCTTAGGGCAGATGTAATAAAACAGCAAATATGTAAGCATTTCACGTGTATTCAGAGGGTGCTGCGACCGCGCTGGTAAAGAATCGCAGTCGTTCCTATAGTCATCCGCGCCCTAACAAGGGTCGCACATCCTTTCGTAATTGTTATCCGCAGTAGTGGGGCCTATGCGTCGATGAATTATCTTATAGAGGACACGAAACTACACAGATAAGGCGATTAAAGTCATTCTGCGAGTTTCCGACATGTATCAGGATCTGTTCATTCCATATCAAACTTTCTATAGACTTAGTAATCAAAATCTTAAGTCTCGACACATAATAAATAATAGTACAAGTGTCTCGACTGAAATTTATATCAATAATCGGATGAACTGTTCTTTAACCGGTTAATTAATAGATTAATAATTTATAATAATTAGCAAAGGAGTATTCAGCTAGCATATTGGTAAAGAAATAAAAAACGAGTAACAAAATGTTGTGTTATGATACTCCACCTCTCGCTTAATTTTTCTTCGTTATTGCCATAAACAATAAATTGAAAACTAGCTTGTGTCGAGTTAATCACGTTAATTTTCCTTCATTCGTCCCAGCTAATCTACTGTATACTGTGTTCAGAGTTGCCTAACTGGGCCGTGACCCAGAGGCGAGTTTCCCCCTAAGCCTCCGCGACTGCCAGCATCCTCTTCAATGCGTGTTTGTTTAAAAACAAAACTGAGTAAATTATGTTTTACAGTGGCTATCAAAACATTATAAATCCATGATTAATATACATGATTATCCAGTGCATTTTACACAGACATGATAATGCATCGGGATGCATAATTCCAACCGATGGGCAAAGGTCACATCACAACACACTGAATGCCTGAAGATGGACGAAGCCGACAAGGCAGACCTAGTAAGAGGTAGCGACATGACCTAGAAGCGTATCATGAGAGCTGGAACAAGGCAGCGTAGGATAGAGACTTGGGAGTGAACTTTGCCCAGCAGTGGGACAGTTTAGATTAGATACAAAAATTGATCTGCTATTTTGTTTGTGAGATTTCAACAAAAGAGAAAACAATCCCAGTAACGCTACTCTATTGTAGTTCCTCGGCGTCTTCTTCCAAACTTTGGTAGTAACGCAAACATCCAGCGCGCGCTGATGAACTCGAGGCCAGCTTTAAACCCCACTGCGGATGTTCGGATCTTCACAACTACTTGTTAATTAAACGCAGTTGGCCATCACACCCGAATATCCAAGTCATTCCAGGTGGACCCGGGTCCACTGCCGATAATGGCGGAATTTATCCGCAAATTCAGAGCCATCCAAAACTTTATAGACAACTCACGACTTCACGAACGTTAGCCATAGGGTCCAATAACGTCGAAGGGTTGGATAACGATGGCTCAAAGTTTTAATTAAACAGCAACATCTGCGGAGCTCGTTACGTTACTGACACGACAATTATTGTTATGAGTACACGAGAAAACACATTAAGAAGGTTACTATTGGGGTCATGCTGATACCTACATTCTATACAACCAACACAATGACTACGGCGCGAAATGTTTGACGAATATTATGAAGACTTTTCGCAATTTTAGATGATAACGCCGCTACTCAGTAGAGGCGAGGTCGAGGTTTCGACAGGATGGATGGACGTTATATGTGAGTGTAACAACACAATGTCGTCGTGGAGTCAGTCAGGCAAGCGGCTAGATGCGCCTTAGTTCTTCCCACTCGCTCTACATAGAGGACTAGGGAGTAGGGTGAGTCAGTGCGAATCCGAACAATTTTCCGGCACATTTCCGAGCGAGCTAACGAACGGAAACGCAGGGGACGCGCCCAATTGCCGGATAAATGCACCTCAATTACTATATTGCGGCAACATTTTTCCTCCTAATGTTCTTTTGGTTTTGACTCTTGAAATGTTATTTCGTTCAATGTTACGATGGATTTTATTACGCTTAAAAATCGGTTCTATAAATGAACACAACAGATTGTGCACATAAGTACACTGATAAATTTATTACTTATTAGGTTATATTGATTTGAATAATTGAATATTGTACCATACCGTAGGTACGATATGTTTGAGACCTGCCTTTTGAGAGATACCTCGTGTATTTATTAATCGCTATTGCAAATGTGAAAACCTTTTTGATTATTAAACTACGATTTGAAAAAATAATAAACATCTAGAAATATAATTAAACTAGCTGATGCCTGCGGCTTCACACGCGTGGTCATTTAAAATTACTCTTTGTGATATATACCAACATTTGATCAAAATTCCTTCAGCCGTCAAAAATATTTTAATCGATTGCCCGGCTTCTACTCCTCGGATTGAGATATAAAGTACCCCAGTTTTTAAGTCAAAACATAAGCTATCCAACAGTGAAAACCGCATCACAATCAGTCCAGCAGTTTTTACGTGATGCGCGAACAAACATACAGACAGACAAACAGACAGACACGAATTTTTAAAATGTTATATTCTTGTTTAGCAGCTTATTTTATGTACCCTAGACCATTTCTTTTTTAATTATCTTCTTTGTACAGACTTTTTCGTTCCTATTGCTTTATTATTAGTAAGTATAGATACAATCCGAATCCGAATAATAGCATAATTATGGTGTATATATAATTCTATTACAAATGATATTGATATTACGTTTGTATGGGCAGTTCATCCTTCGCCGACCTTGGCGTCGGCAAAGGATGAACTGTCCATACCTGTCATGAGGACTGATCTAGATACATTAAGTGGAAATGAAAAACATACCTATACACCCGTGCGAGGTCATCAACCCCCAGCACTAACAACTACTGGCTATAAAACGAGTGCAAACGTCTCATTTCTACAGTAGTTTGACTTGAAAAATACGAGAGCTATGTGAGCGCATTAGGTTCGGTCGTTACCCCGGTCTCGGCGGTCGGGGGTTCGAGTCCCGGACCTGCAGTGACTAATAGCTGCGGTGCCGTAAAATATGTCCCCCGTAAGTGGGTGACATAACAAGCAGCTGGCTTCGTGCACGCATCGTCTGACTTAGGGACTAGCGAAATGCAACTTTTCTTCTTTATTGAGCTCATATGTTATGAACCGTTTTTGAAGACGACGGCTGAATATTAATTTAAACAGATTTCAGTTGATACGTTCAACTGATGAAATATCAGTGAAAACATGTAAGTGGCCATATGTTAAATATCCTATCTACTTATTACTGTATCTAGCTGTTAGTTTTCCGAATACAACAAAATAAACATTAAATCAATAAAATAAAATATTTAAGTAAATGTTTTGGCCGCTTTTATTTAACTTGTTTCTATGTATGTTAGTTTGTTCAAGCTGAATTAGAACCACTTCCTCTTTCTTATCCTACGGTGTTGAATTTTTACATGTTTGTTCTGTTTCGATGACAATACATTTTTATGGTAAGCATGACCTGAATCGACATCCAGGATTAGATCCAGATATAGGAGCTCTTCAACGGTCAACATCATACACACGACACGGATTTTGTGAACATATTTTATTATGATAGCCGGTTATAAGTTTTACTTGTTTTTAAATGTTTTTTAAGGCTCAACTTATTTATTTATATTATATGCGCTTGTTTTGTTTAAGTTTCAAAGATGCTGCCATCATAACTACTTCTGTGGGTAATATGAACACACACCAAACTTGAAACCATTCTTTTTAAGATGTGAGTTCGAGTGTGAAACTGAAAAGTACTTGGAAATAAACATAACTTTTAACTTTTGTCCATTTCAACTGCAATGCTACTTTGGTATTTTCAATTGATTGCGTTTGCTTCGAGTTCAACTTGAAGATGGCATTTCAATAGTTATCAAAACTTCGCACAAGAACCATTTGACATCTTATTTTTTGGCATATTATTTAGCAATTTCTGTGCTAGCTGTTGGGTAACTAACTATCTATGGGCGTTGGGTAACTAATTATCTATGGGTTTATGGCCACTTCAATTTCAACCAGCAATTACCTACAAATCAATAGCCTTAGGACCAACTATGTTATCAAATTAGTATATTTTAAAAGCTTACTTCACTGTGGGCACTAAAATCGATATTGTGATTAACATTTTCTTTATGAAGAATAGAACCACAGACATGAAACTGAATTCACGAATAATCTATTCGTAAAAAAATCGAAAGAAGCCGTTATTTCATTACCTTTGAGGAAGGAAATAAAAAGCCACAATTAAGCCTAATGTCCCTTTGAAACGTTCACAGAGACAAATAAGTTGCAATAATCTGGTATAATACAGGTCGCGCGGACCCTCTCACTCATTATTCTTTCGGCGCTCGCTCTAAGTGACTCCATCGTCGCTCTCACTTCCTTCCCGGCAGGAAATCATTTCAATTTAAACCGAACGTTAAAAAAACATTCACGTTTTTCGGTGGATTTGTGTATGCTATGGCCATTGTCGTTCCGGCGCGGATCTGTTGTCGGCTGGCAGAAACGCCCTCAAACAAGTAAAAAATATTATAAAAAAGCAAAAAAACAAAACTAATAAGAGGTAAACAAGTGTTTCTTATTTACTTACATATTTTACTTTACTTTAATACTTGTAATTGCAACATTGGACTATTGTACTAACATAAGTAAAATAATCAAAAATTGAACATTTTGTGAGTAGCTTAAAAGACAATTACTACTGTTTATGTAAAAGAATTATATAGTTTTGGAATGGTCTTTTAAAGACTTTCATTTTGATACCTCACTCGATAGGATTTGGTCATTTATTGTTCCGTCGGAAATACAATATGGCATCTGTAAGCAGCCATATTAGTTTTCTTGACACTTCATATATCCTATAGGACTCTCGTGATTAAGACGAATCCAATCCGAATCGTCAGAGTTATCCTCGAATCAGAGTCAAATCCTCATTTGTCAAAATCCATTAAGCCGTTTAGGCTGTAGGACGCGCCAAAGAAACAAACAAATATACAAACATACAGCCCAAACACATAACCCGGCGCAGTCGGATAAAAACAAAACGTAATAAAGAGATTTACAAATTGATTGATTGAAAACCTATTAAAACCATAATGAGAAAAGGAACTATTCACATTAATTCACGCTAACCCAATTAGCGAAATGAATGTTATCAGTTGAAAACATTTTTACCCCCGTGCTCATTCCGGGGTTGAGTTCCGCAGGTTTGAGGAGCTCCAACTGACACTCACAGTCGTAACTTCCACTCCCACTCGAAATTTATTCCGAAAATCAATGTAGTCGCATAAATAGAAAGAATTTTAAAATAGATTAGTTTGAAAGTATAATAGTACGAGATGTCAAACTAATAATAATCTAAGTATCAAGAAGATTTAAAAGTAGGTATGTAGGTATAAGGCCGTTAAGCTACGAGTACACCATATCAAAACAGATATTTTTTCATGACTTACTCATTTTACTTAATGACTGCCAATGCAGTATTTTTAACTTGCAAACTACATTGATTATGTTATTTGACTCGACCGTATTCCAACGTTACATTTATGTTGGATAATCTACTGCAGCTGACTGTACAGATATAAGGCGTTGTAGAATGGAGTGCAAGCGAAGTTTGGTGGAGATCAGGGACGCGCGAGATATTTATGACTTCCGCTGCCTCCGGCGGCTCTCCGGGCTCAAAAGCTAATAAAACGATGACACAAAATACAAAATGTCACTGAAATTTTGTATAAACGTCGACTTAAATTTTATTATACCTAAGCACTGGAAAATGCACGATCAATACATAGTATAAAACAAAGTCGCTTCCCGATGTCTGAAACGCTTAATCTTTTACTACGCTACGGATTTTAATGTGCTTTCATCAATAGTTAGAGTGATACAAGAGGAAGTTTTATACGTATAGTTTCATATTGTTTTAAGTTCATTTGTTGAAATATGACGATAATTGTTCAAGATGATGACAGAATCAAATAAAACAAAGTCGCTTCCTGCCGTCTGTCTATCTGTAACGCTTAATCCTTTAAACTACGCAACGGATTTTAATGTGCTTTCATCAATAAATAGAGTGATTCGAGAGGAAGGTTTATACGAATAGTTTGATATTTTTTTGTGTTAATTTGTTGAAATATGACGATAATTGTTCAAGATGTCGGAAGAAATCAAGCCGACTGAGAGCTTATTGAATTTGGAACGTTAAAGTTTCTTACAAAAACTCGCATATATACGGGCATAGTAAAGAGAGTTTATTCAAAAAACGAACTGGCCACCATATACAAAAGACAAAAAAAAAGGCGCGATATACCCGTATCTCCTATAATTATGGTCTGTGGGCGCGATTGAAAAGAATGTGAAATCAAAGATGGTATTTGGTATTATTTTAACAGTTCCGTATTTTATCATTTTCAGCACAACACAAAAATGTCGTCAAACTATTATTCCCCGAAGCGGAGTGAAGGTCGAGTGTGCGAGAACTACATTTTACACCTCATTTTTTTCTAATTTACACAGGTGCTAATCCGGGGCGTGTCGCTAGTCTAGAATAATGTAAGAAGGTTAAAAAAAAAACTGTAATAAAAAGACGTAAGCTGCAAGAAGGTTTAAAAATAATCGCAGTCTACACTGCACAACAAACGTTATTTTAAACATGAAATAGCAAATGGCAGCTGCGTATTCGTGCGTGAGTGGATAATTTATGGTGTTTTGTGGTTGATACACAATTTCATCCCAAAAAACTGCATTGTTTTTGATTTTTCGTGAGAATTTGACAGATTTAACACGACTAACAAGGTTGAGAAACCTTGTTGAGATGTGGCGGCCGATCAGAATAACATGGTGTAAGTGAGTGGGTGAGGCTTGTGCGTATAGGTCGGCATATGTTGGGTGGTTCACTTTTGATTTGGCGATGTAAACTCCGTATTTTTTTAAACCTTGTTAAGCAGCTATACTTATTAGCCAAACTACGCTACAGCATTTTAGTGCATGATGAGTAAAACAATTATTAAAAAAAACCTGTCAAAACTGTTGCTATTGTGTTGTCAAATTCAAAAATAATTAATTCATCACGTAATGGTTTACACATTATTTTTGCCACATAATAAATGTTGAAATAGGGACGAAATCTGGCTTCTCATGGCGGATTTTATTTTCCAATCGAGTAACGTAAAGAATTATCGGCATCAGTGTTGAATAATTCGTGGAGGCTGGTGCGAGGCTGAGGTCGGGTGTCGAGGCGCGCCGGGTCTCACGAGCCGATATGAATTTCATACAAACCGCGGATATTACGTACAATGGGCCCAGAACAGAAGGGTGTAACGAGGATTTGATGTAGGGGTTAGAGTTTTTCTATGACTGATGATAAATGAGAATATTATTTCATGAGCCCTGCTTATTGATTAGTAAAAACATGTTATTCAATATTTGTTTATTTTCATCAGACTTAAGTATGCGTCTGCAATATTTTTAAAGTGCTAATTCTACCGAGGCGAGACGATGCCGTTACGGTGCCCGGTAACGCTCCGGCACCGTAACGCTCTTTATAGTATTCTTTTCATACCACCTGCTCGACAATGTCCAATTATATATCACGCAATCTCAACGTAAAGCAAGGCATTATTCCAAGGAATTTAAAGTTATATGAAACTCCCAACGGATATAATGTTGAATTTGGAACGTTAAAATTCATATGAAAACTCTTAGCTTATCTAAGGACATTGTAAAGAGAGTTTATTCTAAAATCCAACTGGCCACTATAAAGCAGAACACAAAAAAAGAAGGCACTATTGAAGAATGTGAAACAAAATAAGGTGTTATTTTAACAGTTCATTATTTTATCACTTTCACGTTGACACAAAAATGTCGTCGGACGATAGTGATTTGACTCCGGAGTTTATTATAAATGCTTTATTTATGTAGCCCTGGGTTTTATTGTCTCGCAGAAAGTATGAAGTAGAGTGTTCCCCTCCAGGATAAAGCCTGACTTATTATACGTGAAAAGTAACGTGATTTTTATACATTTTAAAAGGTTGAAACGGTAGTTACTCTCGTATATTAGTTGAATTATTCCAACTACAGTTTCAACCAGTACCGGTGGTCTTTTATCAAGGTCAGTGCGGCACACTCGCGAACTTGTCTCGCCTCACACTATAGTTGGAATAATGACGTAATATACGTGAATAACTCCCGTTTTGCTTTTAAAAAGCCTGGCTTACGTCACGGGCTATACAGGTATATTGGACTCCTGGTTTCACTCAGAACTCTACATGACTCCATCGCTTCGATCGGGAGTTAACTCTACAGTCCCTTGTTGCTCAGGGTCCAAAATGCCGCCCATGACGTAAGACACTGCTTTATCCCCTTGGGGCATAATCTACTATTGCCTCCTTCCATTTCAACCGTCGTCATAGCGTGGATAGTCCTTTATCCTACGCTAGGTAATTAGGTTTATTATTATACTAGCTGTACCCGCAGCTTTGCCCGCGTGGTCAGTTCATTTAAAAGTAAGTCATAGGTGTTATTCCAGGACCAAAAGTACCTACAAAGTACAATATACTACATTTGTTAAAAATTTGTTCAGCCGTCACATAGTTTTTTATAGATTGCTCGGCATCTATTCATAGCTCGCTACGCTTTGGGATTTTACGTTTTTGGTATATTGCGTCGAAAGGGTTATAAATGATCAATATTCCATGATATATTGTTTTCAAACAAAACTTGACGGTTTACTTCAGGAAATTACAGAAGCCTTAAAAAAATCAAAGAAAATGTTAAAATAATGCATTATATGTGAATGCTTATAAATATTGAGGCAAAACATTTATAGCAGCGCGTGGATTTGATCCATAATATGTGCCTCCGGGTTGCAGACCAGTCACGTTCCCGCTGTGCCACTTTGCCTCGTGAGATGCACGCCGAATTTATGGTACCGTTTTATAAACAGATGTACTATTTTTATTCCTTTCAAATTAACATAACTTTAGACTCTTATCCCGCAGGAATCCCTTTTTTTTCGTGTTAATAAGTATCATAGATTTAAACCCATAATATAAACTTTGACTGTGCCAAGTTACATCAATATCCGTCCCGTAGTTTCAGCGTGATATGTGTTCTTTTAAATAATTTTCAACCCTTTTCCTGCGGGAATCATTGTTTTTTTCGGGATATAAAATATTCTAAATGTTAATCCATAACATAAGCTATGATTGTGCCAAGCTGCATCAAAATCTGTCTGGTAGTTTCAGCGTGATGCGTGTTCAAAGAGACAGACAGACAGACAGACAGACAGACAGACAGACAGACAGACAGACAGACAGACAGACAGGCAGACAAAAAATAAAAAATAAAACTTTTTGCACTCCATATTGATTTCGAAGTTTATCTCAAATATAATTTTCAAAAAATATTGAATGTACAGATTTAGCCCAGTTACAGTTTTATTATAGTATATAGATAGAAGATAGATTATCAGAAATGTGTTTTGTTTTTCAATAAACAGGTTTAATTTCGGTTATAATTCATCAATAACTTGTGAATTGTTAAGTTACCATAACGTTCCTAAATACCACTAAGTACAAGAATGTAAATGAACCAATAAAAAAACCCGTAAAAAAACATTCAAAGATGCTGCCTAGCTTTTATTTGTTTTTATTGGAATTCATTTTTTTCCCAATTTCCGTTTGTTTTTATAGGATTTCATTTGGTCTGTAGGACTATATATGTACTGTGGTACTACTGGGGATGAATTAACTTGTTGGTCGCAATCGTTAAACTCTAAAAAAAACGCAGTTGAACTTCTGGGAAAAACTTCCATTAGTTCAACGGTTGATCTAATCAGGTGTACTAGTTGGGAATGAGCCGTTTTGAGATACTGTAAAATTTGGCGTGAAATATTCTCATCCAGCCTTCCAAATGCCGCCCACTCAAGTGGAAATTCGCTTAAAGAACTCTCTGTTCTGACGCTGTTTGCGAAAAGATACATTATGACTAAGTAGCCCAAATTATAGTATTTTACCAACAAAAATTTGGTGCAAGTTACCAGAAATATTTGAAATAACCTTTGTATTTCATAATCATTTTAAGATCTAATCTCAAGGAACATTCGAAAGGACTTATAGTAATGTAGCACGCATTGAATAAAATGGATACAAACAGTATGTCATGTAAACTTTGTGCTTAAACATTAAAGTGTTAGACCACAAACTAATTAAAAGTTTGTAAAAATACGATCGTTCCTTCCAATCTGGTCCTCCCCCCGCCCTGGCTCCGTCCACGGCGGATATTACGTACAATGTGCCCTGAGGAGGCGCGATTGTCAGTTACATTTCTTATCTGCCACGTATTGGCGCACTTACCGCTCTCCACGGTTGAATGTAAAACGTTATTGAGCCTTCAAGTCTCTGATATTGGACTTCGAACGTTGATATTCCTCGCAGCAACCCGTCCGGGAAGACGCCACTAATTTAATATTCATATCTAGATCTTAATATCGGTTTTGTTTGATAACGGTTTAACGGTGTTCTTGAGCTGGAGAGTGGAGTGCTACTTAATTTTATACACGTGTATTCTATTTTAACACAAAACTGAAATTCGTATAAATATTACCGTATCGCAGAACCGATAACCGTTGGGGTAAACGTGTTTCCCGAGGGGAGACCGCTAATTGGCAAAAGTAGTGTAGGACGCCCACCGGCTAGATGGAGCGACGATCTACGCAAGGTTGCTGTCAAAAAGTGGATGCGAAGAGCCGAAGATCAGGCCAAATAGCGCACCTTGGGAGAGGCCTATGTCCAGTAGTGAACGAACACAGGTTGATGATGATTAAACTATGAATACTTTACTTTGACTATCGATGGTGTTAAATCAAATCGATGACTGCCTAGTGCCAAACCTCAACCTCGTTTCAAATCCTAAATACTCGAACCTAGTTGCAGACGCTAGAAAAAAGATACATATATACACATGAAATCTGGTTTTAATAGTCTATTGTGTGACTTATACCTACGTTTGAAAATGGGTCGTGCACAAGCGGCTTATCTTAACGAGGCGACCAGGGCAACCCTAGCCCAGGTCTACATTCTCTATCTGAAAGTAGAATACCTGAAAAATAAACACATATTATGTTATAGTCTTTTCAGTGTATACTCGAGTCTACGAGTCTTTTACAATTTTGACAAATAGACACCTAAAGAGAGTTTGGGCTTGTGGTATCTCATCATTTGATTTTGTTTACAATTCTAAAAAAATTAAATATACTCGTACATAATAAAAAATATATTGTAGATACACAAAAGTCGCTTTCAATTATTCCATATATATACTAGCTGCACCCGCTGCTTCGCACGCGTGGTCATTTCTTTAGATTAAAAGTACCATATTGTGCTATTCCAGGACCTAAAATACCAATATACTAACATTTGATCAAATTTCTATAGCTGTCAGCAATATTTTTATCAATTGCTCGGCTCCGAATCGCCAAATTAAGTTATCAATTACATCAGTTTTTAAGTCAAACCCTAAGCTATCCTACATTGAAAACCGCACAGCAATCGGTCCAGTAGTTTTTACATGATGCACAAAAATACAGACACACAGACAGAAAGACACGAATTAAAACAAAACAAATGTTCTGTGGCTTATTTTAGGGTACCCTAGACCATTTTTTTATTTGACTTCTTTGTACAGCCTTTTTCATACCTATTACTTTATTATAAGTATATAGATGACTGTGCCAAGTTGCATCAAAATCCGTGCAGTAGTTACAGCGTGATACGTATTCTTTCAAATAACTTTCAACCCCTATCCTGCGGGAATACTTTAATTTTTCGGGATAAAAAAGTATCCAATTTCTTACCTCAAAGTATGAACTCCAATCATACCAAGTTTCAGTTGAATTCTTTGAGCAGTTTCGGCGTGGTGCGCTGTCAAGATACAGACAGACAGACGGACACACAGACAGACAGACGAAAATGAAGAAAAAAAAAACAGTTTTGGCTTCAGCACCGAACATAAAACGGACTCCAATTTTTTTTTACAAATTATCTTCAATGTGCAGTATTTAGACTCCTATCCCGCAGGAACTTTATATTTTCGGGATAAAAAAAACTATGACTGTGCCAAATTGCATTAAAATCCGTCCAGTATTTTCAGCGTGATACGTGTTCTTTTAAATACCTTTCCAGCCCTATCCTACGGGAACCCTTATATTTTTCGGGATGAAAAGTATCCAATGTCCTACCTCGAAGTATGAACTCAAATCATACCAAGTTTTATTTGAATTCATTGAGTAGTTTCGGCGTGATGCGTGTTCTTATAAAAATCTTTCAACCCCTTTCCTGCGGGAACCGTTCAACTTTTCGGGGTGAAAAGTATCCTATGTCCTACCTCGTAGTATGAACTCAAATTATGCCAAGTTTCATTTGAATTCATTCAGTAGTTTCGGCGTGATGCCTAGCCAAGATACAGACAGACAGACAGATAAAAATGAAAAAAAAATACAGTTTTGGCTTCAGTATCAAATATAGAATAATAACCTTCAATCAAAATTTACTAAATATCTTCAATATACAGAATTGGACCTGTTACAGTTTTATTATAAGTATAGGTATACTCATAATAAAGCAGTAAGAAAAAAATAGTCTGTAAAATGAAGACATTTTATTTAAAAATGTCCTCGAAGACTTAAAATGAGCTAATGAACAAATATCGCAAATAAAATATATATATAAAATTTAAATCGTGTCTTTTTCTCTGGATGTCTGGATGTTTGTTCGCTCTACTGGACCGATAGAAATGCGGTTTTCACTGTTTGATACCTGAGGATTCGACTTAAATCTGATGAACTTAGAATCTCGACGCGATGAGTAGAAGCCGAGAATTCGATAAAAATCTATTTGACGGCTGAACAAATTTTGTTCAGGCGTCAAATAGTTTTGTTAATTACATATTTTGGTATTTTGTACTTTATGAGTAAATTTATCCCCGAAAAAGACCAAGCGGGTAAGACTGCAGGCACAGCTAGTAAATCAATAAAATTCCGAGTCTTTGTCCCCGAAAACAATGAAAGCTAGAGGCGAAGCACTAATCCAACCCACATTAGGGGACGGATCAAAGGATTGGAAACACGATCACATAAAAAGCATGGCTCTCCTCTTCTATAAATAAAAAATAGCCAATCTTTTATATTGTTATGTTTTTGGCTTCGTACCGTTTCTTTATTCAGCCAATGTTCAGTCGGTGTTATTTTTAATGTATCATTTTTATTGACTACCTTATCTTCAGTAAGGTATGAGGGCTTAAAAGTTTGCCACGCCCTACCCTTTACAAAAAAGTATTGGAAACTGTAATAGCATATTACCTACATATTAAATATTTTAAGTTATGATTACATATTTTTTATTATATCAGTACACGATCGCAACAATTGGTAGAATATTTCAAAATGTAGGTATAGGTCGCGTCATGTAAAAAGAACGCTGGAAGAAAGTGCCCCTCCACTTTCTTCTTCGTGTGTTTGCGCATGGGTAAACTCGCGCACAAAAGTACTAGGCATAGGCCTAATGTTTTAAACAATTATTAATTAGCCTTTCGCTACCAAATGTTTCACCAAATAGCCAATAAATAGATAGAATTCGCCACCAAATAGACCGATAAATCGCTTAATGCGCAGCCTCACCGCCAGCGTTCTTTTTACATGACGCGACCTGTAGGCATATTAGCTAGACCTAATAGGTATCATTCAAAGAAATATAAAAAAAAACGATATCTTGTCACATACCAGCTTTCCACAAAAATAGAAGTATACGAGTATATAGTTATTACACACAGTATTACTCTGTTATTAAAGATTAAAGAAATGAATGCAATTATTCACTGAAAACTTTCCTAAACTCGAAGCCAAATTCTAATCGGATTAACTTTACCCAAAACTTTATAATTAATGATCCGCTAATCTTCTCTAAGACTGACATGAGGGTGGAAGTCTGCCCTTGTTAAATCTGACTTTTAAATCTTTTTAAACCATGTTTCTTAATTTTAAATCTAACCTATTAACCGCTAAATGTTTCTACAGAGAAAGAATTATCGAGGTTATTTTATAATCCACAGCAAATGATTCCGGTACTTCCCTAAACAATGAAAGTGAGATTCGATATTTTTCTGACATATAATAGAAATTTGACGACAGCAAACTGTATTTAGAGCACAATAGGCAGCTACTGAAACTCGGGATATAAGCAAGTAGCACGGACAGCTACTGAAGGTAGTTCGACGGTTGAGGAAGGTAGGCAGGAGATAGCTGAAGCGGTGTATTCTTGGCTGCAAGGCAGAAGCTGAAGCGTAAATAATAAGTGACTTATTTAACAACAAGTAGAAAAGATACGCGATCGGTATTCGAGAAAATAAAACATGGTATTTTTGTTGACAAGACAGTAAAAAAAAACTGCAAGTGCACAAACATGCGCCGCTTATAACTGAATAGGTATAGCTGTTGTTGAATGGAAAGGACAAATACAGCTTTGGTATCTTTCACCTGTTTTTTCTAGCCGGCACATCATCAAATGCATTGTTAACCACACCCAATTCATTCTCTTTTTTATACTGTTTAGCTTTCATTTTTAGGGTTCCGTATGTTCGAATGAAAAAAGGAACTCTTAGGCTCATGAGTCTATCAAAGACAATTTTCTCCGAATCTACTAGACGGATTAGGTTTAAATTTGTACACATATAAATTTCTGTGAACGGGCGTGTAAACATAAATAGATGAATTTTGAATATTTGGGGCAAATAAAAAAAAAAAAAAAAATACAATCTGTACCGTGTGACATATCAAATGTTGTGAGGATCCTTTTTTATTTTTATTTTATAATAGTTCATTAAATAGTAATATAAGAAAATAGATGGAAATTACCATTTCCCATTTCTTTCTTTATCTCTGAAACAACGGAGACTCAAATTTTGAAAAATATGCTTATATCTATCCTTATTAGTTCTACTAGCTGTACCCGCGGCATCGCATGCGTGTTTTTTTTCTTTAGGTTCAAAGTACCATAATGTGCTATTCCAGGACCAATATACCAACATTTGAACAAAATTTATTCAGCCGTCAAAATACTTTATCAATCGCTCGGCTTCTAACTCACCGGATTAAGATACCAATTACACCAGATTTAAATCAAATCCTAAGCTATCTAACAATGAAAACCGCATCGCAATCGGTTCAGTAGTTTTTACGTGATGCGTGAACAAACAAAAATACAGAAAAACAGAAAGAAAGAAAAGATTAGCAAAAAAATAATGTTCAATAACTTTTTTAAGCACCCAAGAGCATTTTTTTCATTTGAATTCATTTAGTAGTTGGGTGCGATGCGCGGTCAAGATACGGACAAACAGATAGACAATATTAAAAAGTAAAACTGTTTGGCTTCAGTATCGAACATAGAGAACCATCCAAAAAATATTTTTATTACTTTATTATTAACATAACTTTGGACCCATATTCCGCAGAAACCCTTTACTTTTTCGGGATAAAACGTGTCCTCAATTTTAACCCATCATATAACTTAACACAGTGCCAAGTTGCATCAAAACCTGTCCATTACTTTCATCGTGGTACGTGTTCTTTTAAATAAGTTTCAACTCCTAATAACCCATAAATTTTTCGATATGTAAAGTATCCTATGTCCTACCTCGTAGTACGAACTCAAATCATACCAAGTTGTATTTTGAATACATACAAAAATGAAAAAACATGCAGTTTAGGCTTCATAATCGAATATAGAGTAATTTCCAAAAAAAAAACACAATATCTTTAATGTACAGAATTTAGACCCATATCCCACAGGAACCCTTTATTTATTGGGGACAAAATGTATCCATAATTTTCACCTTATAAACTATGTCTGTGTCAAGTTGCATCAACATCCGTCCAATAGTTTGAGCGTGCTAAGTGTTCTTTTAAATAATTTTCCACCCCTATCCTGCAGGAACACTTTTCGGGATGAAAAGTATCTAATGTCCTACCTCAAAGTGTGAACTCAAATTTAATTTGAATTCATTAAGTATTTTCGGCGTGGTGCGCTGCCAAGGTACAGACAGACAGACGGACAGACAGACAGACAGACAGAAAAAACTAAAAAAATACAGTGTTAGCTTTAGTATTGAATAAAGAACGGCCTCCAAAAAAAATTGCATAATATCTTCAATTTACAGAATTTTGGACATTATCCTGAAGGAACACTTTATTTTTCGGGATAAAAAGTATCCTCAATTTTTACCCATTATATTATTATTATTATTATTATAGATTTGGGACAAATCCACACCAATTACCTAGCCCCATACTAGGATACCCTGCACTATGGGTACTAGACAACAGATAAACATACATAGATACGAATATTAGATCCGTGACTCGGAAACAATGGTATGTGGATTTCAGCGTGATACGTGTTCTTTTAAATAACTTTCAACGCTTATCCTGCAGGAACCCTTTAAATTTTCGGGATGGTAAGTATCCTATGTCCTACCTGAAAGTATGAACTCAAATCATACCAAATTTCATTTGAATTCATTGAGTATTTTCGGCGTGATGCACTTCCAAGGTACAGACAGACAGACGGACAGTCATACAGAAAGACAAAAATTATAAAAATACAGTTTTGGCTTTAGTATTGAATATTGAACAGCCCTCAAAAAAAAAAAAAAAAAACTTTAATTTACAGAATTTGGGACATTATCCCGCAGGAACTCTTTATTTTTTCGGGATAAAAAGTATTCTCAATTTTAACCCATCATATAAACTATGACTGTGCCAAGTTGCATCAAAATCCCTCCAGTAGTTTCAGAGTGGTAAGTGTTTTTTGAAATAACTTTCAACCCCAATCCTGCGAGAACCCTTTCATTTTTCGGGATGAAAAGTAGCCTATGTCCTACCTCGTAGTATGAACTCAAATCATACCAAGTTTCATTTAAATTCATTCAGTAGTTTCGGCGTGATGCCTAGCTAAGATACAGACAGACAGACAGACAGACAGACAGACAAAATGAAAAAAAAAAAAAGTTTTGGCTTCAGTATCGGATCTAGAGAAGTCCCAAAAAAAAATTTCTAAATATCTTCAATGTACAGAATTGGACCCGTTACAGTTTTATTATAAGTATATATATATAGATTAACTAGTTCTTTACATAAGGAAAGAACAATTTATACAGGAAAATCTAAAAGAAGTCTGTCTTAAAATTACATGGTAAATATCTCAATATAGTGAGATATTCACCGTACGCAACCCTCTCCATGCGAGTTCAGCTCGCACCTGTCCGGTTTGTATGAATATAGGTGGACTGCGTGGCCGGTAGGTATCTCGCGCCCGCCCTCGCCGCGGGCCCGCGGGCGCCTTCGCAAGTGTTTGAGATAACAACTGCCACGACAAGTGCCCTCGCAACTTGCGCTGCCAACTCTCCGCAAATGCACCTCGCGCACTGTTGTCTTTGGAGGAGAACGTCTCGAGTCTTGAGAAGGTTATGTGTGAAATGCGCGCTTTGTTGCGCTTTTAGCAGCTTGCCAAGGTAACTGTAGGTGATTGAAATATCTATTATGCTGTTAAATGAGTAGGTTCTTGATACCTGTATTTGTCTATAAAAGTATAGGTAATTTATAAATTTCAGGAAAGTAGAAAATCCTGAAGGAATTAGAAATTCCGATAAAAATTTATAATCGGAAATTCTAATTCTAACTAATCATTATTATATCTTAACAAACTTTTTTGTGAAATTAGATTTGCTTAATTTTGTATTCACGCTATTTTTCTACTTTGCCGCTGAAATCTGGTTAATGATTGAAATTAAAGTCTTCAGCTTTTTAAGTACTTTTAGGTTCTCCTAATGCACGTTGTTTTAAAGTACATAATTAAAAAAAAAAAAATAGTAAAAATAAATACTCTATAGTCATATATCGATTTGAAAATGCTTTACGAGTTAAAATACCATACATGATTGAAGCCCGAAAAATATGAAAGAGGCGCATATAGTACATACATCTACTTGCATGAGTCAACACAGTAGGTACAATCAATATAATACATATATACTGCTGTTTCCAGAATTTGTTATCTATACATCTCAATAGTTATCTATACTTTCACTAAAATCATCATCATTTACTATGATGTTATTACCCAATGAGATTTTATTACCTATGAATTTTCAATATGAATGCTCCGTTCAAACCAACCACGCGATAAAATTATCCGCCAAGCGTATTTACATACCACGAACCAATAATAGGTAAGTTCTAACACTGAGCGAAGTTTGGAAATCTTTCGAGAATTTCGTAGTTGCTCCACTCGTCGGAAGAGCACGTATTCTCAAGCGGTGTAGTTTTGGAGTCGAGATAACAGCTGCAAGGGGCTGCAAGAGGCTGCGAGGGCCTGCGCTGCAGGAGACTGCAGGGGAGAATGGCCCTCGAGCAACGCCTTGCTCTCAAAACACTCAAATTATCCAAACTCACAATTCTTCGTCGGGACATAACGAACGAAGTATTACAAAAGCGGAAGATTCATTTCTTTGCTTCGTTGTATTTCAACTTGAAATGAAACCATTGATACTTAGGTACTGCGCCGTTTGTTAAGTTCGAGTTTATTTAACGTTAGAGTTAGTAAGTATATTACACGACTGCTCAAAAAAAGGAATGTAATGTTATTAGGATTCATGTACGTATGTATTTATGTGAGTTTCTTTGTTCCACTATAACTTTTAAATGCCCGAACAATAAGTACATCATCCCGAGTGAAATAGGCCATATTTATTCTTTAAAAGTTAGTGGTTTTTGGCAGGGTAGTCGTTTTTTCTCTTACTTTGATGATGTGCTTGTTTTAAAATCTGTTGAAGCCCTAAGGATTTTAACATTTGATTTTTACATTGTGTCGTACTATTATTTATTTTGTGATTAGACGTGAAACCTAATAATATAGACTAGACTATACGAGAACCGTAAATACACAAACTGTTTTTATTAAAGGTATAATTTTCATTTGAACGAATGGCAATAGAGGTCTTTGTTCGGCCTCGTTAGCGGGCTTCAAAGCCAAAGCACAAAGGGCACTGTTCACAGGTACTACACTACCAACCCTTTATTGTTCTTTATCTCTTCACCCCTACTTCAGAGTTGTACGTGTGTAGTTTAAACATTAATTCACTTTACCCACGCGTAGATTGGCGGAGAGATGGCTGGAGTTTGTTTCGAAGTCACCGTATTCTGTGAATATGGTGTTTTGATATCTGAGTACGATATTCACTGATCTGCAAGAAAGAATCTCTAAAAGATTGCACCCACTGAAACACGCAGTCTCTTTGGATCTGTACATTTTGACACCTTTGAGTTGTATCAAAATACACTCACGAGGTATTAAACCGGGTCATCCCCTAAAAAATCTGATACTTATTTCTACAGAATAAATAATGATAAATAATAATATTTTGCATTCAATCATGAAGATTTTCCTATTAAAGAAAAAATGCATGCCGAGACACCGATTAAAAACTCTTATTTATCTTCCACGGTTTTCCCCGTAGCTTGCTTTCATTACATAAACAAAATCACGATAAACTTTATTCAACCCTATCTTTGATATCTAAACTTTGAACTGATTTTTCAATGACATTATGGTTTTACTTTTTTTTATCTCTGATTATGCAATCGTTTGACCACAATCTCATCTGATGAAAAGCGATGATGTGGATGAAGTTGAAAATGGAAGGGAAAAAGTAATTTTAGAGGTGACATTTTAAGCTTTATGTGGCTAGGTATACCTAAAAAATATATTTTTTTAGAGGGAGGGAGGTATCATAACTATAAAATACACTTTATAAACGATTTATATATTATTCATAACATCACATAAGGTCCATCTAAATCCTTCAAGTCTGCCCGAAACCACACGAACAAATTGGAGCCAAGTAGGAGGAACTATAGTAGTCTCTTTTTTATGACGCTCAGGTTATACTTAGTTCAACAGGCCAAATAGGTAACAAACAGGGCTACAAAACTTAATACTCGTACTTATATGTGTAAGTAAAAATAACTGAACGTGAACTCACAGAATCTGCGATGAACTGAGTAGTTATTGAAGTTCTCTCATTAAAAGTTGCAAAGAAAAACCATTGCTTATACATTAAGTTGTGAAAACGATTTCACGGTGTACCAATGTGTAGGTAACCTATAGAATAACTAAAGATTATTTTACGAGGTTTGAATTTTGCTCAAAGACAAATGGAAAAGGAATTAAAAATGGACATATATATAACGCGAAAAACTTGGCTAGGAACAATTAGGTATTCCGACCAAAACCATTTTGTTAGTTTACGCGTCAATGTCACGAACGATTCCGCCCGCATACGGACACAAAGCTTTACCAGAGCTTTTAACAAGAGCTCAGGTAATTACAAAAGAAAGAACAGATTGGGAAGGTAGAAAGCGGAACTGCAATCATATTTATATATATCCTATAGGTATACTCATAAATCGTATTAATCTTGTTATCCTATTCTGCCAACACGATTAATTTTAATATCGTCCGTCTGGTAATAAATGAAGTTCATCAAACGCGTTTATATCGGCGTTTGTTGATGAATATTGAACGGTCTCAGCGGGCTCCCACTTAGGGACTATCTACGTTCAGCAGAAGTGTTTATTATATTCTAAGGCTATTATTTTCAGAGGTTCGCTCACTCACAGATAGATTCGTAAGTATCAGCGTGCGTTGAATGGTTATGGGACTTGAACAATTTATTAGCCCGGTAATTACCTGTCTTGAGACGAGGACAGATACTGGCTGTTTGTTCCGAGGAAACAGACGGTAAGAATCGCCTCTGTAGCTGTAAAGAATTTCTTCTAAGATCGTTTGTTACAAGATTTCATCGCCGTTGTCTGAATCATTTTATTTCATAAATGTATTTGTGTACAAAGTTTTTGTTGGGGTTATGCCACTACTTTTAAGAGTAGATATTCATTCGCTTTCTTTTTTTTTGGTGCAATCTATTTTCCGATTAAATTAACTTCTAATTTTATTTTTAGGCTCCGCAAACTATTTTCTTTCTCCGAACCCACCATCTGACTTATAAATCAGAGAAGTGTGAAGCCACTGTCGTAAACAGGCCAATCAGAGCTTAAAGTTTAAAAAATGGATACACTATTATCGAGCGGAAAACTTCGTATGATCGATGCAGAACTCCATATATTAGAACTGAAAGTTCATGCAAAACGTCTAAAAATGCTTAAAAAACGATTAGCGCCATCTATCTTCTATCTTTATAAGTGTGTGTGTATGTTTGCTATTCCTTCACGCTCAAACGCCTCAACGGATTTTGATGAAATTTGATACTAGAATAGCTTATATTCTGGATTAGCACATAGGCTACTTTTCATCATCATCATCATCATCCATCATCATAATCCACGCAGGTGAAACCGCGGGGCAAAGCTAGTTAGCAATAAAATTATGGTCCTTACATGGTCCTTACAAAATCTGACTAAAGAGTTCATATCCAGTCTGAATATGAAGTCATATTCAGTTTTTTTATGCTGCTAGTAATAAAGTTTGATTAATAATTTTATATAATGTTTGTAATGCTAATAAACAGTAAAAACTGATACCTAATCAAAAGGTAATCAAGTTCAGGCCGGATTCGCCAAAACGAACAGCCTGTGCTGCTATCTTGGACCAGGAAAACAAGGTGTGAGGCAGAAAAGAGAAGGCGATACAAATTGTAGTAGTGTGAAAAGGATGTCTGAAGTCCGTAATCCCAACTACGCCAGACTAAGGAAATGAAAGCCAACCGAACCCAAATTCATTAATGTTATCGTGTTTGCCATCCTCGCTTGCATTGGAACGGGAATTACAGATTTAACTCAAACGCACCGACTTGTGGAATCTATACTTATTCTATTCTATACTTTAGTATCTTTATCATTATAAAGCAGTAATTAACAAAATGTCTGAACAACGAAGATACTTTTTTAAAGTGTTCTTGGGTTCTGAGAACCCTAGAACACTCTTAGCATAAGCTACTAAACAAGAAAATAACTTTTTTTTAAATGGTGTCTGTCTCTCTGTCTGCCTGTCTATATATTCGCACATCACGTAAATACTACTGGACCGATTGAAATGAGGTTTTAACTGCTGTAGAGCCTACATTTTGACTTAAAAATTGGTGTATTTTATATCTCTACCCGTTAAGTAGAAGCCGTTAAAAACTATTTGGGGGCTCAAATGATTTTGATGAAATGTACCTAGTAGTATATTGTACTTTATAGGTACTTTCGGTACTGGACAAAATAGTAACATAGAATACTTTTAACCGCGAAGCAACGGGCACAGCTAGTTTGAATAAGATTGTACAAATTAGACATACGGAAGTCTCCATTCTAATGAACTTCATTTCGTTCTACATGTAATGATGTAGAACGTTGGATATTTCGTTATTTACCTATATACAAAAGCAAGCATTCATAACACTTTACTCAATTCCACTCCAGGGTACCTACCGGTTCTTTTTTCTAGTGTATGTACTCTCTGTATTAAATCTAAAAATAATTAATGAAAAAGGTCACAAAGCAAGGTTATTTAAATCTATGAATAAACGCGCCACCAGTTTCTTTCCAAGTGAATAAAGGAAAATGTCTAAATCACTTACGAAGAAAAATAATTCCCAAGCGAAATAACTCTTCTCGAACGTTCCGGAATGCTCACGGAATCTTTGCGGAAACCAATTAATTCTCGATTAAAATAACAAGAGACCACAGTACGGGTAGGCCGCCTAATTTTAGGTTAGGCAAAACCTATTACCTACCGGTGCAAGGAGTTCTTATTTTAGGTACCTATTTAATAGAAGTTGACGGGTTAGTTAATAAACTCATTTGGGCCGAGCTAATTACTAACACTGATGAAATCTAAATGTAGTGGTTAGCTTTATTGGTAATTATGTTAGTCTCGGTTGAATTATGGTTTAAGTAATGTGTGAAAATTATCATGTCCTACAATTTACGAGGCACTTAATTCAAAATGAGAATCCGATTTTTCAAATCATCAACAAGACATAAGTTCGAAAACTAAAACCCAACTAAGGTTGGGTAAAAATAGCCTATAATATTCTTGCGATGAAGACAAATCGATTGAATACTTCACTTGTCAAAATCGGACCAATGGGGGCGACGCTATGGTGGAATATCCACATTTATACATACATTTATAAACTCTTTGACACATACATAGTACTAATTGCCCTTCCCTTGCATCGCCGTACTCGCCTAAAAAGTAATGAATGTGAATGAATACACATAATTATGGATGTGCATTGGAAATTTATATTAATTATTGCAGAAACTAAGTACTTATGCGAATTTAAATTCTGTAAACAATTTACGTTGTTTTATAACTTACTAGCTGATACCCGTGGCTTCGCAGGCTTGGTCATTTCTCGATGTTAAAAGTACTCTATTTCTATTCCAGCACCTAAAATACTAATATACCAACACAGAATTCCTTAAGACGTCAAAAATATTTTTATCGATTGCTTGTCTCCTACTCATTGGTTTGAGATACCAACCCAGTTACCCCAGTTTTTAAGTCAAACCCTAAGATATCCAACAGTGAAAACCGCATCGCAATCGGCCCAATAGTTTTTACTTGATGTGCGAACAAACATACAGACAAACAAAAAACAGACAGACAAATTTAAAAAAAAAACTCTGTTTGTAGCTTATTTTAAGTTCCCTAGTTTTTTTTAATTTTCTTCTTTTTACAGTCTATTTCGTTCCTATTGCTTTTTTGTAAGTACATATAGATAAATAGTGATTGATTGGGTTTTTAGGGATTTGTTTGAAGCTTACCATGTGCATTCTGCTTCCGGCCATCCGTTGAAGAACCCTGTAGGACGGTTGCTTGATAAACATCGTTCTTTGAGCCGCGTTTCATGTTACAGGTCGCGTCATGTAAAAATAACGCTGGAAGAAAGTGGAAGGGGTGTGTTTGCGCATGGTTACACTCGCGCACAAAAGTACTAGGCCTATATTGTTTTAAATAATTATTAATTAGCCTTTCGCTACCAAATGGGCCACCAAATAGATAGAATTAGCCACCAAAATAGACCGATATATCACCTAATGCGCAGCCTCACCGCCAGCTTTCTTTTTACATGACGCGACCTGTATCATGGTTTATCCATAGTTTGTAGATAAACCGATTTAGATACTTGACGTAGTTTCCGGTTGAGTTCGTTTGCTAGCAAAATATAGTTTCATTGAGACAGTTCACAGTGGCAACAACAATGTATACCTCCAGAAAAATATAGGTAGTTTGATCATCTCCAGTCATAAAAGTAGGTATATAGAGGCTTTTCTCGTGATAGAACTCCAATTTCTGGACACAAAGATCCCGATATTGAAAGAGATTCATTTAACAGGTCTAATATCATCTACTCAAATGGGCTCACAGTTTACGTTCTGACAGGTAATATCAGATATGATGTATATCTGGCTCTGTATGAAGGCGTCTATATTGGAGCTATCTCCACAATGATTGTAATTACTTACCGCGCCTGCGTCATACGTCAGATCATATGGATGTGAAGAGGTGAACAATTAGGTAACCCAGACATTTGCTTTAGGGTTGCCACTTCTAAGTGTAACTACTCTCCTAACTATATAATGTGAGAACCAGGAAACGTTTCCAGTACTTCATCCTATGCACATGTATGAGTGGATTTGCCATTCCTGTGTTGACCTTTTTAATATTTCTGTATTGGGACTTAATTAAATTAATTGACATAATTTAATGATTAGGATGTGAATGCAGCTTTCGCTTTTTTATATATTTAGACAGTGTCTTATACAACGTCCTAATAACTTACCAATAATATAAAGTATTGGAGGTCTAGTGATAAGCTGCATCGTTTCTAAGTTCTTAAAACAATGGAGAACACCAATTATTTAAAATATTACATTAAAATATACCCACTTTTTTGAGATTGAGTCAAGATTAAGTACTCAAGAGTCAAGATTACGCGCGTAGTGATGTATTATTAATACATAATTTTGCTTTTAAAAGGCTGATAGAAGATCCTCCTATGTGGGCCCCCAAAATAGTAACCCTTTATTATAATTATCAAATATAAACTTTAAAAGCAAAATTATGTATTAAACACTACGCGCGTTGATTATTTCTTAGAAGTTTCACAGTCAGTTGGAGAAATGACTGGCAACGTGACGTCACGCAGCAAGCGTGTGTTAGGTTATAACTTATTGATATGTGTAATCTATCTAGTACCAGCCATTTTTATAACAATGTAAGAGCTGACGATATTTAGTTGTGGTACTGGACGAGATAATACAACTTGGTACTTACGTTTTACGTATTAAACAATGTAATGAATATTCTCACTGAATCACCTCACCACTAAAGATATTATAATGTATTTATAAAATATTGCACTTCAAGACAAAAGTGACTACCGATTGAATCTTTTTGTAAATAATTATGTAATTTCTTAGATCTATGGCGAGTTTGTAATCTGTGATAATAACAAATTATGTTTATGAACAAAAACTGATCTGGTTCCACAACTTATTAAGTAATAGCTTACAATTGATAATTATAGATTTATATAATGGTGTTTAAAATGCTTAGTACTGCAGTTATCCTTTAATTTTAAGTAAAATTACGGAGTCATTGTATTATAACTCTCAAACATCTGTATTTATATTTCCGTTCAAATTAGAATGATTTAAAATCATGTAAACTTACGATATTGATAGAAATGCTTAAAACTAAGTACTTACCCGATTAATATTAACGTATTATCACTTAATCAGCTCTGTACATTTAAACCTATAATTGTAGTAAAAATACAACTTCTCCCGCTAAAAATTGTAATTTGTGAGAATAATATAGAATACTGTTCTGACTTTAAATATTTGTTAACATTCTGAAAAATATGTATTTAAACGTCATAATTATTTAAATGATTAACAATGTGTAAACAATACCGAGTTAACAATTATTAAATAGTTTCAATGTAATAAAATATGTACATTTCCGTCACTTCGGCTCCATCTGCAGGCTCATTCCTGCTAGTGCAAAGACTACGTGACTTTGGCGGGTAGAATCTCTTTAAAAAAGCAGCCTCTGGGCTGAGCAGCTCTCTGTTCGTTTTCTGTCGTCGTTGCATCAACAAGACACCAAAAGTTAAGTACAATTAATATTACCTACACTGTTATTCTGCTACTCTGTTTATTTGCCCCATATTTACTGTGTATAACTGTGTATTTTGCAAATAGATATTGTCGGTTCTATGGTTTTTTCCATATTGGTTATTATAACCAATGTGACTGTGTTAGAAATGATTAGGATCACTTTGTTCATGGTAAATGCTTTTATTTTGTGCCTGGTGTAACTATGGTGATTGTAAAACGATAATAAAGTGTCATTATGACCTAGTATCACATAGAGGTTGTTAGTATGTTAGGTATTTAGTGTATGATACCTATGTTAATGATAATTGTAAAACTGATGATGAAAAAATATATTCGCCCCGTAGTTTCTTGCCAGTTCTTCTATGGTGGTGTATTCCGAATCTGGTGGTAGAATCAATAAAAAATATAACAATTCTATTTCCTTGTTTCTATGAATAATCCTTAGATCCTCCCCTTTTTAGTACACATTAGGTAGGTACTAAACTGCTCAGTAATTTTCAAGCTTTTATTAAATATTCCTTAGGTTATTTATTCTGTAGCTGTAGCTACTAGGTACTACAGATACCAGCTATAGGATAAAGCAATTGCTTTTATTATTAGGTGCAGATAAGTTTTATTTCCTATTCGACAAACCTGACCAACCGAGGGCTAACATTACAAAACTTAGGTTTTGATAATCTTAACAGTACGTATAATTATCATATATATGTTTATAAATCTCACACGTGCGTAATCTCAGAAATTCAAACATAACGCAGTAATAACTTTCGTAATACAGCACGTATTGACGAGAAATAAAATCTAGTGTAATGTACTTAATCTTGACTCAATCTCAAAAAACTAGGTATATTTAGTACATACCTAGTTTTTTAGTTATATTTGATTATTATAATAAAGGGTTACTATTTTGAGGGCCCACATAGGAGGATCTGCCATCAGCCTTTTTATAGACATTTGAATAAAAATTATACAATATTTATTTTTATTATTCATTTTTGATAGCAACACCAAAATCTAATAAATTAATCTAATAAACGTGAAGCGCGGGCAATGTATACTGTTGTACAGCGTATTGCAGAGAGTGCGTCTGGTGAATGGCAGAGTGACGTCACTGTGATCATGCGAAAAGTGCACTTTGATTTCAATTATCTCAGCCATTTTTTAAGATAGAAAAAATCGATTGTCAGGTCTATTTGTATTTAAAATTTTATTTTAATCGTTGACTACCCTAGTTGACAGGACCATCGAAATAGTTTGTTAAGTTCAGTTCAGTCATTTGAGATATCTGCACTTGTAATAGACAAAGCTTCACCGTTCAAGAAACGACAAGGATTCTATACCGTCTATACTCAGGTACTATAACTATCTACTCAACTTATCTATCAGTCTGTCTAGATTCTAGTTCATCGAACATGACATGAAATAGACAAGTTTTAATTCATATTAAAACTTGTCTATTTCATGTCATGTCATAAAAAAACAATAATCCTTCTTCATAGAAGGATTATTGTTTTTTTAAAAGAAGGAATTTTAGACGCAATTTCCCGTGAAGCAAATACGACTTTATCTATAAAATTTTAAACTGTTTAGCTTTCAGGACTGAAAATAGCTTGGTTAAAATCAATTTTTGTGTTATAAATAGTTTATTAAATCTGAATAATACTGAATAATCAGGCTACCAGAGCGGCTTTTATGGAAATGGGGAAAATGCGTACCACCTTTTACAGACGCATATTTACTCTTGTGAAATTTAGATGTTCTTAACTTTTTTTTTGTGAGAGCAAAGTTATTAAGATAACCACGCATAATTTCACAAAAATCTGTCACTATGACCCAAGGAAAAAACAAAATCAAGCAATTAGCCTAAAAGTTTAATATTATTTTAGCATTAAATAATGAAAATATGATATAAAATTTTATATTTAGATATTAATACATATAAATATACAACAGTTAAATTATACTTCAAATTAAACAAACAACCAATCTTTTTTTCATGTTTTTTTTTAATTTTTATAAGATCTTATATCCTAGAAGAATACTACAAAATATGTACCTTAGTAGCACCAATGTGATTGTTATTATTTTGTATTCTACTCTGAAAAACTTGAAAAAACTTAACTTATACTTTACGACACCAGAAAACAATCTTATAAAAATAATGGTATCGGTATATTTTTGGTAGGTAATGAAAGTTAATCACCGTCTTCTGCTGAGAAATGCGTAAACACAAAAAGATTTTATAAATAAATTTAAAACCATACATAAAAAAAGGCTGATGATCACTGTATTTGGGGGAAATGCAGCATACAGACGCAATATCCCCGAAACAGTAGACGCATTTACCACAAAATTCATAACCTAACTTTGAAATTATCAATTATAATTTCTCTAAAACATAGTTATATATTTAAACGGGACTTAATCGCGCTGAAAACAGCGTGATTAAGTCCCGTTTAAATATATAACTATATGTTCGAATCACGAAAGTTTAAATGTTACATTTCTCTAAAACCAGCAAGCACCACTTGAACGAAAGGACATTTCGTTTGGATGACGTACAGCGCCCTTTATTTAACGTTTCTTAATGTAGGTAATTAATTTAGTGAAAATAATTATGAGCAGATGGCTGAAGTTGTTATATTTTGATCATTTTTTGAGTAATTTTAAAAAAAACGCAATAGCTCCATAGACACCAATACCCCTTTTTAAAACCTTTGACCTTAATTAAAAGTGGGAAGATTACCTAGGCACTAGCTTCTCGGGCGTCAACCGTACAAATTACTGGCAACGCACACTATGGCTTTCTATGGCTTTCTATGGCCTCTAAATCGGAGTGCTCTGCGTCTCTATACTTTGTTGTTGATGCACATGAAGCACGATGGTGGGAATACAGCTGTGTTTGAATTTAGTCCAGTTTTTGTTTACGTGATATTAAAGCTTGCTGATATTTCCCCCTTTAACTAGATCAGTGATAAAATCCCCTTAGAATCATTCCGAAAGTAGCATTAGCAACATCCAGTGCACGGTTCTTTAGAAACCATCTACTTACAACGGTATTTTTCACAGGCAAAATACCGTTTTCAATTTACTCCCACTGCATCCTTTATCGTCGACGGATATAAACTGACTTACCTAACGTATATAAGATCTCAGCTCGAACGGAATTTCACACACCTTCTCTACATTTTATGCAAATTGAATATTTATCCTGGCATCATGTTTACCTAGTTATTAGCCTTCGCATTACCACAGTACATAGGACTATATAAAGTACTGTGGCATTACCTAAGTCAAGTAGGATTTGTTATTGAGTCGCTTGGAATGGTAAGATGTGACATTAGATTTTCTGTATTTTTTTTCACGTTCTTACTTACATAACTTTTTTTTTAATAAGGATTAAAACACAAAATGTTATATGATATCAATTTACTAATACTCGCAATCAGGAACAACTCGTTTGACCGTTCACCTTAACTTAAGAAAAGCGAAGACGTTTGCGTTTCTTGGACACCACTCCGTCAGAACCAGTCACTACCTATCGTCAAAATATCTGGAAATATGTCCTGCCCACCGCCATTAGCGTCCAGCAATAAGACATCCAATATCTTGACTTGATATAGTAGAGATACCAGTCCAGCGCAATCGTGAAGAAAATCTCAAATGTATGGACTTAGAAAAACTCAATGCAAAGCAAGGAATTTATATACTAACGTAACGATTTAGACACAACCAACACACAACACAACATCATATTAGGTGTTCTGTGACAACAGTGAAGTTCATTTGTTTTCAGGTGCCAATGACGGACCAAAAAGAGTGAACTAAAGAGTCCATCTTGATAATAATTACTCTTTGGTCCAATCTCTTTGTTTTTTTTTGTATCCTTCTTGCACATTACAGTCATTCTTACATTTCAAGATGTCATTTTTTTAAATTTTTCAGTGAAGTTTAAAATTTTATGCTAAACTGGTTCCGCTATGACCCTTTAAAACTGTTTATTTTACCACGTTACCACGTTTTTATTTAGTTACTTTCTTGTTTGTCTGTCTATCTGTGGTTCCGGGTAAATTGTCCGGGTTTTGTAATCTACATTTTGTTGTTTGTTAAGTTTATACTTTTTGAATAATCAACACATAAACAAAAAAGGTTTAAAGACGTCTATAAAAGTGCCACCATCGAGAACTGTGATTCATGAAAAACAAATGAAAACCAAAATTAAAGGATGTTTTTATGACACGCTTTCCCACTAATCAGACCCGGTAAGCATTAATAATTTTGATATTGAGTGACACTTCTCATCAACGACGATAAATGATAATTTAGATAATTTACATTTTGTATTACTTACGTAATTTTATCTAAATACTAGGGATGCGATGTAAGGACCAATAATTTATTTCCAAATTAATTAACGACGCATAATACATGATCATCATATTTATTTCCAGATGCAGAAAATGACGTTCTAGCATACATTCCTTTAAACACTAGTCGATATACATTAATAAGTGTGTGTTGTGCGTGAGAAAGAATATTTACATCGCAAGGTCTCAGTTCAGAGAGAAGCACTAGTAGGTAAGCCTACATAAATCTAAAAGATCAATTTTCTTATTTAAATATTGTAAAAAAGTAATTTAAATAAAATTGAAATTTAGAAGTGTTTTAATGTTACATGGCATCACATTTACCTGTTGTCAAATAAGCCCAACGTTGCTGCATTGTGGGAAAACAACGTTGGGCTTATTGGAGCCGATTTTGATCAGTATAAAGCCTCGATAAGGGCGTACGTCTTGCCAACTCTATTTTTTACTTTACCGTAGGCTCCTTCAACTTTTACGCTAGATTTGAAGTGCCTTTGAAAAAAAAACTTCAGCTTTGAAACATAGAAAAACCGCGTCTAAATCGGTCCATTCGTTTGGGAGCTACGACGCCACAGACACACACGCACACACACTAACACACATACACACTCACGCACACAAAACAAACAACACACACACACACACACACACACACACACACACACACACACATACATACAGTGGCACAGTAAACACCCTAAACTTATAACAACCGTCTCTTTGTTCGGTGGTTAATAATAAATAAATCTATCAGTTATGGTACTGTCCTCATCTTCTACCTCTTCCCGAACGGCTGGACCTATTTTAATGAAATTAATTACATATACTGAGAGATAGAGGTGAGTGAGTATCATACATTTAACTTGGCTACGTCTAAGCTATTCCTCACAAATCATAATATTACGGGTTAAAGTATGAAATTGCCGTATCATACTGAAAATTTAAAACTTTTTTTTTGTGGGATAAAGTATATTTATTTTATCAAAGTAAAAATATATAAGTATATAAGGATTTACCCTCTTTGTCTATACATGTCTGCCATCTAATCGGAAAATCATTTAAACCTTTGCGATAGGACTCTGGGCACCTGGACTCCACAAAATATATGAAGGCCTTTTGTACTGCTTCCCGGGAAGTAGTAGTTCCACTTGCGATTATCGTAAAGAATCAATTTTTCGTCACACGACACAATTCGGTCCAAAGTCCCTTCATTTCTGTACCGGTTTAACAAGGTAAGGCAAGCTTCAACGCGCGCTGCTCTCTGCAGATCAGTTAAATAATGTGGCAACCATATTTCAAGTTTTTTAATTTTACCGATTTGCTGCAAATTTGTCAATATTGTGGGTATGCTACTGTCGCTAATTCCTTGGTAGTTTGATATAGATCGGCTTCCACCATCACCATCAATTCATCAGAATTTATCGTTATATACCTTAGTGGCTGGTTTTCTCGTAGTTCATTCTTAAAGTCGAAGTTTCCACTACAAAAACGATTAAACCAAGAATGCACGGTGTGTTTGTTAAACGTGTCCTCTCCAAACACAGCATTGACATTACGAGCAGTTTCTGCTGTGTTAGTCTGACGTTAGAACTCGTATTCGAAAATTACTCTGATTTTTGCTGTATCCATCTTCACGTTAAAATGTAAAAACAATTATTGAAAGTCGAACAATCCAATTCCATGTAATTTTTAATTTTAGAAAGTTATAGTTTACGTGTGAAAAAGGTTTCACTATGAAATCTGACACATGCATGCATCCATGCAGGTTTAATATTAATTCAAAGTGGCCAGTGCGGTAAAACGGCAATTTCATACTTAAGCCCCTATTATATTCAGGCCTTAACTTATTACCCCAATATCATGATCATCAATACCGCGATAACATGGCGCATATTGCCACAGTTAAGGGGCGAAGCTAGTACTTACTTATCATTATTAAGAAGTGAAAAAAGTTACAAATTAAACCGATTTTCAAAGTACAGTTTTTTTTTAAAAATATACATTATTTCACAAATTCCCGCCTGTGTTTCGTTTCTCTCACACAATAGAGCGAGGAGGAAACACTGACAGATAGAAAAGACACCGCGCTCTTTAAGTGCGTTCACGAAATAACCAGTATACTTAGAGCCGTATTTTCACAATTCACGCCGTACCCTGACATATTCTGAAATATGTTTCTATAATTTTTATGGCAGAAAATGTTCTTAGGTAGTATTATGTGCAATTAATCAATTGTTTCTTTTGTTATGACAAAAATACCAAGAATATGATAAAATACCATACATAATTTCATAGCATAAAAAAACCTGCGATTTCAGTTTTACTTAGTGAAAAATACCCTAATGTGGCATCACTTGCATGTTTTATTGATATCGTTAAAAACCAAAAACTTGTGCAAACAGCACTATTCAACCAGTTAGGTTGATACTGTTGGTACAAAGGCTAACGTCTGACCTTTAATTTTAGTACGTCGTTTGCATTGCTGCCAATTTTCTTCCAAATTGATTTAATTGGCTAGTATCGAAGGTCCTGTCTCTTAAAACGTAGTGATTATATTCTCTTTGGGATCTTCGGGTGACTCACATTTTGTGCACCGGTCAGCGTCCATGTCTTGGCAGCATGTTACATCATTAGGCAGGATATAGTCACTGCCAGCGCTACACCTGCCTATAACAATTGCAGTGCCACACATTTGCATTGCAAAATCTTTCGTGGCACTGCATTGGGCTCGTCACCAGTCATTGGTCTCTACAAACCTCGCCTATCGCGTGATCCGTTTAAAAAATAAAACACAATAGATTTCCGTAAACAAAACATTAAGTTAAGGCTCATATTAGGTTAAAAACTGTTTCAAAATGGAACATGTAATGTTTGCACACTACCACGGAACGTATACGTGTACTGTGACACTACTGCTTGGTGGCTGAAAATCTTGCTTTTTAAGGTGTTGGACATCCCCCATCTGATCATGCAGATGAGACCACAATCCTAGTTATCCTTACCATTGTATATTTCATAACAAAAATATACAAAAATTCAAGCTGTTGGCGCTGAAACCAAATCTGAAACGGTGCAGGTACCTAATGTTATAATGATAACAGACACTTTATTGAACCAAGAAACAAGTAAGCATTGGATATTCCCTAATAATAAAAATATTCAAACGGTGGTCTTATCATAATATAGCAATCTCTATCAGTCAACCTTTGTATAGGCGTAAATTAAGATATGAATAATTACCATAAATAAAAAACGTGGACTATAAATAAAATAATATAATAATATGGACATATCCTAGAAAGTAAAAAAAAGTAGTTAAGTATGTGAACCTTGACAGGGGAGAGGATAGATATTTGTGCCTTTTGTTTGGGGTAGGTAGGTTCTTAGAGTCTGGGTCCGTGGGACGCATCATTACAGTAGCGGGATATGGCATTTGTTTGGGGTAGGTAGGTTCTTAGAGTCTGGGTCCGTGGGACGCATCATTACAGTAGCGGGATATGGCATTTGTTTGGGGTAGGTAGGTTCTTAGAGTCTGGATCCGTGGGACGCATCATTACAGTAGCGGGATATGGCATTTGTTTGGGGTAGGTAGGTTCTTAGAGTCTGGGTCCGTGGGACGCATCATTACAGTAGCGGGATATGGCATTTGTTTGGGGTAGGTAGGTTCTTAGAGTCTCGGTCCGTGGGACGCATCATTACAGTAGCGGGATATGGCATTTGTTTGGGGTAGGTAGGTTCTTAGAGTCTGGATCCGTGGGACGCATCATTACAGTAGCGGGATATGGCATTTGTTTGGGGTAGGTAGGTTCTTAGAGTCTGGGTCCGTGGGACGCATCATTACAGTAGCGGGATATGGCATTTGTTTGGGGTAGGTAGGTTCTTAGAGTCTGGGTCCGTGGGACGCATCATTACAGTAGCGGGATATGGCATTTGTTTGGGGTAGGTAGGTTCTTAGAGTCTGGGTCCGTGGGACGCATCATTACAGTAGCGGGATATGGCATTTGTTTGGGGTAGGTAGGTTCTTAGAGTCTGGGTCCGTGGGACGCATCATTACAGTAGCGGGATATGGCATTTGGCATAAACGTTTGGCGAATGCAACATATAATTAGTAATAATATTATGTGATATTATGTGACCTCTTCTTTAGTTAATCGGTCAGCATTCTCCCCTATATACCCTAGAGTCGTACAGATTTTTATTTTGTATACCTATTAGTTGTACTAAATAAACAAGGTAAGGTGTCAAGTATGTAGTCACAGAACCTTTCAATTGAGCCTCTTCTCTATTTCCCGGGAAAATTACAATACAAGCTATTATTTCATATTTTTCAAGTACAACTTGGTGTGTGGGTGCCCCACGACTGTAGGCGTATACCTACCTGTAAACACACAAGTGAACTTATATTTCCTTTGTTCTCGACGAGCTCACAAATATTGTAGAAAGGTTGACATTATTTGATCGCCAAGTCTGAATGAAATTTAGGTAACTTTATTTCGCTATGTGACTGTCGTTTTGTAAGTTATTTTATTTTATAGTTTTGCTCCAGACGTGCTGGGTATGGACGTATTTCTACCTACTGTCCCTAATAATAGAACTACTAAGGCTCCACAACTATCACCAATTCTTATCCCTTCCATCAAAGCTTGATACAGCATTATACACAACACAAGCGCGGTTAAGTGCAGATTCCGAAGGGTTGGAGCTATAACAGTGCCCATTTGCATATTTTGCTTCGGTACACGACCACGACACGACACTTTGGGACCTGAACCCTAGAATGACTGGGTATCTGAGCTGAGTCTAATGCTGGGGTAATATTAATCTCTGTGTTGAACATGCGTCAACTTGTGTTAGCTTAGGATAATAAATCCGAGCTAATCAGTAACTCTGGATAAAATGTATAATTTATCAAGGTCAGGAAGAATCATTTATTGCTTGAATGTACGTACGTACGGCCAAATTATAATTATCATAGAAAAGTAAGTAGGTCGATAATATGATATTGATGTTTTATATTAATTTAAATAATAGGGCGCACATATAATGTAACTGGAGGACATATTTTGTCTTCAATCCTGGTAAGAAAGTTTTTATTAGTGTGCGGCAAATTATTAGGTACCTACCTACACTTTATTGCAGACCATTAGATTTATACATACGAGTATAATAAAGCAGTAAGAACCAAAATATATGTTCAATGAACATAATTTAAAAAAAATGGTCTTGGTTACTTAAAATTAGCAACTGAATAAGTTTTTTTTTAAATCGTGTATTTGTCAGTCTGTATGTTTGTTGGCGTAAAAGCTAGTGGACCGATTGCGATGCGGTTTTTACTGCTGGATAGTTTAGAGTTTACGGCTCTACGGCTGAACGCATGTAGTATATTATACTTTATAGGTACTTTTGGTCCTGGAATAACACGTATGGCGACTTTTAAATGGAATGACCACGCGAGCAAAAGGTACAGCTTGTAAATTAATAAACTAGATGATCCCCGTGGCTTTGCCCGCCTGTAAACTTTGACACCCCCGTTCACTCCATTAAAGTATAAATTTTCAAAATTCCTTCCTTAGTTCTTCCCCACTACCAAAGGAAGCTACCCTGAAGATGTCACGTCTTTATACTTCTGGTTTAGGCTGTGCGATGACAATGTTTGGACAGTTTACCTACGAGTATAGGGATAGTGGCGCCGCGCTCGCCTCTATAACGCCCTTTTAAAGTTCTTTCTGTCGAAACAATTACCTAAATAGAGTTAAGTACCTACACAAATTAAAACGGGAGAAAGATTTTAGCGAACATTAACCTCCTTAGTCCGCATGCGGGGGCACGAGACACGACACTAAGGCACTAAGGTTGTATGCGCACTCCGAATCTTCTTATAATGCGACATGTAATACTATTATTTCTGGCAAATATCCACATTTCCTCCACTGCATTTGCGTTTGGAGTGCGATCTCGCTGTAACAAAGGCGGGCGGCACGATTTATGAATTAACTTTGTAAGCTTTGAGGGCGGATTGTAGGAAACTTGACTCGGTCCTCGAGTTGACATTAACCCCTTACTTCCCCAGTTTTTCCTTTGCGGAATATTTTATGAAATGTTTCATAAATTTCATAAAAGTTCCTCAGCTCCGACAAATTTAAAGATCAGCATAATATTAAAGTACAGAAGATACAAATAAATTGGTCATACATGTTGAGCTATCAATGATATACGTACATTAACTATACAGATTAGAGTTGCCGCGAATACTCGCTATTATTCGGTATTCGGCATTATTCGACATTTTTTTGATATTCGTCGAATACCGAATAATAGCTAGTATTATTCGGCATTCGGCGAATAGTCTAAAATAAACTTTTAACGAACAAAAAAACGAATGAGTTAAAAATAATCAATTTTTATTATTTTCCTTAATAAAACAATACACAGTATTAATTATTATTTGTAATAATATGTGCCTGTGCCTATCATATTAATGAAATGAAATTAGTTAGGCTTTTTAATTAGTATTTAAAATCCAACAGAGGCAGATTGTGGTGCAAAAAAACTATTTTTTCTGCACGTTCGGGAGCAAGTCGGTTTCGCTTTTCCTCGTAAACTAAACCTGCCTCGGAAAATAGTCTTTCTGAATAAACAGAGCTTGCTGGTGTGATTAAGTATTGTTTAGCAAGCTTACTTAAAGTAGGAAATCTATTCTTATTGGTACTCAAAGCCCACCATTCATATGGGTTTATTTTTCTGTCAGCCTTTGCTAATGCGATGTAGTGGGTGATTTCTTCAGCATTGGCATTCTTGGGTTGCTCTTCTGTAGGCTGCTCTATAGTATATAGATAGCTCTATAGATGATTCTTCAAAACATGCCCAAAATAGTTTATGAGTTTTGAATCGACATGCTCACTTTCATTGTCTAAACGAGACGTTTTGGATGCCGTTTCTGGATCCGAATCATCATTTTCGTCATCTAAATAAAGCCTAAGACCTTCTCTGAGCGCAGCTCTACGGATCCATTCAGCTTGGGTAGCGTCAAAGTAAAAGTCCTTGTAGCGGGGGTCTAAAAATGTCGACAAGTAATATGTCTTCCTGAAGCATAGATCGTCCAAGTTAAAACGGGCTTGCATATTTTCTATTAACGCCTTTCTAAAATCATCAACGTGTGCAGTTTGTTGAATCAGCGCATCTTTCATTAGGTATCTGGTTAATGAAACAGTGCTAGGTATCTCAGCTGATATAGGTGCATATGTGGAAATCGTGTTTTTTTTATCTCTTCGAAAGGTTTTAAGAGCTTTAACTGATGTTCTATAACCTCCCACTGATCACTGGTCAAATTTTCAAAATTCACGCTCCTTGATTCTGAAATATACACTGAAATTGCTCTTTTTTGCTCAAATAGACGCTCCAGTAGGTAATATGTTGAGTTCCAGCGAGTTTGAATATCTTGAATCAGTTTATGCTTAGGAAGTCCGAGCTCAGATTGAATACTTTCAAGTTTTGTATATCCTGAATGATTAAAATGTGTCACTATGCGGCGGGCACTAGTAAGAATTTCTTTTATTGGAAAACTGTTATCTAATGCATTATTTATCACCAGCTGGAGAGTATGTATGAAGCAACGCTCTGAAGGAAGTAGAGTTTCCTTAACTTCTTTAACCATATTCGCCCCATTATCGTGAACAATCGCTTGAATTTTAGAGATGGGTATGTCCCCATTCGTTACACACTGTAACAGTTCTCTTTTGATATTTTCTGATGTGTGTGATTCAGGAAAATGAGCCATGTTTAGAACGGCATGATTCAGTTTAAAGTTTTCTTATATCCACTGTCCTGTTAAACTCAGAAATGCAGCATTATTTACAGAAGAAGTTCAAAGATCGGTAGTGCTATAGCTTCAGCCCTTTCTAACTCGTTTTTTAGTTTTCTAACCACTCTCTCATACATGTCTGGAATTATTTTCTCGTTGAAATATGTCCTGCCAGGAATAGTGTATTGTGGCAAAGCATTATTAATAAGACGTTTAAAGCCCACATGATGATCGACGATGGAAAGTGGCTCGTTGTCAATAGCGATCATTTCACCAATCAAGTAGTGATATTTTTTTGCTCGGCTATCGTTGATGTCCCAGAGCTTTTCTTTTTCAAGTAGTTGTTGCAGTGACGGTTGCACCAAAGGCTGAATGGGCAACTGGGTGGATGAGGAAGTACTTGGAGATGATTCTGCGGGAGCATTATGTTGAGCATGACTACTTGAGCTTCCATAAATTTTACCATACTCATCTGGGTGTTTGAATTTCAAATGATTCTGCAAAGCCGTTGTTCCTGCTTATTTTGCTGCTCTACTTATTTTTACACCTCATAAATTACATTTTGCACTGTTTTCTTCCTCTTCAAAATGTAGCCAAACATGAGTTTTTTTCCTGGGTTTGGCATGATTGTTCTTCTTTTTAAGTAACACTTTAACTAATTAAGTATTCAAGTCTTTCATTCAATAGCAATTTTCAAATAAGTATAGAAAGAAAAAATAAAAAACGTCAACCGATGTCGAAAATCAAATTATAAATGCGTGTCGCCTACCCTAAACACAAGCGTATTGATTAAGCGGGAAATCCCCTACAATAGTAAACGCTGGGTAATACAAAACGGGGTATTCCCCGTAAAATATGTACAAGAAAAGGGTTGCCAGCATTTAAAAATTAAAATACTACATATATATGTAGATATGTATAACATGAAACAGATTTCTTTAACTTTATTGTTTTCTTTTCTCACAACCTTAGAAGAAATTAGAAATATTTTTAATGTGCCTTATTTATGTCGAATAGTAATGTTGAGTTATTCCACTATTCGCCAAAGTGAATGGCGATTAATCGGTATTCGACTATTCGCTATAACAACTATTCGCGGCAACTCTAATACAGACCTATGGTAGACCTATACAAACTAGATAGCTACAGTTCTGTATAAATGCCTATACAGGAGTAAGCTTTGATTATCTAAATCTGATCACACTGTTCCATTGATTCAAATACCACATAATTTCATATTCAAAACACAACTGAATTGACTAATCGATCACAATATGTTCTTTCAGTTTGCAAATGTTTTATATTTTAAAATGTACATAAGTACTTACCTAAATTCAATGTATCTTAAGATTTTTCGCTGCATGTTGTCCTATGGATCAAAGGTACAACGAGCAATTAGCTAAGTAATTACAAACTATACAATTTCTCTAGAATTCCGTTGTAGGTAAGTACCTATTACAAGTCAAGTTTAGATTGTTTGTACTTTTGAAGCTAACAAACAATATAAGAGAACAATATATGTTTCCGTCAGCACTGCACAGACTACTTTAATCTAACTAATAATACGTACAAACCGTAATATAGGTAGGTATATACTATTATGTGATGTACATATATCAGACAAATATTTCGAGGGTAGGTACTACAATAATATGGAATCAACGATATGGACGGACGGACGACGCTCCGAATGAATGTTTCGTTGAGTGACGTAACTGCCGGCCGACATTTTGTCGCTGCGCTGCCTGTCGTCTGCCGCACCGCCCGCACCCCGCCTCGTCGTCGCACAGCAGTCGTCCACGCGCGGTGCAACCGCAGCTATACCACAGAATATATAATAGTACAATAAGCTATACTACGACGTAGTATTATTATTTATTCTGTGGCTTATATTACATACCCACTAATATTGTAGTAGTAGGTAACATAAGCGGTGTGGCGCCATCTAGTAACAGTAGTTTAACTTTTTTTTTCTCATAGTTATTGATCTGATTACAGGTTGGAATATTTCAACCACACCCGGAGGTAAAGTACTCTAAATACTGGAGATAGCAAATTTTACTCAAAGGAAACATTCCTTTATTTAAAAAAAAAAACATATCTGCATTCAAAGATTAATTTATTCCAACCTGTATAATAAGAGTACTTACCTATACACAAAAGGTATACATTTTTATGCTTATGAGTAGTTAATAGTAGTTTATCAAACAGTTACATAATGATGGTTATTAAAACACGAGAGGAGTTTAAAAAACGAGCCGTAGACGAGCACTGCTACTTAAAATCCAGTTCACAGCGAATTCACGCGCATACGGTGTAACACACGCAGCCATAGTTATTAAATGGCCAAAACACTCTTTGTACGGAGCCAAACTGGTGCTATTATGGGAAAAATACTTATTATAACATTGTTTAGTTAAAAAAAAGTGTTATAATGTAAATGTAATGTTCTGTGATGTAGATACCCATTTGGTCGGTTAGGTTGTGTGTTTTTAATTGAAACTATGTATGTCCCCCACACTATAGGAATTGAGAGAGGTCACTGATTTGGCGACATAAATGCCATACAGCAAACACATTATCTGCCTATTGGTGTATCCTTTTTTTTAAAGCTTTTATTTAATTTGCAATATATGTATGTATGTATGTTTAGGTCAAATCTTGCAAGCTGAATTAGAACCACTTCCACTTATCCCACAGAGACAAATTTTTGCTTGTTGGTTCAGTTCTGATGAGAATGCATTTTAATGGTATCCTTTGGAAGTTATATGAATGAGATTTAAGATTTGTATCGTAATTACTTGTGCTAAATGTGGAAAATATAAAATAATGGCAGGGCGGTCGCACTCCGCAACAAGTACAAATAAATTCAAGGACCCAATATTCGGGTCCGTTCAGTCGAGTGTCAAGCGTGCGCTCGATGAGTCGCGCGCCTTGTACTTAGCGATAGAGCACCTACTTACGTAAAGTTATGGATAAACTTTATTCGTGTTTTAATTATGAGTACCAAGAAGAAAGCTAGAAAGTACTGCATAGCATTCGGCTGTTTGAATAGTGATAGAAATGACGAATTGTCATTCTTTACGTTTCCAAAGGATATTGAAAGGTAATAAATTGTAATAACTATAATAGGTCCTAGTTATGTAGTTAGATATTGATATTTTTTTATTACGTAGGTTCCTATAGTTTTATGTTATTTCATTTGTGTTCCATACCGAAGTTACGCATATTTAAGGTTTTTCCGCGCAGATATAAAGTCGTTTATTAAATCGATCAACGTAATTTTATAATGATTATTGATTATAGTAGGTATTGTTGATCGGAAAATGAATTACTGTGCTGACTTAGTAAGTAGCCTACAACTAATTAGGAATTTATATAATATATGTCTCGTATAATACCTACCTACTTTTAATACCTTTTATTACGTAGGTAGCAATTTATTTTTCACTCATTAAAAAGCATGGAATTCAGACAGGCACCTTTATTCATCAAAATGCAATACCTATAGGATATAATCATAATCAACCAACGACACGTAGGTAGGTATCTCACTAAAGTTATCGGCGGTCTGAAAACAGGATAGGTAGGTAGTAAAAATGAGGTAGTCGGTCTATTCTGATAAGAATGTCATTGTATGTAATAGAACTATTTTAATTTATAACAATAAGTAATAACATAATACATTATTACTTATTTATTCTGTTACAATATCTAAGTCATAACATATCACAGAATAATTAGTAATACAACCCTACCGAGCGAAAAAGGGACAGAGCGATTCTGAAACGGTTAGAGCAATGGAAGTTCTCTCGTTTTTTTTATAGCCCGTACTAATTTTCATCATGACATGCAACTGCATTTTTTTTAAAGGTTTTTATATTAACTTATTTTCTTGTAGGTACAGACAACTTTATAAATTCGACAAAACTGTAACATATCCAAAGTGGGTATTAACTATGGTGATCAAACTTTAATCTGTTTTTTTTATATACTTAGTCAGAGAAAAAGGCTGTGGATTTATAATTAAAACAAACCAGTATTATAAAACAGGGATATCCTTTATTCTCAAGTTGAATTAACAGTTAGGTACGTACATACTTAATATCCGTGAAGCGAAACGTCACTATTTCTCTTACATATTCTATAATTAAATACTAAGTTATGTACATGTATAAAATTCACTACGTAAAACTCACTTTGATAAAAATTTCTTTACCTGCATAGTTTATTTTCAATCACTAAAACTTTAGTCTAGCACTGACTTTAGATGAAAGATTCCAATTAATAGTACCTACGTCTATTATTCATCCGATCATCGAATTGACCTGTAAGAAAAAATATTTGTAAATGAACCATCATTCTATTAACACTTTAACAGCTATAATCGCGAACATATTTGGCTAATAAGCTGATCACGGTAACGACTCGTTTTTTTGTATTGATACCGTTTATTTTGAAATCATTTCATCTTCATTTCAGCCTTTAGAAGTCCACTGCTGAACATAGGCCTCCCGCAAAGAGTGCCTTGACGAGTGATCTTGTGCCACCTCCATCCACCGACTTCCTGCGATGGCCACAATGTCGTCGGTCCATTGTGTGGGGGTCTTCCTACACTTCGCTTGATTGTTCGTAGTCGCCATTCGAGAACCTTTATTCCCCAGTGGTTGTCAGTTCTGCGAACTGTATGGCTTTCTAATTGCCACTTCAACTTGCAAACTCTGAGAGCTATGTCGGTGACCTTGATTCGTCTACGGATTTCCTCGTTTCGGATTCTACGAGTATCACGTAGTGAAACACCAAACGTCTCCATTGCACGCTGCGCGACTTTGAGCTTGTGTATGAGACCATAATAGTTAGCGACCACGTCTCTTTGCCATATCCCATCCCCAGTTGGATTCGTTGGTTCACCTCTTTGTCGAAGTTGGATCTACCCAGTTGGATCGTCTGACCTAAGTAGACATAGTGATCAACAGCTTCGATAATATCTTTCCAATCATAAATTTGAAATCAAGTTGAGTTAATATCGTGATCGTATCGGATCGTGTAGCTGAGTGTTTGAGCTACAAATCCATACCAATATATAAGTGAAAAGTTGTCTGTTTGTTTCTTTGTTTGTTTGGGGAGCTTTCACGCGATAATGGCTGGACGGATTTTGATGAAAATTAAAATGGAGATAGTTTATATATACCCTGGAATAAAACATAGGATACTCTTTATCCCGGAAAATTGAAAGTTTCCACGGGAAAACTGGAAAATGTTGATTACTCACTGTAAAGAACGGTTGCCATCACAGAATGGTCTGTGTTTGCCATGGAAACGAAATAACAAGTCTGTCAAAAAACATCAAGAGCACGAAGTCGCGGGCGGGAAAACTAGTACATCATAATTATGCAATTCATTATCGTCAAGTGCGAGGAACAAGACGGCTTGCAAATGCACTTTATCAGTTTTTTGTTCAGTGACCAGCGAACTGTTCGCGTACTATGTAAGTTTTATTCTTTTAGCGAAACATGTCGTTAATTTTAAAGAAGAAATACATTAATAATATCAAAAAGATTTTAATTTATCATCCTAAAAGTACCTAAAAAACCTAATAAAAAATAATGGTCGTACCTATTTCAGTGTTTTTTCTGTAACCTTGGCAATAAATTACAAATATCGACAGCCGCGGCGGCGTACCTACCGTAGGATGCGAGGTTTAAAGTGCACTGCGGTCAGAGTATTAATGATTAACCCCCTTACTTATAAAAAGTTATGCAATGGTTATGCAATGATTAAGAATTCCGCGCAGTACAATATTGTACTGCGCAGTTTTACTAATCATTACTTAATCATTGCATAACTTTTTATAAGTAAGGGGGTAAAAGCGCTGCCTAAGCATAAGCATTATATATGTATTCAATAATAACACTTGTTTCAGTCCAGAAGGCTCTAACTTTGTTGTGAACAATATCTAGGATGTAAAATCCTAAACGCCTGAACTTGCAGCTGAATATTATATATCTGAATAAACTTTCTTTCGCGATCAACTGTGTTTCTCGATAGTTTTATCTTGGGAGTCTTCAAGACACGAGTAAATAGGTTACTTCTTAGTGAGCGTGTACTATCATAGAACGCATCATCGGGATACTTACTAGTAAATAGGTTACTTCTTAGTGAGCGTGTACTATCATAGAACGCATCATCGGGATACTTACTAGTAAATAGGTTACTTCTTAGTGAGCGTGTACTATCATAGAACGCATCATCGGGATACTTACTAGTAAATAGGTTACTTCTTAGTGAGCGTGTACTATCATAGAACGCATCATCGGGATACTTACTAGTAAGTAGGTTACTTCTTAGTGAGCGTGTACTATCATAGAACGCATCATCGGGATACTTACTAGTAAATAGGTTACTTCTTAGTGAGCGTGTACTATCATAGAACGCATCATCGGGATACTTACTAGTAAATAGGTTACTTCTTAGTGAGCGTGTACTATCATAGAACGCATCATCGGGATACTTACTAGTAAAACTGAAACCTATAGATTATAAAAAAGCAGAGTGTAAAATGATAACTTCTCTTGGATTAAAATTAATCAATACGTGTCTGGAAGACTCGGGACTTGACGTGTTTCTTTTTTTTGACTACCTACTTATTAAATTATTATTATTATTATTTATAATTACTTATTATTAAACGTTTTATTGTACTTTGTACACTAAATAATTGTTCGTTTAATGATATGATTGCAAGGTACTTTAAATGTACTTATTATTAGTCTGTCGAAATTGTACACTATTTTTTTATTTATTTTTTGCCATTTTAACGTGTATCTTTTATTGTTATGAATAAATGGATATGACTAAAAGCTCAAACCCGTTACATCTTCATAGCAAACTAACACGTAACATAATGGGTATTATTAGGCATTCTGTGGTAATGGATTGGCACCAGTGTTCAATAAACGTCAAATCCTCACCAGTGTCTGTAGAGTAAACAATTGAAGAGCGCCAGCGCGCCGACGTGTGACGTCGACCGGCGCAACCCTGGAACAATGAGCGACATCCGAACATGTTATACACTGAACTAATTCCACATTGAGCTATTCCTACAGTAACCAAACTGAAATAGTGTGCATGATAGTTAGATAGATAGATAGATAGATAGATAGATAGATAGATAGATAGATAGATAGATAGATAGATAGATAGATAGATAGATTAACTCTTTATTGGACACCACAACAAGAAGTACAACAAGAAATTATATCTAAAAATAAGTATAACAATGAGTGTCACAAGGGGCGGTCAAAGCGATAAGACCGCCCGCCGATAGTTGTTTTATTTTTTCTTCAAATAAACTCTTTGATATTTTACTAGTTGAACCCGCGGCTTTGCCCGCGTAGTCAATTCTCTGGGTTTAAAGTTTCTATGTGTTATTCCATGACGAAATGTTCAAAGTATAATTTTATTTACACACTTCATCAAAAAATAGTTTAGCTGTCAAATAGGTTTTTATTGATTGCTCGGCTTCTACTCACCGTGTTGAGATACCAAGTACACCAATTTTAGAGCCAAACAATAAGCTATACAAAAGTGAAAACTGCACCAAAATCGGTACAGTAATTTTAGCGCGATGCACAAACAGACAGACACGATTAAAATAAAGTTATTTTATTTTTCTGTAGTAGCTTCTTTAAAGTCCCCTAAATCATTTATTTATTATCTCCTTTGTACAGACTTTTGGTTGCTAACAATTTATTGATAGCATTCGTTAAGACATATCAGGGTTTCTTAGGTAGCCTGACAAACTCTGACACTTGCGGTCGGCACTACCTAACTCGACATACATAGCGATCTTAAGAAAAATGGTATCAAAGATACACTCAATACCTATACCGATTCCATCTGTATGCTGTCATATAAATATTACGATCATATAATCTATGCTCAAGGCACAGGGACATAACACGATACCGGAAAATGAACTCAATTTATCTCCTCGCCTGCATTTTATATCTAATTTATATGGAAATTAGATAACATTGATTATTGAGAATAGAAGCTAAAATTACTCCTTGCAATTGTATTATGAAAACAATGAAGACGCTTAAACAGAATTAACAGTCGCGAATGTGAATCGACGAGGCGGCGAGTTCTATTGAGAGCACGGAATGAATATTCAGCCTCATGATCTAACGAGTGCTGTTGTTTGCAGGCCTTGTATGGTACTTTTAGTATCAAAATGTAAATTCATACTCAAAGTGTAACAAAGCGCCTATATATAGTTGTTATCTCCATTAGTCCTAAATCTTGCTAACTGGCCCGATTAAACTTAAGCCAGACTCAAACGCCGTCTAAGCCGACGTAACCGCAAATAGCAGCTTTTGTTGTCAGATATATCCAAGAAATCGTAATGTGAATGGTTGCAGACCTCTTGTTGATATTAGTCGATGGTAGTCTGTACGATCCATCGTCATTCATCACCTACATCATACATTTACTATTGCTAAATCAACCAGGAGCCGGTGGCTAAATAAGAAAGTATATTGTCAGTGGTTTGTGCCATCGAGCAGCACTTTTTATTTTCAGTGCAGATATTGTGACAGAGCCCAAAGACGGGGACCCAGCTTCGTCCTCGTTCTTTTATAAATATACAATACACATCATTATTACAAGCAGTGATAACTAGCAAAAAAGAGTATCAAGTTGCTAGTAGCGAACTGGATGCATGTACTCTAGATAACCTTTTCGTTTTGAGGATTCAAATAGGTACACATTGGCTTTAGCCGTGTGTTTGCAAGCGCGTGCATAATCCTAACACAACAACGCTTTGTACGGGCAAACGTGTGTTTCAGTATTATTTCTTCTAATGTAAGCTTATTCAAAAGGATCTTTTCACTTCTCTTTCTAGTAAAGATCTTGTTTATGCTTGGTGTAGGCAACATAAAACTGCATTTTATGATCTAGCGCATAAAAGTTTTTTACCTCTCTATTTATCTATGATCTCGGACCCAAGGTTATTGTAGCATGTAGAAAGTATAAAAGAAATTGTCCGGAAAGTAATCCTCGTCTTTTTTTATCAGTATTTAATTGTTTGGTTATTTAAAATATCATTGTACCATTTCCTCGCAAGCGAAGTGAAAACCAGAAAAAAATAAGGCTTTTCAACCTCTACTGCAATATCTGCCTTCGCCAACGGCTTGGGCGGATAAATATCTAGGATAAAATGGCTTGTTTTATGTGTACAATCTACGTTAAATAGTTAACGTAAATGCAGCTTATATATTCCGTAGTTTTACGGTACCATTTCAACAAGTTCCTTTCTAAAAACTTGAGAAAATAAGGTCTAATATAAATATTTACCCTCGTATAGATACTCTCGTAGATGTGTTTGGTTTTGGCTTTGATGTTTATTCCTAAAGAACCCTTTCTTTATGAGCAAATGTTGGGATCCCTTCGTAAATATCATTTTATAGTTCAAGAGGCGGGACCCTGAATGTATATGAAGGCATCTTACTTTGCATAGACAGGTTTTCGTACTACCTATTGGATTTAGGGGTTGGTATTTAGGGGGTGGTGGTTGTTTGTAAGTACAATAAGTACTTATAATAAAGAAGTAAGTAACAAAAAGTTTTGTGAAGATAATAAAAAATTGGTAAGTATAGGGTACTTAAAATAGCCTAAAGAACAAGAATATTTCATTTTTTAAATGGTGTTTGTCTGTTCGCGCATCACGTAAAAACTACTAGACCGATTGTGATGCGCAATTTATTGCTGGATAGCTTAGGGTTTGGTGTACTTGGTATCTCAATCCGATAATACAATTAGAAGCGGAACAATTAATCAATAAGCACTTATTAAAAATATATAACCCCCGATCCTCTACTTCCCCTCATTACAGCTAAGAAGCATCTCTATCACATCATCGTTCAAATATGAAAAATTGCATCAAAATCGGTCCATTCGTTTGGGAGCTACGATCGTCAACCCCCTCCCCCTATTACAGCTAAGAACCATCTCGATTACGTCAGCTTCCAAACAGACACAAATTACATCAAAATCGGTCCATTCGTTTGGGAGCTAACGATGCCACAGACAGACACACGGATAGAATCATACATACACACCCTAAACTTATAACATGAGTTCGGGGGTTAAAACTATATGACAGCTGACAGAATAATAATTAGGATGAAATGTAGTATTATAGTACTTTATACTCGTGGTCCTGGAATAACACCCGTGGCTGCTGACGCTACCAGTTGTGCCTTGGGGAACTGCTGTACAAACCTCATAAACTCTAGGTACAGCTAAATGACCAGGCTTGGAGAATGTGGAATATTGTATGGGACAGCCCTGTGGATCAATATGAAGGAAATACATGATTTGGATGTTACTTTAACATGTATTTTATACCAATTATTATTTTGGCCGTCCAAAATCGGTGTGGTCACCATCAAGTGAGGTGGTGAACAAACGAATCTATGTGATAAAAAAATACATTTACGTCGCTGTAACTTTTTTCCCACAACGATTTGGGTCAGATGGCCAAAGAAACAATAGTAATATATTAAAAGGGATTTCCAAAGACGTATGAATGTACAACTAACCTTCATTGGCCCTCAGGGCTGGTTTGTCGCATCCTCTTTTAACTTTTCAAAGTAAATAAATAGTCTAAGTAGTTTTTATGCTTACAAATAAAGACATGCGTTGTTTATGACTCGATGTTATGATATACGAAACGAAACGTAGTGATATTTTTGCATTAGACGAAAAAAACCAAGCCCTTTTCCAATCCATTTCTCCAGATGATAAAGTATCGAACTAAGTTTAAAAAAGATCCGATTTTCATCGATCCGATATCTCGTATAGTATGAATTGGGATGAGCCTTGCGTTATCTATTTGTCTGAAACATTAGTAGTCTTGGATGAAGTTAGGTAAGGCGTAGTATCTCACACAGCAGCATCATCACGGTGCGTTGCGGTGTAACCCGTGCAACGCTACCAACTACTACTACAACATCAATTCGCACGGTAGGTACATAACTTACCGTGCGAATTGATATGTCTCAGCGTCTCTGCGAATCGCAGTGGCAGGTGGTGCTGTATGAGATCCCCCTAATTTATCAATTGTTTGTTTGCTATAAAAATATAACCTGTTACGTAAATTTACCTGAGTTTGAGTCTCGGCTCCCCATCACAGGAGCAATCTGCGGTCGCTCTTCATCCAAAAGAAGCACGCCACTGTTCGACCACACCGACAGCACACGCGCCACACATGTCACATTCAGCCGACCCTGTGATTTAATTTAATTACCTAAGTATACCCAACGATACCGGGTTCGGTTCTAGGATCCCCACCAATGATTTACATTTATCCGTGCTTCGAAGGACACGTGAACGTCCCGGCTGTTCATCTCTCATGGGGCGGCCTGACAAACCAGACCAGAGTCCAGCGCTACCTCATATCACAAACAACGCCAAGTTATGTATATTTATATAAGGTACATATTTAATTCAATTAAGTGGCGAGACAAGAAATGTTATTGCAAAATTTTGCGCGTTATACTTCACTTTGCTCGTAGTTCAACAAAACAAGTATATGTTTAAATCGAAGTTTTACACAAGTATCTTGTATGTCCTGAAGATACAATGCTTCCCAATGCTTCTTATGATTATGCATTGAATAATATGTCGGACCTTACGATGGGAAAAAGTGCGGCTAATGTAGTTCATCCTTTATTCACTAGAATAAAGTCATCAAAATGCAACATACCACTTGTGCAAGACTTCATACTCATACGTTGAACATTATCTTGTCCATACTTACTTTTCTAAAATGCACCGACTGCACCCTTATAACAAGCTGGCTGAACGAGGATGATTTATTGGATTTCTCTTCTTCAGTACTAATGTTCAATTTATTTGCTATTTGCTCTAGTCTCGGCGGAAGGCGGGTAGTCTCCTTGTTTTTCTTATTGCTATCACCGTCGGGAATGCCCTCTATGCCGGCAATATTGCCCGGAATGTCTATTACGTTGTCGGTCACCGTTTCCTCGAAGCCAGAGATTGCGTCCCACGGACTGAATATAATTCTATTTGCATCTTCGAGCGACGTGTCGGTTATCACAGGTTTTCTTCGAGGGTACGACGGGTCGTGGAGCGGGATGTCGAGCCCTTTCACCTGGGAGCAAATCATTTTCGTATTATCGTTGAGGGGTGGGAGCTCTATATGATTGGGCCGATGAATATCTAAACGTGTATGTGATGGGTGCGTTATTTCAGAATATTTCAAGCAAAAATGAATAAATTATCAATAGGTTTGATTCGAACACTTTTTAATGTCTCCCTGGATGGACGTATTCTATTATAGCTGACTGTACGTACATATACTAATATTGGCAATAAGTTAATGTTTTAATCAGTAACACAGAATACATAATAGTACCTACTACTCAGTACACTGAATAAATCTGAATGGGGAAGGCAACGCAAACCTAATTACGATGTGTACGCTTGTCCCAAATGAGGCCAGTTTGACAGATTTCTACGAAGTAAACATTAAATCAAATTTTCTTTTTTTGTGTGTGTTTTTAACCTAATTCCTCATAATGGAAGACAGTAACTATTGTGTAAGGATCATAATTGACCTCAGAGTAAACTAAAGAGGCGAGAAACACCCGTAAAGTAAAAAAGCGAATTTAATAGAGATTCCTGTTATCTTAGTATTTTACGTATTTATATAGATAACTGTGGATATCCAATGGTGTAATACTTAATGTATGATACAAATGTAATGTAACATTATTCTGTTTCAGGTTAGAGATAAAAGGTTGAATTTTAATTTTCACATCGCCACGACCTTCTCTATTTGAGAGCCCGATACTAATGCTCTTCCACCGCTAGACAATAAATATCGATTATTTATTTGTTTTATGTTGTTTTATTCATCATACATTCTATAATTTTTACAAAACATCATCCGTACCTACACAAATGTTTATCGATATGGTTAAAAGTATCTATTATCACGTCTCAAATGACGTTACACTGATTATTATTAAGGGTGAGCGGAATGAGTATTTAATCAGAACAGTAATTGTTTTATTAATTAGATTGCATCAGTGATCTCGAAAATCATTTGTATGATGATTTTAATCCTTACAGCTGCTATCTATTGCCATCTAGTATGTGAATCTTTTGGAATATGTTAATGCCATCATTCTTACAGACTTGATACACAGCACTTATTTCAAATTAAATTAAATTAAAGAAATCCTGAAATATCCCTTGCAAAGACAAGCGTACGCAACGCCACTTTGACAGTTGCCCTTCCGTATTGATTGAATTTGCTTTGTTATGGAAACAAGTGAATCGTAGTTGGAATCGTAGTCAACCGCAGGCCGAATCCGAATTAAACATTAATTTCGTTGTTATATTTCAACAAATCAACGGATTATCAAATAATTTCGTGGATCACTGCTTTGTCAATTTCATTCATATTGAATACCTAATTAATTAAACAGCTGCCAAAAGGGATCGTAAAATAGTTTATTATATAGTCGCTAGCTATAACTGCAAGTACGAGCAAGCTTTTCTCGGTGTTGCAATAACTTCCATAAAGTTACGTAACGATATGGACCCCTTCTTTGTATTCTAGATTCTAGTCTAGGGGATTAAAAACTACTAGGATCATAAAATTATTGTACCACTTGTGCAAGAAATGGACCGGATGCAATTTTTTGGATTGATGAGTCTAATGATTGAGGCGGTTTCATAATGTATATAAAGGATGCCAGCAAGAGGAAGAGAAGACCGGTTAGGATCGTAACTATACTCAGCAGTGAGCGAATCACTAGCGATGAAGAATCCAGCAGTTGTGGATGTGGGTATAAGATGATAAGATGATGATGAGATACGCCATTGACATACCTCTTGCCCGTTGAGCAACCAGGTGAGGTTGGCAGGCGGGTCCGCAGGGGGTGAGGAGCAGTTCGCCCGAAGCATGTCACCCACGGAGTACCAGCTCTTCAGGGCTCGCACCATTGGCCCCGAGGTTGGAAGCTCTAAGTTGAAAGTAAACAGATTAATTAAAGACTGGTAGATATATCTATATGGTCAGAATAGGTAAGCATAGACTGGTGATATCTGTGACAGCGGTAACGTAGCGTTATAATATCTTTGGCGGCAATGATACAGTATATATAATATGTACCTACGTACTGTGGTAACGAGCAATATAAAACTGTTTCAATATAATTTATTTCTTTAATTCAGGTGGTTAAAATAACATATCGCTCAATAACACACGCTCTTCTTTGTATTTTTCTTCATCTAATAGCTGTGTGGAAGAGATTCAGCATTGGGCTAAGACCGATATGACTTGATTTAAATTGGTTTGTACATAAGGAGTACTTTTGTATTGCATTCTTTGGCTTTCACACGGCATGGCCGCAAGCCGCCACGGTATGCGATCAAGCGGATCATTCCTGTCGCACTACGCTTTAGATAGTCCGCGTTCCTAAGTCCTAAGTTCCTAAGTCTGCGTTTTTTGTAAGGTAAATTATGTTCACCTAACGTAACGTAACATTCGTTATGTTCGTTCGTTAGTTCTTACGGCTTAACCGCGCGGTGTATCGCGCTACGTATACATATACAGTTTGTGTTAGTTTGCGGTGTACGAAGACTGCACCGCACGGATTCGTGGGGCGCCGCAAAATCCGCCTTACTGTCTTCGTGCATTACGGCGGAAGTCGGTATCGTGTGAGTGTGAGATCTCCCTTAAAAATAAGATTAATTGCTTTATTTGTATAAATAATTTTGCTATCAATAGAGAATCACTATGTTAGGTAGGTCCCATTTGTCCCATGGTAGGTACATTATGCTATAAGTATGAAATATGCATTAAAGTCCTAAAGAAATTCCTACTATCCTGTATTCTGAAATTATTTACTAGGAAGTTCCATTGCTAGGAAACTAGTTGTACAAACTTCCACCGAGAGAAGTGATATGAGTTCGGATTGTCATCAAAGTTATACAGCCGCAGTGCAGGGGTCCTAGGATTGCCAGATCAGTGAGGTTGGTTTATTGCAGCCACGGCCAGTTGTGTAACCATTGCTAATGGCTATGGGCGATGAACGATCGCTACATTGTAGTCCTTTGTAACGTTTAGGGACAATTTCAGTAAATTCATAGTATTAGGGATTATTTGTATGCAGAAAATGTCATGAATATTCATAATTAATATTCTGTATACGAAACTACCGTCATTATTTATTATTTGCTACAGTATATCCGAAAAAAAAACACGCAAAAAAAAATCCGAAATATAAATTAGCCGGTACTAGTCATTCATTGCCGGCACTAAACTTTCCGATAGTTTTGGATATTGTAGACGTAAACTATTGTATATATTTTGGAATTACATATTCCAACACAAAAAATTAGAACACAGAGGCAGTTAAAGTAATTTACAAACACATAGTAGCCCGAAATCCGGAAAAAATACGGAAATCCTATGGAAAAAATATCCATATCCTTATACGTAACTCCATAAAAACAGCATCCCTAATACGAAGTGATATCAATAAATGTGATATACAATAATATACAGATTTCCCAGTCTCATATCCAACGGCTGAGCCACATGGAAGGCAAGTAAATTAAACATTGAAGACAATAAGTTTTAATTATTTTATATTATTTTATTTTTAAATGTAAAAAATACATTTTTGAAAAGTCGTTTTCCTGAACTGTTCTAATGAGGAAAACTAAACATCCTATATTTTTATGGTACTAATCGAAAGGGTCAATCAAAAGGATCAATCCTTGCCACGTAACATAGTATCTCAAATTAAAGGAACACCACGAAATAAAACAAATTATTAAAAAAAAAAAACTGAAATGTACTGTAACTATTTTTACCAATGTGTCTAAGATAATTTCAACTAATTTATCTTCTCTATGCCGTTTATATATTTTATTGTTCTTTTTTTGTGTTTATTGTATGATTCAATAGAGTATCTATATTGTTTGAAGTCGTAAGTAAAAGCACAGAATAAATGGTACATAATAAACAATGTGTGTGTTCTGTGTGATGTCGCAACCAATGTTTAAAATGCTTGAATTTTGATCATGCCTGTGAATATTTCACAAAGCGAGTTTAATAAATTTGAACTTAGTTGCCTTAAAAAGGCGACTGTCGTCAAATTTAAATGTAGGTACATTTTGCGGCCCCAATTGATCAGATTGGTTCCCAGGTCACTGAGGTCGGTTTATTGAACTGACAGCCAGTTGTGGGACTTGTGGAACCAGTTCTAATTCCTAATGGCTATATGGCGATGAGCGATCGCTACCTCATTATCCTAACGAGCAGGGCCCACCGAAATGGACTGATCCATTGCACCTTTGATGTCTGGGACTGTTTCAATTAAGGATTGTAGAACGGAATAAAGAATTCAAGATATTGATTGGTGTAGGTAAAATTGTGTTTTTATTGTACCTAATTATATGGGAACTAGTTGTGCCCGCGGCTTTGCCCGCGTGGTCATTTATCTGCGTTGTGATTACCTTATGTACTATTCCATGACCTCAAATACCAATACTCAAAATTCCTTCAGCTGTCAAATAGTTTTTTATCGATTGCTCGGCTTAATCAGATTATCTAAAGTACCCCAGTTTTATGCCAAACTCTAAAGACAAATTCAAACTCTCAAGTTTTGAAGGCCAGTGTATATAGATAAGATTCGATGGAACAAATCACTATATTAAACTAACTATATACTTCACAGGTGTTTCTTTATTAAACTGTGCCCGCGGCTTTGCTCGCGTGGTCATTTCTCTGGGTTAAAAGTTACCTTTGTGTTATTCCAGGACCAAAAGCCAAATTTGTTCGGCCGTCAAATAGATTTTTATAGTTTTCTCAGATTGTTCTCATTGGCTTGAGATACCAAGTACACCAGTCAAATCACGAGCTTGTGGCAGTGAAAACCACATCGCAATCGGTCTAGTAGTTTTTACGTGACGCGCGGACTAATAAACAGGTAAATAGACAGACACGATTTTTAAAAACGTTATATTCTTAATAGGTTAATAGGTATCTACTAGGCAAGCGTGCTACACCTTCGACCACATCATCGCTTTCCATCAGGTGAGATCGTGGTTAAACGATTGCCTAGTCCATAATAAAAAAATAAAAAAAAACTTTTTCAGTAGCTTATTTTAAGTCCCCTAGACCCACTATGAGTAGCTACAGATTAATGGAAATGCTGATCCGTTGTTCTGTAAAATTCTAATGTTACCTTGGCTTACTAGCTATATACTATCCAAACGAATTAAGTAGTAGTTTGATCATTCTGTAATTTAAGGTTTTGCATAATTTCATTAAATAATTAGTTTTCGTTATTGAAATAGCTACCGTAGAACCGTACCGTGCCTACTGAACCTTATAGCTTCGCATGACTTACGACACGCACTTGTGCGTTTTTTTATTATTGCAAATCTTAAAAAATGAAGACAAGGCTATAGGGATAGTACGATTTCTTTGAATTTTCCTTATTCACGCGTAGGCAAGAATACGACTTTTAATGTTTGAATGAAAAATCAATTTATGTACTGTGTCTCTAGAAACGCTTTACTTAGATAAATGACTTCTTTTATAAATTGACATTAATTTTAAAGAAAACCACTACATTTAAACCAGAAATTGATTGAATTGATGTCAGTCAGTGCAACAAAACCGCAACCAAACTAGGTTTAGCGGCCAAAGCTAATTCCAGATGGCCAGTACTTTAGATTGTTATCCATTAGCCTAGCGGACGCTGTCTAGACCGACCGCTATCGCGCTTGTCTTTGATGTCTGCTAGACCCTAGAAACGCTTTAGGTTTGTGATCCCATTTACCTTAAAACATAAAGTAGAACGTTAATTTCAGAATATTTAATCCTAGACAGAAAGGGTCTTGAAATAATACGAGAGTAATAAATGGAAAATAGAGTGCAAATTCTAGTAGTTGGTAGCTTAAGGTCAGATATGTGTCAAAATTGAAAATGATTATTGAATTAAATATGTTTGATTCGGTAACTAACGGGTTTGGGTTTCAGTAACTAAGATGTAAGTAGACGTACTTATATAATGAATTTTCTCTTCTTTTTGATTGATGAATAATCATCGTTGACGTAAAGGCTAAGTTACTGCACGAAATCACTCTGGGATACTATAGCTGCAGCGCACCCCACGGATTTTCCTGTGTGGACAAACGGTCCCAGGATAAATCCTCGGAGTACCTACTAGGGCCCCAATTCTACTAAAACAATTGTAATGACAATTATCATCAATTTTAGCAAAATTTTTGCTTTTACCTCTTAAAAGTAGAAGAAGCGAACATTTTGTGTTTTTTTTTGATATTAGTGTTTTTCATTTTTGGAAATATTTATTTTTGAAAATTTTGCAAAAAATTTCGTTTTATCACTTTTAAAGCTTGCACTACACTGCTCGCGAAGTTGCTTCGACAAAGTACGGTTCGAAGTTGACAGAAGTCCGAAGTACGTGACTACACTCGTGCAACTTCGCAAGGAGCTCAGCCGCCCGGCGGCGCCCGCACGCTATGCATCATGGATAATGTTCGAATGACAGCTGCTTTTGCAATGTTTTTTTCTCGCGTAGGTATTATATCTACGTATATACCACAAGTTTTTTTTTTTAATGATGGTGGATGATTGCAATGCACCGGAACAGAACTATGTTATTAGAATAAACGAGGCACAATAAACTTTAACATTACCTTTAATAAAATTTTTATCACTTGATATTTTTGAAGTAAGCCGGGTAGTGTAGTGGGACGCTTCGTCATAGAACTTCGGGACGCTTCGAGTCCTTTGACTCGGGCGCAAAAACCGACAACAATCGGAAGTCGCCCGAGGCGAGCCAAGGTTGCACGAGGTGAACCGAAGTGCCCGTCTACACTCTCGTGTTCGCTTAACTTCGATCAACTTTGCGAGTAGTGTAGTGGGCGTTTAAGAGGCAAACGCGAAAATTGTTGATAATTGTCATTACAATTGTTTTAGTAGAACTGGAGCCCTGGAGTCTTCTAGATCAACTCATAATATATTTTAGAATAAAAACATACATGGGTAGGTATATGCATAGATAATTAGTTGTAGTATACCAATCTATTGTCCATCTAGTCTAGGTACTTAATCACACTTCACAGTCCTTATCTTCACCTCGAGTAGCTAGAGGTAAATCTACGAACATCATCATCAATCCTATTTGTATCTAAACGAGCCAAAGTGTCTAAGTGCTTCTATTGCATTCATGCAACAGTCATTAACCCTTCGAGCAGCGCTCACTCGATATCGCACATCATGCGTGGTGCCCGAAGGATTAATGGCACAATTTACCCCAGTAAGTATGCATATTCTCCATACAGGTACCACCTCGGTCGTGCTTAGTACAAGGTATTTTTTGTTGTTATTAAATAATTTTATATTTACAATGTGTATTACTAAAAAAGTGATGATGCCTATCTGCGCAAACTAATTAAATGCCAATCCAGTATGAAAATTAACAGAAGTTGTTTTTAATTTTCTCGCTGAATCAAATTGAAACAAAGCAACCTCTGACCATAAAGATGCTGCGCAAGTACCTACTCGGTTTGCTTTATCGGTGACGTGCGCGTCGATCCAACATTGCATATTCATCTTCCGTACGGCTGTTCCATTTTGCCCACGAATTTCATAGAAAGCGGTTAAAACGCCGAACAGACAAAATGGTGGGCTAAACTAAAACTCGGAAAGCTTTTGTTTGCCAGCAGCGCCCTCTATTACAACGGGCGGTGGAACTCCAGCGGAGCAAAGTTTTAAGTGTTTACATTCCTGTTCTGTCGCTTTTTGCCAATTCTACTTAATGGGAACGCAGGGAGTTTGCCAGCACCTCATTTAATTTTGTCGCCGTGGGTGTATTTTAGTGTTTATTTAATTCGACGAGATTTTACTTACAGCTCTTCGATATTGAACAAGCAGCGTTGTTTTCATCCGAATTTAAGTTCCAAATTCAATAACAAACCAGCTACGACAAGAATTGATTACATCCGATATTTAGATAATGGTCTGCCCATCACAGCTGTATAAGATTATCTCATTTCATATGCGAGACACATACAGTTGGTATACGTACCAAACTAAGATGAAGTATATAAAGGACAGGGACCGCGTAAGTAGTCTCTGACGGGAGGGGGGGGGGGGCTTCCTCCGGGCAATTTACTGCAGTTATAAGACGAAACAGAGATGATATATTAGGTCAATCATATTATCAGTCAAATTATAAAAATAATTTAGTTACTTCTTTTTTTTTAAATCTCTTTCATAAATTCCGTTACAAATAAACATACAGGTGGAAATAATCAAAGCGCGATAAAACATATTCTTATTCTCAGCTCAAAAAAACGTGCAAGAACTTTTTCATTTAAGAAAAACAAAGCTCTGTGCAGGATAGCACAAATAATTTTTCTTAGGAGGTGGCGCGGCTCCCCTTGTTTGATTTTAGGGTATTTGCCCCCCCTCTGCCCCCCACTTCCACGGTCCCTGATAAAGGATAACATTGTCTAAGCCAATTAATACATTTGTTCAGTCCTTCTGTTAACACCTATGCATGGTAAGATTCCACTAGAGACTTACCCTTGTGCCGTTTTCATATTTAGCGTAGGATCCCTAATAACACTCATATGTCGTACTAGAGGCACTAAAACTAAACCCCATATTGCCACAGGATAATAATATAAATCTTTGAGGATCATAATTGCCAAGGGATCTGGAACACCTACATACATTCGATGAAAGTTTCATACGTGGGATAAAAATACCGCAGACAGTTTCAATCCATGCGTTAAAAAAAATTAGGTATATTGTTTAGGTACTACTGCGCCCCGCAGCTTTGAAATTTTTCCGGGATAAAAAGTATACTGTGTTGGTATCTATACTGTACATCATCTAGGTATATACAACATTTCATCAAATTCTATTCAGCCGTTTTGGCGTGAAATGAAAATCAGTCAACGTTTATCTTTTTAAAAGCTTTTATTTAATTTCACTTGTATGTATCTATGTATGTATTTTGTCTGTCCTGGAAGCTTGTAATTCAAAAACTTTCAGGGTAGCTCACAAACCGATGACAATGCAATAAAAAAAAAGTGAAAAGCCAAAAAGAAAACATGAATAAAAGGAAAATAAAGAAAAAAACTAAAAATTACTTAAAAACGTAAAAGTTACAAAGAAACATTAAAAAAAAGAACCCGTTTTTTTTTTTTTTTATTATACTTGTATAATACTAGTTTTCCCACCAGCGCCTTCATCTGCGCGGACTACTGTTTATAGCGAAAAAAAGTATCCTATGTTCTGCTAGGATATTAAAAACCAATGCAAAAGTAGGTACTTATAGCACCAAAGCTCTCGATGTTTTTTGACATACTTGTTATTTCGCTTCCATGGCAACCGTTTCTTATAGCGAGAAATTAACATTTTTCCAGTTTTCCCGTAAAATCTTACAATTTTCCGGGATAAAAAGCATCCTATGTTTTATTCCACAGTATAAGCTATCTCCATTCCAAATTTCATTAAAATCCGTCCAGCCGTTATTGCGTGAAGGCTCCCCAAACAAACAAACAGAACACTTCACTTCACTTTTATATATTGGTATGGATTATTGGGGAAGTAGGTATGTACCTCATTCCATAAAACTGTTCAGCAGATGGGGCTACCTATAGTATAAAAGCATGTTGAACGAAGTTAGGTGCTCTACGCTTGCAATGGACTGTTTCCAAATATCTGTCAGTCTGTTCTCTACATTTTCAGCGTACGGACGTTAGTTTCCGATTTCTATCAATTTATCTCCAATTAAATCGCGAAACCGTGGCTCGGCCAACCATAAAATAACACTGGGGATTTCAGATTTATCTTCCCAGTTCACCGTTATGTAGCTTTAAAGTTAAAATGGTCCACGTTTGTAGTACGTTCTGAGAGGAAAGCATTACAGCACTTTGCGAAAATTGTGCGATTTGTTCCGACAAAATATTATACAATTGAAAATGCTCAGGGCGCTTGTTCGCTATGCCACACGAAATTCCTAGCACAAAACATGTAACGTCATTACGACAAACGATTCCACGAAGTCATCGTAACGCGACGCGTTTCGTGTCTGCACGGCCATAGTGAATGAGGTCCCCAAACTTAGTTTGTAAAGAAATGTGTAGTATTGTGTAGGTGCCTAGTTTACAATATCCTCATTAGAAATCAATATCATCAATACATAGTATAGAACAAAGGCGCTTTCCGCGTCTGTCTATCTGTCTTTCTCTCTGTATGTTTGGCCGCTCACTCCAAACATAACGCAATGGATTTTGATGCGGTTTTCACCATCAGTTCGATAATTTTTCACGGAAGATTTATATCTATACTTATAATAAAACTGTAACGGGTCCAATTCTGTACATTGAAGATTTTTGAAAAATTTTTTTGGACTCTAGATTTGATACTGAAGCCAAAACCAGTTTTTTTTTTCATTTTTGTCTGTCTGTCTGTCTGTCTGTATCTTGGCTAGGCATCACGCCGAAACTACAGAATGAATTTAAATGAAACTTAGTATGATTTGAGTTCATACTACGAGGTAGGACATAGGCTACTTTTCATCCCGAAAAATGAAAGGGTTCTCGCAGGATTGGGGTTGAAAGTTATTTCAAAAAACACTTACCACTCTAAAACTACTGGACGGATTTTGATGTAACTTGGCATAGTCATAGTTTATATGATGGGTTAAAATTGAGGATATTTTTTATCCCGAAAAATAAAGAGTTCCTGCGGGATAATGTCCCAAATTCTGTAAATTAAACATATTTTGTATTTTTTTTTGGGGGCCGTTCTTTATTCAATACTAAAGCCAAAACTGTTTTTTTTTTAATTTTTGTCTTTCTGTCTGTCTGGCCGTCTGTCTGTCTGCACCTTGGAAGTGCATCACGCCGAAAATATGAACTCAAATAATTCAAATGAAATTTGGTATGATTTGAGTTCATACTTTGAGGTAGGACATAGAGATATTTTTCATCCCGAAAAGTTAATGGGTTCCTGCAGGATAGGCGTTGAAAGTTATTTCAAAAAACACTTACCACTCTAAAACTACTGAACGGATTTTGATGTAACTTGGCATAGTCATAGTTTATATGATGGGTTAAAATTGAGAATACTTTTTTTGGAGGCCGTTCTATATTCAATACTAAAGCTAATACTGTATTTTTTTAATTGTTGTCTGTCTGTCTGTCTGTCTGTACGTCTGTCTGTCTGTACCTTGGCAGTGCAATATGCCGAAAATACTTAATGAATTCAAATGAAATTTGGTATTATGTGAGTTCACACTTCGAAGTAGGACATTGGATACTTTTTATCCCGGAAAAAATTCAAAGCTGCGGGGCTTAATTTAAAAGAACACGTACCACGCTGAAAGTAATGGACAGGTTTTGATGAAACTGGGCACTCTCTTAAGTTATATGATGGGTTAAAATTGAGGACACGTTTTATCCCGAAAAAGTAAAGGGTTTCTGCGGGATATGGGTCCAAAGTTATGTTAATATTTAAGTAGTAAAAAATATTTTTAGGGTGGTTCTCTATATTCGATACTGAAGCCAAACTGTTTTACTTTTTAATTTTGTCTGTCTGTTTGTCTGTATCTTGACCGCGCATCTCACCCAAACTACTAAATGAATTCAAATAAAAAAAATACTCTTGGGTGCTTAAAAAAGGTATTGAACAATTTTTTTTTGTTAATCATGTCTTTCTTTCTGTTTGTCTGTATGTTTGTTTGTTCACGCATCACGTAAAAACTACTGTACCGATTGCAATGCGGTTTTCATTGTTAGATAGATTAGGGTTTGATTTAAATCAGGTGTAATTTGTATCTCAATCCGGCGAGTTAAAAGCCGAGCAATTGATAAAGTATTTTTGACGGCTGAAGAAATTTTGTTCAAATGTTGGTATATTGGTCCTGGAATAGCACATTATGGTACTTTGTACCTAAAGAAAAGAACACGCGTGCGAAGCCGTGGGTACAGCTAGTATATAATACGAGCATACGAGACCTGAACATAGCAAGGCGGAGCGGCCAAGCGGAGTGAAGGTCGAGTGTGCGAGAACTACAAGTACGTTTTTCACGGGTCGTTAGTATAAATATAAGTACGTTGTAGTGGTAGGCCTCTTACGCAAGAGTCGGCGTGTTGGGCAGTGCCATAATCCACACCCGGACTGGGGCAGCGTGTTAAATCATGACTCAAATGATTTCTCTCTTATTTATTTTTGTTTGCTATCTCTTTCTCTCTTTCTCTGTCTCTCTAGGTGTATGGGTGTGTGTAACGGAAATACTCACTTTATTATAATGAGAAAATTTTTGCAAATTGGATATAACAGTGACAGAGAACACATTTTGCAACGCGCCCTTTGCTCTACTCCAGGCGCGGATCCAGCCCTCATAAAAGGTTGTGGTCACAGCCATCCGAAAATCGGCCAAGTGCGAGTCGGAGTATGAACGCGCTCATGATCGATAAAGTAGATACAGTGCGTTCCTACAAAGGAGATGTTTACAAAATATATGACGCCCTAAGCAACGTTTTGTACAGTCATGTGGGCAAAGCCGTGGGGCGAACACTAATCTATATATATATATATAAATATACTTATAATAAAACTGTAATGGGTCCAATTCTGTACATTGAAGATATTTTGAAATTTTCTTTTGGAGGGTACTCTACATTCGATACTGAAGCCAAAACTGTTTTTTTTTTGTCTATCTGTCTGTATCTTGGCTAGGCATCACGCCGAAAGTACTGAATGAATTTAAATGAAACTTGGTATGATTTGAGTTCATACTACGCGGTAGGACATAGGATACTTTTAATCCCGAAAAATTCAAGGGTTCCCGCAGGATAGCCGTTGAAAGTTATTTAAAAGAACACGCATTACGCTGAAACTACTGGACGGATTTTGTTGCAACTTGGCACAGTCATAGTCTATATAATGGATAAAAATTGATAATAATTTTTATCCCGAAAAAATAAAGAGTTCCTGCGGGATAATGTCCCAAGTTCTGTAAATTGAAGATATTTGGATATTTTTTTTGGAGGCTGTTATATATTCAATACTTAAGCCAAAAATGATCTTTTGAAATTTTTGTCTGTCTGTCTGTCTGTCCGTCTGTCTGTCTGTCTGTACCTTGGCAGCGCATCACGCCGATAATACTCACTGAATTCAAATGAAATTTGTTATGTTTTGAGTTCATACTTTGAGGTAGGACACTGGATTCTTTTCATCCCGAAAAATTGAAGACTTCCTGCAGGATAGTTGTTGAAAGTTATTTAAAAGATCACGTATCACGCTAATACTATTGGACGGATTTTGTTGAAACTTGGCATAGTCATAGCTTATATAATGGGTAAAAATTGAGGGTAAGTTTTATCCCGGAAAAATAAATAGTTCCTGCGGGATAATGTTCCAAATTCTGTAAATTGAAGATATTGTGTAATTTTTTTTTGAGGCCGTTCTATGTTCAATACTGAAGCCATAACTGTATTTTTGTAATTTTTGTCTGTCTGTCTGTATTTCTGTCTGTCCATCTATCTGTCTGTACCTTGGCAGCGCATCACGCTTAAAATACTGAATTCAAATGAAATTTGGTATGATTTGAGTTCATACATCGAGGTAGGACAATAGATACATCCATTTCATCCCGAAAAATTAAAGAGGTCCTGCAGGTTAGGGGTGGAAAATAATTTAAAAGAACACGTAGCACGCTGAAACTAATGGACGGGTTTTGATGCAACTTGGCACCGTCTTAAGTTATATGATAGGTTAAAATTGAGGATACGTTTCGTCCCGAAAAATTAAAGGGATTCTGCGGGATATGGGTCCAAAGTTATGTTAATATTTAAGTAATAAATAATATTTTTTGGATGGTTTTCTATATTCGATACTGAAGCCAAAACTTTTTTACTTTCTATTTTTGTCTGTCTGACTGTCTGGTTTTGAAATGTTGTCCGTATCTTGACCGCGCATCGCACAGAAACTACTGAATGAATTCAAATGAAACTTGGTATGATTTGAGTTCATACTACGAGGTAGGACATTGTATACTTTTCATCCCGTAAAATTAAAGGGTTTCCGAAATATTGGGTTTAAAAGTTATTAAAAGTACACGTATCACGCTGAAACTACTAGACGGGTTTTTTTGATGCACATTGACACATTCATATATCTATACTTATAATAAAGCAATGGGTACGAAAAAGGCTGTAAAAAGAAGATAAATAAAAAAATGCTCTGGGGAGCTTAAAAAGGGTATTGAACCAGAATATAAAAAAAAACATGTCGCTCTGTCTGTTTGTCTGTATGTTTGTTCACGCATCACGTAAAAACTATTGGACCGATTGCAATGCGGTTTTCCTTATTAGATAGCTTAAGGTTTGATTTAAAAACTAGTGTAATTGGTATCTCAATCTGGCGAGTTAGAAGCCGTACAATTGAAAAAAGTATTTTAGACGGCAAAAGAAATTTTGATCAAATGTTGAATAATTAATTGGTCCTTGAATAGCACATTATGGTACTTTGAACCTAAAGAAAAGACCACGCGTGCGAAGCCGCAGGTACAACTAGTAAGTTAATAAACCCGTAAAATGTTAGTTTGTTCGCTCACGAAATTATCAAAAGTAAGTGTGTGTTTGTTTGCACATCACAGTGTCACATTTAGACTTTAAACTACTAAACCGATTTTGATGAAATTTATACAATTTCAAAGGATATCTAATTAAATTAAACACTAGTATACATTTTACATTAAATAGTTTTATTAAGGTGCTTTACATAAATTACAAATTCAAGCTTATGTTTCATTTAAGCGAAAAAGGTGATAATTTCATTGATATCCAGGTTAACATCTTTGGGTCCATCGTCGTTGGCGAGCGAGAATTCACGTGACATTTTTAGGTAAAATGAGTTAATGATATCAAAGTGTTTTTATACCCATTATCTACCTTATGGAATGATAATAAGGGCTGTTTTTTAGTAATTCAGATAATACAACAATTTCAGAAGTACGTAACTACTTGTCAAGCAAAAAATCAGTCCATCAAAATCATAGATCATTTCTTACTGTCGTTGATCAAAATTAACTAACGGTACTTGAGTAAATTATGACAGTCGTTTTACTAACGTTTAATCAAATACTGGGCAGCACTGCGCTATTAATGGCTCTTAGTTATTACTGGCAGAGGAAAAACGTTGAATAAAATGCAATTCTGTGGTTCGGTAAAAGTCACCAACAGATCTTAAGTAATTTAAGTATACGAAGGTAACCGCACGTTTTTCGGTCTTTACGTTCTCCAAAATCGAACTAAAGTTTATTAATTAAAGCAAAACCAACTCAAGTTTTTATTTTTGAAAATGCTAGATTTTATTTTATATCTCAGTAACATTACAAATATTTAAATAATTTATTCATTATTAGGTTGCAAGGTAAAAATATCAATATTTTGTTCATAGAAGCCATTTTTGTAACCATAAGCGTTGTTCAGTTATGCCGATTACATAAAAACTTTAAAGCGCGATTATCTACGAACTAGCTTTTTGCATTTATCTAATGACTTCTCGCTCGCCAACGACGATATTTAGGAGAGCTTGCCCAGATAATCTTTCCTGTGCCATTGAGGCAACCAAGTGTTTTCTCTGAGAAGAGTAGAAAACGATATCTCTGCGGTAGCTACGCTGACCGGGAGTACTCTTCTGCCGATTTCGCATTAGACCTTGAAAGTGTGAGGTCACAAGTCTATTAGGGTTGTGGGCATGCCCACCATGCCCACAACGGTGGATCCGTGCTTGCTCTACTCTCGGCTAAACAGATACTCTGAAAGATGGAGTACCACCATAGGTTTTAAATTTTCATTGGCCATTTCAAAACGGAAACCTAATTATCAAAATCCACACTGCTGTCAATTACCACCTGCATCACTGCCCATAACGAATTAGATAACACAAAACAAATCTTCGCACCTAGAGGCAGCGAACGCCACAGCATCCTCAATAATCATAAATCAACCAAGATAAACCTTAATCAAACATCCCTTGTGTTCGATTCACATTTATTGCTTAACAATAGTTCTGATTTACGGGCCAGGTTTGCAGAACCGCGGCGGGATTGTTCAAGTTATTTATACGTTGATTGCTGGAGCAAACTAAGATTTAGTCCTCCTGAACCTCGTGATAACGATTTAACAGCGTGGAGATTACTTTGCTGTGTTTATCAAAGATGAGGGAAAATTACTTTAGTTTTAGATTGACTTGTGTCTACGCGTGTTTATATATATGTGTTGCTATTTTATTAAAAGCTTTTATTTAATTTCACTTGTATATCTATGTATGTATTTAATTTTCTATCCTGGAATTTTGCAACTCAAATTACGAGCACTTCCCGATTAGCTATTCGCTGAAACTTTCAGAGTAGCTCACAACTCGATGACTTAAAAAAACTAATTAAATAAAACAAAAAACACATCAAAGCTTTTATTTAATTTATATTTCTAAATTACACTTGTTTAAGTTACTTGGTCTTATTAGGGTAGGTACCACATGCATCACTAATATTATATAAATATTTGGTGAAATTTGGTTTCGTTAGTATATTTATTTCAGAAAACCAACAGCGTATACCTACATAAGTAATTTTACAGGTTTTCACATATTACTTAAAGTCAGTTAGTAAATTTTGGTTAAGACACATTGTTGAATAAGTGAGCTATATAGGACAATATGGAAAAATAAAGATACGTCGACATAAAAAAATATGTACAATACATACACACAATTGCTTGTAATTGTGTGTATGTAAGTTTTAGTGATCCTATAAACGTAGACCAAATATTTAATCAACTTGATCGCACTGAAAACATTAATTTTATTTAGATCGACGATGCATCAACCAAGTTGCATTTATAATGGCCACGAGAAGACGATTAAGTACCGTTACTTAAGGATATTTAGCTGGTGGTTGATATACTTCATCTGAGCTACAAGAGATATATATATATATATATATTCGTGACAATTTCATACCAATTACCTAGCCCCAAAGTAGGATACCCTGTACTATGGGCACAAGATAACGGATAAATATACAAAGGTAAGAATATTACATCCATGAGTCGGAAACAAACATTTCTTCTCATCACACAAATGGTTGCACCTTGCAGGATTCGAACCTGCGATCGTTTGATTACGTACCTAGGGTTTCTAGCCACTAGACCATCCGGTCGTCAAATTATGTTACTTATTTCTAAGAAAATCAAGCTAAATTACCCGCTAAGATTTTAATCTAGACTTTAATTAGATAATTATATAAGTAATTTTAACTTAACAAGTTAAGCCGGTGCAAACTTAATTTCTTGCTATCGCATCACAACCCTTCTGGACACAAGCGCTACTGCTACAAAATTAACATAAGAATTAATTAAAAACTCGGAACTTTCAATGTCAGTTTCTATACACCAAGTTTTTTGAAATTCCTGGAATTACTAAGTGAACACAAAGGGGGCTCGGTTTATTTGGTTATTTCCAAAGCAAGTTTGCAAACAAGATTGCTTGAGTCACGGGATTGTTTAATATTTCCATGAAATGGTTACAAACTGGAAATTTAAATATGATTAATTAACAACACACTATAAAGGAAGAGTTGCTGAGAATGGACTAAGTTTATTAATTTATTTGCAAACTCATACCGTGACCGAGATCAGATTAAATGAGGATAGACCTTTCTATCCCTTGAGATTATCTAAGGCTCGTTTTAGCTCGCCCTCTAATATTTCCTGGGAAACCTTCTGTCGCTGTAGAATAAGGGATACAAAGTCATCAAAAATGTCAGTCATGGGAGATGTATTGGTATGAGCAACATGTGTACGGTACGCCCACATTGACATAATAGTTGATAGCTTTTAGCGAGTGGTGGCTAAAAGGTGGTTTAGTGGAGCTTGTGTAGGTGATATGGGAAGGATTAGTACAACACTTACGACCATTTGGAGAATTAATGTTCGTGTTCCTTTCATGAAGGCAACTTAACTGCAGAGTAGGTATATTCAAGAATAAATATTTTGAAAAAAAAAAAAACTTGTTTCTCCTTTCATCGATTATGGGTCAACTAAAACAGATTGTAAGCGTGTTTTTTTTCTCCATTTTTGGGCTTTATCATTTATCCAGATATCTCGTTAGTTTGCGAGATAAGTGGCGCTTCAGCCATTTTGCCTCCTTACCTCTAAAATTCGGCGCGGGGAAAAAATTATAATCTCCAAAGAATTTAACGTACTCAAATATTATATATTGCTGAATTACCACATGTTATTCTTTCTGAACCTGTTATATTTGCTCATCATTTCTGAGTGTGTTGTTGTCAATCAGTAAAATATTCTTAAACACCCATTATACCTCAGCATACAGAGAGTAAAAAACACGTAAAGTAGATATAATTTGTACCATAAACACAGCATAATGACTAAACGCACTTACTACATTAAACTAACTATAAAAAAAAAACTAAAATACACAGCGTTTCAGTTTAAAACAGTGAAATGAATTATATATGTGTTTGGAACTAAATTCTTGTTTAATAAAATCTAAATGTTGCCTAAATGCTAATTTGATTTTCCATTGGTAGATAAGTAAAGAAACAAATAATATATAAAAGTATTAAATTTGAAAAATATTTTTTATTACTTTCTTTATAGCTAAAATGAGAAAATACTTAAGGTTTTATTTTTTGGCATAATCACAAGTTTTACGTCTAATAACTCCATGGTTATTGGTATCCCGTACGGGATAAATGCTAGTAATTTTTCAAAAAATATAAAAAATAAATAAAAATAATATATATTTTGTAATTATTTTGTTTCATTTACCTTCCTCAAATACAGATTTTGTATATAGCAAACCTATCAATCATTCTGTATTCAAATATTAGCCCCACAACTGAAAAAACGCATTTGTTCACAGGTTAAGAGTCATTCCATAAAATTACAGAATGTTTTGCGCAGAATAAGATTTAATTTTTACCTAAGATGAAACTGTAACCTCTATTAGGTTACAGTTTCAAAATAGGTAACAAAATCCTGTGTTTGTCTTTGCTAGACATAGGCCTCTCCCAATGAAAACCACAGAGCCCTATCTTCAAATCTTCTCATACAGTTTCTGCCACTTACCTTCCATAGGTCGTCTTTCCACCTGGCCGGTGGTCGTCGTACACTACATTTGCCAAGACACGATCTTCCACTCGAGGACACTACTACCTCAGCGGTTGTCCGGACGGACAACCGCGAGAAATGTAACCAGTCCATTGCTACTTTAGCTTGCTAATTTTTTGAGCTATGTCGGTGACTTTGGTTCTCCGGATTTGGCCGGATAATCTCGTTTCGGTTTTTATCCTTCAGAAAAACCCATGCTTAGCTCTCTCCATAGCTCACAGAGCAACTTTAAATTTGTGGACAAACCCTCAGTGTCATCACTGGTAGGAAGCACGCCTTAAAGACTTTTATCTTCAGGCATTGTGAAATGGACGACGAGAAGACCTGACTTAATTTTGAGAGAGAGTGCTGCCCAACCCAATTGAATTCTTCTGTTGACGTCCCAATCGAAGTTTTTTCTACCCAATTGTAAAGTCTGCCCAAGGTAGATATATTCCTTAACAACAACTAGGAGTTCACTATTGATGAATATAGGTCTCGGGATAGTAAAAATGGTCTTATCTAAGTTCATGTCTAGATCGATTTGTCGAGAAGCATTAACCATGCAGTTCAGCATTCGCTCGAGTTCCTCTAGCGATTCCCCCTTGGGGACTATGTCATCAGCAAATCTTGGGTGTAAAATAGACTCGCCGTTTATATTTACGCCCTACTCTTTCAAGTCTGGTATCTTAAACATTATCTTCTAATGCATTCGTGAACAGTGACTTTTAAACAGTCCAGGGTTCAATTGAATCTTTTCATAGTGCCAAAAGCAAGACACAGGGGCTGATTATACTCTTCAGACTTCTGTATAATCTGCCACACCGTGTGTTTGTGGTCTATGGTACCAAATCCAACATGAACATGGTGCATCCTGCTGGTTTATAGTAAGAAAACCAGCAAAATGCACCACGAGCTGGTAGGTTTGGCTTGAAGCTATGAGTTGGTGTTCCTTGTTGGTCACTTTGGTACATCCCTATAATTAGTAAACTACGTTATATTATTTACGAGGGCTGTATCACAGCAAAAATACTAATAATAAATCATTGTAACAGTTACATACATCATACAGTAAATATACAAACATCTTGACAATCTTTTAGATTTATAATATTTTTTAGTTAGATTAGATAGTGGGAAAACGGGATAAGATTAGAGTAATGGCAAAATTTTACTATTATATTAGGTACTTATACCTAATTTAGATATTTTAGTTATACCCTTATGTGCTAAGTACCTCGTGCTTGGTATTATGATACAAGGTACCTACATACAAAAACTCAAAATCAGAAAAGGAATAACATAAACCCTTACTTACTTGTAAGTACCTACTTACTTTTACAGTAGGCACTTACTTATATACGGAAAGAGAAGCAGCTGAAACAGTCATTCTATGCTTTCGTTTGTCTTCCAGTCCAGCATGGGGCCATGACATGGAGGGCATGGTCACTTAGAGACCATACAATAGTAGGAAGATGGGTATAACATTAAATAATACTGTGGTATGGTCTCTAGTGACCACATATCATAGGATAGTACTATTTATACAAACTATCGATCCTACTAAGATAGAACGAAGACAATTGTGCGTGATGGCACGAAATATTGGCGTGTCATGTCCGCTCGTCACAAGGAATCAGCGCAAATTAATCACTAATCGATCACGTTCACGTTTTACTGGACCACGAGCTATGCGACATCATACGCAAGTACGCAACTACAAAAACCTCAATATGCTCTTCAAATTTGATTAAAATCCTAAAGTGTTACCGATTTTTTACGATTTAATTTACTTAACTCACAGATATTTTGGGTTATAATTTAACTAATACCACTTTTTATGGTGTTAAATTATATACCAAAATGACATTTATACCCCGAAATAAAATAATAGGAAAACAAAAATGACTAAAATAGGTTTATTTGGTCTAATCATCTTGTTATTTTATCTATAAGACAACGGGCCATTTTGCTAAAGCGCCATGGTGTCTTGTTTGGGAGTAAGGTAAAATTGCTAAAGCACCATAGGTTATTAAACAAGCAAATATAATATTCGCTAACATGTTTTTATGGTCCAAGTTAGTGGTGGAAAAATTCATAAAGCAACATAGGTGCATAAAAAAACGTCTTTAAGATAACAGGCTTCCAAGATCTTTTTAATTTTTGTGTTGCTAAAGCGCCAAAATATCTTCTGATTGCTTTGAAATATAGACAGGTCGACGCAGAAATATCTGCTGTTTCCAATTATATGTATAACTCAATTTGGCCAAAATGGGGCTTCAGAAACTTTGCCGTAAAGGTGACGATATATTGGTAATTTTTCTAAAGTTGTTCAACATTAATGCTCACATTTTTTTAATGAAATATTTATGTTCCTTGTTTATCTTCTAAATACAGTTTTACAGTATTTTTTAAAGCTAGACTTTTTAAATAACTTAGCTTCTTAAAACCTGTATTTACTTAACCGAAAACAAGGTTAGTAATAAAAAAAAACGATTACAAATAATGCCGAGTAATTACTTAAGTTGTCGCGAATTCGAACAGACCCAAAAAACTCTCTAATTCATTCTTGTAAGTTTGATGCTATATAAAGTCATTTTTAACCAACTTAAAAAAATAAGGTTTTAAGGTCTAGGAGAGGAGGTTTTAAGGTTGATGTGTGTGTGTATGTAATATTGTTGAAAATTCGTAATATTCGTATATGTGGTATTTTATATGAGTGTCTAGCATATGTACCAAATTTCATGTATGTATGTTTATGTTATATTCACAAAAACGCTTAATATTGATATTTAGTTTATATGAGTATCTGAACAAATATACCAAATGTCACAAATATGTACTCGTACCTATGTATGTCCACGTATTTCTCGGAAACTACACATACACTAGTACAACACATACCCACAAACATTTACAAAAATGTGTTTAGATAACCATATAAACTAAAATCTAAAATTTATACCCATTTCTACATTATTACTAAGCGTGACTTGACAATCTCCTTAAAAAAACACTTTTTCATGTCTAAAATATTTGTCACGGCAACTTTCCCTGCTATTTATACAATAATGTTGTATAGTTTAATTGTTACTGCATGAAAAAACTTGTAGTAAAATGCGGTTCAGCAGAGACCACCACTTAACTACACAACAGCTTAAATAGATTAAATTTTATTGAATTCAACTCTCGGAATATCCACGCCGAGTGAAAATTGAATTATAGGCTTTATCTGAAAGCCTTTCAAGCCTTTTTTGAAAAAAAATAGCACGAGTAAAAGTTTTTCGATATTACTTCCCGTGTCATTGGAGTAAAAGTATCTATTGTTCCCCTAATAATAACCAGGGGAAGCAGTACCTACTGTAGTTATTAGTTGGTGACATAACTCTAACTTAGACTACGTGTTTCCAAGAAAAATATTCCATTGGGAGGGCTAAAGTTAATATAAAATATTTCTTACCGACATCAAAGTTAAGTGATATTGGTGGCTTATATGACCTACTTCCTACATAGGTAAGTAGGTAATAAGACAGGTGAGTAGTTCTAACTTATGTCACTAAGGCTACTGTTGATGTAGTATTACAGCAAAATATAACTTTTTCACGGAGTACTCTTTTGGCCCAAAGAATATTAACTGTAAAGTTTAATCTTACCAAAATTAATTTCAACCAATCAAACACCAGATTTGTCTATGAAACGTTAAAAACTAGTGTATTACCTTTCAACCCTCTGGAGATTACCGTACCGTTAGTCGAGTGAATGTTTTGCAAAATTATGTTGAAAAACAATCATTGATCGCTGTTTGTAAATACATGTACATTTATTTATCAGATTATTTAACTTCGTTATTATTCGACTGAGATAACGGAAAATGAACTGTTATAAATGAAAATATTCCCGATGAAACCACCGAAAAACAATTTATTAAAAAAATATTAAAAAATAAGTATATATATATATATATATATATATATATATATATATATAATATATATATATATATATATACACATATATTTACGCTAAGCAGGCGTTAACTGCTATAAAAATCATAAAAGTCTCGACTTGTTATATTTTATGGATTAGTCGAAAGTAGGAAGCGATCGCACAACCCGGCGAGACAAAGTTGTTTGGGCTTATATAATACCAGCTTTCACCCGCGACTTCGTCCGCGCAGACTAAGTTTATCGCGTTTTCACCGGTCACTTTGACAAGTGTCACTTTGAAACTGTCACTTTGACGCCTGTCCCTTTTATGCCTGTCCCTTTGACACCTGTCACTCTGACATTGCTGTGGTGGTTCCCATACAAAACTAACAATATAGAATTATTCGAAAAAAAATATACTAAGTCGTAATGAAAGGTGTCCTTATGCCCTGTGTTCTTTTCTGTACCCCTGACAACGTGTGTGCAAAATTTCATAATGATCAGTTGAGTAGTTAAGGCGTGAAAGCGTAACAAACAAACTCACTTTCGCATTTGTAATATAAGTAGGATGTCGCAGAGAAATGATAATAACAGAGATTTGGTCAAACCTCAGCTGAAGCGGCTCAAGATAAGGTCCTTGCGTGATATTGTAATCTTAATCTTTAGATCTTTAAAAAAAACAGTTAACTTACCAATGACCCTCATATAGGCGCTTTTGTAGACGGTGTGGAAGAAAGGAGCGTCTGCTGAGACCTCGCAGCGGTAGCGCCCGCTCAGGCCCCGCGTCGCGCCTCGCAGGACGACTTGCTGTGCTCCTGAGCGGGACACCTACGTTCAATATAAAATAACAATTATTAAAACATTTTTAATTGGCTAAAAGAACACTGATGTTTGCATCGGTTCAGACACCGCAACCTGCGGTGCTTTCGAACGGTGCTTTGCCGTTCCTATCTTACATCGTGCCAGGGTAGAGATTAAAACCTACAGAAAGTGGTCAATGTCATCGATAGAAATAATACGCTAAATCTATCTTCTCTCTGTCTATATTTATATTACTGATCATAAAGCAATAAGTAACAAAAAGTATGTACAAATAAGATAATTACATAAAATTTGCAATTGAACGAGGATATAACATATAAAAAAATGTTACTGTCTGTCTATTTGTTTGTTTGCGAATCACTTAAAAATGACTGAACCGATTGCGATGTGGTTCATTGATGGAGGATCTGACTTATAAATTTGTGTACTTTGTATCTCAATCTGATATGTAGAAGCGGAGAAATCGATAAAAATATATTTGACAGCTGAACGAAATTTGGTAAATTGTACCTTAATTTATTCTGTGCTTATAGGAACTTTTGGACCTGGAATATCATAGACTTAGCAGAAAAAATACCACGCGGGTAAAGCCGCGGGCACAGCTAGTACTATATAAAGTAACACCAATAATAACCGCGATAACAAATGTATATAATTTAACCGTTATCGACAGTTTTTGGAGTCGGTGCCAACCAAACTTTATGCCTTGTTTTGGTTTTACATTTTTAATATTTTCAAAAACTACCCATACCACTGTATGACAACAATTTTAACCATTCTAATATTTTTGGCTCTAAAATGTAGGTAGGCTCTTTGTGACTTCTCGTGAAAGTCCACTCGAAGACGATACCTGGCATTATCCCATTATTTTAAAGCTGGTTATTATGATTCTGTAAATTTATTTCATAAGATAAAACCAAAAATAAGTTCATGATAAGTACACAGAGGTGTTGTCTCGACAGTTATTATAGCTCATGCCTCATCGTAGGCGGCGCTGGAGCCTGCTAGGACTATTTGGAAACAGTACACAGAAATGTTTTCTCGACACTTGAATTGTTATTATATCTCATGCCTTTTGGTAGGTGGTGGTGGTGGCCAGTTGGAGCTATTTGTAATTAGTACACAGAGGTATTGTCTCGACACTTATTATTATATCTCATGCCTCATCGCAGGTGGCGCTAGAGCCAACTGGAGCTATTTAGAACCAGTACACAGAGTTGTTGTCTCAACACTTGTTATTATATCTCATGCCTCATCGTTGGCAGCACTGGAGCCAGCTGGGGCTATTTAGAACCAGTACACAGAGGTGTTGTCTCAACACTTGAATTGGCTTTTCTAAAAGCTCGCTAAAGTCACCAAACAAAACCTATCCGTTTCGATACGCTGGTCATGGGTTTTCTCGAGAAATTCGCTTCTTCGCGCTTTAAAACGCTTCTAGATATTTCAAACAGTTTGGTATTCCTAGAACACCAACGTTTCAGTGAAATAACATTTAATAGACCATATTTTGATTAATTAGGGACAGCCGTTCAAATTACCAGGAATTGTGTATAGAGTAACTAGAAAATATGCCAGTGAATCACGAATTAAATGCCTGAGGAACCCATATTTAATAAAAAAAAATATGGGTACAGAAAACATATCACCAAGAATTCTTCAATATCCATTTAATTCTTCATTTTATAATTCTTAAAACATCAGAAACGATATTTCAAACTATCAACTATCAACATCATCATCCGCCGGAAGGTGTACACATACATGACATATAGGCCTCCCCCGTAAAAAGTCTGTACAATGAAGATAATAAAAAAAAGGTCTAGGGGACTTAAAATAAGCTACTACTGAACATGCATATCATTTTTTTTTAAATCGTGTGTTTTCTCTGTTTGTCTGTTCGTGCGTCACGTAAAAACTACTAAATCCATTGTAATGCGGTTCTCACAAGTGGATTAAAAACTGGTGTACTTGGTATCTCAATCCGATGAGTTGAAGCCAAGCAATCGATAAAAAAAAATATTTGAAATCTGAACAAAGTTTGATATTGGTACTTTTGGTTCAGGAATAACACAAGGTCGCTATATCTTAGAAAAATAACCACGCTGGCAGAGCCACGGGTACAGCTAGTTTACAATAAGTTACTACAAAGAAGATAAATAAGATATAAAAAAAAGGAATTGTATTTTCCTTCAATGTACGAGTAAGTAGCACGTGTAACTTTACTTTCTAAATTATTGTACTTGATGGAAGCTATACTCGTATTATTTATTATACTGCCAGCTAAATTTGATTCATAATAAAACCAGATTACCAACCAAAGAAATGAAAACGAAATCTTAATAATCATGGACTAAGTAAGCCATAATACGATTTCATATTACTTTCCGAGTTCTATATTGAGACTAGCTGTGCCCGCTGCATTACTCGCGTGGACATTTCTGTGGGTTAAAAGTAACATATGTGTTACTAGTTGTGCCCTAGAATTTGCCCGCGTGTTCATTTAACTGGGCAAATATTAACCTATGTGTGATATTTCAGTACCAAAAGTGTATAATGTACAATATACTACATTTTATCAAAATTTGTATATCCTTCAATATATTTTTATCGATTGCTTGAGATACCAACTACACCAGTTCAAACCCTAGTTTTTACATTATGCGCGAACAAACACACGATTTAAAAATAAAACTTGTTCAGTAGCTTGTTTTAAGTACCCTAGTTTGTTTTTTAATTATCTTCTTTGTACAGAATTTTTGTTGCTTACTGCTTACTTTACTATAAGTATTTAAATAAATAGATGCCCGAACAGTTGCCCAATTTGAAAGGGCAATATGATAATAACTATTTTTATTTATTTTATTTTTATTTATAGCCTATGACACTCTTTCGATGAATACGAATCGATTGATACCTCGCTTGTCAAAATCAGACCAAATTTATAGTTGAACAAATCACCTTGTCTTTGCTTCCAGAGTTGTAGTTTCCGAGAAATGCGTGAACAAACATTCATACACACATACAATTACCACATTAACTTGTAAATCACACGCTATAAATGAAGACAAATCGATTGACAACTTGCTTGTCGAAATCGGACCAAGTTTTTAATTTGAACACATAACCCCTTCTTTGCTTCGCCTTAGTCGGGAAATAATAATTATACATGATACAGACAGACAGACAAAAACGAAAAATAAATGGATTCAGGATAGATTATATAGTGCACTCCAAAAATAAATTTCAAAATATCTTCGATGTACCAAATTGGACCTGTTACAGTTCCATATATGTATAGATAGATAGATTAACACGTAGGCTTCTTTTCATTATAATCATCATAAACCACGCGGGTGTAACCGCGGGGCGCAGCTAGTAATTTATATATTTTAGTCTATATGGCTATCTAAACAAATGTACAAAATTTTCATGAATGTTTGTGTGTATGTATTGTATGTTTGATCACGCATTTCTCGGAAACTACAAGTCTGATTGCAATAATTCATTGTGATTCGATTCTGTGTGTTTAAAAGAGTATGTCCGGCATATGCTTTTCTCTGTACAAAGTGTTCAGAAAGAGATTGTTTTATCAAAATTTAAGTTTATTTTTTATATCCCTTCGTCATTTCGGATTGTAATCACAATATAATAAAAAGTTTAATAGAACAGTTTACATGATTAATTTATCACAGGAAACTGGAACAAATCCGTTTTCAAGGAGGAAGTAATACTACTTAATATCAGCACAGAACACTTAATAATACTAGATATTGGTCTCAACCACAGAGCAGAGATATATTTATTACTAGCTGTACCTGCGGCTTCGCACGCGTGCTCTTTTATTTAGGTTCAAAGTACCATAATGTGCTATTCCAGGACTAACATACCAACATTTGATCGAAATTTCTTCAGCCGTCAAAAATACTTTTATGAATTGCTTTGCTTCTAACTCACCGGATTGGGATACTAATTACACCAGTTTTTAAATCAATCAATCAGCTATTTAACAATGAAAACCGCATTGCAATCGGTCCAGTAGTTTTTACGTGATGCAAGAACAAACAAATATACAGACAAACAGACAGAAAGACACGATAAAAAATAAGTTATATTCTTGTTTAATACCTTTTTTAAGCATCCAAGAGCATTTTTTTATTTATTACAGCCTTTTTCGTACCTATTGTTTTAATATAAGTATAGATATATATATGGGTGTGTCAATTTGCATCAAATAATCCGTCCAGTAGTTTCAGCGTTAGAAGTGTTCTTTTTAATAACTTACAACCCATATCTTGCAGAAACCCTTTAATTTTTCGGGATGAAAGTATCCAATGTCCTACCTCGTAGTATGAACTCAAATCATACCAAGTTCATTTGAATTCATTCAGTAGTTTCGGTGCGAAGCGCAGTCAAGATAAGGACAAACAGACAGACAAAAATAAAAAGTACAACAGTCTTGGCTTCAATATCAAATGTAGAGAACCATCCAAAAATATTATTTATTAGTTCAATATTAACATAATTTTGGACGTATATCCCAAAGAAACTCTTTACTTTTTCGGGATAAAACGTATCCTCAATTTTAACCCATCATATAACTTAAGACGGTGCCAAGTTGCATCAAAACCCGTCCATTAGTTTCACCGTGGTACGTTTTCTTTTAAATAAGTTTCAACTCCTATCCTACGAGAACCCATAAATTTTTCGGAATATTAAGTATCCTATGTCCTACCTGGTAGTATGTACTCAAATCATACGAAGTTTCATTTGAATTCATCCAGTAGTTCCGGCGGCGTGATGCGCGGCCAAGATACAGACTGACAAACATACAGACAAAAATGGAAAACATACAGTTTAGGCTTCATTATAAAAAAAAAGACCCGCCTCCAAAAAAAAATTCACATCATCTTTAATGTACAGAATTTGGACCAATATCCCGCAGGAACCCTTTATGTTTTTAGGGACAAAAAGTATCCATAATTTTCACTTATCTTATAAACTATGCCTGTGCCAAGTTGCATCAACATCCATCCAATAGTTTCAGTGTGCTGCGTGTTCTTTTAAATAATTTTCCACCCCTATCCTGCAGGAACCCTATAATTTTTCGGGATAAAAAGTATCCAATGTCCTACCTCGAAATATGAACTCAAATCATACCAAATTTAATTTGAATGCATTGAGTATTTTCGGCGTGATGCGCTGCCAAGGTACAAACAGACAGACGGACAGACAGACAGACAGACAGACAGACAGACAAAAAAAATTAAAATACCGTTTTGGCTTTAGTATTGAATATAGAACGGCTTTCAAAAAAATTACAAAATATCTTCAATTTACAGAATTTGGGACATTATCCCACAGAAACTCTTTATTTTTTCGGGATAAAAAATATTCTCAATTTTTACCCATTATATAAACTATGACTGTACAAAGTTGGAACAAAATCCGTCCAGTACTTTCAGCGTGATACGTGTTCTTTAAAATAACTTTCAACGCCTATCTTGCGGGAACCCTTTAATTTTTCGGGATTAAAAGTATCCTATGTCCTACCTCGTAGTATGAACTCAAATCATACCAAGTTTCACATAAATTCATTCAGTAGTTACGGCGTGATGCCTAGCCAAGATACAGACAGACAGACAGACAGACAGACAAAAATGAAAAAAATACTGTTTTGGCTTCAGTATCGAATATAGACAGCCCTCCAAAAAAATATTTAAATATATCTTCAATGTACAGAATTGGACTCGTTACAGTTTTATTATAAGTATAGATACCAAGTAGTTTTCATTTTGCTGTCTACTCAATGTCATCGTTTGTCATTTGTTTTCATTGGCTTTGTTTACGACATTGTGGATACCTCAGATAAATTAATGGTGATTAATTAATTAATCGCAGAGTATTTTTTAATACAGAATACTATTTCGTGCGACTATTTCTGTTTTTTTTTTGCTTGACTATGGACTCCGACAACTCTTCAACACCCAATTACCCCGGCACGCATGTTAAGGACACCGAAACTTTCCAAACTATAGACCTTCGCAGGAACATGGACTCATGAACATGATCTTAGATTAAAGCTAATACAAGTATCTATACTGATATCCCAATATGTTGTAATTACGTTCCTTACTGTACTATTTATTGATCCTAAATCATATTTAAGATGTAAAAAAATGTTGTGTTGCTGGCATAATATATGAAAGTAGGCAGAGTCCTTTAGGGAATAGTTTAAGATTCATCAAAATTGGTTCAGTAGTTTAAAAGATATGGACAGTTAACTGTTTCCAGTAGGGATATTTTTCATAGCGTACCTACGGAATCACCTGTTTTTTTTTACCCGGGTGAGAGTGTTTGGGTTGTATTATGTTTTTATATTTGTACATTTCTAAGGCGCGTCCTACCGCCTGAACGGCTGGATGGGTTTTGATAAATGAGGTATAATTGGATTAGTCTTGATCACGAGAGTGCTATAGGATATATGAAGTGTTAAGAAAACCAATATGGCGGCTTACAGCTGCCATATTGTTTTACCGACGGAACAAAAAATTACCAAAACCTATCGAGTGGGGTATCAAAAACAGGTCTTTAAAAGACCATTTCAATAATATATAAATCTTATAAACAGTAACAATTTTCTTTAAAGCTTATTACAAAATTTATTAATTTATTTTCTATTAAAGTACAGTAAAATATGTTAAAAAAATAAACATTACATTTATATACACACTGGCTGCAGTTTCACCCGCGTCCCCGAGGAACCACACATTTTTCCGGGATTAAAGTAGCCTATATATATATTTAAGCGTGAAGAAGTTACAAACATACATACATACACACACACACACACACACACACACGCACACACACACACACACGCACACATACACACCCGTTCCCCTTACATGCATAAAAACTTTCTTCATTATAATATTAGTGTGATTATTTTTGCGGGCGGTCAGCTCGTATTCAATAATGTAGTTCACAATCGGGTTTTTTGTATTTATGTAATAATTTTATTTATACTTGGAACTATTTTAAAGCACCTAAAATGTAAGAAACAATAATTACTTAAATTATAACCGCGTGGATTATGATGATGGGTGATGATAATGAAAAGTAGTGATGTTTTCATGCATATATGTTAATTCAAGATTTGATGGCGCTAATCGATTTTTATGCATTCTATGACGTATTATTATGGACTGTCAATTCTAATGTATGGTGTTCTGCATCGCGCATTAGAAGTTTTCCGCTCGTTAGGAGAGTATTCATTTTTAAAACTCTAAACTCTGTTTACGACAGTGGCTACACTTCTCTGCTTTTTAATATTATAGTGTGTACACCTTTTAAAGAAAGGTCTGTGTCGGGTGGCAAACCACAGATCTTTAACAAGTCTGTTAAGCTTGAAAAATATACTTCAAACTGTAGTTTTAAGATAAACAAGGAACATTAACTTACAATAAAAACTGTATCAACCTTGAAAAACCTTGAAAAACCTTAGAAAAGTTACCAATATATGAAGATAACAATGACATAAATACCTACATTAATTATCCTATTGGTCGTAAGTGTTGTACTAGTCCTTCCCATATCGTCCACACAAGCTCCACTAAACCATCTTTTAGCCATCACTCGCTCAAAGCTATCAACTATTCTGTCAATGTAGGCGTACCATACACATGTTCCTCATACCGATACATCTCCGATGTCTTTGTAAACGAATATTGTATCCCTTATTCTACAGCGACAGAAGGTTTCCCAGGAAATATTAGAGGGCGAGCTAAAACGGGCCTTAGGTAATCTCAAGGGATAGAAAGGTCTATCCTCATTTAATCTGATCTCGGTAACGGTATGAGTTTGCAAATAAATTAATAAACTTAGTCCATTCCCAGCAACTCTTCCTTTATAGTGTGTTGTTAATTAATCATATTTAAATTTACAGTTTGTAACCATTTCATAGAAATATTAAAAAATCCCGTGACTCAAGCAATCTTGTTTGCAAACTTGCTTTGGGAATAACCAAATAAACAGAGCCCCCTTTGTATTCGCTTAGTAATTCCAGCCCTTTCAAGAAACTTGGTGTATAGAAACTGACACTGAAAGTTCCGAGTTTTATAGTAGTAGCGAATAGTCCAGAAGGGCTGTGATGTGATAGCAGGAAAATAAGTTTGCACCGGCATGATTTGTAAATTTAAAACTTACTAATTTTATTAATTTAATTCTAGATAGATATTTTAGCAGGTAATAATGTTCCTTGCTTTTCTTAGAAATCTATACTTATAATAAAACTGTAACAGGTGCAATTCTGTACATTGAAGATATGTTGATATTTTGTTTGGAGTTTGTTCTATATTTGATACTGAAGCCAAAACTTTTTTTTTTAATTATTGTCTTTCTGTCTGTCTCTTTATTTGTATCTTGGCCACGCATCACGTTGAAACTACTGGATGAATTCAAACAAAACTTGGCATGATTTGAGTTCATACTAATAAGTCCGCAATAAATCATGGCTCGTGTAAAAGTTAACGGGTGCAGTGGTGCGCGCGTAGTAGTAGCGCCAATTAGATCCCCTATTACATTTTTGGCAGCCCCTCATGTGATAGATATGCTCCAAAACTGGCATCAGTACGAGTTTTTTAAACTTTTTACGCACTATACACGCCTAAACATACAAATGTTGTCGGGAAGAGATCGCTCTTCGCAGTAAGACCACCCACATTGTACTTGATTTCAAGAAATGTATTTTGTGTTGGCATATCTTTTTACCCGACTACGGCGAAGCAAGGGAAGGGTAGAACATATATGTATGTATGTATGTATGTATGGCAGTATGTATATATGATTGTATGTATGTATGTATGTATGTATGTATGTATGTATGTATGTATGTATGTATAATATATGTATGTGGGTATGTGGATGTTCCACTGAAGCGTGGCCCTTATTGGTCCGATTCAAGCGAGGTATCAATCGATTCGTCTTCAGGTAAAGAGTGTCATGTTTTTTTTTTACCCAACTGCGGTGAATCTAAGGAAGGGTTATGTGTTCAAACTGAAAATTCGGTCCTATTTTGACAAGCGAGGTGTCAATCGATACGTATTCATTCATAGAGTGTTATAGACACAAAAAAAACGTCTACGGCGATACAAATGTAGGGCTATGTGTTCAAACAAAAAAATTAAGCTGATTTGACATGAGAGGTATCAATCCATTCGTCTTCATGTCATAGGCTGACCGCAGTCGGGTTTTATTATTTGAACTTATGTTTTGTAAGGTGCAAAAAAGTGTTATATAAGCGGAGGTCCCGATGAAGAGCAGTCCCAGGGGCACCCGAATAACCCCCGTGTATATTCTGCGATTTTTAATATGTTCGGGGTTACTTATATTAAATAATTAATTACGCTCACATTAAATAATATAGCTATATGTTAGGAGCTATTCAATTTTTTTTTCACTAAGCTCCAAATTTTACCACAAAGTTATTAATTTTGACCAAACTGTTGTTGATTAGTGACTCTTTATAAGACACCAAAAACATATAGTAACCACCAAAAAAAAAACTTCAAATTTTGTTCAATGCAAATTATCTTCTCAAAATTTGGAGGTCCCTAACATAAAAAATACCCCATCTGACGAAGCTCGTCCAATAATGGCATAACCGTCGTTTCTAAGCCGGAGATCATTTCTGAGATCGAAGACTTCTAAGGCCGATTGTACGACTCGCGTGCTTCCGATTCCATCACAGAAGATTCCCGCGCTATACTGACTCGCCACTACACTGATGAATTGCCCGACGTCAGCCTAGACGAGATTGAGAAAGCTCTCAAACAGATTAAGAATGGAAAGGCCCCCGGTGAGGATGGTATAACTTCGGAGCTCTTGAAAGCAGGGGGTAGGTCCTTGTAAGCGTCACGCCTGCCCATAAAAGTTGCAGTGGCACCCCGTACATTTGGTTGCAAAATCTTGCACGTCACTGCACTACGCTCGTCACCCTGAGACTTTTGCCGAGTAATTTTGCTGGAAACATTGCCCTTCAAACTGAAACACAAATGTTTACACACTACTGCTTGGCAGTTGAATATCTGACAAAGGTGTGGTACTTCTCTACTAAAATTGAATGGCTGAATATCATTCAGGCCGCTAGTTGAATGGCGCCTAAGGCTAGGCAAGTAGTTAAACGTAATTATCCAAGTCATTTTGTCGCTATAATGCTTAATCATGACATGCGCCAATTTGCAAAGTTGTGGGAAATGACGAAAAACGTTTCTCATCCTTAAATCTCACAATAATTTAAAAAAATACTTTCAAACTTCAACATTAAATTTATTTGGTACTGACTAAAAAAATAATAATGAAAGCATACTGAATAATAATAGTTTTAAAAATGAATTACATTTGTGTTGACATAAAAATGCTAAAACATGCGTTAAAATTTTGTTGTTTACATAAAATCAACATTATGACAGCAACAATTCTCTCTGTTCGTTTTATGCTTTATTACGCTAAAGACATATTTACAAAGCAAATTCAAAATAATGGGATAGTACTCGCAAAAACACTTAGTATGTTATTCGTTTTGCAATGTTTTGAAGAGATCCGTTGTACCTACAATATATTCTTGTATATTTATATGTAATTGTTTTCTCTAAAACGGTATAAACGAAAACATTTCTCAAAAAAAAAAAAAAAAAACTCTTTTTCCGATAAGTACCTACCAGACTATTTAAGGTAATTTCCACAACAAAACGTTTCAGTTTGATTATTTTGGGCGTAAACCTTAAAATATTATCCAATAATTTTGCAATGCAGTGTACGTATAGTAAAAAAAAAAATAGTCGAACATTATCAGTAAAAATCATGATTTATATATAGTTTAGGGTCATGTAATTTTTTCTGTCCACAAATCGGCATTATTGACAATATTTTGTACTCGCCAGATTCATTATTATCACTAAAAAAACATTTATTTATTTGTAACCGTCTTGCCTCACAGAGAATCTGCAATATTGAAACTATGCACGATGTCAAGCGAATCCTGCAAGCTCATTGGTCCAATTGAACGTGGCATAATAAGGCACTGGTCTGTTGGTGGCGTATAGCATAAATTTTGTTTGTAATTTGATAGAAGTGAACAAAGAGTTCTGACTTTTATGCTATTGACCACTGTTGACATAATAAAGCATTCATTTTGTGTTTTATTTTGGTTAGAAGCATTTTTTGACATCCAAAAAAACTGGTTTCTAGTTATTTATTAATTAAAAAAACATTTGAGTGGTAAAGAGCTAGACAAAAGACGAAAGAAGAAAGATAAAAGTGTATTTTACCAAAGTGACGATTTGTCTAGCTGTTTGATTAAATGGCTGAATATCATTCAAAGCAGTTAATTGATCGTCGGTTTAAGCTATCTGCCTGTGACACAAACATGATTTCTCATTTTTTACGATTACCCATCGTACACCCACATAATACCTGTTAGTGACGGTTAAAATACAGAGAAGACGATATATATGTCAGAGGCAGATGGTTTAGTCCGCTGTTGATTGAATAGTGCCATTCAACTAACGGCCTGAATGATATTCAGCCGTATGACATTTAATGAACTAGCTGGTTGATTTCTTAGGACATGCATACAATATACAATATACAGGCCACCCGGCCATGTGACAAAAAAAAACAGTATTTTGCAAACAGACAAATGTTTATAAACAGTGTTCATGTTCAATCTAACTAACCTACCCAGTTTTTTAAGCGCAATTCTATTAACATAGTAGTTTGCAAACAGAAGAGTCACAGTTAAATTCACATTACAATCTCTTCCATTGTACTATTTTTTTGCGTAAACGCAATCAAACTCTGGGAAACACCAACAATATTGTTGCTTGCCGACGCCATATTGACCACAGACTAGGTAGGGTAGCGATACCTCGTATATTGATAGTGTATGAGCTTCAGCGCCAGATGGCAGAAAGTGGAACTAAATTAAAATAAGGAACTAAATGCCTAGGCAAGTAGTTAAAAGTGATCGATCCAAATCATTTGCCTAGCTGGTTGACTGAAAGGCTGAATAACATTCAGGCTGTTAGTTGACTGGCACCATTCAATCAGAAGGCCAGGCAGTTAATTAAATGTCGGATTAAGCTATTTGCCGGCGACATATACATTACATATCTCTAGAATCAATGTTTTAGAGATAATATTTAGCAAATTAATGTCAGGTATCGCAAGTAATGTGGCACTTCACCACTGAATAAAACATTAGCGGGCCAGCCGTTGCGCAGTCTGGTAATAATGACTTCAGTACACTAGCAATTACCTACTGACACGCACGAAACTCGTTTAATAATCTTAAGTTTTTATTTAACTTCACTTGTCTCTATCTATGTATGGATTTTGTCTGTCCTGGAATCTTGCAATTCAAATTTCGAGCACTTCACTGGCTGAAACTTTCAAGGTAGCTCACAAACCAATGACAGTGCAAAAAAAAGTTAATAGTGAAAAGAAAAATAAAAGAAGAAAACAAGTTAGAAGAGAACAGGAAAAAAAAACTTCAAAACGTAACAGTTACAAAACAACAAAAAAAATAACACGAAAAACTTTCTTTTTTCTTTTTTTTTCCTTTTTTTATGTGGATTGAGGTTTAGAGAATACTGGGCGTTAAGAGTTGCTAGTACAAAATAAGACCCACAAAAATGAAATTTATCAAATTGTATGGAAGGTAAGCATTCCAAAAATTCACGCACGAATAAACTTAACAAGGGAGTGAGTGGTGCGGATAGGCCAGCAATTAGAATTCGTTTCAAACATATTTTTGCCTGGCATCTTATATTTATAAAAAAAACTGAGAATTTCAAATTTGGGAGGTATTGTAGATGCTTATGTATAAGCTTGTTTGCCTCTTTTTAGTTTTGTTTGCAGTCGTCTTATTTAATAAATATATTTTTGTAGTGGGTAGTCTTTTAAAGACCTTCATTTTAATATCTCAGTCGATAGGTTTTGATAATTTTTTGTTACGTCGGAAACACAAGAAGGCAGCTGTAAGCCATATTCGTTGTCTTGAAACTTCATATAGGATATTATGAGATGTCACTCTCGTGAATAAGACGATTCCAATGATACCTAAAATATAAAAATCCTTATCAAGCCTCAATCCTTATCCTTAAATTATCAAAATCCATCAAGCCGTTTAGGCTGTAGGACGCGCCAAAGGAACATACATACGGCCCAAAATAATAACCCTCCGCAGTCGGATATAAAAGTCACTTTAGAGGCAATATTTTGTAAATGAACCGAAATAGAAAAAAAAATAGTCAGAAAAACCTCATTATAATGATTAAAATACCTTTGAAACGAGACCTCACTTGATTGGGTACAAACATATTTTTATCCTTCTTCATTTTTCATATATGGTAAAAAGAAAAAAAAAAGTTTTTGACTAACTTTAGTAGCGTAGATAAATATAATATGCATGTGCCAGATTTCAACATTGTATTGTGTTAATAGTTCTGCATAAAATGACAGACAGATGGGCAGATGGACATGACGAAACTATAAGAGCTCCTTGTTTGAAATTCTAAAAATGTTATATTTTCTGTTTCTGTCTGTCTGTTAGCGCACCACATAAAAACTAATGGATCGATTGCGATGCTTATTGTTGAATAGCTTAAGTTTTGACTAAACGATGAGTACAATATTGTTTTTTTTTATGAGTAGAAGCCAAGCTATTAGAAAACTATTTTACAGCTGAACTAAACTTGGTATCATTGTACTTTATAACTTTTTCCCTGAAAAAATGACCACACAGGGCACATATATACAATATACTAGTATACAATAGATTTACTTCATTTTGAAATATTTTCATTATTTTACAGCATAAATAAATAGTGATAAGTACCTGTCAGCATATAAGTATATATATATAGATATATATACATATCTCGCATAAATTATATAATCCACATGCGCATTGTTGGTTGTTAATATCCGCCATGTTGTTCTGTTATCAAAATTGTGCACATCCGGCAGGCACTGTCTCGAGAACGGTCTATTCCACTATGATCACTTGGGTGATCATAGGCGACTCTTTAGTGTATTTTCATCACCCGTGAATGTAATCACCTGGGTGATCATAGGCGACTCTTTAGTGTCCTTTGATCACCCGCGAATGTAATCACCTGGATGATCATAGTCGACTCAATTCAAATTATCAATTCGGTATCCTTGAATCACCTGTAAAAGTAAATGATGGATCGAATACACAAAGTCAATTATATGCGTTTTCTCATACTAAAATAGTCAATTTTACAAATAAAATTAACTATAGTGGGTACGTACATTTACTATAAAAATATAAAATAGGAAAAAAACTTTCTTTCATAAACACGCAAAATACTTCATCATCATCATCATCATATCAGCCTTTAGAAGTCCACTGCTGAACATAGGCCTCCCCCAAAGAGCGCCATGACGAGCGATCTTGTGCCACCTCCATTCACCGACTTCCTGCGATGGCTACAATGTCATCGGTCCATCGTGTGGGGGGTCTCCCCACACTTCGCATGCTTGTTCGTGGTCGCCATTCGAGAACCTTTATTCCCCAGCGGTTGTCAGTTCTGTGAACTATATGGCCAGCCCATTGCCACTTCAACTCGCAAAATCTGAGAGCTATGTCGGTAACTTTCGTTCTTCTAAGGATTTCCTCATTTCTGATTCTATCACGTAGTGAAACACCGAGCATAGCTCTCTCCATTACACTCTGCGCAACTCTGACCTTGTGTATGAGACCAATAGTTAGCGACCACGTCTCAGTGCCGTATGTCATCACTGGCAACACGCACCGATTATAATCTTTCGTCTTGAGGCTCTGCGGTATTTGCGACGAGAAGATATGGCGTAATTTCTCGAACGCTGCCCATCCGAGTTGGATTCGTCGGTTGATCTCTTTGTCGAAGTTGGATCTACTCAGTTGGATCGTTTGACCCAAGTAGACATAGTGATCAGCTTCGATAATATCGTTTCCAACATAAACCGGCATGGGTACGACATGGGTATGGGCATGGGGTATGGGCATGGGGTATGGGCATGGGCATGGCATTTGACATGATGTTCGTCTTGCCCATGTTCATTTTAAGATCCACCTGTTAGGAAACAATATTGATGTTACTGAGCACTGTGCTTAGGTCTTCCAGGGTTTCAGCCATGATGACTATATCGTCAGAAAATCGAAGGTGAGTGATGTATTTGCCATTGATGTTAACACTAAATCCGTTCCAGTTCAGAAGCTTGAATATATTATCTTCTAGTGCAGAGGTGAACAGTTTCGGAGAAAGAAATAAAGTCTCCATGTCTCGCCCCTTTTTGCAGCTGGATAGAATTCGTGCTCTGATCCTGAAGACGAACTGTCATGGTGGCCTTGCTGTACAAGCACTTCAACACTTCGATGTGCCGGTAATCGATCTGGCTCCGCTGTAATGGCTGTAGCACTGCCCAGGTCTCGACTGAATCAAAGGCACAAACGCTTGATATAGTGGCCGATTATACTCTTCGGTCTTTTGTATAATCTGCCGGAGTTTATGGATGTGGTCTAAGGTGCTAAAGCCTTTCCGGAATCCAGCTTGTTCGGGAGACTGAAAGTCGTCAAATCTACGAGCGAGACGGTTTGTAACTACTCTCGAAAACAGCTTATAGACGTGGCTCAGCAGCGAAATGGGCCTATAATTCTTCAAGAGGGTTTTATCACCTTTCTTAAAGAACAAAACCACTACGCTCCTATGCCACGCCTCTGGCGTAGTACCCTCGAGGATTACGAGGGTACTACGCCAGCTTCTGAAGGACTTTAAGTACCGGTGTTCCACCCGCTTTCAGTAGCTCTGTCGTTATTCCGTCCTCCCCTGGTGCCTTGTTGCTCTTAAGCTGTTTGAGAGCCATTTTGATCTCGTATAGGCTGACATCCGGGATATCTTCGGTATAATGTCGGGTCAAACAGGCTCTTGCATCACTAGTCCTGCTAGAAGGACTACGCGATGAGGTGTATGTAATTGTCCATAGAACTTCTCGCAAAATACTTACGATCTAAGAAATATATAACGAGGTTTTTTTATGTGGCAAAACTCTAATTTACGTGTAACATGCATGCATCTGTATCTATTAAAAATCTGTATCTACCAAAGCAATTCAATAGTTTTTTATTAGCAGATTATAATTGCAATGGTATAAGAATCATATTATTTTGTTCCTACGAGGCAAAAAGTCAAATTAATGGAGTGACACATTATTTCGGAGACGGCACATTTAAAATGTGCAAAATATAAATGTAAAAATACAGCTTGCAAGTTTATACACTATTTGGTAACGGTATCTGTTTGCAAAGTAAACAGTAAGCGAGGCGGATGGATGATGGATAGTGGCCCTATAGGGTTGTCCCATAGACACAACTCATCAGTAGATGAGTTTAATAACAGCATCGAAGATACTTCTGCGATCGGGCAAGAGACTGCCGCACAATTTAGAAAAATAGTGGCGGTAGGTAGCGAACCCAGCGACTGCGTAACCGCTGTGACTAAGCGGACGGACGTCGATGGCTCCATGCATCACGTGACTGACTCGAATTTGGCCGTTCAAGCAGTTCAGGAGCGGGTGACTGTGATGTCACCAGCTGTGACGTCATTGGCTGTGCTATCTCCAACTGTGACGTCACTGGCTATGCCATCGCCGGCACGTGCCTCAATGTTGCAGTCACAAGTGTACATTGATAAAGGTGGTGCGACAGCGCCAGTGCGAACTGATGATGATGAGGGTTGGCAAAGAGTGTCCCAGCGTCGGAAACCGGTGAAGTACCGCTATCTGGGCACTACCGGTATTTGTAGGGACCACGAAGGCATGTTTAAGGCTGCGGAGAAAAAAGTGCCTATCTTTATTACCAAGGTGCACAAAGACACAACCGAAAAAGATATAATGAAGTATATATATATGAGAAAACGAAAGAGAACATTATATTAGAGAGGATAACGTTTAAATATGAAAAAGATCATAATGCCTACAAATTCTTTGTTTCGGAGCACAAGTTGACATTGTTCCTAGATAGCAAGCTATGGCCGCAAGGTATTATATTTAGGCGTTTCGTAAACTTCAAGCCACGAAGAACGAACGGTGTAAATAATGTCACCGTGCCCGGCCGGTACCTAAACCTTAATGGATAATAAGTCTTTATACAATTTTGTGAGCTTCAACTGTAAGAGTGTTAAGCGCTCGGTGGAGAGTATAAGACAGTTATGTCGTACATCGCAGATAATTGGATTACAAGAAACCTGGTTGCTCAGAGAGGATATTCAATTTCTAAGCAGTATTGATGACGAGTTCGGATGCGCCGGGACGTCGGCGGTGGACACGGCTGCCGGTATGCTAAGGGGACGACCTTTCGGCGGAGTGGCACTACTGTGGAAAAAAAGTGTTCTTAATAATGTCTCCGTTGTGCAGTGTGATAACCCGCGAGTATGCGCGATTAGGGTAACTATGGATCAAAGGTCGTTTATGGTGTTCAGTGTTTACATGCCCACGGATAGTAATGCGAACCTATCGGAATTCACGGATTGTCTGAGTCTGATGAGCACCATTATTAATAATAATAATATCGAATCGGTATATTTACTCGGGGACTTTAACTCGCACCCTGGTGAACGGTTTTATAATGAGTTGGATTCATTTTGTTCGGAATCGGAGTGGTTTTGTGCCGACGTCTTGATGTTAGGATTGAATTCTGAAACATTTACATATATTAGTGAAGCAAATGGCTCAAGACGCTGGCTCGACCACTGTGTAGTCTGTAATTCTGCGATACAGACTGTTTTTAATGTATATGTTATGTATGACGTACTGTGGTCTGATCACTTCCCCCTTGTAATACAATGTAAGTTAGATAGCATCAAACAAAAATTCTATGAATCAAATAAAAATGAGCAATATAATAAAATACGATGGGGTGAAAGAAAACCCGAACAAATTGACATGTACGGTAATTTGTGCAATGATAATTTAAGACTTATTGACTTTCCTGATGAATTATGTAAATGTAGTGACTATGTATGTAATAATTTGGACCACAGATACATTATTGATAAAATGTATGAAAATATTGTTTATGTATTATGCCAAGCAGCGAGGGACAGTCATTCTCTGAAAATTTTAGGTAGAAAGAAACCTGTTATTGGATGGAATAGGTATGTGAGGAGGAATAAGTTTGAGCTGTGGGTGTTGTACGGAAGGCCACGCGAGGGTCGTGTGTGAAATGAGATGCACACAAGTCGAAGGACTTTTAAGTCTCGGTTGCGTTGGTGTCAAAACCATAGTGATCAAGTTAAATTGGACATCTTAGCATCACATCATTCTAAACACGATTTTCGCAGTTTTTGGAAATCGACTAGCAAACTTAATAGCAAACCGGGCTTACCTTTGAGCGTTAATGGTGTCAGCGAGCTACAAGACGTAGCAGACATTTTCAGGAACTGTTTTGCAGTAAAGTCACCCTTGGGGCCATCGCGGTTTCTGTGCGGTGCTGATCGTAGTGGTCAGGAGATCAATGCCCGATTCAAGAAATCAAACATGCTTTAAAATCAATGTCGCGCGGTAAGTCTCCTGGCCATGACGACCTAAGCATTGAGCATCTTAAATATGCTAGTTGTCATCTGCCCAGGGTGTTGGCAATGTTCTACTCCTTATGTGTGGGACACTCCTACCTACCTGCGCGGATGATGAAGACTGTGGTTGTGCCGATCATTAAGAGCAAGACCGGCGATATTAGTGACACAAATAATTATAGACCAATCTCACTGGCCACTATTATTTGGAAAGTGCTTGACAGCTTGCTTAACACTCAGCTGGATATATATATAAATATTCACGACAATCAATTTGGATTTCAGTCTGGTCCCTCTACTGAATTAGCTGTGTTGTGTTTGAAGCAGGCTGCCAGGTACTACACTGATAAAAACACGCCCATATTTGGCTGTTTCCTCGACTTATCGAAAGCGTTTGATTTGGTTTGTTATGACATACTATGGCAAAAACTACATCAGACGTCCATGCCAGAAGAACTAATATGCATCTTCAAATATTGGTACAAGAACCAGATCAACGTTGTTCGGTGGTCGGGGGCCTATTCGGTTCCTTATGGGTTGGAGTGTGGGGTGAGGCAAGGGGGCCTGACCTCCCCCAAACTTTTTAACCTGTACGTTAATGCGCTGATAGAGGAGCTCAGCGGCACGCATGTCGGCTGCCATATTGGTGGAATTTGTCTTAATAACATTAGCTATGCAGACGACAAGGTTTTGCTGAGTGCTTCTGTTTGTGGTTTGTTGAAGCTGCTTGGCATTTGCGAAAAATATGCTGACAGACACGGTTTGCTGTACAATGTTAAAAAAAGTGCATGCATGGTCTTCCAGGCTCGGGGTAGATGTCTAGATAATATACCGACTATAAAACTTAACGGTTGAAAAATTTAAGTACCTAGGACATCTCGTAACCTCGGATCTGAAAGATGATGCTGACATAGAGAGTGAGGGTAGGGCGTTGTCTGTTAGAGCTAATATGATAGCCCGCAGATTTGCTGGTTGTTCGAGAGACGTCAAAAACACCCTTTTCAGGGCATTTTGTACGTCTTTCTACACGAGCAAACTGCAGTTTGTGGGTGTGTCATACGCTAAAGCAGTACAACGCTCTACGCATCCAATACAACAATGCGTTTCGGGTGCTGTTGCGGCTGCCCCGCTTCTGCAGCGCTTCGGGAATGTTTGCCGAAGCACGTGTAGATTGCTTCTACACAATCATGCGCAAACGGTGCACATCCCTGGTGCGCAGGGTGCGGGGCAGCCGCAATAGTATTCTACGGGCATTTTCGGAACGTTTTGACTGTCAGTATGTGTACCACTGTGATATGGTGCACCTGAATAAAGTCAACTTATTGTTCTAAGTATTATTATTATTATTTTTTCCACTATTATGTAATTATTTTTTTTTTCAATTCACTTTAATTTTTATTTATATTTTTTGTGTGTTTTATTTTTATTTTTGATGATTTTATTGTATTTTTGTATTGACCCTAGTTGGTTGAATAAAAAAATAAATAAAAAAAAAATAAAAAAAAACTATACAGCAATTTGGGAAGCACATCAGCCAATACTAATATTCTACCATTAACCTACGTGATTATGTTGGAAAAGACATTCAAATCGTATGTGATTCTGTTTGAAATACTCAAATCACAGTTCCCTGATTGGAGTCCCTGGAATTTTACTAGTGAATTTGAAGAAGCTACAATTAAATAAATATCTACTGTTTTTCTGACGTCAACATTAAAAAGCTGTCACTATCATTTTGGCCAGTGTATATGGAGAAAAACAAATTCATTCAATTTAAATAAAAATCAGTTTTATCGCCGCTGCGTATCCCTCTGTAAAGTTCTAGCTTTGCTTCTTGAAAGTAGTATCCCTGATGGATGGATTTATGTTCAAACAGAATATTACAATTATCCAGAAATAATGGCTTTCTTGTATTACTTCGAAAGCCAATGGATGAAGGTTGACAAGATACACATTTGGTGTGTGTGGAACGAGCGTCACCGCACCACCAGTTTACTTGAAGGATGGCATTTCAAACTAAATAATGCCATACGTCGCAATAGCAACCTCGTGCATTTACTTAATGCACTACAAAAAGATGCTGTCTTGTATACGGTGCATATAAAACAAACAACCGCCCATATGCAAGAATTAAGTAATCGCGGCCAAATTGCACAAGTTCGTGAAGGCTTTATCAGAGAGTGTCAACTGGATCGTCAACTAACTATTGGACACTTTTTAGAAAAGATGCGTTGAATATAGATCTGCATATATTTGTACCTACCAATTATTTTATTTTATTAAATAGCTAGACCCTATATCTGTCGTCTCATTAATATTGACACAACACAATAAGATAAAATGTATTACCTACCATTTAAATTAAATTTAATGAATATATTAATATCTTGCACCAGAATGACACGTTTGATTTAACTTGGCGTATACTTACCTTAAAACATACTTTCCAGAAAAGTTAAATATAAATTATTAAGAGTGTGTATTTTCATAGTATATATACCAATATTTTTACCAAACTATAAAAAATAAGCTTAGAAAGAAATGGTCCTTTGCAGGTGATTTAAGGATACCGAATTGATAATTTGAATAGAGTCGACTATGATCACCCAGGTGATTACATTCACGGGTGATCAAAGGATACTAAAGAGTCGCCTATGATCACCCAGGTGATCATAGTGGAATCAATGGAGAAGGAAATGTCTAAATGAGTGGAATAGACCCTCGAGAACAATCGGATGCACTTTGATCAAACCAATGAAAGTAAGAAATGTCAGTTACTCTATGGATCAAACCGTTGACACTGACAACTTATAGCCTTACTCTTTTGACGTTCATATGAGGTTGCAGTTTGAATATACAGAATGTGCCGTAATGAATGGATTTTATGGTACCTGCGGGTAAAGGACGTTGTGGAGGTTCAGAAAAATGTGTTTTATGTCATCGACCCTATTAAACAAAGGGTTTTATGTATAGTAAAAATCCCTCGGTTTCGAGATATTCGACAATTTCGAAAATTCAAAAAAATACCCCCTTTGCCACTCTTTTTGGTGGCGAGACTCCAAATGAAAGACTTTTTTCAATCTGTTTTTTGGATATTATTTCTGGATAGATGCGCTATCGAATGTAAACTATTATTTTCAGGGCGCATGCATAGTAACAAAGATCTAACTCAAATTTCATGTTTTGCTTATTTTTTCGCTAGGTTATAGCGTTGTGTAAAAAAATATGGTCACCTGAGTGCCAAATTAAGAAAAAACTTGCCTGTTTCATTGAGATTCCGAAATAAAAACTCACTGTATTTCCAGCATGTAATACAAAATAAATTGCTATTACAATAAGTCAAGACCTTTTTTTCTTAATTACAAAAGTGCTAAAATTTACTTCATTACTTGAAATTAACTTAAAAATATTGATTTCATATCTGTGTAAACGATAATTAAAGAAAACGAGAGAAAATAACAATTATAAAACATCGTTTTATCAAATTAAATTTTACAAAAGGTGTTCAATGAGCTCATACATACATGCTCTACACCTTCTAATGAATGATCGTTTTATTCTGCTTGCATGTCTCATTTCAGTATTTTTTTGGGCAGCCATTTGTACACGCTCTCGTAACTGGTCAACTGAGGTAATGGGATCTTTGTAGACCGTCTCTTTGAGACATCCCCAGTAAAAAAAAGTCGAGTGGGTTAAGGTCCAGTGATCGTGGGGGCCACAAAATTGTCCCTAATCGTCAGATCTATCTTCTGGGATACATTTCGTAGAGATAGTCACGAATGCTACGGGCGCAATGGGCGGGGCAACCATTGTGCTGCAGCCACATTCTTCTTCTCTCTTCCAACGAAACGTTTTCCAATAAAGTAGGGAGATCGTGACTTAAAAAATGCAAATAGCTCTCTGCGGTCAATGTTCCTGGCAATTCGAATGGGCCGACGATGTTGCCGTTTAGGATCCCAGTCCAAAGGTTTATTTTAAATTGATACTGGGACCTGTCTTCTCTCACCAAATGAGGGTTGGTGAGCTGCCATCTGTGCAGATTGTGCATATTAAAAGATCATGTTTTTTTGCACGTGGACTCGTCGCTCCACGGAGTTTTATCGAAGAATTCGGGATCATTGTTCAATTTTCTTAGCATGTTTTCGCAGAATTCAACTCTTGCAGGATAGTCTCTTGGCAGCAAACATTGAACGCGCTGATAATGAAACGGGTATAAATTCTCTCGTTTTAATATTCTATGGACTGTTCTAGCCGATATGCCTGTGTGTCTTGCTATGGTGCGCACAGAGGTGGTCGGATCAGCTGCAATTTCATCAAGTACATCTTCATCATTATGTACTTGTGGCCTCCTGGAACTCGTTCCGCCGATACCAGTTCCAGGTATTGGGCCTTCCATGAATGCATTATGCACGCGAGTAAACACTCGATAATCGGAATGGCGTGCATTAGGAAATCTTTCCCAATACAGTGCTGCAGCTCGATTGGCGTTACCACCACACTCGCCGTAGGTTAAATGCATTTGAGCATAGTCAGAACTAATGTAGCTGAGGCATTGCAGTTAATAGAAAATCCAAATCACTAAGCAAATCAAGTTCGAAGTCACAGCACAAAGTCGTTACACCAAATTAAAAAGTTCAAATCGCTAGGCAAAATCAAGTCCAAGATCACTGCACAAATCGATGAATTTCAATCCAAAGCAGGGTAAACGATGTTGCACGGGAGAAGTACCATAGCTCACTGACTTAAAAAAGCACTTAGCCCACAAACTACAAATAAGAAAATGATGTCTGTTATACGGGTCACTAATTCGTCTTTCTTTTTCACTCATGATGAGGCATGAAAGAGATTTACCGTCGGCTTATTGTCGCTAGTGCAAGTAACCGATCTATTCCAAGAATTATTATTCTACCCGGCAGAGGGGTCGTTTCTGTGAATTCTATGGGCTATGGAGGATATTTTTGCTAAAAAAAATAAACAGTGTTTACATAAAACTAGGCATTGACTCATTGTAATAGGAATTTATATTGTATATTTTGTTTGAATAATGAAAAATTGAAAAATGATTTATTAACGTTAACAAACATAATTAAAACAACTGTTGTTTGTTTGTTTGTCGTATGAGGTAGTGCTGGCATCTGATGTTAGAGTTTGTCAAGCCGCCCGAGGGCCTCTGACATGGCTTAACGATAACAGCCGGGACCGACAGCTTATTTTGTATTAAATGCTGGAAAAACGAGTACAGTGAGTTATACCATATCGGAATCTCAATAAAACAGGCATGTTTTTTCTTAATTTGCCACTCAGGTGACTATATTTTTTTACACCAAGTTAGGTTAAACTTAGAAAAACATTAGCATAACATCACTGACATTTGAGATAAATAATTGTTTAAAAAAAATGCATGCGCCCCTAAACTCATAGTTTACATTCAATAGCGTATCCAGGAATACTATCCAAAAAACAATTGAAAAAAATCCTTCATTTGGAGTCTTGTCACCAAAAAGAGTGGCAAAGACTGTAATTTTTTTGAATTTTCGGAAATGTCGAATATATCGAAAACCGAGGGACAAAACATAAAACATATTTTTCTGAACCACCACAACGACCTCTCCCCGCAGGTACCATATTATCCTTTCATTACGCCACACCCTGTATACATTTCTTACTGTCGTTGGAATAAATAAATAACCACTGATATAAATGATGTCGTACATTTGTATCTCTATTCTCTATCTGTATCTCTATATAGTATAAAACAAAGTCGGTTTCCGCGTCTGTCTATCTGTCTGTCTGTTTAGTCGCTAACTCCTCCTAAACCACAAACGGATTTTGATGCGCTTTTAACTTATGGTGAAAAGCGCATCAAAATCCGTTAAATAATTTTTCACGGAAGGTTCATATATATAATAAAATACTAATTAAGTGTTTATGTAAGCAGAAAAAAATCAATACTTTGCAACCAAGTTGCCGAATAAAATATTTACATGGCTTACGTAGGCTGAACCTTAAGAAATACATACAAATAATTTACTAAGGAATTGTAGTTGTATCACGAGGCGGTCCTAGGGTTTGTTCCACTAGCCCAGGGACCAAACCTCAGTGGATAACATAAAAGAACAGGAACAATTAGGAGCACTCGGAGATATTCTTAAACAACGGCTTCACCTTCATGGACTGGTTGTAGCAGAAGATAACCATGTACAGAAATAGCTGGCCTATCAGCAACGCTTGCAAGACTCTGCTAGTCGAGCTGGTCCTAATTGTTCCTGTACTTTTATGTTGTCCACTGAAGTTTGGTTCCTGGGCTAGTGGAACAAACCCTAGGACCACCTCGTGACACTGGCGCCTCACGTTGGGCGTCAATTGTGGCCGGAGCCCCCTATAACGATATAAAAGGTGTTTTGGTAATTTCAGAGAATAAAGGTAATAAAAAATAAATTGGGGCAAGTCAAACCAAAAGTGGGGTGAGTCGGGATTCTTGCCCCATTCGGTCGCTTTGAACGCGAGGACGCTATACCTTTCTTCGGAGTCACTCGAAACTAAAAATACTCGTTACTATTTTGAAATTAATAAAATTACCTGGATAAATTTAGACCGGAACGAGCTTCAAGAACTATTGGATCAAGACCGTTCGGTAATGTACTAGCTAGTGGGTACTATAGTGGAAGATAAAACATACAACTCAAATTCACCAATACAATCTTTATTATCCTTGGTTTAATTTTACTTATTTTCTTAAAATCTAAGGAACCGTGCCGTAGGTACGTTGGACGGCCATTCAAGCTAGCATGTAATAGTGGAAGACAAAACATGCAATTTAAATTCACCAATACAATATTTATTCTCCTTGGTTTAATTTTGTTTACTTACTTAAAGTCTAAAGAATCCTAGCCTGCAGATCCAACTCAGCAGCCAAGAAATACCAGGATCTAAGATTACCCTGTTATAACTAGGGTCGATATAGAACTGACAAAATTAAGTATTTACTCTAACAAAACATTGATGAATTTGCCGGCCGACAGTGTAGTCTACTTATTTACCTTTTTCTATAGGATTTAGCCGTTATGTTAGTGAAGGTAATTCTCCATCCGACGTTTCAGCAATGTCCAATTCGCGTGAGAGGTAGCCAGGCTAGACCCCTCAGGCGTTGCAGGTGTCCAGCAGGTCGGTGGGGAACCAAAGTTCAACACTCCGGTTAACGAAATATATGGATAAAATACGATACCACATCCCAAGAACGTGGCAGGAATCGTTGGGTATAATGTCGGCGTGGCGTGACGTATCGCGACACGGCGCTTTTTCTACTTAAATCCGGGGGAAGAAGCCTCCTTCGTGGGGTGTTTCAGTCCGGGGGGAAAAATCTCCGTCGTGGGGTCTCAGTTCAGGGGGGAAAACCCGCTGTGAATGAATAGACACAACGTTTGTTTAGAATTCGAGACTTTGAGAACGTCACCGCTCTCATTTCGCTAAAACGGCGTCTCGAAAAATGGATAAAAGTGATTTCACAATCGCAATCATTACTGCCGACAATACAAAAAATACCAACAAATGCTCTCACCTTTTTTTACGGGTTTTATAATATGCAGGGAAAAAACTTGTCAGTCCTGCTAGGCTCTCCAGCACGAAAAGAAAGGACACACCTTCATTGTCTCGGTTTCTTTCTGTCGCCGGATCTAGTTTTTTTTATTTAGCAAAATCTATCCGAATAACATTTCGTTTCACCAGGAAACCGATCAGCGCTTACACATGGGCTTTGGAAATGATAATATGGTTTTATTTTTATTTTTAAGATTTCTCACCCTAGAAATCACACTTGTTTATTTATCGTTTCTTTAACTATTTTTGACAGCTAAACAACTGCCAAGTGACGTCTAAGAATTGTTATAAACTATAGTCCATAAAACGTCCCGTTCACTTCCAGACGAAAGGTACGGAACGCGGTTTCCTAAATTTAACATTTGTTGCATTTAATTGGTTTGTTTAATTTTATTTTCTATTTGCTGACATTGCGGAACCGTGCCGAACAACGGAACGCGCCCTTTTGCTTTGACAGCTAATCGATGCAAAGATAAGTAAAATTTCGGTAGAGGTCACCACTTGTCTCCGTGTTTATCAATTGAACTTTATTAATTATTTATTTATTATTTGATTCCCAGTTATTCCTTGTTCCCTTTCGTATTTATTTCAATCAATTGACCTAATGAGAGTTATAAAGTCGTGAGCCGCAGTGCATGGACGTGCTACATTTATCGAAGTGTTTATTATAACCTCTGAACATGACTATTGTTTTTGGAACTCTGATTTACAGGATTATATCATGTAAGTAAACAACGTACGATAATCTATTTTATGTACCCGATCGTCTGCTTTCGCTGGTATTCACCAAATACGAACGATAGTACTGTTTCAATCAACTATGTGCGACTTCAATGTCGTCATCTGTTAGATTCTAACAACAAACAACAAAATGGCTTGTCTGTTGTTTATTTACTCCCAAAACGAAGATACATTCTAATACGTGAGTATATTGAGCAATATGCAATTATAATTCTAGTTTTACTATTATAAAGATGCGTTTCTATTAGTTGTTTATGTTCTGTTTTGTTTATTCCTACTTTTACTTGTCGAATTGTTGTTTTGTATTGCTAGTTATAGGTTTATTGTTTTTTTATTTAAGTAGCGTTTTGTCAACGCTACACCCCCCGAGGTTGTTTACCAGCTTAAAGGGACTCCTAGCTCACAATAGTAAGTAACAGGTGTAGAGGAAACTTCGTAGTGCGAGCCATCCTTTTGGCTATGGGTAGTAGATTTATCTCATATGTAAGATAATAGGCTCACAGCTGACATAACTTTGAGGTACACTTCTTCGTACCCACAGTTTTGGTACTATGGTATTTCCAATTAAAGTAATTTCACCATCAGGAATCGGCGTGAGGTAATAATAAAAACATAGTACTATATATGCAGGTGCACAATTATTATTACATTATCACGAAATCTTGTTTTACAAAATCGCAACTCCTCACTATAGAGTTGGGCCAATGCATGGATGAAAATCTAGGAATGACAGGTTATTTGAATTTAGAATTAATATAGACAAACTATCAAATGGGTATGATTATGATGAAAGAGATTTGAAATCGTCACAGTTGTTCTAAAATTTTACAGAAAACTCCGCGTATCTTCATAAAATAACATGGCATATCTCTATCTGTTACGGTTAACTCACAGTAACCATTTCTTTAATTATAACTTGAATTAAAAATTGCTTTACTTGCGGCGTTATTTTCTAGAGCTCTTTGTGCTAAACTGTATTAATCCTTATCAAATTCAATATCACAGTAATCTTCTGCATTTCATTTAGATACATTTATCATTTTACACCACACTTTTTTGACTAGTAGTTTGAGTGTTATTACGATATATTTGATAAGCGAATTCTGCGCGACCAATTCTTGGTGCTTACTATTAGTTTATTCTGTGGTATAATAGCGCAAAGGCGGCGCGCGGGTGCGGGCAGCCGCAGGCGTGAGTGGGCAATGTAACATTTTGAACATAGGGGAGACCCTTAGCTACCAGTGCGAAGCTGGTGGATCACTAGTTCATTATGATCTCTAACATAATATATTATATTTTACTGTTCTTATACGGTCAATGCAACTTGATCGAAATGTCGAGGTAGAATAAAAAATATTTATGGCAATAGACACGATATTACCAAAAATCATAAGAGAATAGATTAAGAAGATAGTCGCATGCACATCTCGTCTTTGCAAATTAGGTATTTAGTAAATGTATTGCTATCTCTTTCCCTCCCCTCGATCCCCTATAAGAGCGCTAAAGAAAGTTGCAGTACAGTTTAGCAGTACAGTAAGTATTTGATATAATTTGTGTTTTGAGAAAGCACTTTCCAGACCCTAAATTGAGGTGAAATCTTTTGTTATTAGTGTCAATTGCTTGAATAAAATATAATGTACGCTTATACGTTTCATTTATATAAAGAAAGACTTTGTTTTGAAATAAAACGTAGACGCGAGTATATACTGTAATTTCTACGGAATAAAATCATTTTCAATTTGTCATAGTTTCAGCGGTAAAATCCGCCAGGGTGCTTATAAATTTGCAATTATTGAAAAATTGAGAAATACTAAGAGGTATAAGCGTAGTTAATTAATGAAACAACATTATGCAGAAAAAATGGATAATATTTAGAGAGACAAGTGTTTTTTCTTTTTTTTATGGACACTTAAGTGAACTAATCCCACACATTTATCATATAGAAAGATTACTCCAATTATCATATGCGAATTCTTGGGCTGCAATTATAGGATCAATATCCTAAAATTGCAGCCCAAGAATTCGCAGCCCATCATAATAATAATATTTACCTACAAAGAGTTAAGAGGTCCGTTGCGAAAGATCATTTTCACGAAAATTCCATGGAGTTTATGCTTCAATAATTTAGTTTAGATAATATTTATGGTAACCATAACAAGTTTGCGCATAATTTTATGGCAACGTAAATAAACCCCCAAAGAGTGCTCAGACCCAGATCCACCATAACATTATTCCTATCGCAAGTTTGTTTTGTAACGCAATATTGTTGAAATATGAAAAGGGACAGGTAAGTAACAAGATATTCGCAAAATATAAAAGAAACTGGCCGGACCCACGTCTATTATTGATTTCAGGTAGATGGCGGTGGCAGAATGTGCTCATGCGTAATTTATATGTGAGTTGGGGAGTAATCCCATTACGTAGAGACGGTGCGCTTCTCCGTACGCAGCTGTACCGAGACAAATTGAGCTAAAAGCTTCGATCCATCTTACGGAAAGTCAGTCCACTTCGGGAGTCCAACGAACTAAATCTTACCCGTCGGTAAACGCGTCTGACCCGATTTTCAAGGGCCATACCACGATACATTCGAGCACGCTGAGATTTCCCCCCGATGCCGCCGTCTCGATGCAAACTTCGGTATTCGTTATACTTTCAAAAGAGTTTTTAATGTATTATTTTGGCACAACGTTAAAGCTTGGTTGTGGCGCCGTGCCAGCGGCTAAAGGTTAACGTGGCCGCCTCTACGAGATTATTAAGTGTTTTCGGCGTATTCAGCGAACAGGCAGTTTAACGAACTTGCAAGATGTCGCAGCGTCGGTGACCCATATATAATCACGGTTATAGCATTGTTTATTCTCGCGCCATTAGTGAGCCATTTGCCCCGTTTTATTTTATTTCCACATTTACGTTTTTCCATTTTCTATCAGACTTTTAACTTGTTTGTTCTCTGTAAGAATTTTCTTTGACGCCTTGATTATGTTTTCTATTAAATTAGAAGCTCGGAGATTTTTTAATGACGGTCATTACGAAACTGCGTGTCGTCTTTTAACATTTCTTTACAGATTAGCTCGTTACAAAATTGAGAGTATTGTTAATTATTGCAACTCTTTGATCATACATGTTACGTGCAAAATTGTATGTTTTAATTGGTGTTGCAGCGTCCTATACTAAAACTTTTTAACAATGTTAATTTCCTTCCAAAACCAATCAAACCACATTAATTAAGTAACATGACACAAAACATATGACTTAATTTGAACCAAACACTCTACTTCAAATGGATTTATTAAAAAAACACTAAACCAATTTTGATGAAATGAAATTTATAATGGAACCTTGATGTCTATCCTATCAAATGAAAAATCATATCAACTGGTTCAGAAAACCAGAGGAAATTAAGTAAGATACATAAAAATATATGAATAAAATACCTTTTTTTAAGTTATAAAAAATGGGAATCACTAATAACCCTTATCATTATCGTCAGCGCGGCAGATTAAGTACACTGTAGGAACGCAGAGACTACGTTATTTTGGTTGGTAGATGTCCATGTTCTTGAACATTGAAGTTCTTGGACATCCCGGTTTCCTGGAGATGTTTTTAAGCGATTTTGAGCGATGCCAACAAAATCCAAACAAAACTATTAAAATAAGTCAATGGATATTGGCCCAGGTTTTGAACCGCATGCCGATGATCATAAAGAGCACCACCTCTCAGTTTAGCTTATCTAGATATAAATTAAAGTAGTTGCGCCACGCGGTTACATCCGCTAACACGTGTCACTTTGACATCTGATCATGATGGATGATGATGATGATTAAAATTACCCTTTGCATTATTTCAGGACATAAAGTATCTCCATCATCATCATCATCATCATCATCATCATCATCATCATGTCAGCCCTTAGAAGTCCACTGCTGAACATAGGCCTCCCCCAAAGAGCGCCATGACGAGCGATCTTGTGCCACCTCCATCCACCGACTTCCTGTGATGGCTACAATGTCAACGGTCCATCGTGTGGGGGTCTCCCCACACTTCGCTTGCTTGTTCGTGGCCGCCATTCGAGAACCTTTATTCTCCAGTGGTTGTCGGTTCTGCGAAATATATAGCCTGCCCATTGCCACTTCAACTTGCAAACTTTGAGAGCTATGTCGGTAACCTTGATTCTTCTACGGATTTCCTCATTTCGGATTCTATCACGTAGTGAAACACCGAGCATAGCTCTCTCCATTGCACGCTGCGCAACTCTGACCTTGTGTATGAGACCATTAGTTAGCGACCACGTCTCAGTGCCGTATGTCATCACTGGCAACACGCACCGATTATAATCTTTCGTCTTGAGGCTCTGCGGTATTTGCGACGAGAAGATATGGCGTAATTTCCCGAACGCTGCCCATCCGAGTTGGATTCGTCGGTTGACCTCTTTGTCGAAGTTGGATCTACCCAGTTGGATCGTCTGACCTAAGTAGACATAGGATCAACGCTTCAATAATATCGTTCCCAACATAAACCGGCATGGGTACGACATGGGCAGTTGACATGATGTTCGTCTTACCCATGTTCATTTTAAGACCCACCTGTTGGGAAAAAATATTGAGGTCACTGAGCATTGTGCTTAGGTCATCCAGGGTTTCTGCCATGATGACTATATCATCGGCAAATCGAAGGTGAGTGATGTATTCGCCATTGATGTTAACACTATATCCGTTCCAGTTCAGAAGCTTGAATATATCATCCAGTGCAGAGGTGATCAGTTTCGGAGAAATAATGTCTCCCTGTCTTACCTCTTTTTGCACCTGGATAGAATTCGTGCTCTGATCCTGAAGATGAACAGTCATGGTGGCATTGCTGTACAAACTTTTCAACACTTCGATGTACCGGTAGTCAATCTGGCACCGCTGTAATGACTGTAGCACTACCCAGGTTCCGACGGAATCAAAGGCTTTCTCGTAATACACAAACGCTAGATATAGTGGCCGATTATACTCTTCGGTCTTCTGTATAATCTGCCGGAGCGTATGGATGTGGTCTACGGTGCTGAAGACTTTCCGGAATCTAGCTTGTTCGGGAGGCCGAAAGTCGTCAAACTTACGAGCGAGACGGTTTGTAACTACTCTCGAAAACAGCTTATAGACGTGGCTCAGCAGTGAAATGGGCCTATAATCTTCAAGAGGGTTTTATCACCTTTCTTAAAGAGCAAAACCACTACGCTCCTGTGCCACGCCTCTAGCGTAGTACCCTCGAGTATGACGGTGTTAAACAGCTTCGGACTTTAAGTACCGGTGTTCCACCCGCTTTCAGTAGCTCTGTCGGTATTCCGTCCTCCCCTGGTGCCTTATTGCTCTTAAGCTGTATGAGAGCCATTCTGATCTCGTAAACAAACCAAATATTCACCAAAAACCGTTCAGACGTTTGAGCGTTAAGGATTTATAAACATACTCACATACAAACTTTCGCCTTTATAATATTAGTGTGTTGACTCACATCAACGCTGATGCCCGTCTGCGAGAAGACCCTGGTATTGGGCAGCTCCTTAGGCACGAAGCGGAAGAACTCTTGCGCACCGTGGTACCACTTCACGGTGTATAGAGCCTCGCCTGTGTCCAGCGCCCAGCGGCAGCCGAGCGTGGCGCCGGAGCCCACGCCCACTGCCTCGGGCACGCTCAACTGGATGTCTCGAAGACCGAGCACACCTGGAAACAAATTATATTACAAAGTTGCAAACAGACGAAGTGGCACGGGACGGTTACGAACCATTCGAATTGAAAATAATTATTTTAAACATCAAAACCGCAAAGTCAGAGTCGGACTCGCGCACCGAGGGTTCCGTTTAAACAGGGTTGTTTTTTTTGTGATTTTACTATAAACGGCATATGGATTTGCCCTTTACTTGTTCTATATACATTGCTTCTTTCCGAATTTTATGATTCTAGGTCAACGAGAAGTACCCTATAGATTTGGAGTACCTTGCGAGTGTCAAAATGTGAGGCATAAAGGACGTATCTTTTAATTGCGTTTACTTAGAAATTTGTTTATTTTCACTGCTCGAAGGGTTTGCAGATCTGAGTACCTATTTAATATTAATTTCAACTTGATACTCGTAGCTCCACGCGATCCTGAGAAAAGGGTATTGGCAGGCAGACAGATGGACAACGAAGTAATCCTGTAATCGTTCTTGTTTTCTTTTTGAGGTACGGAACCCCTTAAAAAAAATAAAAGCGGTTTTCAAGTGGATCTAAGAACAAAACGTTTTGTAGATGAAACAATGAAACAATTTTAAAATTTATGTGAGTGTATTTTTTTTTCAATAAAACATTAGAATGACTTTAGTCTCGTTTTCATAAGTTACATAGAGCGATTGTAATTAAAAGGGGTTTACTAATAACGTAGAATCCAACGAAATCGGGTTCGGTCTTGGCTCCGCAAAAATTACTTTTCTAAGTTGTGTCACAGAATAAATAATAGTACAAGTACAGAAGGATAACTGAGTAAAGTCATTTAAATAAATAGCGACTCTCGCTACAACGCTATAAAGTGCAATTTAACTCGCACATCGCTGCGATCGTTCAATTATATTTACCTAGAAGGCGCTCGCCCATCGCGTGCAGGCTAGAATGCACCGTATCACAACGCGCGAGAACTTCCATTGCTCTAACCGTATCAGAATCGCTCTGTCCCTTTTTCGCTCGGTAAGGTTGTATTAAGATATGACTAGGTACTTGTACTACTAATTATTCTGTGATATGTTATGACTTAGATATTGTAACAGAATAAATAAGTAATAATGTATTATGTTATTACTTATTATTATAAATTAAAATAGTTCTGTTACGCTCGGGTTTCGGAAAAGTGTGCATGGAGGGAGTCCCACAAGCATTTAGCAGGAATCCGTCATTTTACAGCCTTTTCAGCTTCACAGAGAAAAGGGAAGCGTCAACATATTTAATTTAGTGTATTATTCTAATTGATAAAGCATAGAAGTAGATGAATGTGTTAAGTCAAATTTAAATATTATTTATTTCATCTTTATCGTATTAGAAATTCAATTTAATTCGTAGATATAAACACTTAAGGCAAATTACTTAAGTGGCACTAGTTTTTCTCACAAGTTTACATTTCTTAGGAACCGTTATTGATGTACGGTAGAGGTGGCGAGAAAAAAAGCACTGCACATTTATTTCCACACTTCGCGAGTTCCGATCATTAATTACAGCACAAAAAGGAACCGTTTACTTGCAAAACTTAATGTTGAGTAAGTTTTATTTTCTTTAAACTCAACTTACTTCTTGACGTACCGAAAGTACAACAAACGTGCCATAAAGTCCAGTCCAGCAATGTGAAAACCTAGGAATAAATCCATACCAATATATAAAAGTGAAACGTTATCTGTTTGTTTGTTTGTTTGTTTGGGGAGCTTTCACGCGATAACCGCTGGACGGATTTTGATGAAATTTGGAATGGAGATAGCTTATATCCTAGAATAAAACATACGATACTTTTTTCTCGGAAAATTCCACTAATTCCGTGGAAGTTTCCACGGGAAAACTGGAACATGTTGAATACTCGCTGTAAGGAACGGTTGCCATGGAAACGAAATAAGAATTCTGTCAAAAATCATCAAGAGCTTTGCTGCTATAAAGTAAGTAGTTGATGCTATACCAACAACAACCCACAGAGGCCATAACCAAGAAGTCTAAGTCTACTTTTACATTGGTTTTTAATATCCTAGATGAACATAGGATGCTTTTTTCGCGATAAACTTTAGTCCGCGTGGACGAAGTCGCGGTCGGGTAAGCTAGTATATCATAAAGTCTATAGAGTCAGTGTTACATTAAAATACATTTTAATTATGTCATTTTTAGCATCTACTATTACTCGTAGTTACCCTATATCATTTAAAAGTGCCTAGCCTATAGATAGTTCATAGTGTCAGTTTATGGACACACAGACTAAGGATTCCGTCTGTCGCCTCGTGTAATCTAATCGTCAGTCCCAGCTACAGTAAAGGTGGTATACTCATACATCAATCAAGTGAACGCTACGTGATCGAATTCAAGATCAAGCCAATGCACGATTCCCGCCGACATGAACTCATTACAATGTAACCAAATTCAATTTACGATACCAGCCACATCACAACATTTCATCTCGGCTGCTATGAGTTTAATATTTATTCAAAATTCATTTTCCGTTAACTCTGTTTATGTGGGACTAACCGTGTATTTGCGAACCAAACACCGCGCGCCCCGCGCTCGTTGCCATACGTTTTTGTGGTAAACAAGAGCTTAATTTTCGATTTACTGAGGTGTTCATTTGCACTGTACCTATTTGTTTTTGTTGTTGAACTTTTTAAACAAAACAAATTGTAAAAATATCCTCGTTGTGAATATTAAATGGAAATACCAGACAACAATAGGGCGACCTATTATTGCGCGACCTTTCAACCGTTAACAAAACCGCCAAAAGCAAAGCGCCTACCGATACTAAAAAGCCTAAAAGAGTATCATTTTCATCCAACCCCTTCTGTAATAAATTCATTCCGAAAAATAGGTTTATGGGGCGGAACTTCCCGTCTCATCAACAAAACCGCTGCCGTAATCTTGTTACTTAATTTCCAAATACATTTCTCTTAGTTGGCAATAAACGTCAAGAAGGCAAATAATTCACTAAAAGTTTCGCGAAGTTATATACGAAAATGATGTAAGAGCCCGAGCTATGGGCATGAGCGTGCAGCGGCCGCTCTATGTATAATAAATGAATGGTCTTGCGTGTTCCGTGCCGACAATTTTAGCAATCACCCATAACGAGAGAGATTGGCACTTTACAGAATTTTCGAGAATTGCCCGGTCTTTGGAGGATTCCAATAATCAGCTTTACTTAAGGGATTGGATTCGAAAACTCGATTGTATCCGGAGTGATTTTAATAATTCATCACTTCTGTAGAGTTATTCTGCTTTACGAGATGAGGGTCTGATTGAAAAGGCGCACTCATCTATCTACTTATCTGCTAAAGAAACAAACTTAGGATTCTGTAAATATTGTGGTAAATGATTGAATTGTGTTCTAATCAGCTCTTTTATATTAATGTATTTTGAAGGATGCAGTATAAAATGATGCTTTCAAAGTTGGTTGGTAGAACTTACTTCCACCGAGCCACAATAATATAGCAGCAAGCTGTGAGGCCATGATGCACGAGCTGGGCAGCAAACGGCGGCCACACGTCATGTCACCACCGCCTCCGGGCGGCTCTTGCGCGCTATCCCCATATCTTCCTTCATTTTAAACCCCTTCGCCAAATGGTAGAGTCTTCCTTGTCATTGCGAAATTGAACGATCTACCACGCGCCCCTTCCGTGACTCGGCATCTTTCTCCGCATCTTCAAGTGACCGTAGATCCGATCTGTAACAACATTGAATTCGGTTACCAAAAGAAAGAAGTGAGAAACTTTTCCTTCGAATTAACGGAGGCTCACGTTTATTTTGATTAAAAGATGGGTGGTAGACGGAACTACAAATCAAACGGTGTGCGCTTGGAGCTTTCCTAATACCTACTCAGTAACTCTACTGCCGGACGTGGAACATTCACGGAGCAATGAGAGTTAGTATATTACGTAAGTATTATACGTTCTCTCTTTGAACCGAACAAACGTCGCGTTCAATAGCAATAAAACAGGGTGAGAGTAGAAAGATCTTTTCATTAAACGTATCGTAGACGCCGGTGATTTATCGCCTCGCGAGACACTCCATTCACATCGTGCGTTTTGTTGTCTAGAGATCGATTGGATCCGAATAAAATACATTCAGCAATTGAATAGCGCCCCGCGCAATGTTTCAGGGAAGCGACACTTTTTCAGGCGTGTGGAGGACTAATGGCTTCACGCGCTGCCCTCCAACTTTCAATAAATGGCGGAGCCCGGGTGTCCGCGCCCGTCGCTCGGCCCCGGCCCCGGACGTGGCTAATCTATACGACACCGACACACATATCTCTTTAGTTTCATTGTTCTTTAAAACCCTTGTTTTTGTTTGTTTGTATAAAGTCGAATAATTGAGGGAATTTTGCACAGCCAGGAATTATAGCAGCGCAGATGCAGTTTATGTAGAGACAAATATTCGTAGAGTTTGAAGTGTGCTTCTCGCATTTCCACACTTTCGTGCGAAACTATTTTCCCTGACAAGAAATTACTGTTCAAACGACTTTGTAAATGTACGCAAAGTTTCCACTTTTGATCACCTTTACAAGTAAATTAAACATACTCGTAAAGAAGATTCGTTAACAGCTACAAACCGCCTAGTTAAAGCAAGCTCTGAAATTAGTTCAAGCGGTTAACTCCTTCGTAAGTTTATGCATTTTCCGCAAGCTAACTTCTTATTCAATGACGTGTGCAGTACTTAGGTAACACGTCGGCTTTAACTTTGAATTAGATCGTGCGGTGAAGTTATAAAGGGGCGTTTTGCGAGTCACCTAGATTCAGGGAGGGGAATGCAAGCCTACAACGAGCGCCAACGGGCAAAGCCGCGCTTGTTTGGCAAGCTGTCTAACTAATTGCGATGTTACCGACGCTCCACTCCGCCTCCTTGTTTATGGGGCCCAGGTTTGTAACATTCGGAACTTGTATAAACCAGTTTAATATATTAACGGAGGAAGTAGTTTGTAGAGGAAATGGTGTACAACATTTGCGCACCCCTCTGTGGTTAGTGCTCGAAACCTTGTTCAGAACTTTTTCTATTGGAGCGTCGAAGAGAACTGGGGTGGAGACGTGGATAAATGGAAATTTAAGTGACGAAATAAAACGTCGTTTGAGGTGGTTGAATTATCACATGAGACATTTAATTCATACTTACATCAAAGGATTAAATTCATGATTATTATGTAGGTATAGTTTTCATAAAGAGTAAGTACAACATAATGATTAAAATGAGTACGTTATCATTTAATGTTTAACGTTATATAATTAAAAATATACATAACAAATAACTAGAATAGTTTGTATTAAAATACCAAGAGTTTCATACATAATATAAAATATATTTCTCATGATAAAAGAAATCTCAAAATTCTTCAATAAAAAAAACCTCAAATTTTTGAATGAATATTTTCAACCTAAACGTACATATTTCTCAAAAGATCCTATATGGTCATTCGAAATGAAAAATGATAAGAGCAACCTAAAGATGATTTTCAAATACCTATTCAATGATACCTCACTTAAGTTCTAACTAACTAAAACTATAATTCCTAACATAGTTCGCAGACTTTTTTTTTTATTTACTATATGGCATAATTGATAGATTCAGGCGTTACTTTGCGGAAATCCATATTTAAAATGAACAAAATAAAAATATGTAGCTTACTTCCGCCAAAACTGTTAGTCAGACAAATGATAAATGGTAAAATTAACACAAGTAAAACCCCACGCTAAACAAAACCCTACCCCAGATTGAACTAATGAAAAATATAAATGAAAGAAAAGCTAAGGCCTTGGAGGCCAGAAAAAACACTTATATACAAATAATATATATAAATATATATACACAATAAAAAACCCCCAAGCTAAACAAACCCTACCCAAATACAAGTATCGAAACACTTATATATTCATATACATATAATATAAAAAAACACAATAAAAAAACATATACCTCGATCCAAATACCAAACGTCTGACATCAATACGACACGTGTTTCGCCTCTGCACGAGGCATCTTCGGGTGATGTTGACTCGTCGAATGCTGGACTGAGAGTGCCTGAGCAATGGTGACAAATTCCCTTATATAGGCCACGCGCCTGAGCTAGTGCGACTGCACTACTGCTTCGCCGCGATCCAGTTTGAGCCAGAATGAATCGCTATGAATCCGCAAGGTCATGCCACTATTGCACCATATTTACGATTACGTCATCGCCGCCTGTTACTTGTGACGCATTTCCTGTGAAAATACGCAACAAAGGTGATGAAACTAAGTTGGTTTGGTCGTTCAACAATGTATACCTATTATTGCAATGTCTTAAAATTTCTAATTGTTCCAATACACACAAACGGAAACCCTTGTCACAAACATGTAAAACATTATACGTATTATCACTCCGCAGAGAGTGACCGGACTCAATTAAATGTTTAGCGAAATGGGACTGCTCTGGATGACTATTCCTATACGCGGCCTTATGTTCTTTAAACCTAGTTTCAAATTTGCGGCCAGTCTGACCCACATACACTCCGTTACACTCCGTTACACTCATCACAAACCAACTTGTAAACACCGGATTTTTTGTGGTTCTCCATCCGGTCCTTACCATTACAAAGATGACGCAGATTGTTATTGGTTCGAAACGCTACATGAACGTTGTTTTTCCTAAGCAAGTTTGCGATTTTATCCGAAACTGGGCCCATGTATGACAAACTACCCACATATTTGTTGATTTTATCCCGTGGACCCGCAAAAAGTAATGATCGAACCCTATCTTGTATTTCCGTTTCGGACGTGCCCGTTAGCAGCCACTCCTTTTACCCTCGTGTTAAAAACTTGACTAGTATTGATTTTCCAACTTCAGAAATTTCTTTATTAGAGAAAGGTTTGAAATATAATCTTAGTTCAAAACTATCTCAAAAATCATTGGAAACTTTGGCAGTAGATTCAGAAATTGCGTGTTGTTTAGGTAAACAGGATGTTGCTGTTAAGCATCTCGTAGCAGCTCAGATTAAGAAGTCCAATACTCTCAATAATAATAATAATAATCCCCAGGTACCAGAGTTTAGGCTTTATAAATCATGCAGGAGAGATTGTGTCAAAATGATTTGGTAATTTCAAAAGCCGATAAAGGTAATACAGTAGTAATATTGGATAGGGATTCATATAACCAGAAGGTCTACGAGGTTATTCGGGGTGAGGAATTTGAAATTTTGAATTCAGATCCAACTAATAAGTTTACATCAGATTTGAAAATGGCCATAAAAAACATAACGTATATTCCACCAGGGCCTCTCAAAAATATTGTGCCCATGAATCCACGTTCACCTTGTTTGTATGGCTTACCTAAGACTCACAAAATCAATATCCCTATACGTCCTGTGGTCTCGAACATTGGAGCTCCAGCATACAAGTTGGCTAAACATCTTAATTTTCTTTTAAGAAGCAAAGCAAGTTTCAAGCCACAGTATAGTTTGAAAAATAGCTTAGATTTAATTCACAAAGTTAAAGACGTTATTATTCCACCGAATGCTAAATTGTTGTCATTGGATGTAGACAGTTTGTTTACCAATGTTCCTTATAAAGAGTGTTTACAAGTATTGGGTTCTCATTTTGAGAAACAACGGTTACACCCTGGTGAGACAGATGATCTTATTAATTTGACTAGTATTTGTATGGAACAAAATTATTTTAGATTTAACAATCAATATATTAGACAAAGAGAAGGTTTAGCAATGGGTTCCCCCTTGAGTCCTCTGATGGCCGAGTTATTTATGGACAATTTTGAATGTCAACATTTAGTTAACGATCCCAATATTCTTTTTTACTTTCGATATGTGGACGATGTTATTATTTGTTGGACAGGTACTCTCCGTCAAATTGATTTATTTGTTGTTGAGATCAACAATATCCACCCCAAAATTAAGTTTAAATTAGAACTAGAAGAAAATCGGTCTCTTAACTTTTTAGATTTGACTTTGACGAGGGTAATTGATAAACTAGATTTTCAAATTTACCGTAAACCAACACACACGGATATTACTATTCCTTCTTCTTCTTGTCACCCCATTCAACATAAATTAGCAGCCTTTCATAGTTATGTACACCGGTTATTGACAGTTCCTTTGTCTTCTGAGAATTATAATAATGAATTACATATTATTTATCAAATTGCTATTTCAAACGGGTACAATAAGGAAATGGTAGATAATTTGATAAAAAGGAAACTACAAGATAGGGTTCGATCATTACTTTTTGCGGGTCCACGGGATAAAATCAACAAATATGTGGGTAGTTTGTCATACATGGGCCCAGTTTCGGATAAAATCGCAAACTTGCTTAGGAAAAACTACGTTCATGTAGCGTTTCGAACCAATAACAATCTGCGTCATCTTTGTAATGGTAAGGACCGGATGGAGAACCACAAAAAATCCGGTGTTTACAAGTTGGTTTGTGATGAGTGTAACGGAGTGTAACGGAGTGTATGTGGGTCAGACTAGCCGCAAATTTGAAACTAGGTTTAAAGAACATAAGGCCGCGTATAGGAATAGTCATCCAGAGCAGTCCCATTTCGCTAAACATTTAATTGAGTCCGGTCACTCTCTGCGGAGTGATAATACGTATAATGTTTTACATGTTTGTGACAAGGGTTTCCGTTTGTGTGTATTGGAACAATTAGAAATTTTAAGACATTGCAATAATAGGTATACATTGTTGAACGACCAAACCAACTTAGTTTCATCACCTTTGTTGCGTATTTTCACAGGAAATGCGTCACAAGTAACAGGCGGCGATGACGTAATCGTAAATATGGTGCAATAGTGGCATGACCTTGCGGATTCATAGCGATTCATTCTGGCTCAAACTGGATCGCGGCGAAGCAGTAGTGCAGTCGCACTAGCTCAGGCGCGTGGCCTATATAAGGGAATTTGTCACCATTGCTCAGGCACTCTCAGTCCAGCATTCGACGAGTCAACATCACCCGAAGATGCCTCGTGCAGAGGCGAAACACGTGTCGTATTGATGTCAGACGTTTGGTATTTGGATCGAGGTATATGTTTTTTTATTGTGTTTTTTTATATTATATGTATATGAATATATAAGTGTTTCGATACTTGTATTTGGGTAGGGTTTGTTTAGCTTGGGGGTTTTTTATTGTGTATATATATTTATATATATTATTTGTATATAAGTGTTTTTTCTGGCCTCCGGGCCTTAGCTTTTCTTTCATTTATATTTTTCATTAGTTCAATCTGGAGTAGGGTTTTGTTTAGCGTGGGGTTTTACTTGTGTTAATTTTACCATTTATTATTTGTCTGACTAACAGTTTTGGCGGAAGTAAGCTACATATTTTTATTTTGTTCATTTTTTTTTTTTTTTTTTTTACTATATCTAGTTGTCGCCATATTGAATTTTGATTAGTGCCATGTCTTTTTTTGACACTAGCGAGATTAAGACAAATCGATTGACGTAAGAATAATCAAAGTCGGTCCACGCGTTTGGTCTGTATAAGTACCACAAAAGAACAGAAATACATTCATACATAGGCTGATAAACACAATACCCTCCTTTGCGTTGCACAGTCTGGTAAAAAATGCACTGTGTAGGTTTATTGCGCAACGATCACGTCGCGTAGCGTTCTTCTGGTCTGGCATTTCATTATTTTCCTTTTTATTGGTCTATTCTGAACTGGCGTACATAGTACCTACCTGTGCAATTTTATATTTCAAATGCCTCTATCCGCTACCGTAGAATACACACCTAAAAATAAATGTGGGCCCGTTCGGGCAATATAAAAAAATATGTTGAACTCTCCACCAATGGCTTCTATAAAAATATGTAAATAGTAGATTGTACATACAACAAGTGCATAAAACAAGGCATTTTTATCCGAGACATTTATCCGCTTGAGCCGTAGGCGAGGGTAGATATGGAAGTCGAGGATAAAATGCCTTGTTATATCAACGAATCAATCACTCTGCTTTTCACTTCGATTGCGAGGAAAAGAAAAACAATGACATTTTAATCAACGAAACTTTTAAATTATGCTAATAAAAGACGAGGGCTTCTTGCCGGCCACTTTGTTTGTAATCTTTCTGCCTTAAGCATTAGGCTCGGGTCGGAAACCATAGAGAACTAGAGAAGTAAAACACTTTTATACACTAGAGCATAAAATGCAGTTATATGTCACCTACACCAAGCATAAACAATAACTTAACGAGGATGAGAAGAGTTTTTATTACTGTTATGTTTAAAGACTAACAAACTTTAAACAAAAGGATCGTTGACAGTAGAATTCACATTTAACATATATATATCAACAGACCGATTCCAAAACAAAATATATAAATACCCCACTCGTTGAAACTTCTTCGCGGACCGTTGTTCCTTGACACCTCGTTATATTGATTCATTCTCGCTTCGCTGAACCGACGATTGTCTCGAAAAATGGAAGCAATATTTCCAATACTAAAGTTTAAAGACGAAGATTATGAAAGGATGACTCGCCGTTACTTAAAGCGAGAACAATCGGTCTTTGTTTTTCTTAGATTAGGATTTCAATGTCATGTCATTAATGAAAAACAAGGACGAGAAAACGATTTGATTGATAAATTCATATGAAGTTCTTATGTCGTGTAGGTGTTTCAACCACGGAGCCCTGAGATAAGCTAATTTTACCCGACTACGGTAATCAAGGGAATGTTAATAACGTTAACAGTCTATGTATGTATGTATCTATGTATATGGGTATGTGGATGTTCCACTATAGCGTCGCCTCTATTGGTCCGATTTTGACAAGCGAGGTGTCAATCGATTCCTCTTCGGGTATAGCGTATCATATTTTTACCCAACCTTAGTTTTACTTTTTGAACTTATGGCTTGTTTTCGATAAGATTAACCAGATACACTGTAGAACTAATAAAGTAGAGCGGCTGCCAGTATAAGGAGCGCGAGGCGTTAGAAGTGTTTTTTGTACCTAAATGTTTTATTTGACGATCAGTTCGCAGAATCGTTAGTGACCCTGACTGGCGAATTCAACCAACGGTCGCGCGTTCCAATATCGCAATGTGCAATCATTTGTGTGATAAGCAGCAATGTTTGTCTCCGAGTCATGGATGTAATATTCGTATCTATGTATGTTTATCAGTTGTCTAGTACCCATAGTACAGGGTATCCTAGTTTGGGGCTCGATAATTGGTGTGAATTGTTACCGTTATTTCTTGATTTACTTAATTTTGTCATTGAAACTAAATATAAATAAAGCCATCCTTTGCAAATTTTAATCTATTTAGAAAATTGGGAATCGCTAAAGTATGTTTGTGTAAGATATCGCTCAAAGTACTTATATGAAAAGTACAGTTTATTGAATGCAAATTCATGAGACGTTTTTAATTCTAATAGTGAAGTAAAGTTGCGAGCTGGTAAACGGTGTAAAACTTAAGCAACTGCGCACACTTTGGCACGTCAGCGGCAACTTTATTTTATTACGAGTTCACGCAAGTTGGTCATACCGTATCTTGACTTTCCTGACACGTTCCCGGCCAACTTTCAAACATGTTGGACATGTTGCCCGCAACTAAATTCGACACGCTTGTCAACAAAATAAATAACGTTGCCTAGTTTATAAAAAGGGTCCCCTATAAAAGCGATACCTATGCCCGTAACTGTAAAAACGGTAACTGCCTTTGAACCATGTTTGTGTGAGTACTTATACGTACTTGAGTACACATACTTGAAACGAGCTTGGGTTAGTGCGTTTTACGTTATGGTATGTATGTGAGGTAAACGCGTATTAGAACCATAATTTTTATTCAATGACTAGTTTTCCCGCCCTTGACTTCGTCCGCGCGGACTACTGTTTATCGCGAAAAAAAAGCATCCTTTTCCTTCTAGGATATTAAAAACTAATGCAAAAGTAGGTATAGCACCAATGCTTTTGATGTTTTTTGACAGACTTGTTCTTTCGTTTCCATGGCAACCACAGACCATTCTGTGATGGCAACCGTTCCTTACCGTTCGTTTAGTAAACAACATTTTTCAACTTTCCAGGATAAAAAGTATCCTATGTTTTATTGTAGGGTATAAGCTGTCTCCATTCTTAATTTCATCAAAATCCAGCCATTATCGCGTGAAAGCTCCCCAAACAAACAAACAAACAAACAAACAGACAACGTTTCACTTTTGGTATGGATTATTTTTTAGTTTAACAGAATGTTAATTTATGTAGCTGTTAATTAACAAACCATAAAATTAATTACAGTTTAATTAAATCTGGTAACTAGATATTTCTTCAAACGAAGTTTAATGAAATTAATTGATTTTTGGTGAGGCATTTTTGATCTCAACGTTGTAATTTGCACGCGCTTAATTAACGAGAGCACGAATAGCCTGCCTAAATATATTGTATACTACCTAAGTATATCATGGACATTCAATCAAGCCATGTCAGAGGCTCTCGGGCGGCCTGACAAACTCTGACATCAGAGGCAAGCACTCTTCATACGACAAACAAGCAAGGATATTTATGTCAACGAAGAGGTTTATAGTTTTCCTAAGGAGGAAAACTCTCCGTTCTTAAGGCTGTGATTAAATCTTCCGGTTGAAAGCTGTTTTCCTAATTGGTCTGCCTTTGTCATCCTTTCCCTCTTTTGGTCAACCATCGAAAGTACACACGCGTGAAAGTTAATTTGTTATAATTAGATTGAAATGCCCGAACTAAAAGGAAAGTCATGATTTATTAGCTGCGATGAAAGATTCGGTATTTTTGGAATTGATATTATACAAGCTTTTGCTTGCGACTTCGTCCGCGTGGACTACATTTTATCGCGAAAAAACATTCTATGTTCTCCTGGGATATTATTTAAAAACCAATGCCAACGCTCTTGACGTTTTTTAACAGACATGTTATTATTTCGTTTTCATGGCAACCGTTCCTTACAGCGAGTAATCAACAATCAACTATGTTTTATTCCAGGGTATTCGATATCTCCATTCCAAATTTCATCAAAATCTATTCAGCCGTTATGGCGTGAAAGCTCCCCAAACAAATAAACAAACAGACAACGTTTCACTTTTATATATTGGTGTGGATTTTGAAAGACGGTCTTTGCCTGCCATAGATAGGGAAACTAGAGCAGGAAAAAAAACCGACAGGCATAGACTTAGGGTCCCTTAGCCAGGACCCTAAGCTACCCAACTATGAAAAACGCATTGCAATCGGTTCAGTAGTTTTTACGTGATAAGCCTATTATGACTAAAAATGGTTTTATAATCAAAAGTAGTATTTGTTTAAGATTTGCTTCAATATTTTCAATCAATTTTATTTCCCGAGTGGAGTTAAATCATGTTGGACGTTGTACCTATGAACCTATTAATATTCTTCACACACACACATACACTTTCTAACACACTAATACACACACACACACACACACACACACACACACACACACACACATACATACAGACACACACACACACATCACATCTAACCTAGCGTCAAGTTTTGTTCTGAGATTTCATTCTATTCTGATCCAGACATATTTATTATGCGTAGCAAGCATATCATTGGAAGGGAAATCTAAGATATAGAACGTCACAGTGACATAACCGGAACACGAATGTGTATCCTTGTTTTTCCATTTACATGGTATCAGGCTCGTGTATCATTTATTTGTTCTAAGGCAAAACTTGTGAATAAGAAGGAAAATTAGCCAGAAATGTCTTATCATATCTCCGCACGCCACATCTCTCTTTTGTGGTCGTAAATAAGGAAAAAGTTAAGTTTAATAATAAGATCCTTTAATGTTACGCTCTTTCGAAGGTTACTTACGCGTTTTGGCCCAAAATAGCGCGAATAAGCGCGTTTTATTGAATGATATAATAATTTTGTAACAAATTCATATAGTATTATGTATATTGTATATTTAATTAAAACATAAGTACAACACACATTTTTCTTAAATACTTTATTCCTTTATGAGAGATACATGACGTTGAACCTGGTCGAAGGCACCGTCTAACCGATGGGTGTGAACGATGTTATAAACTCCGTCTTGTCTTATTTCAAAAAGATTTCATTGATCAATTTAAGTAAAGAACAATGGCGAACTCCCATACATACTGTTATGTCAGTCATCTTTAGACATAAAATATCGTAGTATCGTAGTAGTAATTCAGCATCATTTCCTGAGATTGTTAGTCTAAGACATATTTTTTGGGGAGGCCAGGTATAATTGTTATTAGGCTTCAAAGTTTTGTAGGTTATGTTACTGTTAAAGACCTTTGAAACAAGTCTTAGAGATTTTCATTATTTTATCCGCGTAATTAAGTAGGCAAGTAAGTAATTATGCGTGATAAATATAAACTTTCAAGATATTGTAGGTACCTACCTATTCAATTCCCTATCTAGTGTAACAGACTAGGCTTTAGAATAAGAATTATTTTCATTCTGTTACTGCCTGACGAGATTACAAAACAATATATTTAGATATATTGCTGCTGTCTCACTGTGCAGCGAAACAGTTGTCCTCTATTAGCACAAATATTTTGCAACAATTCCTTACACTTTGTTTCTTTCGTATTTATTGTTCAATACTTTAACCAACACGCCCTATGTACTATTACTTCTTTCACGACCTGGATGACTGGTAGATAAAGCTGTTTAGCATTAAGTCCTTCCTTGTACCTACACTATTTTTGTGCAAAACAATTAAATAAATTAACACCCTAATAAAACAACAATTCTTTACACTTCCTCCATAAACTATAATGCATTGTAGGTATTCCCTTTGCTACGAGTATAATGTTTTATAAAGAGGTTTTATATTGACGTACCATTTTGTCTATAGCTCAGTCTATATTATTATTCTGCTTATCGCAAGGAGGTTGAATTAAGCTTACTGTTAAAAGATTTAACGCCAGTAAGCTTAATTCAACCACTTATGGTTTAAAAAACCGGGTGGGAAGAAGGCGTAATTCAACCTCCTATGGTTTAAAAACTGGTGGGAAGTATACTGTATTGAGATTGACAATTTGACATCCAAACCGGAAACGTCATTGTAATATATATATTTTTTCACCCGTTGGGCAGGCAACAAGGCCGGTTAAACATTGTAGAACGGAAATAAAGTTTCAATTTCATGTTTTTTTAAATTGTTTTGCTAACAAGGCTTTTTCTAGCTTACATGCTATGTTGAAAAAACGTAGAAAAATAATTACTTATGTTCTGTAGAAATGATATGTCAAGACACTGCAAGATTTATCGCATAAAATTCACCTCAAAAATGTGAATGTACCGTAATAACAAAAAAAAACAGTTTATGTATGTATTTTTTATAAATTATTTATTTATTTAAATCTATTCCCAAAATCATAATAATTTGACTGGGCACGGTTAATTTGAGAGTTCAAGCGTGATTATTATATCTACCTCTGTCAATTGTTATCATCGTTAATTACAGCAGGACCTTTTTAATCCGAACCACGTCTAATCCGAACACCACTGTAATCCAAACACTGGACCGATTGCGATGCGGTTTTCATTGTTCGATAGCTTAGGATTTGACTTAAAAATTGGTGTACTTGGTATCTCAATACAATGAGTATAATCTAAGCAAACGATAAAAACTATTTGATGGCTGAACAAAATTTGGCTTTAGGTCCTGGCATCACACAAAGGTAACTTTTAACCCAGAGAATGCAGGAAAAGGCACGGGCAAAGCCGCGGTCACAGTTTAGTAAAGAAACACTCTTGTAGTATATAGTTAGTTTAATATAGCGATTTAATCGCGCGTGTCTTATCTTTATACACTGGTCATAAAAACATAGTACCACACTTTTAAAATTAATAGTTTTTTTATTAAATTGCTTGGCTCCTACTTTTCGGATTGAGATACCAAGTACACCAGTTTTAAGTCAATACCTAAGCTATCCTGCAGTGAAAATCGCATCGCAATCGGTCCAGTAGTTTTGACATGACGCGTAAACAGACAGACATTATAAGTTTTGTAGGCTAGTTTATAATAAAACATAAAAAAGTCTTCATAATTAAAATCCAAACAAATCCCCCAGGGGATCCGTGTGGACAAATACTCCAAATTAATCCCCCAGGGGATCCATGTTAGGGGAGCCAAGTGGACGGAGGCTTAAAAATGTTATTTTGTATACAACCACTATAAACAACAAAATAATTACAATTGAGCCAGAACAGTATCATTTTTTCGAATTTACCAACGTAATAATAATGCATAAATACAATATAGGATAACAAAGAGATTTTTTGAAGGCGGTGCCAAGCCGAGCCATAATTATTAATATGGTTGAGCTTATTCAAAAAGATAATGTCTTAAACGGCTTGACGTGCTATATAAAATAATAAGCTTTTAAAGTAATTATCTACAAAAACTTTATCATTTACTAGATTTCTGTATTCGTGTCAATCGGTTTGTGAACGTGTGAAACCCAAAATCTGCTCGTTTGAGTCTCTTGTATTACTTCGTACGTAGATATGTATTAATTTTGTAAACATATTAGATTTAAATGATGCCTGGGTTTGGCACCGCCTTCAAAAAACTCTTTCTTATCTTATGTTGTTGTGGGGAAATAAGGGAAGATAGGTACCTGCCGTCTGGATGCGAGTTCTTCGATAGCTTTGGTGGTGAGCAGCAATCCACAGGCTTCAGGCACTGATTAGGTTTCCACTACAAGTCAATTGTATTTTTGGGTTTTCAGCTTTCACACACTCGCGTCGCGGTGATTTATATTTATTTGTTATTTTGAGGATTTTTGATTGCGTGTGGCTCAATGTCAGCCGCTCGAACATCAACGGTTAGGCGGCGAGAGAAGAGTGAACATTGGAACGGGAGCGGGATAGGGAATGAGTGAATGTTGTGAATGAGTGTGTGAATGATTTGTAATTTAGTTCTGTTGGTGTTATAAAAATATTACAGATGGCGCAAACAGTTGTATTTATGCATTATTATAACGTTGGTAATTTCGAAAAAGTGATACTGTTCTGGCTCAATTGTAATTATTTTATTCTTTTTAGTGGTTGTTTACAATATAACATTTTTCCATCATGTCAGCCTTTAGAAGTCCACTGCTGAACATACGCCTCCCCCAAAGAGCGCCATGACGAGCGATCTTGTGCCACATCCATTCACCGACTCCCTGCGATGGCTACAATGTCCCAGGTCCATAGTGTGGGGGGTCTCCCCTCACTTCACTTTCTTGTTCGTGGTCGCCATTCGAGAACCTTTATTCCCCAACGTTTGTCGGTTCTGCGACTTATATGGCCTGCCCATTGCCACTTCAACTTGCAAACTCTGAGAGCTATGTCGGTAACCTTTGTTCTTCTACGGATTTCCTCATTTCAGATTCTATCACGTAGTGAAACACCGAGCATAACTCTCTCCATTGCGTGCTGCGCAACTCTAAGTTTGTGTATGAGACCAGTAGTTAGCGACCACGTCTCAGTGCCGTATGTCATCACTGGCAACACGCACTGGTTATAAACTTTCGTCTTGAGGCTCTGCGGTATCTGCGACTAGAAGATATGGCGTAATTTCCCGAACGCTGCCCATCCGAAGTTGGATCTACCCAGTTGGATCGTCTGACCCAAGTAGACATAGTGATCAACAGATTCGATTGGTAAATTAAAACCAAGGATGAATAAAACCTACGTATATAACAACTGAATTAGTTTTGACCATTTTCCATCATTTTGTTGTTGCGTTTCTGTGACTACCTTCCGGCTCCATCATCAGACCCTGAAAACCACATAACACCAGAAAACTCATCAATACAAACCAAATGAGCCCAAACTCGAAGGGGTTCCATCATTTTGTTGTTGAGTTCCTGTGACTACCTTCCAGCTCCATCATCCCTGGATACCACATAAAACCAGAAAACTCACCAAGACAAACCAAATGAGCACAAACTCGAAAGGGTTCCATCATTTTATTGTTGAGTTCCTGTGACATCCTTCTGGCTCCATCATCAGACCCTGGATACCACATAAAACCAGACATGATCTCACCAAGACAAACCTAATGACCCCAAACTCGAAGGGATTCCATCATCCGATTCTGTAGTTCATTTGACTACTACTACTACTGTAGTTTTTTAATTGTCATCAGAAATACACCCATGTACAAAACTTCAGCATCTTTGGACGTCCTTAAATTGTTTAAGATATAAGAGAACTATAAACTATAAAACGATTATATTTTCTAATAAAACTTCTGAACCAATTTTGATGAAGTTTATATGGGCCTACACAGAAAATTTAATCGGTTTAGAAATCTTAGAGATAAACACAAAATAAAAGCAATATAAACACAAAATCGAATGGATTTACGCAACAAAACTGCTGCTCGAAATACTGCTGAAACAATTTTGATACAATTTATATGGAACCACTTGGAGAGAATACTATTTAAAAAAAAAAAAGAATTTTTAAAATCGGTCCGCAAGTGACAGAGATATCGACCGACATAAATAAAAAAAAACTAAAAAAAAAACTCACATACAGCCGAACATATAACAGTCTCCTTTTCTGACGTCGATTGAAAAGTAAATGCTGTTCGTTGCGCATCATTTGAGAACCGCTAGACCAATTTGGCATTTTTTTAAATGTGCGTAATAGTCAAAACAAAGTTTTTATGGAAATAAATATTGGAAAAGTTGGCCGCAAAAAACATCAAAAAAAACTGAAAATGCTTTTTAACCGACTGCCCAAGAAAAAAACAAAAAAAACCTAGAAAACGTTAATCCTTACATCCTCCCGAGTAACATAGGCTTTCTTTTTTTTAAACTTTTATTATGTCGGCAGAACATTTACAAATTATAAAAAAACAAACTTCATATTGTAAAATATGGGTATCAGATTGAAGGCTTTGACAGTAGCACATTCCAACAGTAAATAATTTATTGGCAAAAGCTCTTTTTTGGCAGGGCATGCGTATTTTTTTAGCTTTTAAGCTAGTTATTTTTATTGGATATTTGAATTAACTCTAGACCATAACCCACTATAAGGGTCAAAGCCCATAATAAAGCGTACTGTTTTTTTTATAGATACTATCCTCTTCATTTTTTGTGTACCTTTTTTTCCAACACTGGGCGTGGATGAGCAGGCCACTAAGAGCAACCGCGAGACGTAAGCGCGGTGACGGTGCGATGACGGTGGGTTGACCACGTACCGCAAGCACAGATTACTAAACAGTTATTATGCATCGCCGAGGCGAGGCGATGCCGATCAAGTGCCGGGGCGTTAAGTGCGCGGTGACTCTAATAAAGCAGTAAGTAACAAAAAGTCTGTACAATGAAGATAATTTGAAAAAAAAAACTTGGGTTCTTAAAATAAGCTACTGAACAATAATATAACATATTTTAATATTGTACATGTCTGTTTTTCTGTCTGTCTGTTTGTTCGCACATCACGTAAAAATAACTTGATCTTTTGCAATGCGGTTTTCATTGTTGGATAGCTTAAGTTTGCTTTACCTGTGTAGTTAAATTGCTTATCTTAGATCTGCGGTCGTATCGGTCAAACTATCAACTATGTTTAGCAAGGGAACAGTTATATATTATTACCCGACTACAGCAAAGCAAGGGAAGGGTAATGCGCCTAATAGTCTTTGTACGAGTATGTATCTACGTATGTGGTTATGTGGATGTTCCACCATAGTGTCGCCCCTATAAGTTCGATTTTGACAAGCGAGGTATCAATCAATTCGTCTTTATGAATAGTGTGTCATAAGCTATTTCTAACCGTTTACGGCAAGGCAAAGGAAGAGTTATGTATTCAAACTAAATACTTGGTCTGATTTTGACAAGCGAGGTATCAATCGATTCGTCTTCATCGCACGAGTGTCATAGGCTATTATTTACCCGTACCGACCTTAGTCAGGTTTTAGTGTTTGAACTTACCTAAATTATTATTTTCTCACCACTTACATTCTGGTATATTAATTTATTATAATATGTATAAATGTAACGTGGCGCCCAATTTAATCTCAATCTGATGAGTAGAAGCCAAGCAATTGATAAAAACTATTTGACGTCTGATCAAAGTTTTATAAGATTTGGTATATTGTACTTTTTGGTCCTGGAATAACACTTAGGTTACAAACTCAGAGAGATGACCACGCAGGCAATGCCACGTGCACGGCTAGTATCTACATTAAGTGTTAATAAGGGAAACATTAACAATCATTACTTACCTAGACAAGATTCTTTCACTCGTGAGTTTCTTCGCAGCAAGTCTTATCAGCAGGAATAGGGCGCCAGAATTTAGGAAATCACAGACTATTTAGCTGACAGAACTTGAAATATAGCGGCTGAGGAAGCGAATACAGATAGTGAATTAATATAAAGTGGCGACCTCGGATATTACGTCGATATTTTGTCGGGGGCTTTTGATAGTGTCGGGTGTCTCCCTAATAATTGAAATTGTGATTTGGCATCAGCATGTTTATAGAGAAAGGAAGGAGTCAGGAATGCGGTGTGATGATAATAGTTTATTACCTTGTTAAGTTATTACATAATGAAATTTTGGAAACCACCCAAAGGTTGTGTTTAAGAAAATTAAATGGATCTGACTATGGTACCATGTAGTTAAAGATATTCATAAAATGTACTTCTGTCGCTGTACTAAGAATATTTGTTAGTCCCAAAATGACATCTTACGGTACTACAATTTTTTTATAGCTGAAAAACTATGAAGCCTGAATACTAATTAAGAAAAATAATAATTATGAACAGTAAGGAAAAAACCCCTTTCACGTGATATCCTATTTGATCCGATTGTGTTGTTTTCTCCCCCTTATATGAAATTTTGTGCCCTCATATCTCAATAACTCTTCAAGTGATTTAGTTAAGCGCACTGGTGTCCTGAAAAGGACCATTTTGGATCATCTTGGTGCAAGGATTAGTCAGTCAGTACAGACCGTCCAGGGGGGCAGGTGTGCGTAGTCTATTATACCTGATTAAAATTAACACCACTAGAGGGGCTCCTTGTCTATGTGCACTATCACCACCACCCTACTATGTTATTCAGCACTGGTCATGATCTCCCGTGGGCCATCATTTAATCATGCTAACATGTAGGCATACAGGTGTCTTTATTAACTTGCAATGTACGTATAAATCTAGCAAGCTGAATTAGAACCACTTCTTCTTATCAATCTGTGCTCCGGACCAAGTGGGCCACTGCAGGGGCAATATGAGCAAGTGGGGTTTCATTGAACCATGCAGGAGACAATGTGACAGCGGTGCTCCTGCACAAATAATGGAGCATTTGCCCTCAGTGCCGAAACAAAATCTACGAGGCGTCTCCTCTAGTGCTATATTTAGCTAAATACTGGGCTAGAACTTTTAGCACAGTGAGCCCCAACATATCAATAAAATCATACGACCATCGAGGCGAAGAAAAAGAAAAATACGTGCACTTAAAAAAAATATCTTAGTACCTACTTATTTTCCACATTTAATGAATATCGGATCAAGCAACGGATAGAAAGTTATAGTCGAACAAATATACATCATCTTCATAATCAGTCTGTATTTGTCCACTGCTGGATGTAGGCAGAAAATGGATGAGGAGAGCTGAAGATTGAGCCTCTGCCAGCCGCCTTTCGCAGGTCGTCACTCTTCACTCCACCTTGCCACAGGGCGTCCTACGCTAAGTTTGCCTAGACGTGGTCTTAACTCGAGAACTCTTCTAGCCCAACGGTTATTGGTTATTTGGGAAATGTTACAAGCCCACTGTCACTTTAGCTTGCTTATCCCTAGAACTATGTTGTTTACCTTAGTTCTCCGTCGGGTATCTTCAATGCGAATCTTGTCCTCCAACGAAACACCAAGCGGCTCTCTCCATAGATAGATTGAAGACTTTTGTCTTTAGTCATTGCGGTATGGGCGTCGAGAAGACTTGACGAAGCTTGCCAAATGCTGCTCAACCCAGCTGAATTCTTCTGTTGGCTTCCTTCTCAAAGTTGTTCTTACCTAATTGCAATATTTGCCAAAGGTAAACAGATAAACATAGCGTTGTGTTGATGCTTCTCGACACATCGGTCTCGGAATGAACATAGATAAGACCAAGATCATGTTTAACGATCTCATTGACCCGGAACCAATTGCAGTCAATGGTGCACCTCTTGAAGTGGTCGAAAAATATGTTTACCTTTGGCAAATATTGCAATTAGGTAAGAGCAAGTTTGAAAAGGTAGCAAACAGAAGAATTTAGCCAGGTTGGGCAGCATTCGGCAAGGTTCGTTAAGTCTTCTCGTCGTCCATACCACAGTGCCTGAAGAGAAAAGTCTTCAGTCATGACCTACGGAGCCGAAACGTGGACACTCACGGTCAAACTAGTCCACAAATTTAAGAACGCTCAGCGAACTATGGAGAGAGCTATGCTTATAGTTTCTCAGAAGGACAAGATTCGTAATGAAGATATCCGACGGAGAACCAAGGTAACCGACATAGCTCGAAGGATCAGCAAGCTAAAGTAGCAGTGGGCTGGTCACATTTCCCAAAGAACCGATAACCGTTAGGGCAGACAAGTTCTCGAGTGCAGAGTACGTTTAGGCAAACGTAGTGTAGACGTCCTGTGGCCAGGTGGAGTGACGACCTGCGAAAAGCGGCTGGAAGAAAGTGGATGAATAGAGCTGAAGACCGAGCTCAGTGGCGTGCATTAGGAGAGGCCAACGTCCAGCAGTGTACAGATATAGGCTGATGATGATGATGAAGAACGAACATGCAACTTTTCAGAAAAAGACCTACTGAATACGCTTTGAATAATGATAAATATAGTACTTACACTACGAATGATGTAACAAATTTATTTTTTTTGTAAAACCTGTCCCAAAGCTTTCATGCAAATCGTGGCGTTTCCTTCGGTGTAAAAGTGGGTACTGTCGACAGAAACCCTTTGACGGCCGCTCGTAAACTGCTGCCAGCCATGACCGGAGATATAAAATTTGGAAACGTATAAGTCGGTTTAGGATCACAACAATGCGTAAAAATACAGATCACCGCTTTTATTTTGACGTTCCTACTGAATGTTTTCTTTTTTATGGTACATACTAATATAGACAAACTAAGTCTTACTTCATTCCAACAGCTGTGTTCCCGACACTCTAAGGCTCAAGTTAACCACAATTTACGCCTTGGATAAAGTATAGTTAATTTGGAAAATAAGGCAATTACTAATGAACTGTGGCTTCCATGATTGATGAACTGCATGCACTTGTGCGCGGGCAGTGAGGCGGTGAACTAAGGTGAGGATGCACAAAGAAAAAATAGAGCTATGTGTTGCAGTCAGAGTGAACGAGAGCGTGGAAACTTCGGAAAGTAAGTCCAGACGGGCATTGCAAGGAAATGTTAATAAATCACACTAATATAATAATGGCGAAAGTTTTTTTGTATATGTGTGTGTGTGTGTATGTTTGTAAATCTTTCACACTCAAACGACTGAACGGATTTGGATGAAATTTGGTACCAGGATAGCTTAACTGGATTAACACGTAGGCTAATTTTGATCCCAATTTAGGCAAAATAAATATTATTATTTTTATGTACGGGCGTAAAAGTGACAGGTGTCAAAGTGACAGGTGTCAAAGTGACAGGTGTCAAAGTGACAGGTGTCAAAGTGACAGGTGTCAAAGTGACATGTGTCAAAGTGGCAGGTGTCAAAGTGACATGTGTCAAAGTGGCAGGTGTCAAAGTGGCAGGTGTCAAAGTGGCAGGTGTCAAAGTGACAGGTATCAAAGTGACATGTGCCAAAGTGGCAGGTGTCAAAGTGGCAGGTGTCAAAGTGGCAGATGTCAAAGTGACAGGTGTCAAAGTGGCAGGTGTCAAAGTGACAGGTGGCAAAGTGGCAGGTGTCAAAGTGACAAGTGTCAAAGTGACATGTGTCAAAGTGACATGTGTCAAAGTGACATGTGTCAAAGTGACATGTGTCAAAGTGACAAGTGTCAAAGAGACTGGTGTTAAAGTGACAAGTGTCAAGCCTAGGGCTGCAATAAGGAAGGATTTTTTGAAATTTTATTTCTAAAGGAGTGACGGGAGTGGCAAAATTAGAAAATCAAAAGTTTGTATGTATTAGTATGCTGTTAGAGCACTGTTTTATAATCATCATCATCATCATCGTCAAACCACGCGATTAAAACCGCGGGGAGCAGTTAGTTGAATACGAATAATAATTTTGGGATAGCCGAACACGTGCCATATTATTAACAATACTGTGAATGTTGACAGTAATAATATTGCGTATTTTCACGTTGTAAGATCAAACTGTCACATCAGAATATTATTGTCCAATCTTGGTTTGCAAAATAATATTGCTCTTGTGTGGCTAGCCATACAGCCAGGAAGGTATGGCCCAACGCTAGAGCTTTCTTATACTTTAGTAAGTCACTGTTTTCGCACTTTTTGCTGTTTTTGTAGCGTATATTGCAAAAAACGTAAGCAAACTAGAATCCTATTTTATTGCAATTCACGTAGAATATTCTTCTTATAGTATATAATTTGATAATTATTTCAACCAAAACCTGACATCAAATGGAGTTACCTAAACGCTTTTTGAATAAAGCTTTTTGTTCTTGATTTTTATGTGCTACCCTGGCTTTTCTATCCATACTATACTACTTACTAGCTATATCTGCAGCTTCGCACGCATGGCCATTTCTCTAGGTTAAAATAAATATATGTGCTATTATTCCAAGACCAAAAATACCAATATACCAACATGTGATTAAAATTCCTTCAGCCGTCAAAAATATGTTTAACGATTGCTCGGCTTCTATTCATTGAATTGAGATACCAAGCATTTCAGTTTTCAAGTCGAACCCTAAACTATCTAACTATAAAAACTGCATTGCAATCGGTTAAGTAGTTTTTACGTGATACGCGAACAAACATACAGAGAAACAGACTGACACGATTTATAGGTACTTTTAGTCCTGTAATAACACGTAAGGCCAACTTTTAAATGAAAAACCATGCGTTAGAAGCCGCAGGTACAGCTAGTATATAATAAAAGTAACATCCTAATCCGTATACTGGAGATATGAAGTAGCATACACACAAATAACTAGCTTAAAAACTAAAAAGGACGCGCCTGCGCAGCCAAAAAAACATTTTATGCCAATAAATTATATATTACGGAATGTGCTCAACAAGGCCTTCAATTTGATACACATATAGCAAAATTCATGGGGAAAAAACGCTTTTGATTTTGGAGCCACATTGCTGCCATATTCAATTTTTCCAAAATAAAAATATGCCTGTGTTACTCGGGGCGATGTAAGGATTCTAATTATACCATACGTCTAAATCTGTTCCGGCATTTAAGAATTATGGTGGAATAAAGAAACTCACAAACAAACATACATGAATTCTAAAAACATTACACTCCTGTTTTTGGGCAGTCGTTAAAAAATATTGTCTAATTGAGAACCTCGTCCTTTTTAATGTCAGATGATCTCCTTTTTCTTTTCACAGAAAACATATTCGTAGTAAGAGGTAAGCTATCAATCAGTTTGAATACGAATCTGATTGACTACTTGTCAATCGGGAGCATATATTGATCTTCACAAACTAACGACTTCGAGGAATCAAACAAGACTGATTTTATACAAGATTTTCCGAGCCGCACACATTGACAATCGCTTCAACGTACCAAGAAAAAAGCTATCTTCTTTCCTCCTGATTTGACTCTTTGTGAGTCCAGGCCTTCCTTCTGGAAACTTGATTACAAAGACTTTTAATCAAAGAAGACGTGCTTAGAGTTTAACTAACTGACGATAATGATAATTCTCTTTTAAATTGTTATCCGTCTTTAAAAAGCAGCCACTGTTTAGAACCTTACTTAATATGGGTACGTTACAAATATTCATTTTATTCAGAATTCTTATAAACGTCCGGTCTTTTTTATAAATCCGGCTTTTTGTCTAAATTATTCAAACTTCGATAAGGTGACCTTATTTTTTTATATCAATAAATCTCGATCTATTTATATGCAAAGCCGACATTTTTAACGTATTTCAATAATAAGTTTCTGAACAAAACTTGTACAGTCTACTTTTAAACTTTCGCGACTTTTTACAATAACTAAATGCGGGTAGTTATAGACAACGCTCAACCTTTTCGACGCTGACACCCATTACTTCAGTCTTCTCGTGACCACGATCAATGCAACTTGATCTTGAAAAATTAAGTTTTCAGCGCGATTAAGTGCCGTTTAAATATTTAACTATTTTATAGATACTGTGCAATTCTGTGCACGTGTATATTTTTAAGCTTTTTTAATCATTATCTTATATCTATCTATATTTAAAATATAGCAAGAAGTAGCAAAAAGTCTGTACAAGGAAGATACTTAAAAGAATTGGTCTAGGGGATTTTTGTATCTTTCTGTTTGTCTGTTTGTTTGTTGGCACATCACGTAAACATAACTGAACCGATTGCGATGCAGTTTTCACTGTAGATATCTCAAAGTTTGACTTGAGAAGTCAAGCAATCGATGTAAAACAATTTGATATCTTAACAAATTTGAGTTAAAAACTCTGTACTAGTTATCTCAATCCGATTAGAAGAAGTCGATTAATCGATACAAAACCTTTTGACGTACTAACAATGTTTGATGATTTTGGTACTTTTATTTCTGGAATAACACACAGGATCCTTTTATCCCAAAAAAAATAACACGCTGGCAAAGCCGCAGAGGCACAGCAAGTTTGTTTTATAATATCTGATAAGCACCCACTTTTATTAATCTTTACTGTCAGCTAAGGTGTCCTCTGTTACTTTAATACCAAAGTTAAATGGAATTAAAAATTTACTTTATTTTATTTTGTCATCGATAGATTTGCGTTTGACCTCTACTTCACATGACGGTACTAACATATAGATGAAACCAATTTACACGTGATTTGAAAACATATAACCTTAGGGAAATACAGGCACCACCAAGATCTTCCACTCCTTGCAGTTTGCATGATGAATTTGGAAAAAAAAACGGTTCGTGGGTAGTGCAAGGTGGAATTAACTATCCGTTCGTCTTGTCGCTGTGATCGAATGCATTTGGGGATTTCAAATTAATATCAAATTCAAATTAATTAATTATTGTAATTTTAAGGCCCATCAGATGTAAATAAATTGGCCAAAATTTAATAAAATTACGAGTAGTCATATTAGCGCTGTGTCAAGCTAGCAGGATCGCAATGATCATATTTTAGTACACCCTGCGGTCGTTTTCTGTTATTTTTTCGCTTTACCAAGATAAAAAACCTGTATTGATCTCTGTATTTAATAAAAATGTATGTATAATTTTTTCCTTCCCGTGATAAATTATCAATAGAACGGTTAAACACACATAGAAAAATCTGTTTGATTTTATTAATTGTCATTGAGTGGTTAATGGTGAACGGTGAAGCAAGAAGGAATCTAACACCACGTAACACCAAATATATTTAAAAATTAAAAAAGTTGATCTTTTCACTCTCTCATTATTTACGTAATCATACTATGTAGATAGTACAATGAGTAGATCAATATAATCAAGCATCACGTACAGTAAACACTACATAATATTTGAAACTGAAAGCTAAATTAAAAGTTATCTCAATAATAAGTAATAAAACTCACATCGTCCATGAATGATCCAATATCACAAAATAGTAATAACAGTTTAGTTCAAATAATTGTTTTCACAAGTTTGAATAGAATCGCACTTGATTTAAGAGTCGATAAGCACTTAAGTACTGAGTCCGATAAGCACTTTCTGTCGTAGCAGTGCTACGGACTAGGCTCGAAGTGTGTAACGCGTAGCGTGGAGCTACGGCGGGCGTAGCGCAAGACCGGCGTACGTTTCGAGGTCCCGAGAGCAACTGAGCACCCCACTGCACTGATCGTTCCCGCGCGGATGCAAGCCTTATATTATAATACTATCTGTGCCCGCAGCTTCGCACGCGTGTTCATTTCTCTAGGTTAAATGTACTCCATGTGCTATTCCAGGGCCTAAAATACCAATATACCACATTTGATTAAAATTCCTTTAGTCGTCGAAAAGTTATCATCGGATTATTAAGAGAAAAGCCCAAGTTTTAAGTCAAAATATAAGTCAAATCATGAATCTAATCTAAAAACCTCACTGCAATCGGTTCAGTAAGTTTTTCGTGATGCGCGAACAAACAAACAGATAAACAGACAGACAGACATCATTTAAAAAATGTCTTGTTCTTGTTCAGTAGCTTATTTTATATTCTGACCTTTTTTTTAATTTTCTTCATTGTACAGATTTTTTGTTACTTACTGCTTTATTGTAGGTATAGATTAAGTTGGATAAATGATGTCCCAGACGCACATTTAATTGTGTGTAGAAACTATTTCTTATTTTAAGTGATGTTAGTGTACGGTTAAGTGTGTTTTGTAAGTGATCAGGCAGTTAAGAGAGCTATAACTTTAAAATACCTAAAAAAATTTTTGGTATAGTCTTCTTGTGGCTTGCATGGCAGTTTATAGTAGTTTATGAAACGATTGCATAAAAATGGATATTAAAACACGAAAGTGAGTTTAAAAAACGAGCCGTAGGTGAGTTTTTTAATAGTACTCGTATCACTCGAGTGCTATAATAACTAGTTATGTGCCGTTTCATACACTACCTTATCTACACTAATGCAATAGGAACTCACATTTGTGAAAAAATATATGTCGTCATATTTTCTTGATTTTTCTGATAAAAGCTCGTTCGTCATGCTCGTTGCTGTTTTCATGATTTCAGGTGGATTCAAAGTCTCCTCACTGCTGTCGGACATTTGTAATCAGGATACAACTTTTGATCAACAAAAACACATTGAATTGGTTAGGTACTAATATAAAGTAAATTATGGTCAACAAAATCCAGTCAACAGCGAATTCGCGCGCCTACGGTTGCACCGCCATAGATAATAAATGTCGAAAACCCTCGTAGGTTCGGAGCCTACCGGTGCTTTTATGGAAAAAAAACAAGCAACAGTATTATTATGGAAAAAAAACTTATTAGAGACGTGCCGTGCGTAATGTATGTCATTATGCCACCATTTTTGAGTTCATAATCCGGATTTTACGATATGAGTGTAGATAAAAAAAAACGACTGCAAGAAACAAATCGTATGAGTTAAATTAGTGTGAGAGAGAGGGGAAATAATAGAATGTTTTAAAGGATCACTTTATTATTTTTCTTTAGAAAGTTGTTCTGTGTTATTATTAAATTGTAAAATATAGGAACAAATTTTGTTTTTGAGAAAGAAATAAGCGAGTATTTTTCAAGACAAGACAAAACAAAAAAGGTCTTGGCCTTGATTGCATAATGTCTTACCGATTTGGAGAGACCTTGGCATTTGGCAAAATTTTAACATCACACTAATCACACGTAAGTTTAATTTTGTTTGTAAGTTTCATTTGGTGCAATAAAGTGTTATCTATCTATCTACTTAAAATGATTAAGGAGTAAATTTAACTAATCATTATATGTATATATCACACTATGATCTCGTAAAATATGAGAGTATTTTACGAGACCACATGATTCAGGCTGTTTTTTTTTATTATATAAGCTGATTATTATTCATCAAATGTACATGTGCAAAATATCAAATGTTAATTTGTCCTTTGAGCAAGGACAAATTATTATTATAGGTTTATGTTTTGATTTTTGACTAACGTGGGTTATAAATTGGTTCGAGTTTGTGAATTTGAATAAACACACATCAAAAGTGTGTAGGGAACAAGTTTTTTTTTGCAATAAATAATTATCAAATCAATATTACTAAATATAGTCTTCCAGATTAGCTTTTTATTACCCGACTAAGGAAGCAAGGTAAGGGGAATAAGTTTAACTGTCTATGTATGTATGTATTTATGAATATATGTAAGTGGGGTAAAAGTACATGGAACCTAGGATGTAAAGTAGTAAGTTTAAGTGGCAGTGGGCTGGTCACATTTCCCGAAGAACTGATAACCGTTGGGGTAGACGAGTTCTCGAGTGGAGACCACGTTTAGACAAACGTAGTGTAGGACGCCCTGTGGCCAGGTGGAGTGACGACCTGCGAAAAGCGGCTGGAAGAAAATGGATGAGGAGAGCTGAAGACCGAGCTCAGTGGCGTGCATTAGGAGAGGCCTACGTGCAGCAGTGGACAGATATAGGCTGATGATGATGATGATGATGATGACGATGATGATGTATGTGGGGTGAGTATGTATATGTTCCACCATAGCGTCATCCCTATTGGTCCGATTTTGACAAGCGATCGATTCGTCAATCGATTTATCTGCAGCTATTTAGCTTCAGCGAAGCAATGGTTACGTTTTCACACTTATAACTTGGTTAGATTATGACAAGCGAGGTATCAATCGATTCGTCTTCATCGCAAGAGTGTCATAGGCTACTTTTTACGCGAACATAGCCGTGTTCTAATTTTTGAACTTATGCCCTGTTTTAATTCCTATCTTTAAGTTAACAACGTACTCTATATTTTGTAAATGTAAAGAAATATTGCAGTTTTTGCATATTGTGGGAAATTAGCCCAAATTAACGGCGTCAATTAAGTAGCAAAATAAGGGCTATCGCATCACGGGCAGCGTGGCCGAACGACGTGGAGGACGATCTCGCATCACCACTCGCAGACAGGACCGGTACATCCAAAATAATGCTCGACGGAATCGTACCATGACCGCCATGATGTTGGTCACGAGTCTCCACAGCTCTTCAAGCTTATTAATAAGCGATCAAACCACCCGAAATCGTTTACGTGACATGGGTCTGCGTTCCCGAAGGCCGCTGAGAGTCCCGCCTATAGCACCCTGCAATCTTAAGGCTCATTTACAATGGGCTCGCGAACACAGAGATTGGGAGGAAGAAAACTGGTGTTGTGTGTGTTTTCCCAATTAATATTTAGTCAAAAAAAGTTCATCCATATGTTGGGGAACAATAAAGATATGGTCAGGTATTTGGAACGGCGGAAGAACCGATCTCATTTGGATCAGGGCAATCTTAATTACTCAGATTTACGCGGAGAGGATTGCTGGATGCCGTGAATTCCCCACAACATCTTTTTGACTTGATAGAAAGCACGTGGGCGGCCATGCCTCAAAGTGATTTTGATGAACTGATATTAAGCTTTCCAAATCGCTGCGATTGTATGATTCATGTTAATGGTGGAAACACAGTTATTTATGAATACAATAAAAATAAAAATAAAAAAATTTGCCCTATTTTTGTCATTTAATTGACGCCGTTAACTTGAGTTAATGTCCCAAAATTTGCAAAAAGTGCAAGATTTCTTTATTTTTACAAAATATACAGGTACGTTGTTAGCTTAAACAAAAACACAAAAAAAAATATTAAAGTAACAAGACAATCTGAAAGACTACATTTGGTAAATATTGATTGGATATATATGTTTACTGCAAAAAAAAACTTGATCCCTAAACACTTTTGATGTGCTCCAGCTCCAGACGATTTCTTTTTGATATCGCGAAACTGCTTTTGTTAATTTATTTTAAGGTTTAAGGTAGGATATTCAATTAAACACAAAAAAAACTTTAAGAAAATATGAAAGAATAAATATTTTTGTACTATATAATAAATCACCCACTTTCAATTTGTTAATTATTTGGTTTCCAGACATTTCATAATTGCCTTTCAAAGCAATCAATGAAACTTAAACCAGTTCCTTTATATGAAGCAAAAAATAAAATAATTAACATCTACATTTCCCAATAACAACAAAATTAACTTCAGATTGGATCTCCGTCGTGGGAATAACATTTCCCCAAGAGCCGAGGCAATTACAGGACGCAAACTGAACAAATTCACACAAATAGAAATAATATGACTATGTTCGTCTTCATCGCAACGCTGAACCGCAAGACAAATGAAATTCCATTACGATATTAAAGAAAATCCCCAAAGCCGTCAGTGGCTTTATGAAAGAATTTAATAATAAAGAGCAGAATATTATTCAATTTTTCCTGAAAACAAAGATGGAGCAGGAAAAAAGACCGTTCCCACCTGGGGCTCAGGGGCAGTCGAATTTATTAGCATTCAAATGATTTATAACTAGCGAGCGGCAGCTGAATATCTTCTGATTCGTCTTAAATTAAATTCTTTCATTCCTTTGGCTGGATTTCATTAACGGTAACGAAATTCCAAGGATATGAAAAAGATAATCTCGAAAGGAACGAGTGAACGCCGCGGTCTGGCCGCCTGCAGCGCCCGCTGCGGTGGTGTCGCGTGTTGCGTGCTGCGGATAACCGCACCAAACCGTTAGTACTATTATTTCTTCTGTGACCAAACTCAAATATTTTCACCGATAATTTCAGAGAGAATATTTATTGAATATCTTATTTTCAACAAACCTCTAATGATATTTAGCTAGTAGACCTGTGCTACGTATAAATTAGTTCATTGACAATGTAGTAGATTGCACGTATAAAAAATATTCCAAGAATATTCTGTTAAATAAGTGCCTCGTAGGGCAGTAAATATATTCACCTAAATATTTCCATTAATAGGTCCATCATCTTTCCAAGCGAGACAAAAAAGATAATTTGATAAACGCACAGTTGGGCCATGAAAGTTCTTATTTAGAGTAACCTCCTCCTAACAAGGCAAGGTAAGGCGTAGTTCAAGGGCGTATGTATTCCGCCTATCCTCACATAAGGTGGTAAGAGTTGGTCTTAGACAGAAGTCCGCATTCTGGGTTTGCCATCCTGTTATCAAAACGTATAACAAATAATGAACTGCGCTCCAAAACCCAGGTAGCCGATGTTGGTCAGAATGCTGAAACTAGGCTAATGACGTCTACTGCATGTCGGATGACCTTTGGACAAACTGTCCTCTGAGTCGTGGCTGGCCCAGACGGCGGGACGAGCTAGATATCTCTTACGAGGATTAGCTGCAGAAATCTTTGAACTGATATGAGTGGAAGGAGGATAGACAGGTCGACGTCGTTATATAATTATATATTTGTGCAATTATTAGATTTTCCAATGACACAAAACAATCACAATAACAGAGAAGAAACTAATTGAAGTTGGCGAGGTATTTTTTATTAATTTAAATTGGATAGCTTATATTAAAAGCTCCATTCAGCCAGCCAGTAGGAAACTTCAGCACGTTTTATTTATTTTTATGTACATCCATTCATACTAATATATAAAAGTGAAACGTTGTCTGTTTGTTTATTTATTTGGGGAGCTTTCACGCGATAACGGCTTGACGGATTTTGACGAAATTTGGAATGGAAACAGCTTATATCCTGGGATAAAACATAGGATACTTTTATCCTCCACGGGAAAACTGGAAATATGTTGATGAAACGGTTGCCATGGAAAAGAAATAACAAGTCTGTCAAAAAACATCAAGAGCGTTACTGCTCTACTTTTGCATTGGTTTTTAATATCCTAGAAGAACATAGGGTGCTTTTTTTGCGATAAACAGTAATCCGCGCGGACAAAGTCGCGTGCAGGAAAGCTGGTAATTTGTATTATTCGTGCTAGTTCCGGATACGATGACCATTCATCATATTAGCTATTTCGTTGCTATCCCTGATGGATCACATAATACGTCACTTTGTGCATCTAGTCAGTTTTGAATAGTCGAGTGACAATGGTAAAAACAAAATACTTTAGTCAAGAATACTGAAAATACTTTTTGCCGTGAAATGTCTTTTAAATCACTCCAATATAGTACAGTACATACTCGCGTCTACGCTCCTATACATACAGGGTACCATAATTAAAAAGTGGACCATCTCAAAAAGGGTATTATCGTCTCAGTTTTATAACTCTGTAATTATAAGCTCTAGAGATCTAATAAGACCAGATATCTTCAGAGATTAAATAGTGGAGTCATATGTTTAGCTTAAAGTCAGCTCGTTGATGTAATATTTATTTTTTGTCAGAAGATAGAGAGAAAGGGGCAAGACGCACAGAGCAAAATCAGCAAAATTTATGTTTTTTTTATTTTTATTTCGTTATAACTCGCGATTTAGATAAAGTAGCTTATTGATTCGGGTATTGTTGTAAAGATCTCGTTGAAAACATTCGATTCAATATGAAAAAGTTTAATTTAAAGGCATGGAAAAAAGTTAAAATCACATAAGTGGCTGCAGCGCCTGAAAGTACTAAAATAGAGATTAGGAAAGAAGAAGTTCTGAAGCTAACAACGGCATTCTAAACTCCAGCACAGAGCGAACAAGAGGGTTCCAGGACCAGATCAAATTGTATGTTGAGTTGTCGACAAACAAACGGCCGTACTCCCCAACATAGCCCCATCCAGTTTTTGTTTTATCAAACAATTCCTGTTCCTTAGTATTTCAAATTTCCTAGAAAAGGTATAACAATAACGTCCAGGCCCATGAAATTCTCATCTCGTCAACATGAGTTAAGACAGTTGATATTCGTATTATCTCCGACCTTCGTCTCCAGAGAGAGCAGTTAGAAGAGATGACATGATTTTGTCAGATACTTTTCCTCGCTTGCTGCTTGTAGCTCGTTGTCTTTTCTTGTTGAAATATGCTAACTGCGCACACCATTTTTTTCTTATTAATATCGTAATACAAATTTTTTTCTTATTAATATTGTCGTCCTTTTAGTAATACACGATATGCCACGCGATTAATTCACCTTTTTAGGATGTTTCTTATAAAATGTGAAGCATTTTATTTATTCTTATAATAAAACAGTAGGTACAAAAAAGTCTGTACATTAAAAAATCTAATGAAATAATATAATAATAATAATATATATATTTTAATAATATGTATATTTTTCAAATCGTGTCTGTCTGTTTGTTTATTTGTTTGTATGTATGTTTGTTTGCGCGTCACGTAAAAAATACAGGACCAATATTGATGCGGGTTTCACTGTTGGATAGCTTAGAGTTTGACTTAAAAACTGGGGTACTTGGTCTCTTGATCCGATGACTAGATGCCGAGCAATCGAAAAAACTATTAGAAGCATGAACGAATTTTGAAAAAATTAAGTATATTGTACCTAGTTGATAGAATCAGGCGTTACTTTGCGGAAATCCATATTTAAAATGAACAAAATAGAAAATATGTAGCTTTTGTACACTCTCAGTCCAGCACTCGACGAGTCAACATCACCTGAAGATGCCTCGTGCAGAGGCGAAACACGTGTCGTATTGATGTCAGACGTTTGGTATTTGGATTGAGGTATATGTTTTTTGTTGTGTATTTATAATATATGTATATAAATATATAAGTGTTACGATACTTGTATTTCAGTAGGGTTTGTTTAGCGTGGGGGTTTTATATTGTGTATTATAAAGTTTTTTTTTATTTGTGGCCTCCTGGCCTTAGCTTTCTTTTCATTTATATTTTACAATACTTCAATTTGGGTAGGGTTTATTTGGCGTGGGGTTAAACTTTTGTTTATTTTTACCATTTATCATTTGTCTGACTAACAATTTTGGCGGAAGTAAGCTACATATTTTCTATTTTGTTCATTTTTTTTTATATTGTACCTACTTTATAAGTACTTTTGGTCCTGGCTGGCTTGGTATGGTATGGGCTATTTTTAAAAACAAAAGACAACGCGGGTATAGCTAGTTGAACACATAAATTAACACCATTGGAAATAAGTTACCAGTGGTTTTTTTAAATCAATTCATGATGAAATAACAATGTTCAAACAATTGAGTAGACTAATGTGAAAAGTTGAGTTTCAAGGTTTCAATTAAAACCCATTATAAACTTAACAAACATAATAAGGGCCAATTTTTCAATTCTCAGATAGCATAAGACTGAATTTGCCAATCACAATGTACAACTCGTTTAACTGAAGAATAAATTAATGTACCAGTTCGACGGCCAGATTACTGCTTATTCGACTGTTTATTTGACATTGATATGATGATGCCACTAAAACAACAAACAAATTACGTAAAATATCTACACAGTACCAAGTATGTTGAATTATTACGCTTACTGGAAATAGAACAAACAACTAAAGATAACCTCGAAATAAATTTCAAACAAAGCATTGTCGCCTGATTTTATTCGGCTAGATAGCTCTATGGCATGAATAAAAATTGAAAACAAGTCATAAGTTCATAAACTAAAACCCAACTACGGTCGGGTATATTCGTCTTGCGTTGAAGACGAATCGATTGATACCTCGCTTGTCAAAATCGGACCAATGACCGGTGTGAACTTGGCAGCCAAAACGTAGCAGCCTACAATCCGACTAAATTAAGAAGGTATTTTTTATAATAGTGGTTCATTCTTATTTGTTAATTAATGATTATTGTTGAATAAAAATAATATAAAAAACACTTTTGATTAATAACTTGACGCTACTTTTTCTAAAAATATATCCCGACAACATGAACAAAATATATTCTTGAGATATTTCAGGGAACAAGCGTCTAGTTAGACCTCTTATCCCCTGAAAATTGAAAGTTTTAATTGCCAGTTTTATTCTCTAATACCTATATCAAAACTTACAGATTTCAGGGGATGAGAGGTCTTACTAGACGCTTGTTCCCTGACATATATCTAGGTTTTTTTTTGGTTTATTTACTTGGGGATGTTTTATGGTCAGGTTGGCGTTTAGCCACCATCTTTTAGCATTTTTATTAAAGCTTGTGCATTTTTTGTTAGGGTCTCAAAGGTAGAATACACCATGGAAAATGAGTAGTGAAATGAAAACTCAACATCATTTTGTTTGACTATTCCAGGGTTAAAAAGTTAAAAAGCCACAATCTAGTAGTGTTTCAGAGGTAGCCTGTATATCTTTTAAGAGATAATTGTGCAGTTTTTAAACAATATCAGGGTATTTCAAGTCGAAATATATCAGCAGCCTAAAAATTTCAGACACGGTTCAGTGTTCATCCAAAATTCAAGTAAATAATTTAGGGTTAAGCTTTAATTTAGCCACATTTTCTTTGTACAAGTTTTGAAGCTATTGTATGGGGCAATAAAATTATATATCAAAACTTACAGATTTCAGGGGATGAGAGGTCTTACTAGACGCTTGTTCCCTGACAAATATTTAGTTTTTTTTTGGTTCATTTACTTTGGGATGTTTAATGATCAGGTTGGCATTCAGCCACCATTTTTTAGCATTTTTATTAAAGCTTGTGCATTATTGTTATATATAAATGAGTTTTATTAGTTGATGATTTCAGGGGCACAAAGGTCAAAACACACCGTGGAACAGGAGTAGTGAAATCAAAACTCAACGTCAATTTTGATTGACTATTCCAGGGTTAAATTGTTGAAAATCCACTTTGTAGTAGTGTGTCCGTGGTAGCTTGTATATCTTTTAAGAGATAATTGTGCAGTTTATAACAATATCAGGGTATTTAAAGTCGAAATATATCAGCAGCCTAAAAATTTCAGACACGGTTCAGTGTTCATCCAAATTCAAGTAAATAATTTAGGGTTAAGCTTTCATTTAGCCACATATTCTTTGTACACGTATTGAACCTATTGTATGAGGCAATAAAACGATATGTCCAAACTTTCAATTTTCATTGGATAAGAGGTCTAACTAGACGCTTGTTCCCTGAAATATCTCAAGAATATATTTTGTTCATGTTGTCGGGATATATTTTTAGAAAAAGTAGCGTCAAGTTATTAATCAAAAGTGTTTTTTATATTATTATTATTAAACAATAATCATTAATTAACAAATAAGAGTGAACCACTATTATAAAAAATACATTCTTAATTTAGTCGGATTTTAGGCTGCTACGTTTTGGCTGCCTAGTTCACACCGGTGGACCAATGGGGCGACGCAATGGTGGAACATACACATACCCGCATACCTACGAGTACATACATATATACATTCTCATACACATAAATACATAGAATGTTAAACTCATTACCCTTCCCTTGCTTCGCTGTATTAGGGTAAATAGGTAATTACACAGACGAAATATCAGAAACGTGGACACTCACGGTCAGACTACTTCACTTTTTTTTTAAATTGTGTCTGTCTGTTTGCGCATCACGCAAAATTTACTGGACTGATTGCGATGCGGTTTTAATTGATGGATAGTTTAGATTTTGCCTTAAAATCTGGTGTAGGTACTGGTTATCTCAATACGATGAGTAAAGCAGCTGAGAAATAAAAAAAATACTATCTCACGGCTGAAATAAATTTGGTATTTTGTACTTTATAGGGTAAATCGGGTGCGGGAAATGAACCGTACTTTTGGTGCTGGATTAACACATATGTTACTTTTAACCCAGAGAAAGAGCACGCGGGCAATGCCGCAGGCACAGTCAGTAGCATTCTATAACTAAAATATTTAACGAGCGAAGTGCAAATAACAAAGCGTTCTCAGTGTTCCGTGCGCCATGCCACGGTGTGCCTACGTAACGTACGTTACGGTACGACGCCTGGACAAGTCTACCACGGCCCAAAGCCTAGGTCATTAAATTCAGCGCCCTTTATGCAACTGAGACCTCGTTAGCCTGCAACGGAAATGGGCCGCGACCCATTAACAATTTTTTTATTACAAGCTAAATGCTTTCAAATGTCAACGGTCGTTTTGTAGGACCGTCTTTAAATTGTGATCAGTTGAAATTAAATAAAAAAAGTGTCATTATTTCTCTGATTATTCATAAGAAATATTTATTATTTCAAAACATACATTGCAGGTTGTGATAGGATATCATTAGCACTCAATGATATAAGAACAGATTATAATGTGACAACGTTATTCTGATGAATTCACATTATTTATTCACATCAATTCTCCTGACATATTATAATCATTTATGTATATGTCGTGTTATAATAGCATAATTCATATTTTACACACAGATTGTTGCTCAACCACAATCTCTAAATAATATATAAACTACAAACAAAAGAGCTCATTTTACACCACAACTGTAAACTATTGAAATATTCATTACAACATAAGTACAAATAAACCATTATCAAGATAAAACAAGATTTAAGACTTAGGTCTTTCTTAAGATGGATTTTCTCCCCTTTTTCCAATTTCTTCGTCGACACCGACAAGTAATTCTACTGCCAGGTAAGGCTATTGTTTTTTAATATTGGTTTGACTCACTTTGAAAGATGACCACTGTTTCACTTTTATTTTTTTATATTACCACTGGCAAACTGAATTTAAATAAATTGAATATAATTTGTATGTGATAAAATTTAATTATTATAGAAAACAAAAAACCCGTCTGCGAAAAAAACTAAAAAGAGGCATTTTTTTTTAGTTTATTTACGATAATAAGAGTTATTATATTATACGATGATATAAGAACTTTATCACAGCTTTATATAAAGTCGTGAGAATTGTTGCTAACCAACTTTAAGTCATTAAAAAAAACTGGACCGCCATAACGTTGCAAATAGCTCCTACCTGCTCTACCCCCAAATGATGTTTTTTTCAAATACCTATTCAATTCACCCCACTTGACATAGTTCATCGGTTTTTTTTCACTATATTGCGTCTTGTTGTCGCCATATTGTATTTCGATTACTGCCGTGTCTTTAGGAGCACTCGCGAGATTAAGACAAAACGATTGACGTAAGAATCATCAAAATCGGTCCACGCGATTGGTCTATTTAGTGCAACAAAGAAAAAGACATACATACATACTACATACATAGGCTAATAAACACATTACCGGGCCTTTGCATTGCGCAGTCTGGTAATAAATTAACTATGTGACAATCAACGTAAAGTATAGCACTTTATTGGTTGAAAATCACCGTCCCTATTACCTCCATTATTCCTTTCCGTGCACGGTTGTCTGGAAGAGATCGCTCTGAGCGATATGACATTGCGACACTTTATTATTAATTTTGTTTTTTTAGTTGTAAGATTTTTATTTCTGTAGTACAATAAAGAGTTATCTATCTATCTATCTAATATTTAGGCTAAATCATAAATCAAATAAATAATATATCATCAATTTAATCAACCAAGTTCGAGTAGCTGCAGTTCCACTTCCCAATAATAATATGTAACTGTAAATGTGACAGTTTTTCTACTCATATTTGGCGACGTGAAATAATATTTAAAATTAACAAATAATCAACATTTGACTATTTTATTGGATTTATTTGCTAAATAGATTATTTTAATGATTATTCGTATGAGTTTTTTTGGTTTATTTAATGCACAAGTGCATAATAGGCTCCCTTTTACCTCTTCAGTGAAGATCTACCGTCCATATCGATAAGTAACATGAAGATTTATGCTCGACTGAAAAACAACCTCACTTTTCAACTTCATTCCAGTGTTAAGCGCTAACTTAAATGTGTCAACTATTGTTAGCCTCAAATTAGTTGCGGCGGCCATGATGGTGACGACCCTTAGCCGGGAAGCAATCGTCTGAAAAGAAGCCATATGAAAAGGTGTATAATTACAGTGTCCCATCACGACGCGAAATCTCGCGTCAGTGTTCAGGGCGGTCAGGTGTGATGGTGAGGGTAGCAGAGGTTAAGTGGCAACACTAATAAAGTTGTAATAACTGCAAGTGGTATAAATTCCAAAAAATGTATCACTAATGTCATTTAAATGATTTAAAATGATAAATTGTAAGCCTCGCATCTATAAAGTGATGCTTTCGTTCTAAAAATAGTTAAAGTACTTCTTAGAGTATATTGATCTAAAAGTTAAGCAATGCTGTTGTATAATATACTTATGAACGTGATTGTTTTTTTGTTACACATAATTGAATACGTAGGCACTTTGTAACGATAATGTTTTTGTTCTTTTTGAATCATAACTATCACAATATTATATTTTTCTGAAAATCCTCTGGAATCATCTTTTTTAAAAGCTTTTATTTAACTTGAATGTTTGTGTGTATATATGTAAGTATGTAGGTATGTTTGTTTTTTTGTGGAATTCAACTCCTTAGGTTAAGAGGAAGAGGTAGAACGACTGTGTGTGTGTACGAGTGTCCGACGTACAAGACGCTGCTGCGCGTGGGCACGCTCTTCTAGACGGTCCACTCCACCAACTACGCGATGACCATCGAGCTGGCCTCGCACAAGCCGCAGGCGCACTGATTCAAGCACGCTCTTCTGTGCGCACTTCTCCATGATATCTGTTCTACTTCCAGCATGAGCATCTTCTACACATATTTTAGCATTATTTATCGATCTATACTATTTACGTATAATGAAGCAGTAAGTACCAAAAAGACTGTAAAAAGAAGTAATTTAACATGTAAAATTAGTATAAAAATATTAATAACCCAAATGCGAACAAAATTATTGCATAGGTACGCGCTGACCGCCCACAAAAATAATCACACTAATATTATAAAGGCGACAGTTTGTATGTTATGTAAGGGTGTGTGTTATATTTGTTACTTCTTCACACTTAAATGGCTAAACGGATTTGGATGAAATTTGGTATAGAGGTAGCTTATACCCTAGATTAACACATAGTCTACTTTTCAAACCGGAAAAATACATGGTTCCTGAGGGATATGTAAAAAACCGCGGGGCGTAACTAGTATTTATATCAATTTAATGTTTCTTATTTACTTTCATATCTTAATTTACTTTAATAGTTAACTTGAATAATCTAAAATTGAAAATTTTGTAAGAAGCTTTTTGTAAGACAATTGCTACTTTTTAGTTACTTAATAATTATATATTTTTGAAATGATCTTTTAAAGACACTCATTTTGATACCTCACTCGATAGGTTTTGGTATTTTTTTATTCCGTCGGAAATACAATATGGCAGCTGACATTTCATATATCCTACAGCACTCTCGTAATCAAGACGAATCCAATGAGACCTCATTTATCAAATCCATCAAGCCGTTTAGCCTGTAGGATGGCGCCTAAGAAACGTAAAAATAATCAAACAAACATACTTACAACCCAAACACATAACCCTCCTCAGTCAGGTAAAAACAAATGGTGCATTAAATAATGGACTTAAAATAAACTACAGAATAAGAATGTAACGTTATTAAAAATCGTGTCAAGCTGTTTGTCTGTTTGTTTGTTCGCGCATCAAGTAAAAGCTACCCATTGCGGTTTTCAATGTTGGATAGCTTTGACTTAAAAACTGGTTTACTTGGTATCTCAATCCGATGAGTAGAAGCTGAGCAATCGATACATAACTAATTGACGGCTGACATAATTTGGTATTTCAAAAGCTTTTATTTAACTTGCAATGTATGGATGTTTGTTTAGGACTTGATTTTCTACAGTTTGGTTCAGTTTCGAAGACAATGTATTTTTATGATAAGCATGACCTGATTCGACATCCAGGACTAACTCCAGATAAAGGAACTCTTCAATGGTTAACATTACAGACACGAAATTTAGTGAACGCATTTTATTATGATAATGCGTTCACTATGACATGATTGCTTCTCTCAGGGTTGGGCCTGACTAGGGAACTCCTCAACGGTTAACAGCACAGAAACGAAATGTTGTGCGTACGCATTTAAATGTGGTAGCCCGTTCTAAGATTATATATCTTTTATAGCAGTTAACGCCTGCTTAGCGTAAATATATATAATAATTTTCTAATGGAAAAATTTGGGTCACGGACGAGATTCGAACTCGCATACTGTGCCTCAGCGCGGCACATGCCTTTACCAATTCGGCCACCGAGACCTATGCGTCGCCATCCAAATCTTTCCACTAGCTTCTTTGAACCCGTCTTATGGGGACAGTAACGCTATCTATTAGTAGTATTCATCATCATGTCAGCCTTTAGAAGTCCACTGCTGAACATAGGCCTCCCCCAAATAGCGCCATGACGAGCGATCTTGTGCCACATCCATCCACCGACTTCCTGCGATGGCTACAATTTCGTCGGTCCATCGTGTGGGGGGTCTCCCCACACTTCGCTTGCTTTTTTGTGGTCGCCATTCGAGAACCTTTATTCCCCAGCGGTTGTCGGTTCTGCGACTTATATGATCTGCCCATTGCCACTTCAACTTGCAAACTCTGAGAGCTATGTCGGTAACCTTCGTTCTTATACGGATTTCCTCATTTCGGATTCTATCACGTAGTGAAACACCGAGCATAGCTCTCTCCATTGCGCGCTGTGCAACTCTGAGCTTGTGTATAAGACCAATAGTTAACGACCACGTCTCAGTTCGTAATATTGGTAATATTACGAACTAGAGCGATGGTGGCCTATAAGAATCCAACGATACCGGGTTCAAAACCTAGGCTCTGCACCAATGACTTTTCTGAGTTATGTGCGGTTTTCCATCGCTCCGTGCTTAGGAGGGCACGTGAGGAGGGCTGTCGGTCCCGGCTGTTATTGATTAATAGCAGTCGTTAAGCCATGTCAGAGGCACTCGGGCGGCTTGACAAACTCTGACATCAGAGGCCCGAATTACCTCATACGACAAACAAACAAAAATTACGAACTACCGACCAAACACGGCTAATATTGATTAACTTCATGTCTGAAAGATAACGCATCCCAAATCTAAAGTTTTTTTTTTAGTTCGAATCTCGTTCGTGACCCAAATTTTTCCATCAGAAAATTATTATATAAAAATATACATGTTGTTTTCTTCGTAAATGTCGATAATTTTTTTATTAGTTTCCAACACTAGTGCAGTGGGTGGAGGGGTAAATTGGAATTACCCGCGCACCCACTAGTGGGTGAAGCCAGTGGGTGGACGGGTCATTGCCCTTCACCACGACATAGTATCTCCATAAAAGTTTTTTTAAACGTTTCTTTTTTATTCGTAACTTATGTACGTATAATAAAACTGTAACAATATCTATACGTATAATAAAACTGTAACAGTTCTAATTCTGTACACGGAAGTTTTTTTTGTTTTGGATTGTACTCTGTATTTGATACTGAAGCCAAAGCTGTTTTTTTTTTTCATTTTTGTTTGTCTTTATCTTGGCCGTGCATCACGCCGAAACTACTGAATGAATTCAAATGAAACTTGGTATGATTTGAGTTCATACTACGAAATAGGACATAGGATACTTTTCATCCCGAAATATTAAAGGGATCCCGCAGGATATTGGTTGAAAGTTATTTAAAAGAACACATATCAAGCTGAAACTACTAGAAGGATTTTGATGCAACTTGACACAGTCATAGTTTATATGCTGGGTTAAATTTAAGGATATATTTTATCTCGAAAAAATAAACGATTCCTGCAGGATAGGGGACCAAAGTAATGTTAATTTTGACATAATAAATAATGTTTTTCAGAGGGTACTCTATATTTGATACTGAAGCCAAAACTGTTTTTTTGTTAATTTTTGTCCATCTGTCTGTTGCCTGTATCTTGACCGTGCATCACTGAATGAACTTAACTGAAACCCGGAGGTTATTAAAAAACACGTATCATGCTAAAACTACTTGACGAATTTTGATGCAACTTGACACAGACATAGTTTGTATGATGGGTTAAAATTAAGGATACATTTTATCCCGAAAAAAAAAAGTTTTCTTGCGGGATAGGTGTCCAAAGTAATGTTAATTTTGAAGTAATAAATATATGTACTGATAATAAAGCAATATGTACGAAAAAGTCTGTACAAAGAAGATATAAAAAATGTGGTTTAGGATTCTTAAAGTAAGCTACTGAACAAGAATATAACATTTATTTAAAACGTGTCTGTCTGTATGTTTGTTTGTTCGCAAATCACGTAAAAACTACTGGACCGATTACAATGCAGTTTTCAACGTTGGATTATTGTTGCATATCTTAGGGTTTAACTTAAAAACTGTTATAATTGGTATCTCAATCCAATGACTAGAAGCCAAGCAATAGATAAAAATCTTTTTGACAGCTGAAGAAATTTTGACCAAATGTTGGTATATTGGTGTTTTAGGTCTTGGAATAGCACATAGAGTACTTTTAACCTAGAGAATTGACCACGTGTGTGAAGCCATGGGCACAGCTAGTATTCAATAAACATACAGGAAACAATAGTAATTAATCTTACAGGATATACTGACTATTGAAATTATGTAGGATATTCTTTGACATATAAGCAGTCTCCGTTAGGGGATCATCTCGTACTCCTTTCACTGTACGTAATTTTCTAGATTCTGAAATAGTTTTCTAGTAATTGAGAGATATACAGTAAGGTCGTGGTAGTGGACATACTGTGCCTAAAAGTTACTTGTCACACATACATGTTGGCTGTTCCATATATAACCTCCAAAAATAATCTCTTATTCCATTGAAAAATTGCAGTTCGAAAGCATTAAAATATTGCTTTACGTAGCTTTTTCGCAAATGTATGCGGAATGTTTTATCATCGTAAAACGATGTAAATGTTCCCTGCTGCCGAGTTTACATTTTTGATGCGATCGACGATTTATTTTCCCAAACTGATGTCTTTTGTGAGAATGATGGGGCACGATTGGACTATCAAACAAGTATGCTCCCACTAAACGTACATTTTATGGCAGTATTATAGCACTTTTGTTTTATTTGTTTTTATTTTGTGCTCCCATACCTAAGGCTTACAAACAGGAGGGGTGACTGCAATCTGCATGGTATTTTGCTTTAATTGGGAAAATATCTCATTATCTGCGCTCACGTTGTCTATTTTTTTAAACGGTTTGTTTGGGTCAAATCTAGTATTTTCTTCTTTTTTTTTTTTATTACGGACTAGGCAATCGTTTGACCACGATCTCACCTGATGGAAAGCGATGATGTGGTCGAAGGTGTAGCACGCTTACCTAGTAGATCCTATTCACTCTTGACTTGAACACACCGGGGTTATAATTTACCGGAAACACTGACGAGGGCAGGGCATTCCACTCCTTTGCAGTTCTTATAATAAATGAAGACGCGTAACGCTTCGTTCTTGTGCGAGGTATTTCAACCATGAAAGATCGTCTAGTCGTACGGTAATGGAAAGGTGATGGGGGAATCAGGTTGTGCAGTTCTTGTGCACACTCTCCATAGTGCAATCTGTAGAATACCGCCAGGCTTGCTACCTCACGTCGATGCGCCAGACTTTGAAGCTTACTCTTTACCATAGTGTCATCCCCAATGAGCCTGATAGCACATCTCTCAATCCAAAGACTCGAGCTGATACTTGGCAGAACCATCCCAGAGGAGGCAGCATTACTCCATACAAGATCGGACCTGTGCTTGATAAAGATTCAAAAGCTGTCCCGGTGTGAAGTACCGCCTAACCTTAGACAAAATACCAAGTTTTTTTACAGCTACCTTGGCTTTGGATTCAATATAAGACCCAAAATTCAGGTTTGAAGTGAGTTCGACACCCAAAAGCTCCAAATGGTCGCCTATTGGTATTGTTACACTTTGGAAAGACGGAGATCGGTTTAGAGGACTCTTTTTAGCAGAAAACAAACACGCCTGCGTTTTAGTAGCATTAAACTTAACCAGGTTAGCATCGCCCCAATCAGACACGGCTTCTAAGGCTACATTTAAACGGTCTACCATAGCCTCTCTCTGAAATTGGACAGCGTCACAGCTGGCTTTTGGAAGTGTATCTCTCAACTACAGTACTGTTATCAGGTACCGGGCTTCCGAAGGTCATTAATGTGCAGTAAAAACAGTGTAGCCGAGAAAACCGATCCCTGAGGTACACCGGTATTGATAGCTATTTGATCAGACGAGCAGCCCTCTAAGACTACTCGAATAGATCGTTCCCTCAAGAAATCAACTATCCAATTGCATAAGCTAACAGGTAAACCATATGAGGGAAGCTTGTTTAAAAGGCCATCGTGCCAGACCCGATCAAACGCCTTCGATATGTCAAGGGAGATGGCAAGCGCCTCACCATGCAACTCTAAAGCTTCGCTCAGTACGTGAGTGGCATACGCGAGAAGATCCCCAGTAGACCGGTTTCGGCGAACTCCGTATTGTCGGTCACTGAGAAGATCATTGTCTTCAAGATATGCCAAGAGCCTAATGTTTATGACACGCTCCATACACTTACAGAGTAAGGAGGTTATCGAGATGGGACGATAATTGGCCGGATCAGCACGACTACCCTTTTTTGGTACTGGTTGTACATTGGCAAGCTTCCAGCTCTTCGGAACTTTACCTGAGTGAAGAGAGAGGCGGTACAAACGCGTTAAGATGGGAGACAATTCTGGCGCACAGTTTTTCAACACAATCGCTGGAATACCATCAGGACCACTGGCCTTGTTCACATCTAGAGCTCGAAGCGTTCTGAGGAACTCCTTCTGGCAAATGCGAATTTCGGGCATAAAAACACCGCAATGAGGAAGGCAGGAAGGTGTCTTGCCAGAAGCATCTAGATGCGAGGCTTCTGCAAAAAGAGACGAAAATAAATTCGCTTTGTCTCCAGCAGTGTGAGCTAGTGATCCACCAGGTTTCAGCAATGGTGGCAGTGAGGGGCGGCAGAAGTTTACTTCGACTGACTTGGCCAGGGACCAAAAAGCTTTGCTACCCGCGGGGTATGAAGCCAGTTTGGCCCCAATTCGACTTACGTGATCAAAATGGGCCTTCCTAAGGATCTTCTTACAGGTCTTAGCAGCAACGTTAAATTTTCTCTTCTTAGCCCGAATATCAAAAGACTTGCGCTTTCGAGCATCAGCCCAGTCTAGATATGCCGCACGCTTTAGAGCCACAGCATGACCACAGCTGGATCCAAACCAAGGCTGAGCTTTGCTGGAAAGAGTCTTGTCACTGAATGGAATGAAATATTCCATTGCCTGACATATTACCTCTGTAAGAGCAGACGCGGAAGTCGACGGGTCCTGGGAGATGAAACATGTTTGCCGCCAAGGATACGATGCAAGGAATTGCCGCATCTCGTCCCAATCTGCTGAGTTGTATCTCCACACGCGCCTATTTCCCTTAAGGCTAGGATCAGGTGGGGAATACACTGAGACGGACTTAACCAGGCAGTGATCAGAGCTACCAAGAGGTGGGGATACTGATACGGAGTATTGGTCTGGTTTAGTCGTCATCAACAAGTCGAGACAGTTGGCAGTGTCGCCGTCACGGTCAGGTACCCGTGTCAGCTCCTGCACCAGCTGAGAGAGATCTAACGCCAAAGCAAGCTTCCGCGTCTCTCTACCAGCGTGGTCGGTTTTTTGGTAAGGGACAAGCCACTCCTTGTGGTGGGCGTTAAAATCCCCCAAAAACACCAATTGAGCAGACGGGTAACGCTGTTGGGCCACACTTGCCGCCTCACCAAGATAATCTAACAATAAAGTCGCCCCCCGATCTCCGCTGTGTGAGCGGTACACACAAGCATACACAATTTTCTCTATGCCCGTGTCCACCAGCACCCAAATCACCGAGAAGTTAGGGTGCTCAAGATTTTGGAGACGCAGACAGCAAATGTCATCACGGGCGTATACACAAACACCGGCATTTGGGATAAATAGATGCTCCAAGATATAGCCTGGGTAATCCAAGTACGCCGTATCAGCTGGACATCCTATCTGCGTCTCCGACAAGAAGAACAAGTGGGGCTTAGAGGTCTCCAGATGATAATGGACCGGTTGGAGTTTGGAGTGAATCCCGCGAATATTCGCAAGATCCACTTTAAGTGTGAGGACGTGCATCTGCCGTTTTAACTTATATCTTCTTTGGACTTTTTTCATGATGTGTTTTTGTGAATAGGTTGGACGAGTAATAGCAAACGAGATGTCGGAATGGCTAACCCACAAGGCATAACTACGCCATTGAAGAACTTGCGTGGAGACTGCGGGGACGCCCAAACCCCCCTGAAATAATTCATCAGTTCCTCACATCCGGTCGCCAGCCGGCCCAATGGATCATTTCAGGATTTTTCACAAGCGGCGGGGCAGCCTTTCGTAGCTGGCTAAACTATTACTGGCCGACCGCAAGTTGTAGGGGACAACTTGCGGTCAGCCAGCAGAGAACACCGTGCTTCGGATCCCGCTACCCTCCAAAGCAAGGCCTCAGACGCAGAAACACCATGATTCCGATCACGGTCCACACTTCCAACACAACTGCATCCTACAACTCATCCGGACGGCTTCCCTGAACATCATGATGGAACACGACAAATCGTTTGGCATCAAGACTTTGTCCAGAAGGTGGTAATATAAAAAGCCGGCGGCCGAAGCCTACCACCAGGTGATTCGGTTGCTCTTTTGGCACCACCCGAGGGTCACGTGTAGGACATCGAGGGCTGAATCCTACGGACGCGAGCAAACAATAAACCCTCAAAAAAAACATTTGGTACACGCCTTTAGTTCTGCTAACAATACAATTATGTATATTCAGTATCATTGTAAATCGAAGATGGCCGCCGCCATGAAATGGCAGATTAGTACTAGCTGTGCCCTTGGCTTTGCCGCGTGTTTTATTTTCTGGGATATAAGAATCCTATGTGTTATTCCAAAAGTACTAATATACCAAATTTCATAAAACTTCGTTAAGACGTCAAATAGTTTTTATCGATTGGTCGGATTCTACTCATCAGATTGAGATAACAAGTACACCAGTTTTTAAGACAAAACCTAAGCTATCCACCATATCGTACTCGGCCAGTAGTTTTTAAGTGATCCGTTAACAGACAGCCAGACAGACAAACAGACAGACAAAGAGACAGACAGACACGCCATTTTAAAAATTGATAAATTCTCAAATCAAAAATCAAATCAAATCAAAACATTTATTCGTTTTGCAGCTTATTTTAAATACGTTAGATATTTTTTTTTACTATTTTCACTGTACAGACTTTTTGTTACTGCTTTATTATATGTACTGTCCGTTATTCTAGGAGCTAAAAGTACATTATACTACATAGAAGATAGATACATAGATAGATAAATATGTATATGGTATAGGCATTAACTGACTTCAAATGTCAATGAGTTCAGACACTCGGCAGAAAGGCGGCTGTGTCATTACATTGCCTTCATCAAGGTCCCACATCGCGGTCCTCGGTCGGCTAATGGGGCGTAGCGGGCGCAAGACAAGCGCCCTGGTCGGCCGATCCAGGGCAACTCATAATCCCTACTCCACCTAAGAGTACAGACGCAAAAAGTTCTTAATGAAGACCTGTCTGTTCAATTAAAAATACTTGAGTGTTCCAGAAACATCGATATGAATTGGAACCCTACTCTATCAACATTATTTGGAGCTTGGAATCGAAAACTAATTAACATTGGATGAACAACTTTTTTTGTTCGATTTTTCCATACAAATTTTTCCAATCAACTATATCATTACACTTTTGCTTTGTTTATGCAGATGACAGTTCTGTAGTTGAGAGATACATTTCCAATGCTCAAGCCAGTTGCGACGCTGTCCAGCTTCAGAGAGAGGCTATGGTAGACGGTTTGAACTTAACCTTGCAAGCAGTGTCCGTTTAACCTGTTTAAGTAGAATGCTCCCAAAACCCAGGCGTGTTTGTTCTCTGCTAAAAAGAGCCCTCTAAACATGTCTCCATCTTTTCAATCGACTTTTAAAAGGAGGAAGTTCTCAAGTCGTCTGTATTTTTATTTATATTTATTTTTTGTACATAATAAGCTTGTTGTTATCTCTAAAAATAAACCGATTTGCAAATATATTTTTTGTTTGAAAGGGTAGGATCCCAATTAGGTTCCATTTTTTTCTTATCAAAATTGATTCAGTCATCATCATCATCATCATCATTTCAGCCTTTAGCAGTCTACTGCTGAACATAGGCCTCCCACAAAGAGCGCCACGACGAATGGTCTTGTGCCGCCTCCATCCACCGACTCCCTGCGATGGCTATAATGTCGTCCGTCCATTGTGTGGGGGGTCTTCCTTCAATTCGCTTGCTTGTTCGTGGTCACCATTTCAGAACCTTTATTCCCCATCGGTTGTCGGCTCTGTGAACTATATGGCCTGCCCATGCCACTTCAACTTGCAAATTCTGAGAGCTATGTCGATAACCTTGGTTCTTCTACGGATTTCCTCGTTACGGATCTTGTCACGTAGTGAAACTCCAAGCATAGCTCTCTCCATTGCACGCTGCTTTGTATGAGACCAATAGTTAGCGACCACGTCTCAGTGCCGTATATCATTACTGGCAACACACACTGATTATAAACTTTCGTCTTGAAGCACTGCGGTATCTGTGACGAGAAGATGTGGCGAAATTTCCCGAACGCTGCCCATCCGAGTTGGATTCGTCGGTTGACGTCTTTGTTGAAGTTGGATCTACCCAGTTGGATCGTCTGACCCAAGTATAGTGATCAACAGCTCGATCATATCGTTCAGTATTATAGTATTGGTTCAGTAGTATTTCGAAAATAGATTTGTAGAAATCCAGTTGATTTTATATTTATATTGCCTCATATCTCTAAGATTTCTAAACTAATTTGGATGATTAATGTTTTATTCAAAAGTGTACATTTTCAGTGAAGTCACATATAAAGTTCATCTAAACTGGTTCAGTAGTTTTTTTATTTAAAAAAACTGTTTTGTTTTAATGATTATGTTCTCTAATATCTTCAGAATTTCTGAACGGCATCAAATTTCGTTATTTTGACTTGAAAATAGACCTTAAGTGTGGTACTGTATAAATTTCATCAAAATTGGATTAGTAGCTTTTTACAAACTTTTATGTAATTCACTGGGTATTATGTAATTCATCTTATCATGCCTGGGACAAGTTTGCAAGTCAATTTTGTACCAAAAAGTGTAGTTCTGATGAGAATACGAGTACAATATTATTGAGCTGTTCTGATGATGAAAATAGTCACACGAACTCAACAACAAAATGATGAAACCCCTTCGAGTTTGGGCTCATTTGGTTTGTCTTGTTGATTTCTCTGGTTTTATGCTTTATCTAGGTTCTGATGATGGAGCCGGAAGGTAATTAAAGGAACTCAACAACAAAATAATGGAACCCTTTGAGTTGGACTCATTTGGTTTGTCGCTATGAGTCCTATGGTTTTATATGGTATCCAGAGTCTGATAATGGAGACGGAAGGTACCCACAGGCACTCAACAATCAAATGATGGAACCCCTTCGAGTTTGGCTCATTTGGTTTGTGTTAAAGAGATCTCTGGTCTAATGTGGTATCCATGGTCTGATTATCGATGGTCTCAATGAGTTCTCTGGTTTTATGTAGTATTTAGAGTCTGATGATGGAGCCAAAAGGTAGTCCCAGGAATTCAACAACAAAATGATGGAACCCCTTTGAGTTTGGGCTCATTTGGTTTTTCATGATGAGATCTTTAGTTTTATGTGGTATCCAGGGTCTGATGATGGAGCCGGAAGGTAGTCACAGGAGCTCAACAACAAAATATTAGAACCCTTTCGCTCATTTGATTTGTCTTGATGAATTTTCTGGTGATATGTGGTATCCAGGGTCTGATGATGGAGCCGGAAGGTAGTCACAGGAACTCCACAACAAAATGATGGAACCCTTTCGAGTTTGGGCTCATTTGGTTTTTCTTGATGAGTTCTCTAGTTTTATGTGGTATTCAGGGTCTGATGATGGAGCCGGAAGGTACTCACAAGAACTCAACAATCAAATGTTGGAACCCCTTTGAGTTTGGGCTCATTTGGTTTGTGTTAATGAGATCTTTCGTCTAATGTGGTATCCAAGATCTGATGATGGATCTGGAAGGTAGTTACAGTAACTTAATAATTAAATAATGGAACTTCTTCAAGTTTGGGCTCATTTGGTTGGTCTTGATGAGTTTTCTGGTCTAATGCGATGTCCAGGGTCTGATGATAACCCTTTACACAACAATCAAATAATGAAACCCCTTCGAGTTCATGCTTGTTTTTGGATGACGACGCATAGGTCTCGGTGGCCGAATTGGTAAAGGCATGTACCGCGCTGAGGCACAGTATGCGTGTTCCAATCTCGTCCGTGACCCAAATTTTTTTATTAGAAAATTATTATATATATTTACGCTAAGCAGGCGTTAACTGCTATAAAAAATCATAAAAATATAAATTATCTTAGACACATATTAAATTATTGCACTACGTATCTTTGGTTGAAAACAAACATCTTACTAAAGTTATATATTTTAGGTATAGGCATATATTCCTTCCAATGTTCGCTTCTTAGGACACTCAAATCAAGACATATTAAAAAAAAAAAAACAAAAAAAACGACTTCTTATTAGAAATGATCTGTTGGAAAACTACCACTTAAAAGAATAAAATAATTACAATTCAACAAGACATATCACTATTTCAAAATTAAAAATGAATGTACTAGTACAAAAATACAACATTACTTAAGAAGAGTTATTTGAAGTCGGTGCCCCCATTCTAATACCTGGCTATAATTTTAATCTAATATCTTTACAACACAATTAATACACATCTATCTATCTACGCACCCTCATAAAACACGAAAGACAGAAGATACAAAACAAAAGAACCGTTACCACACGAACGGATTTTGACTATTCGGAGAGAGAGTGTGCATACGAGTAAGAACTGCACAATCTGATTCCCGCATCACCTTTCCATCACCACTTCCTTTCATCGTTTCCTTTCTTTTGCCCAAGGGATGCCTCCTTTGCCAATCTTGGTATAAATACCACGCAAAAGAACGAGCGTTATGAATGAACTGTTATTAATAAATTAACAAGTTTTACGCTTTTTCATTTATTATAAGAACTGCAAAAGAGTGGAATGCCCTGTCCTTGATAGTGTTTCCGGTAAAATATAACCCAGGTATGTCAAAGTCAAGAGTGAATAGGTATCTACTAGGCAAGCGTGCTACACCTTCGACCAGATCATCTTAGTGCGTAATAAAAATAAGACGAAGGAAAGAAAAAATAAAGTGCTGTTTTTTGCCTACTCATCATCATTTAGACATTTATGTAGTTTGCACTCGGTACTGCTCCAAAACATAAGATTCCTGGAGCCAAGAAATGAAATGTTTCCGAAAATTAATCAGAATATTCGAACGGCTTATTTAGACATTTTGTTTTAAAATATGGTTGATATTTCTTTGAATGGTAGTTATGGATTGCTAAACTGTGGTAGTATATAGGTTTTTTTTTTATATAATCGTACCTACCTATAAATAGGTACTTAGGCGTACATTGGTTTTTTTATTTTCATCAGGCGTAACTTTAGTTTTTTACCACCGTAAAGTTTAATTCTTATGCTACTAAATTAAATTAAGATGAAACGACTTAAACGAGAGTGATTCGAAAGGTCACCTCCCATTCGTGTAAGGTGGCTATCCTTCTGTAAATGAATGCCGACCTTTCGACCTACGGTGCGCACTTTACCGCTCACATTTGGATGGATTTCTGCAAAATGTCAAGCAACCGAGCGTGGACGTAGCCAGTACTATATTAAAGGGGCCGATTGTGTGTACGTACTGCAATCACACTAATAAATGCAAAATTTTGTGTTGTCCGGTTGAGTTGTCTTCACGCTGACGGATTTTGATGAAATCTGGAATGGAGATAGCTTATACCCTGGAATAACGCATAGGATACCTTCATCATCATCCATCACAAAATATTATTAAACCACAATAAAAAACGACTTGAAATAGATGTATCAGGAACTATTAAACCAACTTTGTATTTATATGGGATTTTAATAGAATATTTGAAATATTTTACATACATTAGTAGTAGCACACTAAAAAAACGTGTAGAGTTGAGAACTATTTTTGAAGTTAGTTAGAAAATAGAACGCCTATTCTGATCCATGTTTAAAAATATTCAGATTATTGGCCCTATTATCGAATAATACGTAATTCAGACAGCTACTGAATAAAACGGCACCGCTGTCTAGCATTGCTATCTCGTCGCGTAGATATGCTAACTTTGTATCGCCGAGCTTCTAAGAAGATAAACGTGGACTTCCAACGTAAGTTTGTTGTATAAACCCTTTGTTGAACAAACAAACTATTCCTTTCTATAATATTAAATCTCTACAAAAGTTTACAAGGAACAATCATTACTTGAAAAACAAGCAGATGTAAACAATCAGTATTTAGGTAAATCGTGTATTTTTTATCAAATAATTATTTTAAGGCATAGGAGTAGGTAGAGGCTGAACGCCCAAAGTTGCCCTTACTACATCCTTTAAAGCCAAGGTGACGTTGCTCAAGTCAAATGTTCTCTTTCATTTTGAGGGTCGGTCTAATGAGCCGTGGGCAGAGCGAGTGCGGCGGAACGAGCACCGATCTACCCGCACGCCCGCAAACTTTACAACAATAAAAGTTGCTTAATTAGGTGTGCGCTCGTTAAATTACATCCGAGTATGGGGCCCGAAATTATTTAACGAGTTTTAAGTCTTCGTAATTTGGCCAACACCGGTGGGCCGTGGGAAAGAGCGAAGGATTCATGGCCCTCGGAGCGGCGTGGAACTGCGGCTTTTAATACCAAACATAGTTTCGTTTCCATTCATAAACTATAATTTCTTTAGGATTCTTTAGTTTTGTAACAATCGTCAAAGCCTATTAAAAGCTGCTAATTAAAAAAACTAATTTTATTTTTCTAAACCAGAGGAATGAATTTTACCTTTACAATGATATGCAGTTAATGAATAAAAATAAAACATCTAATTCTTTTAGGATTTTCGAGCTTCAGCTGATTCGGTATATTTTTACATTTATATTGATCTTATAATAATTTCCGTCCGAGACCCAAATTTTTCCATTAGAAAATTATTATATATTTACGCTAAGCAGACGTTAACTACTATAAAAAAAACATAAAAATATATTGATCTTATACTGTCAGAACACAGAAATGTAAGTTTAACTTTATTCTCAATATTCGCCCTCGGCGGTCATTCATTTTCATGTGTTATTAAAAAAAAAGTTTACCTTTGTGAGCGTAAAATAATGTTATAATAAAATATTATTCGCAAATAAAGTTTTTAATGAGCATTGAACTCATTATAGCTCGGAACAATGGCATATGTGACTGTGAATTTGCATTGTGATTCTTTTGTTTCGCTCTCAGACACATCATTATAAAAATTTCACCGCAACGGTCTAATGAGTAAAGCTATGCATGCATATTCTTAATGATGGCCGAAACGGTGCAACAAAGAGGATTTTGTGAATAGATCTTTTCCAAACAATAGGCAGCTATCCTAAAGATAATACGTTTGCAAACTAAAACAACACTAGCTTACCTCATAGAGAGGATTCTTCAAAGCAGAATAAACATTAAATACGTTAATTTGCCCAAAAACCCTTTGCAGAAGTGACCGTAAAATTGATAAAAGCTATTTCCAACAAATCCAACGAATTACTCAACATATTCGATTGTACTATTATTTGTTCTGTGGTGTAGCTAAGAATATAATTCTACCAGTATAGCGAGAGCTCTATTTGTGTTAGGAGCGCGTTCCTTTCGTCTTATATCGAGCCATGAGATAAAAGTAGGAGAGGTCAGCGTGAAGTGGTTGTTTTCGGGTGGGTTTCGGCAGGTCAGCGAAGCAGAGGCAAGGAGGCATCGCATGGCTCCGGAAATAATGACTACCGCTCTGTAATTGGAGCGGGACGTTGCATTCCAGCCCGGCCGGGCCCGGTCGCCACCTGCCTTTCGGTTTAATGTTAAAGGTTTTAAGCCATCTGAGAGGAAATTAGGCGGGTGTAATTGGATTGCGCAGATTGGATGTCGACACGTTTGTTAAATATAAAACACTAACGGCCGTCAGGAGCAATAATATAATTCCAGGAATATTTAGGCCAGTTTCAATTATTTTGCAAGAAAGGTCCATACACTAATATGTTTTAGTAGATTAGTGTTATTGGATTTGGTTATGGTTTTGTATGGTAGAAAGGTTTTCTCCCAAAACCCAAATTTCATGGAAAATTTAAGGAAAACCTGTAGAAGCCGCGTGGATGCCCTATCCTATTACCTAATCAAAATAAACGTGAGCCTCCGTTAATTCTATGAAAAAGATTCTCACTTCTTTCTTTTGGTAACCGGATTCAATATTGTTACAGATCGGATCTATGGTCACTTGAAGATGCGGAGAAAGATGCCGAGTCACGGAAGGGGCGCGTGGTAGATTGTTCAATTTCGCAATGACAAGGAAGAATCTACCATTTGGCGAGGGGGTTCATTTTAAATTAAGGAAGATATGGGGATGGCGCGCAAGAGCCGTCCGGAGGCGGTGGTGACATGACGTGTGGCCGCCGTTCCCTGTCCAGCTCTCGCATCACGGCCTCACGGCTTGCTGCTATATTATTGTGGCTCGGTGGAAGTAAATTCTACCAACCAACTTCTGCATCCTACAAAATACATTAATATAAAACACAAACGGCCGTCAGGAGCAATAATATAATTCCAGGAATATTTAGGCCAGTTTCAATTATTTTGCAAGAAAGGTCCATACACTAATATGTTTTAGTAGATTAGTGTTATTGGATTTGGTTATGGTTTTGTATGGTAGAAAGGTTTTCTCCCAAAACCCAAATTTCATGGAAAATTTAAGGAAAACCTGTAGAAGCCGCGTGGATGCCCTATCCTATTACCTAATCAAAATAAACGTGAGCCTCCGTTAATTCTATGAAAAAGATTCTCACTTCTTTCTTTTGGTAACCGGATTCAATATTGTTACAGATCGGATCTATGGTCACTTGAAGATGCGGAGAAAGATGCCGAGTCACGGAAGGGGCGCGTGGTAGATTGTTCAATTTCGCAATGACAAGGAAGAATCTACCATTTGGCGAGGGGGTTCATTTTAAATTAAGGAAGATATGGGGATGGCGCGCAAGAGCCGTCCGGAGGCGGTGGTGACATGACGTGTGGCCGCCGTTCCCTGTCCAGCTCTCGCATCACGGCCTCACGGCTTGCTGCTATATTATTGTGGCTCGGTGGAAGTAAATTCTACCAACCAACTTCTGCATCCTACAAAATACATTAATATAAAACACAAACGGCCGTCAGGAGCAATAATATAATTCCAGGAATATTTAGGCCAGTTTCAATTATTTTGCAAGAAAGGTCCATACACTAATATGTTTTAGTAGATTAGTGTTATTGGATTTGGTTATGGTTTTGTATGGTAGAAAAGTTTTCTCCCAAAACCCAAATTTCATGGAAAATTTAAGGAAAACCTGTAGAAGCCGCGTGGATGCCCTATCCTATTACCTACAAGAACACAATTCAATGATTTACCACAATTTTTACAGAATCCTGTATAGTTACTAGTCATTACTAGTAAATGTTTATTAATACTCGTAATTTCATTGCTATTTGAAATACGAAAACACCGCATGGGTAAATATTCGCACTATCAAGTAGATTGACCTACACACAGAGGTGTACACGGACAGGCTATACACATAGCTATAGATGCTATAGATGAAGTCCGCGCTCAGGGAAGCGGTATGGAATGCCGAGCGCATCGTTTGTCGGACATGTGCAGGAAATAATGGCGTCCGGTGAAATGCTCTGCAATAGAAACAACCTCACTCTGTATTTGCCCAAGTAAATTACTGAGAGCAAACCAATCAACGGACACGGAAATTCACTTCAAACGTGTCTAAATACATGACACCCCTATATATGTTAGTGATTGGCAAAGGTTTTAGTGTGGAAGGGATGATAGGTTATAAAACTTTGCAAACTTGCTATTTAATGGAAAAAGTAGATAATGTTAAATGTAAAATTATAGTTTTACGGTTTTTTTTTTATTTAGTTTCTATATATATTTAGTATATATTTATATAACAACTAATCTTAACCTAGATTATCTCTAACGTTTGGGCAGGGTCCAAGCTATCGAATGTGAGGAGGTGGAAATTATTGTGATCATCATCATCATCATCAGCCCGTGTCAGTTCACTGCTGGACATAGGCATTTCCCAAAGCACGCCATTGAACCCGATCTTCGGTTCTTCTCTTCCAACTGCTGCCAGACACTTTTTCGTATATCGTCGCTCCACCTAACTGGAGGGCGCCCTACACTAAGTTTACCGAGTCGAGGTCTCCACTCAAGAACAAGTCTACCCCAACGGTTATCAGTCCTTCGACAGATATGACCAGGCAACTGCCACTTCAGCTTACTAATCTTAAGGGCTGTGTGGACAACTTTGGTTCTCTGCCGGACCACCTCATTCTGGATACGATCTTTCAAAGAAACTCCAAGCATAGCCCTTCCCATAGCCCGCAGAGCGACCTTAAATTGGTGGGCTAGTCGTACCGTGAGTGGCCACGACTCAGCTCCGTATATCATAACAGGTAGGACACACTGGTTGAAGACTTTTGTCTTCAAACTTTGCGGTATTGGCGACGAGAAGACAAAGAAGATAGCCCAGCTGTATTCTTCTACGGGTCTCTCTTTTGAAGTTGTTTTTACCTAGTTGTAAACTTTTCCCAATAAAAACATACTCCTGAACAACTTCGAGAGCTGTTCCGTTAACAGCAATTGGTTCCGGAATAACATGTTCGTTGAACATAACCTTGGTTTTGTCCAAGTTCATCCGGAGACCAATGCTTTGAGATGAATCAGCTAGGCTGTCCAACATCTGTTGCAAGTACTGCAACATTTCTGCCAAAATGACGATGTCATCTGCGAATCTCAAGTGTGAAATGTACTCACTATTAATGTTAATACCACATCCTTTCCAGTACAGAGTGACCCATATATATGATTGTAGTCAAACTGCTATTATACTCGTAGTAGGTTCTGACATTCAGCCATGGTTCTCTTGAATCAATACGTAAAAATCACAACTGTTTAATTATTATACTCGTAGTAGGTTCTGACATTCAGCCATGGTTCTCTTGAATCAATACGTAAAAATCACAACTGTTTAATTATTATACTCGTAGTAGGTTCTGACATTCAGCCATGGTTCTCTTGAATCAATACGTAAAAATCACAACTGTTTAATTATTATACTCGTAGTAGGTTCTGACATTCAGCCATGGTTCTCTTGAATCAATACGTAAAAATCACAACTGTTTAATTATTATACTCGTAGTAGGTTCTGACATTCAGCCATGGTTCTCTTGAATCAATACGTAAAAATCACAACTGTTTAATTATTATACTCGTAGTAGGTTCTGACATTCAGCCATGGTTCTCTTGAATCAATACGTAAAAATCACAACTGTTTAATTATTATACTCGTAGTAGGTTCTGACATTCAGCCATGGTTCTCTTGAATCAATACGTAAAAATCACAACTGTTTAATTATTATACTCGTAGTAGGTTCTGACATTCAGCCATGGTTCTCTTGAATCAATACGTAAAAATCACAACTGTTTAATTATTATACTCGTAGTAGGTTCTGACATTCAGCCATGGTTCTCTTGAATCAATAAGTAAAAATCACAACTGTTTAATTATTATACTCGTAGTAGGTTCTGACATTCAGCCATGGTTCTCTTGAATCAATACGTAAAAATCACAACTGTTTAATTATTATACTCGTAGTAGGTTCTGACATTCAGCCATGGTTCTCTTGAATCAATACGTAAAAATCACAACTGTTTAATTATTATACTCGTAGTAGGTTCTGACATTCAGCCATGGTTCTCTTGAATCAATACGTAAAAATCACAACTGTTTAATTATTATACTCGTAGTAGGTTCTGACATTCAGCCATGGTTCTCTTGAATCAATACGTAAAAATCACAACTGTTTAATTATTATACTCGTAGTAGGTTCTGACATTCAGCCATGGTTCTCTTGAATCAATACGTAAAAATCACAACTGTTTAATTATTATACTCGTAGTAGGTTCTGACATTCAGCCATGGTTCTCTTGAATCAATACGTAAAAATCACAACTGTTTAATTATTATACTCGTAGTAGGTTCTGACATTCAGCCATGGTTCTCTTGAATCAATACGTAAAAATCACAACTGTTTAATTATTATACTCGTAGTAGGTTCTGACATTCAGCCATGGTTCTCTTGAATCAATACGTAAAAATCACAACTGTTTAATTATTATACTCGTAGTAGGTTCTGACATTCAGCCATGGTTCTCTTGAATCAATACGTAAAAATCACAACTGTTTAATTATTATACTCGTAGTAGGTTCTGACATTCAGCCATGGTTCTCTTGAATCAATACGTAAAAATCACAACTGTTTAATTATTATACTCGTAGTAGGTTCTGACATTCAGCCATGGTTCTCTTGAATCAATACGTAAAAATCACAACTGTTTAATTATTATACTCGTAGTAGGTTCTGACATTCAGCCATGGTTCTCTTGAATCAATACGTAAAAATCACAACTGTTTAATTATTATACTCGTAGTAGGTTCTGACATTCAGCCATGGTTCTCTTGAATCAATACGTAAAAATCACAACTGTTTAATTATTATACTCGTAGTAGGTTCTGACATTCAGCCATGGTTCTCTTGAATCAATACGTAAAAATCACAACTGTTTAATTATTATACTCGTAGTAGGTTCTGACATTCAGCCATGGTTCTCTTGAATCAATACGTAAAAATCACAACTGTTTAATTATTATACTCGTAGTAGGTTCTGACATTCAGCCATGGTTCTCTTGAATCAATACGTAAAAATCACAACTGTTTAATTATTATACTCGTAGTAGGTTCTGACATTCAGCCATGGTTCTCTTGAATCAATACGTAAAAATCACAACTGTTTAATTATTATACTCGTAGTAGGTTCTGACATTCAGCCATGGTTCTCTTGAATCAATACGTAAAAATCACAACTGTTTAATTATTATACTCGTAGTAGGTTCTGACATTCAGCCATGGTTCTCTTGAATCAATACGTAAAAATCACAACTGTTTAATTATTATACTCGTAGTAGGTTCTGACATTCAGCCATGGTTCTCTTGAATCAATACGTAAAAATCACAACTGTTTAATTATTATACTCGTAGTAGGTTCTGACATTCAGCCATGGTTCTCTTGAATCAATACGTAAAAATCACAACTGTTTAATTATTATACTCGTAGTAGGTTCTGACATTCAGCCATGGTTCTCTTGAATCAATACGTAAAAATCACAACTGTTTAATTATTATACTCGTAGTAGGTTCTGACATTCAGCCATGGTTCTCTTGAATCAATACGTAAAAATCACAACTGTTTAATTATTATACTCGTAGTAGGTTCTGACATTCAGCCATGGTTCTCTTGAATCAATACGTAAAAATCACAACTGTTTAATTATTATACTCGTAGTAGGTTCTGACATTCAGCCATGGTTCTCTTGAATCAATACGTAAAAATCACAACTGTTTAATTATTATACTCGTAGTAGGTTCTGACATACAGCCATGGTTCTCTTGAATCAATACGTAAAAATCACAACTGTTTAATTATTATACTCGTAGTAGGTTCTGACATTCAGCCATGGTTCTCTTGAATCAATACGTAAAAATCACAACTGTTTAATTATTATACTCGTAGTAGGTTCTGACATTCAGCCATGGTTCTCTTGAATCAATACGTAAAAATCACAACTGTTTAATTATTATACTCGTAGTAGGTTCTGACATTCAGCCATGGTTCTCTTGAATCAATACGTAAAAATCACAACTGTTTAATTATTATACTCGTAGTAGGTTCTGACATTCAGCCATGGTTCTCTTGAATCAATACGCTATTATACTCGTAGTAGGTTCTGACATTCAGCCATGGTTCTCTTGAATCAATACGTAAAAATCACAACTGTTTAATTATTGTTTATACGAGTATGATCAAAACTTTTTCAGGTTAGTATGGAAGGAAAAACGTATCTACCTTGTTACGTTATCGCAATTTGTAGGTTTGTTATTAAGGATTATTATGTAAGCTATTATGTACAATTATGACAATTTAACTAATTGATGTATCTTATAACACATTGTATGTTCTTAGTCAAATCACATACAAAATATTGAACTTATCAATGTACATAATATAGCACAATACAAACATATCTATGAGTTTGTAATTAGATACTCATGTGTTCATATATAAGAATGTGAACAAAAAAAATGCTCAGAAAAGAAGATTTTACTAATTACAATTAAACTGTTTAAGGCTTTCATGCGATCAGCGTAGCTAAATTTGTATTATTAGAAGTAAAAACAACTTTATTTTACAACGTCTATAAATTTATACGGGTACACAAGCAATATCCGCCAGCGAAAGAATTATTACTATGTGGGTATTGATCTGTTTGGAGCACCTGAGTTGGTGATATCCATTCAAAATATCATAAAACCTAGGATTTTTATACTCGAATCAATAGCGATAAAAAAGAGGTATTTATTTTATAGAATGTTAATACTTTTAACATTCTATAAAATACTTTTGTACTACTACCTTCTAAAACGCAGCTTCACGCTTTCCGTCGTAAAATTTCAAATGTATCTCAGTTGTTTATCGAAGCTCTATACTCGAGGAAGAAAATGAAGTACCTATTCTTAGGTACTTTTTTACCCCTGGAGAACCGTTCAGCCTATCAACTGGTGTTTGATATACTCTATACTCTATCGCACGCTGAACAGGTATCGCGTATTAGATTCAAATTCCATCAACGTCGGGACTCGGTGTAATTCCAGACGAGACTTCGAGCCAATCGCATTCCACTCAGCCCTGGAAAGCACTATTGAATTTAATATAACATCTTTGCTTATAATTCTGTAATAAAAATATAAGTTCAAAAAATAAAACCCGACTACGGTCTTAGTGGACTAAATAGACACAAACAAGAATATTCAAACGTTTCAGAAATTTAAAACTTTAGAGCCGGTGGAGTGCGCTTTACCTACTTGGTTAAATAATGATAAGTCGCTTCGGACCAGTTATACCATTGAATTATACCATTTATGGTACAAATGGTGCTAAGTTGTCCCATTTATACCTGTAGTGGTAGAGGAGGTTACTATTATACCATTACATCATGGTAATATGGTCTTTACTTGTCCCACCTATACTCTTAATTGACCGCGAGCGAGCGAAGTGTCACTGTTTCAGCTTCGGCAAAAATTATTTTGTATGTCCGGATGTCTGTCCGGATTTCCGGCTGTTCTCCTCTAAAGGGGGCTACTGAATATCTCCGCCCTATTAAATCCGATTTCAATGGTTCTTTTATTATTTCAAAAATAGTAACTTTAAATTAGTCTCATAAAAATTTGGTGAATATCTGATGAGGATCTTCGGCCTGATGAGCAGAATAGCTCCTCAAAATGCAGTAAATTTCTCACTTTTAGGTTTCTACCACCGGAATCAGCCCTTCGCCTAGGGATTGATGGAGCACCTTGGTTATTAATGTTAGTTTTACAATAAGTTAACTAGATTGTGCACCGCTAGATTGTTTGCAAAAAAGTTTATGCGCGCGAGGTCTACAGCTCACAGAGCCACTAGTGGTATAAGTGGGATAGGTTGAGACCATTCAATTTCACACCATTGGATTATACCATTATTGCAATAAACTATTTTATGGATTTTATTCACATGCATACTTATATTTTTACATTTAATTTTCTAAAATTTCTTCAGTTGGTAAAAAACTAAGAAAAAACAATAAATAGAATGGGTTGAGATTATCGTAACCCGGTCACCGCACTAACAAAAGCAGCAAAAGCTTAAGATCAAGTTGTCAATTAAATCAGTGATAAAAACGATAGGTAGAAAGATCCTCGCTGGAATTAGCAAACTGCTGGTTTCTGCATGAATGGGCCGGCCAGACCGGGGAAGTACATATATCGCACTCCTACGGCCCTAAAGTTTTAAAATTCTAATACGTGTAAATATTCTCGTTTGACTTTTTAGGCTAACTAAGACCGTAGTCGTGTTTTAGTTTTTTAACTTATATTTTTATTTAAATTATTTAGGGGTTTAAGATATATATATATTAATAATAATGTTTACTTTTTTTACTTTAATTATAATATGTATATAATATATATAAAATCCGAAATGTGCTACATAATTAAGCACTTTCAATTGAAACCAAACACAATAAAAAATACAAAAAACACGTAATTATATCCTCTAGAGGGCGCCATATTCAATTTAATATGACATCACATAGTCTTTAACCAGCGGACGATGAAAACGCTTCCAAAGATACGTCATTTGTCAAATTATGATCAGGAGTTTAGATTTTATGAGGGAACAACTGAACATACATACCCACCCACATACATACATACATACATACATACATACATACCGGTTAAAATCATAAACCTCCTTTTTGCATTGCCTTAGTCGGCTGAAAAGTTATTGTAGCTTTTCAGTTGGAATTAAAAGAAATATAATTATTTCGTAGTTCATTCAGAACTAAAAACATAAGCAAGTTGATTGTTTGTCGTAAGAGGTAGTGCTGGCACCTGATGTCAGAGTTTTCCAGGTCACCTGAGGGCCTCGGACATGGCTAATAATTAATAACAACAGATAAACAACAGCTCAACGTACCCTTCAAAGCACAGAGTGATGGAAATGCGCACATATCTTACAAGTCATTGGTGCGGGGCCACCATCGCTCTACTTCACTGTAGTGTTACTACAACACAATGAAGTAGTTTTGTAGTTGGTGTTTTTGTCACCTTTTGTAACCAAGAAACCTCTTACCTCATCATCTTATTAACATAATTTCAACGCGCTTTCATCACCCTTTCGCGACTAAACGACGTACTAAACAGGCAATAAATATTCAGCGACGATAGTTTTAAAAGTGAGGCAATAAGGGATCCTGGGATCCTGTAATCGTGACATAGGCTTCCTTCCGAAGATCAGGGCAGGCTTTAAGACCACCTGATCCGGGAAATCCGGCCAAAGCTTTAGAGAGCGGGGCTACGTAAACTCCTACAAACGAATTAAAGGGAGCGCCTAGGAAACGGGATTATCCATTAACTGTTTTACTTCGCGAAAATAGATTCGCGCTGTGTTGTTCTAGGGACCTCATCCAGTTTGTTGTTAGCGTGTCCTGTAAGTGATTAGATTGTAACTCAGACGGATGGCTACTGCATGAGAAACAGAATGTCATCACAAGAGACTTGAATTGGATTTCAAAGTCTTACATCATAGATATTTTATTACAGAATAAAATCAAAACCCCGCCGTTTCGATTTTATTCTCAATCTTGTGTATCTACAAGTGTTAATCCATACCAATATATAAAAGTGAAACGTTGTTTGTTTGATTGTTTGTTTTTTTTTGGAAAAATTCACGGCTGGAAAAGATGAAATTTGGAATGGAGATATCTTATATCCTGGAATAAAACGTATGATACTTTTTGATATAAGTTTCCACGAGAAAACTGTTTTATTTAATTATTCTCTGTAAGAAACGGTTGCTATGGAAACGAAATAACAAGTATGTCAAAAAACATCAAGAGCATTGGTGCTATACCTACTTTTGCATTGGTTTTTGATATCCTAGAAGAACATAGGTTTATTTGTTCGTGATAAACTGTAGTCTGCGTGGACGAAGTCGCGGGCGGGAAAGCTAGTGTGTAATATCAGTGGAATATTAACAATTAACGTGCACGGGTATGGGAAAAATAATCAAACGCAGAAAAAAATGGCATTTTGTGATTTTCCAAAACTCCCTCGGAAGTTTCAGCAAGTTCTATTAACGACCACCATTTTACTGGTTGGTGACTTTGACAATTGGCTGTGATTTGACAATATTTATAATAAATTATTACTTGACAATGGCGAAATTGCTTGTAGTCCAGTGCCTTTTCAGAAGCCATTATAATAAAACAATAAGAATAATAAGAAGTAACGCTAAACATAATATGGCGCAAAGCAAAGGACTTTCGCACTTCTTGACAGCACGAAACTGACTCTAAAAGACGCTTGGGGCTACTTTCTTAGCCTCACCTACCTGACAGTGTTACTTATTTCATACTAGCATCACCCCGCGGCTTTGCCACCGATGTGACATTTTTTCGCGACAAACAGTATGTTGTGTACCGGACCCATTACTCGAGGACCCAAAGTATCTTGATACCAAGTTTCATAAAAATCCATTCAGCTATTATGGATATTATCTATCTATAAATAAATGGTATAATATTTATTGTTCACAACACAAAAAAAAAAAAAAGTTAGTAGCTGCGCCCCGCAGCTTCACACGTGTGGAAAATGATAAAAGTTCAGTAAGTATGTGTTATTACAGGGCCTAAAGTACGTACCTAACTATATACCAAGTTACATCAAAATCAGTTTAGCCGTTACAAAACTGAGTATCAACAAACATCACACTTACAGACTTTTGTGTTTATAAGAATAAAAAAGCTACGCCTCGCGGTTAAGCTTTCGAGTATATATTTATTTCACAAAATCCACAGATCATAGATGAAAATAGAACAAAGCTTATTGGTAAACCTTACATCTAATAATGGATTTATTTTATACTAGCTGTGCTCTATGTGCTATTCCAAGACCTAAAATAAACATTTGATCAAAATTCCTTCAGCCGTTAAAAAGTTTTTTATCGATTGCTCGGCATCTAATCATTGGATTACGATACCAAGTACCCCAGGTCTTGGTCAAACCCTAAGCTATCCAACACTGAAAACTGCATCGCAATCGGTTTAATAGTTTTTACGTGATGCGCGAACAAACATACAGACAAACAAACAGACAGACACGCATTTTAAAAATGTTTTATTCTTGTTCAGTAGCTCAGTCCAATTTTTAAAAATTATCTTCTTTGTACAGACTTTTACGTTATTATTGCCTACAGCTGTGCCCGCAGCGTTGCTCGCGTGGTAGTTTTTCTGTGATATAATAATCCTTTGAGTTATTCCAGTACCAAAAGTACCAATATAGGTATCTACCTACCTGTGTTAACAATCATCGGTTGCGATCCGACATGGTCATGATAGGTTAGAAGACGAAGACGCGAGCGAAGCGTAGCGAGCATAAAGCCCCATTATAGCTAAGAACCATCTTGTTTACCTCAGCTTTGAAACAAAAACCCGCAGTTAAATTAGTTTATTCGGTTTGAAAGATACGATTCTCACCCCCCTTTTTTCAACTCCTCCCCCCCTCCCATATAGCAAAGAAACATGATGAACCATCTCGATCACATCCGTTTTAAAACATAAAAAACTGCATCAAATTTGGTCCATTTATTTGGGAGCTACGAACTTCACCATATAGCGTAGCGAGCATAAAGCCCCATTATAGCTAAGGTAAATCTTGTTCACCTCCGCATTGAAACATAAAAAAACCGCAGCTAAATTGGTCGATTCGTTTGAAAGGTACGATTCTCACCCTCTTTTCTCGAAACTCCCCCCTTTTCTCGCCCCATATAGCTAAGAACCATCCCGATCACATCAGTTTCAAACATAAAAAACCGCATCAAAATCGGTCCATTTGTTTGAGATCAACGATCCTAACCCCCATCCCCATCCCCCCTCCTCCCTCCCATTATAGCTAAGAGCCATCTCGTTTACCTCAACTTTCAAATATAAAAAACACGCAACTAAATGGACCATTCGTTTGGAAGCTACGATTCTCACCCCCTTTTCTCACCCCCACCCCAACATAGCTAAGAACCATCTCGATCACATTAGCTTTCAAACAAAAAAACCGCATCAAAATCTGTCCATTCGTTTGGGAGCTTTAAAATATGGAACAAAACATTTGAAGAAGTGCGTGATTTTGATCCACGCACGTCTGGGTTTGCAGGCAGAAATGGTCCCGCTAAACCAGACAGTATAGTGGCGAGAGGGTCGAAATTATGATACCGTTTTAATGTTTTATTTATATTACTTTTAAATTACCATAACTTTGAATATCTATCCCGCAGGAACCCTATATTTTTTGGGGATAAAAATAATTAATTTTAATTCTATAATAATACATAATATGTACTTTGACTGTGCCAAGTAACATCAAACTCCGTCCAGTAGTTTCAGCGTAATATGTGTTCTTTTAAATAACTTTCAACCCTTATCCTGCGGGAACTCATGATTTTTTCGGTATAAAAAGTATTCTAAATGTTAATCCATAACATAAGCTATGATTGTGCCAAGTTGCATCAAAATCCGTTCGGTAGTTTCAGCATGATGCGTGTTCAAAGAGACAGACAGACAGACAGACAGACAGACAGACAGACAGACAGACAGACAGACAGACAGACAGACAGACAGACAGACAGACAGACAAAAATTAAATAATATCCTTTTTGTACTCTATATCGATTTTGAAGTTTATCTCAATTATAATTTTCAAAAAATATTTAATGTACAGATTAAACCCAGTTACAGTTTTATTATAGTTCTAGCTGTACCCGCGGCTTCGCACGCGTGGTCTTTTCTTTAGGTTCAAAGTACCATAATGTGCTATTCCAGGACCAAAATACCAACATTTGAACAAAACGTGCGCGGTCATGATACGGACAAACAGACAGACAAAATTAAAAAGTAAAATAGATTGGCTTCCAATATAGAGTATCGAATATAAAGAACCATTCAAAAAATATTTTTTATTACTTAAATATTAACATAACTTTGGACCCATATCCCGCAAAAACCCTTTACTTTTTCGGAATAAAACGTGTCCTCAATTTTGACCCATCATTTAACTTAAGAAGACAGTGCCAAGTTGCATCAAAACCCGTCCATGAGTTTCAGCGTGGTATGTGTTCTTTTAAATAAGTTTCAACCCCTATCCTGCGAGAACCCATAAATTTTTCGAGATGTAAAGTATCCTATGTCCTACCTTATAGTATGAACTCAAATCATACCAAGTTTCATTTGAATTCATCCAGTAGTACCGGCGGCGTGATGCGCGGCTAAGATAAAAACAGACAGACATACAGACAAAAATGAAAAACATACAATTTAGGCTTCATTATCGAAAATAGAGTAATTTCCAAAAAAACACCATATCTTTAATGTACAGAATTTGTACCCATATCCCATAGGAACCCTTTATTTTTTCGGGACAAAATGTATCCATAATTTTCAACCATCTTATAAACTGTCTGTGCCAAGTTGCATCAACATCCGTCCAATAGTTTCAGCGTACTACGTGTTCTTTTAAATAATTTTCCACCCCTATCCTGCAGGAACACTTTTTTTTTTCGGGATGAAAAGTATCCAATGTCCTACCTCGAAGTATGAACTCAAATTATACCAAATTTCATTTGAATTCATTGAGTATTTTCGGCATGGTTTGCTGCCAAAGTACAGACAAACAGACGGACAGACAGACAGACAGACAAAAAAATATAGTGTTGGCTTTAGTATTGAATATAGAACGGCCTCCAAAAAAATTACATAATATCTTCAATTTACAGAATTTTGGACATTATCCCACAGGAACACTTTATTTTTCAGGATAAAAAGTATCCTCAATTTTTACCCATTATATAAACTATAAATGTACCAAGTTTCAAAAAATTCCGTCTGGTAGTTTCAGCGTGATACGTGTTCTTTTAAATAACTTTCAACGCCTATCCTGCAGGAACATACCAAAGGAACATATAAGTCATACCAAATTTAATTTGAATTCATTGAGTATTTTCGGCGTGATGCACTTCCAAGGTACAGACAGACAGACAGACGGACAGACAGACAGAAGACCAAAACTTAAAAAAATACAGTGTTGGCTTTAGTATTGAAAATAGAACGGCAAGAAAACAAAAACAGAATTTGGGACATTATCCCACAGGAACTCTTTATTTTTTTGGGATAACAAGTATCTTGAATTTTAACCCATCGTATAAACTATAACTGTGCCAAATTGCATCAAAATCCGTCTAGTAGTTTCAGAGTGGTAAGTGTTTTTTTGAAATAACTTTAAACCTCAATCCTGCGGGAACCCTTTCATTTTTCGGGATAAAAAGTACCCAATGTCCTACCTCGTAGTATGTACTCAAATCATACCAAGTTTCACATAAATTCATTCAGTAGTTACGGCGTGATGCCTAGCCAAGATACAGACAGACAGACAGACAGACAAAAATGAAAAAAATACAGTTTTGGCTTCAATCATTTTGGTATCGAATCAAGAGTACGTTCCAAAAAAAAATTTCAAAATATCTTCAATGTACAGAATTGGACCCGTTACAGTTTTATTATAAGTATATAGATAGATAGATAGATTATATATATATATATATATATATATATATATATATATATATATATATAAAAGAAAGTCGTGTTAGTTACACTATTTATAACTCAAGAACGGCTGAACTGATTTGGCTGAAATTGGGTATGGAGGTAGCTTATATCCTGGATTAACACATAGGCTACTTTTGATCAAGAAATAGGGAAAAAAATATATATCGTTTTCTTAAAGGACTTGAAAAAAAATGAATAAAAGAAGCAAAAATAATTTCTAAGTTCCAGGAGAGCAGAAACACTTAAGAAGTTGGAGATACAAAATTGACAAATAAAGTTATTAAAAGTAAGTAAGTATACCTCCCCATGAACATTATATCGGGTGATTATATTAAAAAAAGTATTTTTAAGTACCAGGAGAGCAGAAACACTTAAGAAGTTGGAGATACGAAATTGACAAATAAAGTTATTGAAAGTGAATATAACCTCCCCATGAACATTAAATAGTGTGATTATATTTAACAGAAGTTTTATCATCATAAATATATTGTCAAAGTGACATGGCGGGGATAGAAGTTGAGGGTTGTTGGTAGAGGTTTTAAAGGGGACGGGGCCAGTGGGAGGAGTATGGGACCAAAATAAAGTAGAAAACAGAAGCTTTGAAAGAATTTTCAAAATGATAAATGTCAAAGTGACAGGTGTCAAAGTGACACCCTAGGGATGCAAAAAGGAGGGATTTATTAAATGTGTTTTCTAATGTGGTGGGTGTGGCAAAGTTTGACCGCGGGCGAAGCTGCGGGGCGCAGCTAGATGGATGGATATATAGCTATGGATGGATGGATGGATGTTTGTTACTCTTTCACGCAAAAACTACTGAACGGATTTGCATGAAATGTAGCTGATACCCTATACCCTAGTATGGAGGTAGCTGATACCCTGGATTAACACATAGATTACTTCTTACCCCGAAAAAAAAATGCGGGGTTCCTGAGGGACGCGGGTGAAACCGCGGGGCGTAGCTAGTAACTTAATAAGAGCAGAATGCTTTAGTAACAAAAAAAGAGTTGTAACATATGTATATATATATTAATATGAACAGCACTTGTAATAATTATTTTATATTGGTTAATCGTACAAGATATATACAAATCTTTTTTTAAACTTATTCGTTTATGATTATGTCTATAACAAAGCTTTTAAAGCTTTGCTTTTTATAATTAAAAAGGTTAACTAAGCTGAAATGTTTGTTGAAACTTTTGGCGTTCGAGAGATGACTGAGTCTTTGAAATAACTAGTAGGTATGTGCACGCGGGACGTGGAATAACGGTGCCTAGTGCGTATCGTGGGTGCTCGCACCTTCCTGTCCTGTCGATTACGCCGCGGCAAATATTGTCAAGAAATAACATTTCACGAACTCTTGTCTTCAAGTGGCAGGATGTTGTTATATTTCCAAGATTCCTCATAATGTGAACGGTAATTTAAATATTTCAGAAATTTTTATTGTTTTTTTTATATCTTGTGTATATGTTAAATACTGTGGGCTCCAAACATTACAGCAATATTCGAGAATGCTTCTAACGTAAGCAAAATAAAGAACTAAAAGAATTTAAGAAAAAAATCGGCTATATATTAAAAATGTGATTTTGTATACAACCACTAAAAATAATGAAATAATTACAATTGAGCCAGAACAAAATCATTTGTTCGAAATTACTAACGTAATAATAATGCAAAAATACAACATAAGATAAGAAAGAGTTTTTGAAGGCGATTTTTATATACGCAATTGAAATACATAAAAAAAACAAAAAAAACATACAATACAATACAATACAATAAAACTTTATTGACACACAGTTAAACAATTTACAAAATAGAAATTACTTAAACAACAGGTACAATGGGTCGGTCTTATCGCTCATAGCGATCTCTTCCAGACAACCTTAGGATGGAAAGAAGTTGCTAATAAGGGTCGGTAGTGTGGCAATATTAAATTTCTATAAAAATAAGAAACAAAAATAATATATAACATAAACGACACAATAATAGTTACTTAAATACTATGTTAAAATATATAGCTATAAGCAATTATAAACTTACATACATATAAGTGTATAAGTGTAATACACACTTAAATACATATCAAATCAGTGCTGGTCAGTCAAGTTGAAGCCTGTGAGGAGCTGAACATACATACAGCCAAATATATAATATAACCGTCTCCTTTTCTGAAGTCGATTAAAAATGAATAGTGAAATGATGAGTGTAAAATATAAGTTCTGTGATTACCAACATTAATGTAGGATTAGTAGGAAACGATTAATTATTGTAATTAGATAATAAAAGCCCAATCGTCATTGTAAAAGCTGTCATTCAATTCAATGCAATATCTTTCTCTAATACTTCATGTATCCTTGACGTTAACCCTAACCTTTATGCCCAAATTGAAAGCTGATACACTACGAGGAAGGTACTGCTTATACCTACATCAATAAATCACTAACAATAGTAGCAACTGTTGCAGCGTGATAACCGCATAGCCAATTTAATTAAGTTTACAGCGTTAGACGCGGAGCAATCAACAATTGTTCACGAATATAAACGTCATGTCACAGAGGAATTAACTCTGTTAGCTCGTAAACATGTCTGACATTGATTTATTGCATTAATTCCGTGACCCCGGGCTATAATCATTTAGAAACAACTGTTCATACGAGTACGTGCGAGCATAAATCAACCGATTAGGTTACGTTTTGTTAATGTTACAGAGTTTTACGTACTGTAAATTCTTGTACCCATGTAATGGTGTCGATTCTGAGTGCACCAATTAAAACTAAAACTAAATTTGACAGCTCTAACATTGTTTCTGTCCCTTTCGTTTCCACAAGGTTTGAAAGTGACAGCAATAATTTTAGAGCTGTCAAATTTAGTTTCAGTTTTAATTGGTGCAATCAAAAACGACACGAACATCTAACCAATATTTTCTAATAATAGTTTTACAATGTCCGTACTCACAAATGGTTTTGTCAATGTTATATACAAGTAGATTATCTATAGACAATTCTACACATTACAACGAAATGGATACTTGATAATGCGGTAGTTGCATGATGTAGGACACGGGGGTGTCTGCCCCAGCATAAGGCCTCGAGGTGGCGCGCACGGTGTTCTGTGCGCCCCTTAATGGCGTTCATGGGATGGGGAATGGCTCAGCTCCATCCCAACCAGGAGGGGGTCCTCAACAGGACCAGCGCCGTCGGGGCCGCGGACGAGTGCGAAAGCGTACCCGTAGCCCCGGCACAAGGCGTACTGTGGAACACCGTGGGGTTTTAGTCGGTAAGAGTCCGACATAACTACCTTGCTGCCCCCGCAGCTTGGTGGCATCCATGAGGATTTCCCAACGTAAAAAAAAAAAAAAAGAAAAAAAAGGTATCAGGTGCTCAGTTGTATTTTAATTGGGCAGAATGCCACTCGATACAGTTCTTAAGGATTTACCCCCTTACTCATAAAAAGTTATGCAATGATTAAGCAATGATTAGAAATTCCGCGCAGTACATTTTGTACTGCGAAAAAAATTTTTTTTGTATCGGAGCGATGGAAAACCGCACATAACTTAGAAAAGTCATAGGTTCAGAGCCTACGACCGAACCCAGTATCGTTGGATTTTAAAATGCACTATTGAACCGTTAGGCTACCATCGTTCATAAACGCTAATCAAACATTAAATATCTTCTTTGGTATGGTTGATTAGCATTCTAAGTTCGGCAATAACCGATAGACTATTGTCGTATTGAAAGTAAACCTTGTAGCGTTAAAGATTAAGATTCATTAAAATATGTATTACTTATATTATACAGTCAGGTAATAGGTTCAGAAATCAAACAGATATTTTTTTCTATGAGAATCAAAATTTGTTCCATCTTCCGTTTTCATCGACAAATTACACATTGCTTATGAAATAAATAATTGCAGAGGTGGAATTTTGAATTAAAAAATTTACTAAATAATTACCTAGTTCAAATTGTTCCTCTTCTTTCTTCAAATTCGGTTTATTAAGCACACTAATTATCTATTATAGGCTACCGCTACTCTAACTACTTGATTCCAACTAAACTATGTCAATAGTAGTGATAAGTCTTCAATGTGCTCATTATTTTCATATGAAGTATGTAAAACTGATATTTACAAGTTCCTAAGTAATATCAAAATACCAAAGTGAAAGACCATGATGAAGCACCCTAATGTGATTAGCGATACATCAACGTCATCGCACCGAAGCAGGAAGTGATTTTTAAGCGAGTTTTAAACATGAAAACTCTTAAGAACATATTCACTTATAGTTTTGAGTTATAAACGTTACGCAGAAAAAGCTAAAGTCTCAGTGACGTAACGTTTACTTCGCTATTTTCTGGTTAATGTCGTACTATAATGTTGTATTGTTGTTGTAGTATTGTATTGTATAATGTATTTCTGCGTACAGCTTCAATAGAATTGACAGAGCAGCTCAAAAAAGGGCAGAAACGCTAAAAGCTCTCTGGTTATCCTTCTTTCAGAAATTATGGGGCGGCTGCTTTGAAAAAAATACAAATAAATCACTTGCGTGCTTTCGTCGCTAATAAATTGATTTGATGTTTCTTTTTTCAGACAGGTCTTTGCCCACCTCTACTTTCAGCAACCCAACGCTCATAAAAAGATAACATTAGATGAATATAAAACAAGGCAGTTAAGTCATAACATGTTAATAACTATTTATTACGCAGCCGTAACATGTTTTATGATATCGCCGACATGTTGATAGTCAAAGACTTTTGTGTATAATAAGTTTGATCTTAACAAAGTTAATGGTGCCACTTCGTATATTATGGTGGTCGTAATGCACACGCCCCTAAGCTTAATTGATAAAGAACAAAACAATCAGTAAAACAGAAAAGATAAAAGCATTGTCGCCTTGGAACGTTCACGTTTTCGCCAAGGGTACGTCGTAAAACTTTATTAGGCGCATTAAGGTCGCGGTTGAATCCTGTTTATGTAATCGCCGCCGGGGACCTTTAGCAGGAAAAATATTAAGTGAAAAAAGAACACACAATGTCACCCTAAGTAAGATTATATTTATTAGGGCTCGCGAGACTGTGGTCTGAGGAGTCACCCGGCGCGAAATGACGAGCGCTCGCGTGGGACTAGGGATCTCATAAGGAACAACAATATTTTACTCGGATTGTACTCATATTACTAACTAGCTTCGCCCCGCGGTTTTGCTCGCGTGGATATATGTCTGAGATACATGTATCCTATGTGTTACTAGCTGCGCCTCGCAGCTTCGCCCGCATGTAAACGTCCCCCGTCACCTCTTTAGGAAATAAATTTCAAAAACTCCCTCCTTATTGCAACCCTAGGATTGACACCTGTAACTTTGACTACTGACACTTTGATACCTGTCACTTCGACACCTGTCACTTTGACATCGAAGTGGCAAATCTCATACAAAAAATAACAATAGTTTTTCCCTAAATCTGGATCAAAAGTAGCATATGTGCATACAATTCCGTTCAGCCGTTTGAGCATGAAGGCGTAACAGACATACACACAAACATACAAACTTTCGCATTTATAATATTAGTGTGATTCTAGGACCAAAAGTACAATTACAGAATAGTAATACAAAATTTCATCAAAATGCGTTCAGTTGTCTTATATATTTTTATCGATTGCTCGGCAGTTTATCAGATTTTAAGTCATATCATAAGTGTTAAATTCTAATATCCAGTTCGTGTGTGATCGTTTCGGCAAATTGCTTAAATGTTTTGGAGTCTATAGACAACTGAACAAGACACGATTCATAGGATGTTCAGATTTTCATTTTAAGTCCTCGAAGCAATTTAAAAAAAATGCATTATTTTTGTAACATAATTATACTTTCCTAGCTGCGCCCCGCGGTTTCATCCGCGTAAGGGATGTTGATGATGATGATGATAAAAAGTATCTTATGTGTTATTCAAGGGTATAAGCTATCTCCGTTCCTAATTTTATCAAAATCCATTCAGCCGTTTGAGACTGAAGTATGATTCTCATTTATTATTTATATGCTACTCTCGTCACTACTATAACAAAACAGCACTCTGACAAACATAAACATACACAAACTTTCTCATTTATTATTTATATGAAAATTCTAAAAAGCAAATAATGCCTCCTAGTTGCACCCCTAGGTCAAAGTGACAGGTGTCAACACACCTGTCATTGACACTTGTTACTTTAATCTCCTGGTACTTAGCAATACTTTTTTAAATATAATCACACTATTCAATATTCATGGGGACGTATACTCACTTTTAATAACTTTATTTTTCAATGTCATATCTTCAACTTCTTATTTGTTTCTGTTCTCCTGGTACTTTGTCTTTTTTTTATATAATCACACTATTTAATGTTCATGGGGAGGTATACTCATCACTTTAAAATAACTTTATTTTTCAATGTCATATCTTCAACTTCTTAATTGTTTCTGCTCGTGTTTCTTTTCTCCTGGTACTTAGAAATATTTTTTTAAATATAATCACTCCATTTAATTGATGTTCATGGGGAGGTATATATAGTATATATAGGTATGTATAATCACTTTTAATAACTTTATTTGGTAATTTTGTATCTCCAACTTCTTAAGTGTACTCTGCTTGCACTTAGAAATACTTTTTTTAAATATTATAATCACACTATTTAATGTTCATGGGGAGGTATACTCACTTTAAATATATATTTTTTTCAATGTTATTTCTCCAACATCTGGTGTTTCTGTTCTCCTGGTACTCAGAAATACTTTTTTTAATAAAATCACACCATTTAATGTTCATGGGGAGGTAAGTATACTCCACTTTTAATAACTTTATTTGTCAATCTTGTAAATCCAACTTCTTAAGTGCTTATGCTCTCCTGGTACATAGAAATATTTTTTTTAATAATTTTTACGTTTTTTTTTCAAGTCCTAAAGAAAACGATAATATTTTTTCTCCTATTTCGGAGTAAGAAGTAGCCTATGTGTTAATCCAGGGTATAAGCTACCTCCATACCAAATTTCGTCTAAATCCGTTCAGTAGTTTTTGCGTGAAAGAGTAACAAACATCCATACATACATCCATACTCACAAACTTTCGCGTTTATAATATTAGTAGGATTATAAAGGTTACTTTTACCTAAAGGAAAATGCACATTTATTCACATTACAAGGACAAGATACAATGAGAATTCATGGTTGTGTCAATAAACCCAGGTAGCCGACACAGCTTTAAGGATAAGCAATCTAAAGTGGCAGTGGGCCGGTCACATTTCCCGAAGAACCGATAACTGTAGACGAGTTCTCGAGTGCAGACCACGACTAGGCAAATGTAGTGTAGGACGCCCTGAGGCCAGGTGGAGTGACGACGATCTTGCTAAAAGCGGCTGGTAGAAAATTAATAAGGAGAGCTGAAGACTGAACTCAGTGGCTTGCATTAGGAGAGGCCTACGTCCAGCAATGGACAAGTATAGGCTAATGATGATGATGATGTGTTATTAAATAGAGTAAACGCTTCGCAATCACAAACTTATAAAGTACTTTTAGTGTTGATATTGTACGTACTACAAGGAAATCTACTGATTGTAAAGTTAAAAACGGGAGTTACTCACGTATAACTACTGGATTATTCCAACTATAGTTTCAACCATATCCGGTGGTTTTTTAAGGGGAGTGCAGAACGCTCACGAGAGTGTGTTGCCTCGCACGAAATAATCTAAATGTTGTACGTGAGTAACTCAATCATTATCCTTAAAATGTTCAAAACCACGTTAGTTTTCATAATAAATCTACTGATAAACTTGATGTCACAGAAACTTAAATTCTTTCCAGATATCCCTTACTCATAAAAAGTTATGCAATGATTAAGCAATGATTAGAAATTCCGCGCAGTACAAAATTGTACTGCGCAGAATTATTTATCATTGCATAACCATTGCATAACTTTTTATAAGTAAGGGGGTATATCTACTGACGGAATTCGAATTCACTGCATAAAACTTTTATTAGTAAGGTACGTAGGTATAAGGTGCTAATTAAATTATTGCCAACTGCCAGAGGGAATAAAATCAAACGCAACCACTTTCATACAGGAAATTAAAGACGACAAACATTTACATTTATTCTAATTGAAGCCATCTCAACTTGCACAATAGAGCACTCGAACTTTGCATTATGACATTAGGTAGCTATAGAAATGGTAGTTTGCTGATTGCCTCGCTGTCTGCTCCGTGGCGCGAATAATTTCCTTAATATTGCACTGAGAAATCTTATTCAAATAATCAGAAGCTTCCGCCCCCAATCTGACTAGATGCAAATTGCATGCAGACTGTATAATTAAAGCTTATAACACGGAAATATGGCAACGTGGTACCACGTTACCGCCAAACAAATATCAATTTGTAATACTTTATAACAGTTCTCTTTAATGCTTCGTACATTTGTGGGCGATGAATGTGAGTAAACGGCACACCTGGTAACTTTTAACGAGAAATTGCAAATTAAAATGAACATTACGGCGTTTTTGTAATTAAGAATACCGTTATGCGGTGAAAGTTTACAGAAAAATATTAAATTTTATTATGAAATGATTAAAGGCCTTTGGGCGTCGTGAGAATTAACATGACAGGTCATGATTAGAAAATCACAACGTGTTCAAAAACTAACTGGGGGTTAATTTATTTCATATTAAAAAACTAAGTTAACTAAGGTCACAGGTCTACGCTGAAATACGACAGTTTCAAAGATAATGCACGTAATCCATACCAATATATAAAAGTGAAACGTTGTCTGTTTGTTTGTTTGGGAAGCTTTCACGCGTTAACGGCTGGACGGATTTTGATGAAATTTAGAATGGAGACAGCTTATACCCTAGAATAAAACATGGGATACTTTTTATCCCGGAAAATTTAAAGTTTCCGCAGGAAAACTGGAAAATGTTGATTACTTACTGTAAGGAACGGTTGCCATAACGGAATGGTCTGTGGTTGTCATGGAAACGAAATAACAAATCTGTCAAAGACATCAATAGTATTGGTGCTATGCCTACTTTTGCATTGGTTTTTAATATCCTAGAAGAAAATAGGATGCTTTTTTCGCGATAAACAGTAGTCTGCGCGTATGAAGTCGCGGGCGGGAAAAGTAGTATTATATAAAGTTCACAATAACTATGTAGTAAGTATTTATGACCATAGATATGATGCAAGACAAAATGAGCGGTAGGCGGTCAAGAGAAATGGGATGAGACTTACTATAATACTGGGATGAGGGTACAAACTATAAATTTAAATAACATATAGTTTCACAAACTGCAGAACATAATAAAACGTGACACTGACAAGTGATCTGTCAGCGTTCGCCGCATCGTCTCGAGCTTACATAAATTGCAGTGTAATCTTCCACAAGGAACGTCTTCTTGACTGATGGACCCAGGCCTAGTTTTAGATTGCACTTCTTTACGAGGTGTTTATAAATATATTTTTGCACAAAAATGCGTCTAGCTAGATCCCCCTTTCCCCCAAGGCGTGTGACACCAAGACAAACAGTCAATTTAATTAATAATATACAGCATCTAAAATATGAGATTCAGATTTCTCTTGTCTTCTCGTGTTATTCAAAACTTTGGAATCCTCCGTGACACTCGTCACTAAGCCCAGCTATTAAGATATTACCCAACAACAAAGTTGAAGGCTTGATCATATTTTTTAAATGTGGGTAGATAATAACCTACCCACATTTTTATTTCGCTAATAAAATCAACTAGCTACAGAACTTTAGCGAGGTGACACTGACAAGTGACGCACCGACCATTGTGCACCGCATCGAATCGTATCGACCTCGGTTTTTACACGACTGCCCAAAAAAAGGAGTGTAATGTTTTTAGCATTCATGTATGTTTGTGTGTATGTAAGTTTCTTTATTCCACTTTAACTTTTAAATGCCTGAACAGATTTAGACATATGGAGTATCGTTAGTTTGAGTATTCGCTTATTTTTTTAAACATTCATTATGGTGGCAGTATGGCACCATTATCAAACTCGAAAAAAAAAGCTTCGAAATTTACAATGTGGGTATCAAATTGAAGGTCTTGATAAGCACATTCCAACAGTATATAATTTATTTGCAAAAGCTCTTTTTTGGCAGGGCAGTCGTGTTTTTTTAGCTTTTAAGCTAGTTATGAAAAGCATTTATTTAACTTGCAATATTTGTATGTATGTGTGTCTGTATGTATGTCAGTATGTATGCATGTCTGTATGTATGTTTGTGTAGATCAAATCATGAATTAGAACCACTTCCTCTTATCCTACGGAGTTGAATTCTTGCATGTTGTTTCAGTTCCGATAACAATGCATATTTATGGTAAGCATAACCTGAATTGATTTCCAGGAGCAGCTTCAGATAAAGGAACTCTTCAATGGTCAACAGCACAGTCACGAAATGTTGTGTAGGTACGCATTTTATTATGCTAGATGGTTGGAAGTGTTACATGACATAGCTGCTGCACTCAAGGTAGGCTCCTGACTAGGGAACTCCTCAATGGTTAACAGCAAGACACGAAATTTTATGTACTCATTATATTATGCTAGCTGGCTTGAAGTTTTACCATGACATGGTTGCTGCACTCCGGGGTGAGTCCTGATTAGGGAACTCCTCAACGGTTAACAGCAAAAACACGAAATGTTGTATACGCATTTAATTGTGATAGCCCGTTCAAAGTTACATCATGACCATGGCTACTGCATAAATCTTTTTTTATGTTTTTCATTTAACTTATTAAACAGTTTATTAAGCTTGGCCTGTCCTTTCTACACATCAGATTGAGATACAAAAAAGGTAAATCAGATTTTAAGTCAAAACCTAAGCTATCCATCAGCAAAAGCCGCATTTCAATCGGTCCTGTATTTTTTACGTGATGCGCGAACAGACAGGCAGACAGACAACATTTAAATCTAAGGTATATTATTTATCAGTAGCTTATTTTAAGTCCCCTAGACCAGTTTATCGTTAACTAGCTGCGCTCCGCTGTTGCACCCGCGTGAGGGATGATGATGATAAAAGGTATCATGTGTTATTCGAGGGTATAAGCTATCTCCATTCCAAATTGTGTCATAATCCGTTCAGCCGTTTGAGAGTGAGGTATGAGGATGATGGTGATGATGACAAGTATCCTATGTCATATTCTAGGGAAGCTATCTCCATTCTAAATTTCATAAAATCAGTTCAGCTTTTTGAGAGTGATTTATGATAATGATGATGCAAGTATCCTGTGTGTTATTTCAGGGTATAAGCTATCTCCATTCCAACTTTTATCAAAATCCGTTCATCCGTTTAAGAGTGAAGTATGATGACGATGATGATGGTGATGACAATGATGATGAAAATTATCCTATATGTTATTCCAGGGTAATAAGCGATCTCCATTCTAAATTTCATGAAAATCAGTCCAGCAAGTTTTAACGCGATTACGGCTGAACGGATACTTTTATATATTGGTGTGGATTTCTACATAGTACTAGTATACCAGACGTAACTTCTAACAAAAAAGCCAGTAAGTGTAATTCAAAATCATCGGAAGCAGTGCTTTTTGACCATAGACAACTGTATTATTACTCGTGTACTTGACAGACTTATTATTATTTCGTTTACATGGCAACGTATTCCATTCTGTATTTTTGATAACTTGGTTTACATTATTGCAATTTTCGTACATAGGCATCTCTTATTTTTTGTAAAATAAAGTACTGTCTATGTTACACGCTGATAATATGCTGATAATATAGCTTTCTATAAGTGAAATAATTTTTAAAATCGATTCTTTATTTTTTGTTTTTCCATTACAAACAAACAAACATACAAACAATCAAATCTTTCCTCTTTATAGATGTAGATTATATTCTTTGTATAGACTTTTTGTTACTAACTGCTTTATTATAGGTAAGTATACATAAAATTAAAGCTCCCAGGCGACCTGTAGCTACAATAATGCACATACATAATTTAATCTAACATGTATGCAAGTTTTATTGCTATACATTACGGAGTTAAAAATGTAGAAACACATTGTTGCAGCTTTTTAACGATCCCCGGTACATATGAATGCAGCTGAAGTTAAACCGGAATAGCTCTCCAATAAAACGGATGTTTATGGGATGTTATGTTTCCGTCATTAAATTAATTGCGAGCTTTTACTTCACTTGTATTTAGTAGGTAGGTATGTATCCTATAACTATTAAACGACCTATTCTTGTATAAAACGATTACAATGGAAATCTATTGGGAAAACACGAAAAAACGGATGCAACAATTGCGGAAGAAAAAAAATGTATACTTATCCAATTGCTGGCGCACATGTGCGATGGTAGCCGAGGAGTTTACAAGTGCGCGTTAGAATCAAACGATAACGGGTAACGTTTCTAAGTTATATGCGTACTTTCATTGATCTGTTCTTCGGATGCTGTTGGTCCCGGCTGTTCGCCATTTAATTGTGAGTCGTTAAGCCATTTCGGACATTCGGACGGCCTGAAAAACTATCACAGCAGAGGCCAGCACTACCTCATACGACAAGCAGGCAAGCTATCACAGCAGAGGCCAGCACTACCTCATACGACAAGCAGGCAAGCTATCACAGCAGAGGCCAGCACTACCTCATACGACAAGCAGGCAAGCTATCACAGCAGAGGCCAGCACTACCTCATACGACAAGCAGGCAAGCTATCACAGCAGAGGCCAGCACGACCTCATACGACAAGCAGGCAAGCTATCACAGCAGAGGCCAGCACTACCTCATACGACAAGCAGGCAAGCTATCACAGCAGAGGCCAGCACTACCTCATACGACAAGCAGGCAAGCTATCACAGCAGAGGCCAGCACTACCTCATACGACAAGCAGGCAAGCTATCACAGCAGAGGCCAGCACTACCTCATACGACAAGCAGGCAAGCTAGCTTACATTTGAAACAACAAGCACAAGTAAAAAACCGGAGGCTTTTCTATTTTATTATCACAGGGCCATCTCCATCTCTTCTAAGCTGACGTCTGGTAGCTCATCAGTATAGAGGCGAGTCAACGTGGCTCTTGAATCCTCACAAACGGTCTCTGGCCGAGGAGCATGCGAAGCGTATAAGTGTCCGTAAAAATCAAAGGTGATTGATGACCACGAATAGAGTGATGTGTTCGCCATTGATGTTAACACCAAATCCATTCCAGTTCAGAAGCTTGAATATATGTTCCAGTGCAGAGGTGAACAGTTTCGGAGAAATAACGTCTCCTTGTCTCACCCTTTTTTGCAACTGGACAGAATTCGTGCTCCGATCCTGAAAACGGATAGTCATGGTGACCTTGCTGTACAAACACTTCAACACTTCGATGTACCGGTAGTCAATCTGGCACTGCTGTAATGACTGTAGCACTGCCCAGGTCTCGACTGAATCAAAGGCTTTCTCGTAGTTCACAAACGCTAGACATAGTGGCCGATTATACTTTTCGGTCCTCTGTATAATCAGCCGGAGCGTAGGATGTGGTCTACGGTGCTAAAGTCTTTCCGGAATCCAGCTTGTTTGGGAGGCTGTTAGTCGTCAAACATACGAGCGAGACTGTAACTACTCTCGAAAACAGCTTATAGACGTGCAGCGAAATGGGCCTATAATTCAAGAGGGTGTTATCACCTTTCTTAAAGATCAACACCACTACGCTCCTGTGCCACGCCTCTGGCGTAGTACCCTCGAGGATAACGGAGTTAAACAGCCTCTGAAGGATTTTAAGTACTGGTGCTCCACCCGCTTTCAGTAGCTCTGTCGTTATTCCGTCCTCCTCTGGTGCCTTGTTGCTTTTAAGCTGCTAGGAGGACTACGCGATGAGGTGTATAATTGACCATAGAACTTCTCGAGCTCACTCAAAATCTCTGGCTTCGACGAAACGATGCTGTCACTGTCGGTTTTCAGCTTCGTCAATAGGCTTTGCCCAATAGACAGATCTCTTGCGAACACTTTGGAGCCCTTGTTCCGCTCTATTGCGTTCTTAATACAAGTAGTATTATAGGAACGCAAATCGTGTCGCATCGACTTGGAGATCTGTTAATTAAGCAAGCTGTAACTCGACATATCCACTGAAGACTGCAGCCTCATCTCGCCTCGTTCTGCCATAAGTTTGAGTGTATGCTCAGAGAGTTTCTGTGTTCTTTTTTTGCGGGGGGTCTTAAAGAACTCCGACCCGACCGCGTGGACAATTTCCACCAGCCCGTTATTTAGTTCGTCCACTGTATCGCATTCGGTAAGGATTTGGAAGCGATTTTGGAGCTCCAAATGAAAGCTCTCGGGGTTTGGGCAGGACTTGGGCGAAGAGTAGATCTCATCAAACGAGACCTCTCCAGCTTCACGTTGATATTCAATGAGCCTCTTACCATGCGGTGATCACTTCCGGTCATTGAATATATGCCGATTGGTCATCAAAATGAAATCTATCTCGTGCTTATGTCCGCCGGGGTGCAACCACGTCCATTACCTGGAGGGGCGCTTCTTGAAAAAGGAGTTCATCATAAAGAATCCCTCCTTCTCCATGAAGTCGGCCAATCGCTGACCCCTTTGGTTCCGCTGTCCAAATCCAAACTGCCCCACTCTCCGTTCATCGCCATTCCTCATGCCCAGCCGTGCGTTGAAGTCCCCCATCACCACTGTGAAGTGTGTTTTCGGGGATGTATGGCATTAGAAATGTCATCATACATAGCCCCCACTTCATCGTCCGGGCGTTTCGAGTGTGGGACGTACACCTGTATGACCTTCAACGAATACCGTTCGGTAATTCTGAGTATAAGGTATACCACCCTGCTCGAAACGCTTTCGATCTTCACAATGTTGTTGACGAGGGAAGGGTTTGCCATAGTCACCACGCTTGGCAGGCGGATTGGTGGCCGCAAATGTGCTCGGGGGATGCTGCTGCCCATCTTGCGGTGTATAATCCCTTAGTCTTACGACATCCACGGGAGGATTGGGAGGGGTCTTATTCTAAGCCGAGACCGCCACGGCACGTTTTGATAGACGTAGGTAATTAACAAGTAAAAAATGTTATAAAAATACAAAAAAAACGAATAGCGTGCAGGCGTGGGGCGCGGAACACACGACGCAAACATATGCTCGTGTTTTTGCTTTTCAGCCGCGCTAGCGGACGGACCTGCAAAAATGATAGTAATATAATTTTAACGTTTCATATTTACTTACATATTTTACTTTAATAGTTGCAATTGCAATTAGTACTAACGTGAATAATCTAAAATTGAAAATTTAGTAAGAAGCTTAAAATACATTTGTTACTATTAAGGAAAAAGAATTGTATATTTTTGGAATGGTCCTTTAAAGACCTAAATTTTGATATGTAAGTCGCCTCTTACGACATCCACGGGAGGATTGGGAGGGGTCTTATTCTAAGCCGAGACCGCCACGGCACGTTTTGATAGACGTAGGTAATTAACAAGTAAAAAATGTTATAAAAATACAAAAAACCCGAATAGCGTGCAGGCGTGGGGCGCGGAACACACGACGCAAACATATGCTCGTGTTTTTGCTTTTCAGCCGCGATAGCGGACGGACCTGCAAAAATGATAGTAATATAATTTTAACGTTTCATATTTACTTACATATTTTACTTTAATAGTTGCAATTGCAATTAGTACTAACGTGAATAATCTAAAATTGAAAATTTAGTAAGAAGCTTAAAATACATTTGTTACTATTAAGGAAAAAGAATTGTATATTTTTGGAATGGTCCTTTAAAGACCTAAATTTTGATATGTAAGTCGCCTCTTACGACATCCACGGGAGGATTGGGAGGGGTCCTAATCTAAGCCGAGACCACCACGGCACATAAAACTTATAGAAATATAATATAACATTATAATATACTTCCGGCTCATATCATATTTTTATAAATGTTCACTTGTGCCATATAGTAAAAAAAAACTCCGAAATACTTAATAGTGAATCTTAAGTTTTTTTTTTGTTGAATTTGAATATTGTATAGTTTATCTTATATATTTTAATCATATTTCATTTTAATATCAATTTATAAGGTATGATGACACGAATAATGATTCAATATTAATTACATAATTGCTCATGCATAACCGCGTTTGCTATACGTATGGAGTTTTAATTTAAAGTTACCTTTTAATAATGTTTTACTTTCTTTGCTGAAAATGAATGGTGACTTTTTACTTTGATAATAAATCATACGGACATAAATCATACGTTTTAACCATTTCTAAATCTAATACTTATAAAATATATGTGTGTCTGTTAGGAGTAGTTGCTTAATAAAATAAAATTGTTCATGTTGTTTCCTGATAACAACTATCTTCTTGTGATCTATTTTGTGTAACATGGTCATATAGACATTTCCTATGTACAATGGTATAATGCAAGTGTAACATGACATTTTTTTATTTGTCATTACCAATACAGTAAAGTAATATGTTGAGTCGATTGGTTTTTTTCATTGCATGTTACCCTAACATTTTTCTACCTATAAAATTGGGGTTTAACCTTCAGCTATTTGTTGTATATTAAATAAATAAATAAAATAAATAAATATATTTGGGACAATTCCACACCAAACAATATGTACAATCCTAATTTTAACTTTAATATCCCTATTAAAATAAAATACAGTATACTTACTTGACTTGTTTATCAGTATACTTACTGAAACTAAATCAATAGTATATGAATCCGTCCGTTCATAGAAGAAAAAATAAGTTTTTTCTTTAATTTTGTGTACGGAAATATAACTTAACACTTTGCTCGTAAAATGCCACCACGTTGCTATTTCCGTCGAAAGAAGTTCTAACGGCTTTTAAATTTACGCGTGCACGTCATTTTCCGTAGAATAAAGCTCTTATGGCGATTAAGTTCATGTAAATGCGCTAAAATTCCGCGGAATACAGTCATAAGGGTCAAAATATATATATAAAAACTGATGATATTAAATAAAAAAAAATATCACTGAATGCTTGTTATATCACCTAATCGTTAAGGATACCATACAACATACGAAGGGCATAGGGGAAGAACATGCAATGTCACGTTTTTATGTTTTTTAAACTGGCAATGCCATTGTAAAGTTCAAATGTGATAGAACAAAACGCCAAAACACACTTTGCAGTAACATGCTTAATCGCAGCGTAATCTTCGTTCAAAAATATTGATACAGTGCAATAACAAGCAATGTCCAAGTCATACAGCAGAAAAATATGCGATGTCCATGGTTGTCTTTGTCACGTTGACGTTTGTTTTATGTCTTATTTTGGAGGTTATTTCGTTCGTTTGTTGTGTTTTGCGCCGTGTAATAAAATAAAGATCCAGGCCCTGTCAAAGTTTTGTGGACCAAAAGCTAAGCAATACTTCTAAGGGATAAAGTATAATGATTCTTAGATAAACAAAAGTATGTTACAAATTTTGGCAAATATATATTCTTTATAAATAAATATATTTTTATTTTATTAAGTACCGAAATATACCTTTTTTTAGGGATCAAAAGAATAATTAAGCAATATCTCAGTCATTAACTTTATGACATTGCTTGTTTTCCCCTGTTTTTCATGGACATTGCATGTTTTTTACCTGTATTTTCTGTCTTTGTTCAGTTTTTTTTACCTAACTCAATAAGTATTTTTAAAAAATGGGCTTTTTGTATTAAACCGAGCCGGCTTTTTGTATTTTGTACTCACCCAAAACAAATATATTTTCTTTATAAACTTATATTTTTTTATTTATTGAAAGCTTAAATGTACATTTTTCACGGATTCAAAGTTTAATTTGCAATTGTCTCAGTTCGTTGTCTTTGTGACATTGCATGTTCTTCCCCTGTGCCCTTCAATTACATTCTCTAAGAAATTTAAGAGAAAATTAGAAAAAGCCTCCCCCTGAAAACCTGTGGTTCTTTATGGCTCTTTACGACGGATAGGGCGATATCTAAGAACCATCTCGATCACACAAGCGTTCAAACAAAAAAAACGCATCAAAATGGGTCCATTCGTTTGGGAGCTACGATGCCACAGACAGACATACACACACAGTGATACACACCCTAAACTTATAACACCCGTCTCTTTGTTCGGGGGTTAAAAAGAACTTATTTCGTATCGATCGCACATTATTGCCCGGGAAGGATTGGTTGAAACGACATAGTGACGGGCTTAGCCAGCAGGTTTGCCCAGGGTGCGCCGGATGTTTTTAGAATTACCGGGATCAATCTAGTAAAACTACTCGGGGAGGTTCTTGTCTTTTTCTACCAAATCGGTAACTATAAACAGACATAGGTAATTACCGTTATCAATACATGGTATAAAACAAAGTCGCTTTCCGCGTCTATTTGTCTGTCTCTCTGCCTCTCTGGCTGTTTGGCCGCTAGCTCCTCGTAAACCACGCAACAGATTTTGGTGCGATTTTCACTATCAGTTAGATAATTTTCACGGCAGGTTTATATATATAATACAAGCATTCGAGAACTGAACGTAGCGAGGTGAAGGTCGAGTGTGCGAGAACTTCACATTTTCACTTCTTTTTATAAATTTCACCCGTGTGAAGCCGGGCGGGTCGCTAGTAATAGACAAGTGTATTATTGCAAACTATCTCCGCTACATTTTTCCGGGGAAATAATATAGTAAATAACATCATAAAAAAGCCTAATTTTTGCACACTTTCATGTCAAACATCCAGATTCGTAGAGCCGTTTAGTCGTGAAAAGATAAAAACAGACAGACAGACAGTAACTTTCACATTAAAATATTAGTGTTACACTTTTAACCCGCTGTATAGCGTAAATAAACGTTTATTACATTTCATAAAATATTTTGAAGCGGGCAAAGATTCTTAGGCACGTGAAGCAACTCCGGTGAAAGAGCATTTACCACCCACGTACTCCCGATATATGTTCACGAAAAGAGTTATTTTAGTGATAGGTACAATTTCGAGGTAACGGTAGTCACATTTGCGCCGCTTCAGAGTTCGAAGGAAAACTCCTTGTGAAGATGTGACTGGTAAAGTTTGATCAGTACGAAAGTTTTAATTGCTACTGAACGGCATTTCCAGCGCGGGAGTACATTTTGAAAGTATTTTATTCGTGTAGCGGAAGTGATTTGCTTTTAAAACTATTTGAACACGTCTTGAGGACCGGAGAGGTGACATTGCTTCGCTGCGTGCGTAGCGAGCGAACTAAATCATTTTGGAACATAATTACTTATGACGCTAATAATAACATACCTGTGAATGTGCATTCAAACTTGCATTTTAATTTTCTTATCCGTTGTTCTTTTAGTCCAACGGTTTATGTGAAAGCTAGTCGGGAGAAACAGTGAGAGCAAAGAAGGAGGATTTATTTAATAGGTGCTAAAGTGCCGTGCGCAATGGTACACGGGGGGTTGATTACTTCTAGTGGTAACCTTAGCTACCTACATTTGCTAAAATGTATTTGGTCACTGAACTGAATAGTTTTGTTGCCCGATAACTGCTATTCTAGGTAGCTATTAAACATTAGATAGATAGGTGAACTCTTTATTGAAACACCACAATATATAAACATACAACTAATGAACTTAGTCTAACTTGAACGTGTTGCAACTGTCGGTATTATCACGTAAAGCGATCTCTTCCAGACAACCGTGCACAGAGAGGAACAATGCTTAACTTTAGAAAAGATTACTGTCCAGGTTTAGTCCAGTGTAAATGTTGTTGTATGTACCTACCGTATTTATGGATCTTAAAGTTGGATGTTTTTGATTTCAAAAGGATTAAGGTCAATAATAAAAACATAACGACTCACTTATTCGAAAATACCTACAATTGACTTTTTATTAAATATATCACTACAAAATTAGATAAAGGGATGCATGCGGCATTGCGGAAGTTAAAATTTTCAGAAATGTATATACGATTTGCCTCTAACATATTACCTCCTACTAGTATTTATTCTCTGATATTACTGAGGGAGTCAAAATTGGTATATATTCAATAAGGGCTCTCTAACGCCGAATTCAATGCAAGGCGGAATTACTTAGTCGTCGCAAGACGGCTTGCAGAGTGGATATATCTTGTACACGCAGTAGGTATGTATCTGTGGGGTGAGTATATACATCACCTACATTCGATTTGTATTCTGAGTTCGTTAACTCTGCTCGCAATGATTGCCCCGAGGCGGACGCGTTTCTGAAGCGAACATGTACACACATGTACATGTGTGTATTGTACGAGATTCTCGTTTAGGCCTAGTGGTATGAAATTATGCTCAGATTGTTGGATTTACATGCATTGTCTATAATTCAAAGACATTGTTTCTCAATTTGCTTCTATGTCTACATACGTTGGTATATTTGAAACCTTCTAGGATCATTTAATATTGTTTATATCCTTTTAAAGTAGTTTATGAAACGATTGCATAACGAGGGGTATTAAAACACTAAAGTGAGTTTAATGTATTTTTGTATCCTGAATAAAAATGTCCGACAGCAGTGTCAGTGAGGAGAATTTGACTTCACCTGACATCACGGAAACAGCAACGAACATGACGAACGAGCTTTTACTGGCAATATCAAGAAAATATTACGACAAATATATTTGTCGTAATATTTTCCCTAAGTAAGTTCCTATTGCATGAGTGTAGATAAAGTAGTGTATGATACGGCCCATAACTAGGTATTAAAACACTCTAGTAATACTTTAAAATACGAGAGTGAGTTTTTAAAACTCACTCTCGTGTTTTAATAGCCCTCATTATGCAACCGTTCATAAAATACTATTTTTATTTTTATTAGAGACGTGCCGTGCGTAAAGTTTATCATTATGCCACCTCTTTTGAGTTCATAATCTGGATTATACGATATCAGTGTAGATAAAATATTATAACTTCCTATGCGAAGACTCACTCTGAAATGTATACAAATACAAATATTTTATTCATAAAAACACAAAGTTAGAAAGTTGTAAGTAACGCTGACTTGTCTCGTAAACTCTGTATAAACATGTAATATGATTTTTCAGTATAAAAATATCTGTGAAAGATATTTAACCTAAAATTGTTTGAACAAAATTTGCCTATACCCTGAATAAGCGTCTTGCGCCTATTTTGTAACTTTTAAACTTTCGCGATTCGAACTCATAATTATATATTTAAACGGGATCAGCGTCAAGGTAAATAAAAATTAAGTTTTTCAGCACGATTAAGTCGCGTTTAATATATAATTATTGCATATAATTATATTATTATTAAAAATTTAGTTACCGAGGGAAATCACGCATATACTAAGTGGAGCCCGTGGCCACAACCGTTCTTTAAATATTTTCTTACTTCTTCATTCACCACCTAAACTCTACTTACAAACTACGTCATCCAGTGTTAAGTGACATCTACAAAGGCCATAATGGTTCATACAGCGTGCTCGTAAAATTTTATACGTAGCTCGGAGCTACAGGATGTGTCCCTTGGGGCACGCCTCTTCGACCCCGCTAAGGAAATTACTACACGGGCTCTGCCTGTTGATAATCAGGGGTAATGCAGGCACTGCTTTAGCGTTAGGGTCCATGTTGAATCTCAATAACAGCAGATTGACTTAAATGATAATAATGAAAAATTATAATTATATAATAAATAATTTGGGTAGAAAAATTTGTAACCAAAAGAAATCGCGGACAATGCGATTAGAGCCCGGGGCCGTGGCTTTTCTTTAAGTATTTAGTAACAAGTTAGGTAGTTATACACTTACTAAGGCTGGAGCTCCGGCTCGGTACCAGAAAAATATATATACTTAACGCTTAATTAACTACGGATTACGTTATTCATTCAACGTAAATTTGTGCAAGTTGAACTTGACTAAACTTGACTTGTTAGGTGGATGTGACCTTGACTAAACTATTTCAGGTTACGTGCTCGAAGTGTTTTGTACTCTGTTTGTCGAAACTTATGACTACAATTCCAATAAAACCCATTTAATCGTGTATTCTCACCTTTACCTTATACACAGACATTTACCTAACCGTAATTAATTTGTTTTATCTACTAAACGCTCAAAAAGATTATACCACTTGAACGAGTTCGAATGACAAAGAATCGATGTCACCTCCCACGAGCTGTACTAAGCTTTAGATCATACATAAATTAAAAATATACCATAGTGCAAGTTAACAGAGCCTGCATTATTTGAACCAGACTACGTCGCTAAGGTTTCAATCCCTTTTGTTGCATTCGCAAGGATATTTACGCGTGTACAATACCAAACATACTTTTACACAACTATATTTACTATTCATTCAGAAAAGCTCTAACGATATAAAAATAAAAATAAACTTATTTACAACTTTCACATTTTGTAGATTAACTTATCTTTAAGCAGAAATGGCATAATATATATAATTATTAGCAGATTTCACGTAAATGGAAAGGACCTAGGTCTTGAGACACATGTATACTCATCTATTTTAAGAGTCAGAGTCTCATTTTAATTGTAACATATAAATTTTTTGTACCAATAAACATTTGTATTTTGCAAGGATCGCTTAATATTATTTTGCTGAAGTTTTTTGTATCTCATCTGATGGGAAGTGAAGATGAAGTCGAAGCTAGAACACGATTACAAAGTGAAGATGAAGTCGAAGCTAGAACACGATTACAAAGTGAAGATGAAGTCGAAGCTAGAACACGATTACAAAGTGAAGATGAAGTCGAAGCTAGAACACGATTACAAAGAATAGACCTTTGTACTTTCGATTTGAAACCCAAATTGGAACTGATTGGGAAGACCGAGGCGGGAAGTTCCAACACAAACACAACCTAATGATTTCTGATAACTTTGCTCGAGTTGTTAGGATTTTCCCTAAGATAGTAAATTCTTCTAAATACCTACCAAATAAGAACATTAAAGTGTTCTTCCTAGTAAAGTAAGCGGCAAGAGGGAGATGTAGCTCAGTCCATCAGAGATTATGCAATTACCCACGAGACTGTATAAACATTTCCTTGCAATGAAAAATCCATTTCCTCTTCCCTGCACACATGCAAGAGCGCGCGTCCCCGTTGCTATCGGATCGCTTCATTTATTTACACGCACTAATGGTCCGGACAATAGATATTTACTGCCCTGTTTACCACTACATTTAGATATTCCGTACATTGATATCGGTTTATAAAAAACACCGGAAATATTTAGCGATTCAGGAAAAGTTTACGAAATATTGTGAACAATTGTGAACGTTTTGCCTCCATTGTGTCGAAAGCTCAGTCAAGTTCGGATTTTGGCAGTTGTTATCATGATTGAATTTTGGCTGCGGCAGGATGAAGGTTATAAGGGAATTGAATCGTTCGGTACTTACCTAAGTATATAGTCATTGGGTAATCAGGTTTCTAACCATTTTACACATTCTATAGACGATAAATAATACCGCTGCGCCCCATTAAATCAATACCGGGAACTTTTATTTTTTATTTAATCAATACCCTCCTCAAATTATCTGAATGGGAAAACAACAAACTTTTTTTCAATTCACGCAGAAAACTCATTTTTCATTCAAACAGAGAGCTATTTTTTTGCCAATAAAATCCGAAAACAAATCTCATCCGCTGTCGGACTTCAGTAAACTGGTTAAGCGTGGTTCTCGACTTGGCTCTACATCTGCTAATTGCTTCCGAACTTGTTTTTGAGCATAATTTTGGCTAATTGCAGTCGCGTACTTGGCGACGCGCCAACTCGGGTCGCAGCTAGAAGAAGCCACCTTATTTGGACTACAGAAAAACAACGGCCAAGTTTTGATTTAACTAAGGCGTGCGTGAGTAAATCTTTTGCATTAAAGTAATAAAGAATCGGCGGGTTTAACAGGTTTTGTGCATTAAGAAAATGTGTTTAGCCTGAAAGCTTTGGTAGATCTAGATATATTTATTGTATTTCCCACCAAAACATACGTAATATTATACTTATTACGTTTGGAATACGTTGTAAGTGTCATTTCATCAATGTTTTTCGTCACTGATAGATCTTTGTTTGACCACCAACTTGCCTGATAACGGGCGACCATGTGGATGATAAGGAGACTCATATCTAGAAGATACCTATTCACTCAGCCTTGAAATACTCAAGTTACAATTTTCAGGGAATAGGGCAGATGGCAAGGAGTTCCATACCTTAGCATAATGCTCTATAAACGAGGAACCAAATGGCTACGTAAAAAACGTGAACCATTTATGGATCAATATTAGGTTCAGTATACGTAGTTTCCTATTGTTGCAAAGATAAAAAAGGAGTAAGGTAAAAGAAGAGAAAACCTTCTTTATTTTAAGATTTCCGTTCAGACGAAAAACAAAGTCTACTAATTTAAAGTAAGAGTAAGTATGAGTAATCACTAACACATCAAAGAAAATTGAAGTAGGGAGCTAGAGTCTATAAAAAGGACAAAACGTTATCCAACACATCAGCGAAGTGGGACTGCCTCGACCTGGGCACCAAAAGTAAGGGTTGCTACTCCGATGGACATTCTCGAAAATTCTTTTGGAAAGAGAACATAATACTTCATGGTTTCTTTGAAACAAGTAGACAATGCCGTTACGATAAAGGATACATTATGAATGGCCTACTTACTCTACAGTGAAAATATGCATTGTTGAAGGGAGAATAGGAATTACCAATGTTTTTTTAGGTGAAACTAGCCTGCCGAGTCATTCTATGTTTATTGTAAAAACAAGCAAACAAGGGCTTGTAAACTTAAGGTTAAACAATCAGAAATATTTTTTTGGTTGTCTCCTGATTGTAAATGGGGTTACTATCTCATGACTTCGATCCTCATTACTTTTCGATGATCTAACTAAAGCAACAGCTCAAACAAATCTCTTATTCGTTTCGTGACGCTGTCAACGTCTACAAAAAATATTTATCTAGTCCTTGATAAAGTTCACCAAACGGCGGCGAATGTTTGGAAACTTTTGTAGCTCCGTTGTCTCGTCTGAGGAAATAACGCCACGATATTGTTTTGCACTGCACTTGTGACAGAGACCGCCGCACGCTGCGCGCCGCTACCGACTCAGATGGATTTATAGAGAACACACGCGTAGGGGTTCCATCTGTACCTACTGCTATATCCGGATAGGGTCTTTTGATCGTGTTCTACTCTATAGAAGGTGCATAATCTATCAACTCGCGATATTGTTTTGTATCTACTTTATTAAAGCGACCACACGCGCAGCTGTGCGAGCATTTGGATGGATTTACTATAGAGAACACACGTGTAGGATGCCATATGTACATGGATAGGGTCTTAAACATTAATGACGACGCGATATTATTTTGAATAGCATTTGTTACAACAACTTATTATCAAATCAATAATTATTATCAAGTCTAAAGACCAATACGAGCAAACTTACAAATAAGCAATCTTGATACCCAGAATTATTTGAGTTTGAGAACATTTTAGACTTCCTAGAGTTAATTCGCGTCCTAATTTTTCTAAATGTTTCATGGTGACACTTAATGTGACCCACGCGTGCCTCTTAATACTTCGTGCAACCGCGACAAATGCACTTCGCCTCCGTTCTACGTTTCAATAACACTGCACATTACATTTTCAGTGCGAAAAACTTTGCTTCTATGTTCTCACGTTTAAAAATAAAAATTGAGTGTAGAAAGTCAAAGGACATTTAAAAGGCCCTTAACAATCGAAAAGGTCAAACGTCAAGTTTCTCTTGAGGGTATATAAGAGCGTTAGACCAGAAGTAAAAATAATTTTAACGAGTATAAGTCCCAAGGTAATGTTAAGTATAGGTAAAGTACGATGTGTAGATTTAAGCATTGACTTATTTTAATCTCGTACAGGACTTCTATGGCTGACTGTACGACTCACATGCTCTACAACCTGAACCCAGCAACGTAGATGCCCGAGCCACATTGACCCGCCACTACACCGACGACCTGCCGGAAGTCAGGCAAGACGAGATCGAGATAGCCCTCAAACAGATTAAAAATGGAACAGCCCCAGGGGAAGACCGAGTTACTTCGGAATTTTTGAAAGCAGAAGGAAGACATGTACTTCGAGGGTTCCAGAAGTTATTTAACTCTGCTCTGAACGATGGAAGAACTCTTAAGGCATGGAACAGAAGCATGGTAGTTTTGTTCTTCAAAAAAGGAGATAAAGCGCTCTTTAAAAATTTCAGGTACCCTCCCTCTTCCCGCACCCCTTTACTGCATACCCTTCACATCAACCCCTTTTTCCTCGCCCCCCTTCCCCTCCCCTGGCTGTCCACAACACAACACCTCCCAAGTCCCCTAGTTCTATCGCACTGATGTTTACATTTTTTTGAAATTATCAAATAGCTTTTAAAAATATTACTAAATTTAGTTTGAATAAAATGAACAACAGAATAGCTTTTTGCATCTAGAAACTAAATTAAATTATAGAGAATTGACACCATTAATCATTTTGTTAAAAAATAATCGTCAAAAGTTTGAACTCGCGGAAATAATTTCAAGCGGCACCTGTTTTCAAACGGGCTATAAAATACGTAAGTACACAAGGGTTTATAATAAATGAAACGATTTATTTCCGACGGGAACTTTTCCATTGTGTTAACTTTTATGCTGTAGGCGGAATTCCCGTGGCAAAACATTGTGATCGCTTCACGGGTCATGTTTTGATAACGCTGTGACATTGTTATCTCGTTTGATGAATGGACTTTTTGTTACAAATGGACGTTGTTATTTCGCTAGTGAACCCAACCGTCGCGAATGTTTTCCAAGGGAGCGGGAAACAAAGCGTTGACAGCCCTCGATAATTCTGTTGATAAATAAAATCTTTGATTTTCCCTTCTCAAATGTACAAGTGATTTATTCCTAATTCTGATTTACTCTGACATCGATAAATTCGCAATACAAAATAATCGATAAACTTATCAATTGTTCTGTTTCATTTAGTATTCTTTCAAACATCGTCTGCATTCAGCATATACTAACCAAATTTCACGAACAAGATTAAAGAATAAAGCTCCAGGAAGTGGTTGATGTAGAGTTACACAGACAAAGATTCAGAGATGAAATTGGCATGCTAAGAACTTTGCTCATGAACGATTTCCAGTGAGGAAATGAAAATTGTTGAGGAAGTTGCGGTGTCAAAGGACTCGTTTCAGACGGTGTCCCATTGTTAGACTGTATATCAGGTCGGGTCGACTGTAGACATCCTTGAATGCAATTAGTTATACTTACTAAGTAAGTGTGCTTACTAAGTTTTAGTGGTAATATCTTTTCACCGCGTGATAATGAAATTAGTGGCACAGAGCAAAATGTCGTAGTGATGGTATTGTTTCATTGGGGCGGGCGGTGTCTTTGCTATTTTTATTTCTCCTATTTAAATTATACATGATATAGCACACGTTCAGGCTAAATTATAATCTGATCTTTGCTACTACGATTGTACAAAAAACTGATCAAGATACTTACTGAAAAACATATACCTATCTGTAAGAACAGCAGTATGTTTTTTTTTAAACTTCTATGCCTGTAACTAAAGCAAAATAAAGTGGCTAAGACGTTTCGGGTCACGCGTGAGCCCAAATCTTAAATAACATAAACATAATAATAACCTACTGGCAGTATCGAAGCACCAAACAGAAGCAGCAGGAATCATCATGTATTCATGCTCGCGCTGCCCACTTTTCTGAAAAGCCACCAGCATATTGGGTAGCCCGCCAAGTAGTGGGCTAGAATAGTTGGGCTGTTATGGTTTGTAGGTTGTCTCGTTGTTTCCGTAGTAGTTTGTTGTAATTTACTCCAAAGACTGCGTCAAGCGAGGTATCTCATTAACATGATGCATGGGAGAAACTCACGGAGGATATACATCAGTAAAGGACACACTTCAATGAACAGTTTTCCATTAGGTTTTATATTCTCTTTGCATAAGGCATTTTCAGTTTAGTTCTTTCATCGTCAAGAGATGGCGCTCGCGTTACTTTTGGTATTTACTCTACTGAACGTAGTAATCGAAAGCAGATAAAAACAGCGTTTTACCGTAAAAATACACAAACCACGAGCGAAAGCAGATAGATTAAATCTATATAAAACGGTCCATTTTCTTTGTATCTAATGATAAAATGCTGATAAAATAATGCGGCTAATGCTGTAATTTGTAATATAGAATCAAGAAGGTAGAAAATACTACCAATATATTATACTACTTACAAGTAATGAATTTGTTACAAAACTGACTCACAACTTGCCATAAACAAGGGAACGCAGAATGTCATACCCGCCAGTAAGCGTAATTCAAAATCTTTGGTCATACCCAAAGAATTCTATGTACTTACATAACTTCCTTGGTCATACCAAACTACAGTACTATTACCAAAACTGTCACCAGTGCCATCTAGCGAGAGATAAATAATGCTAAAATGACACTTGGAAAACCGCTCATTAAAGTTCAAAAATTTCACGAAGAAGGCTAGTGAGGCCTTCTTGAACACTAAAGAGATAATCGGCATAACAGGACGCTGATTCATCTACTACCACTTCTACTGATTTTCATACAAACAAAAATATAAAATTTATATAATTCCCGACCTCCCCCACCCCCCATTATAGCTAAGAAGCTTCTCGATCACATCAGCTTTGAAACATAAAAAACCGCATCAAAATTGGTCAAATCATTTGGGAGCTACGATCCCCTCCTCCCCCCCCCCCAGCCTTTTCTCCCCCAATTATAGCTAAGAACCACCTCGTTTACCTCAGCTTTCAAACATAAAAAAACCGCAGCTAAATCTTTTTTTTTTCGTTTGGTAGTTAGTTACTGTTCTCACCCCCTGCTCCTATATAGCTAAGAACTATTTCAATCACATCAGATTTCAAACAGAAAAAAACGCATCAAATTCGGTCCAATCGTTTGGGAGCTACGATGCCACAGACACACGGATATACACAGTGAGTGATACAGTGATACGAGTACACACCCTAAACTTATGACACCCGTCTCGTTGAAGTTCGGGGGTTAAGCAGCAAATATGGATTAAAAAACTAATCTATTTTTTTCTATTTGTGAGCTACCCTGAAAGTTTCAGCCGGATTGCTAATCGAGAAGTGCTCGAAATTTGTGTTGCAAACCCGGAAGAACGACGAACGTGTTAATAAAATGATTCTTGCGGTTGGTTTCTATATCTCACTATAAAGATTGGTCTACTATAGCTTGCCATACTTACCTTAGATGATAGTGATATTGCAATTCACAATTTTAATTGTTATGCGTTTTTTAAGTTTTTTTGCAGCCGTTTTAGACTAATTCCGTAATCGGGATCTAATTTTGAAAAATACGTGTAGTAAACTTCATGATTTTTAAAATATAAATTAGGTAAGTACATATCCAACTACACGACTTGAGAGATCACGTAATTTTAACCCCGGGATTATAAATCCATACCAATATATAAAAGTGAAACTTTTTCTGTGTGTTCGTCATCGCGTTAAAGCTCCCCAAGCTTTCACTGGACAGATTTTGATGAAACTTAGAATGGAGATAGCTTATACCCTGGAATAAAACATAGGATACTTTTTATCGCGGAAAATTGAAAGTTTCCACAGGAAAACAGGAAAAATGTTGATTACTCGCTGTAAGAAACAGTTGCCATGGAAACGAATACACGACTTGAGAGATCACGTAATTTTAACCCCGGGATTATAAATCCATACCAATATATAAAAGTGAAACTTTTTCTGTGTGTTCGTCATCGCGTTAAAGCTCCCCAAGCTTTCACCGGACAGATTTTGATGAAACTTAGAATGGAGATAGCTTATACCCTGGAATAAAACATAGGATACTTTTTATCGCGGAAAATTGAAAGTTTCCACAGGAAAACAGGAAAAATGTTGATTACTCGCTGTAAGAAACAGTTGCCATGGAAACGAAATAACAAGTATGTCAAAAAACAACAAGAGTGGTGCTATACCTACTTTTGCATTGGTTTTTAATATCCTAGAAGAACATAGGATGCTTTTTTTCGCGATAAATAGTAGTCCGCGCGGACGAAGTCGCGGGCGGGAAAACTAGTTTTCTATATTGCGTTAACATTTAAGGCGACTTTTAAGGTTACGTGAAATATTATTCAGGATTGCAGATTATCTAGGTATGTTGAGTTTACTAATATCGATAATTATTATTGTACCATATTTCAGCCCTAGTTAGTCCCATTAGTCTCTAAATAAATATGTATGTCTGTGACAGATGGATAGACGGACAAGGAACGGATGGACATACCGAAACATTCTGACAAAAACATAACAGAAAAACATATTCTATAAATGATGCATTGTGTGTAATTATTAATCGAAAAACACTATAAAAAAATAACAAAAGGCATCCCGAGCGCAAATTATTTTCAGCCACAACATAATAGCTGTCGGCACAATATGTTCGGAATAAATAACCTCAACACCTAGTACTAGGGTTTAGAGTATAAGCAGGTATCGATATCGAATTACGGAGTATCTACTGGTTTGGTTTTGAGGCATCGAACCTTTAAACGTCTGAAAAATAATTGACCAAAAATATTGAGTAGGCTTTGCATGCACCAGATTGTTTGGAATATCTGTGCCTTACAGTGGCGTGCATTAGGAGAGCCCTACGTCCAGTGAACAAATAAAGGCTGATGATAAATAAGACAGTAGGATACATATGCCCGTAATTTATTTCAAACCTTTTCATCATCTCTCTATATCCTTATATCACTAAGAGGGGTCGGTTCAGCATACTGTGTTCGTATTCCTTCCTATCAACGGCTATTTTAAAAGTGTATTAAATAAGTACAAAATTCTTTACCAATCTGGTCAGTATTACCTGACCACCAATAGGGTACTTGACAAATATTTTCGTTAACTAATCAATAGGGTAATAGCAAAAAAAACATTATACCTGTGTACGAAAAAACAAACGAAAATCATTTTTTTTTTTGCACTTTTGAGGGTTGTTAAATTCTCGCCAAAACGACCATAGCTGTCATGGCGACCGTATAATGTCACTGCTGCGCAAAGGTCAGTAAGCAGTGACGTCACGCGTACTGCGAAGTGTTATTGGAAAAAATACGAAAAAAAAACTTTATGATTTTAGTAATTTTTTAATGAATAGTTTTTAATTATTAATGAATTAAGTTAAACATATATTCGGAATCATTAAGATTATACTCGAATAAAATTATGAATCTTTTTTTTTTGTTTACTTTGTAGTACCTTATTCCACAAGGAAATTTCGAGTTTCAAATGGACTATCGATAGCAACAAAGTATCGAGTATTGAAAGTGGATAAGTCAAGCTGTATCTCTAGTATTCAATTCTGCATGACAGCGGACAAATCGCACGGCTTCGGCCCAATATCGGATGACAAGACCACATTAACCTTAAGGGCCCTCTGTCACCACCAACACATGGGAAGAATGAATCCAGTTCAAGAATAAATTAAGGTTCTTGCGCCAGGAAATTTGCTGGATGGCTGGGATGAACTCATTTTAAAAACTGCGTGCTTTAATAATATCAATTTACTTACCTGCTTCTATATTAATGCATCAGTTAATAAATGCCTAGTTGATACTTATGTAACCTACCGTGTATTTGTTTTTTTCAGTATCTTATAAAAAAAAAACTAAAAAAAACTATTATTAAAGTAGGAAAATGTACGAGACAAAAAACATTTCTCAAATCTAAATTATTCAACTCCTATATTAATTATTGCTTTCACTTCTCATGCTCGTAAAGTTCTTGTACGATCTATCTACACTTCTACACTAATATTATCAAGAGGAAAGATTTGATTGTTTGTATGTTTGTAATGGATAAACTCAAAAAATAATAACCCGATTTTAAAAATTCTTTCACAAAAAGAAAGCTAAATTGTCAGCGAGTAACTCTAGCATAATTTTATTTAGCAAAAAATCTCGATTACTTTGTATCACAAACCAAAGAGTATATAAATTCTACGTAAGATCACAAACTAAGAAGGAGATACGGGTCTTTGTATATGGAACGTTGCCATGGAAACGAAATCACAGAACATCTAATAATCATTGACGTAGGAAATGCTCTATGCTAATAATACACGAAATAGTAACCGTAATTCAACCTCCTTGCGTTAAACAGAATAATACTATAGACGAAATGGTACGTGAGTATAAAACCTATAAACATAAACATTTTGTGTAAGAAATTGTTGTTGTTCTATTTGTCCAGATAAAGTACTTACTAATTTTATCTTTCTATATATCTAGCCGTGCGAAGCCGGGGCGAGTCGCTAGTCTTTAATAATACCAACTTGTACTAGTACAATACCACAGCTCTTGTTTTCATGCTCAAAGTTTTTAGGGCTCCGCAAGTGCCAACAATCTTGAATTGTTTTTTCCATAAAAATCATGAAGTTAACTCGTTTAGAGCGCTCACGTTTTTGCAATCGTTTTCTTCTTCGCTATGAACATTATTGTATATCTGGATATAAAATTTATGGCGCCGAGATTTTATGCCAATTTTATGGCATTGTCTTCGTAAATGTTGTCCGAGTTTTATTAGCCACTAAAAAGCGAAGCCACGCTATGATTACATTAGGTAGATTGCGACATAGAAGTCGTTACGCTATATTCCGAACTTATATAATCTCGTTTACGCGTAGGCACGTTATAACCCAATTTTCAATATTGTTTTGAATTTAGTGTTAAATAACAAAAACATTAATTAAAACATGCAAATACGTTCATCGTTGATAACTAACAATAACATTTCGACCGCTCGCTTCTGGTAACAGGCGAATTAATTAAGTTAAAAAGCAAACAAAACAATACCGCTCAACTTTTGTTTCACCGCGAGCCAATCATACACTACAAGGTACTACAGCGCGGGATTAAAAACAGCTCTGTATTTTGTAGTTTTTTAAACAAGTTTTTGAGAATAACATTTAAACGTGATTATGAATTGCTGTTGCAAACATTAATTGTGGCGAATTTTATAACAGCGCACGGCGCAGGTAGCTCGCGCGTCGTTGACGAATGGCATGACTTACACTGAATTGTTTCCGCTGCGAGCCATTTAAAACACGACATAATTTAACTAAATAAAGTACTAAACTTTACGTCAGTGAAACAAATGAAGTGTGATTTGTTTTGCCTATAGCCACAGTACATATATTATATAATCTTCTGTAAAGACTATCTGCCTTATTTATAAAAATTTAAGCAATGATTAGTAATACTGCGCACTACAATATTGTACTGCGCAGTACTAATTGACGTTTATTAACTTTTTATAAATAAGGCCGTTTATATGTACTGTGCTACACACCTATAGCACAGTATTTAATATACTAGATTTCCTGCCCGCGACTTTGTCCGCGCGGACTACTGTTTATCGCGAAATAAACATCCTGTGTTCTTCTAGGATATTAAAACCCAATGCAAAAGTAAGTATAGCATCAAAGCTCTTGATGTTTTTTGAAATACTTGTTATCTCGTATCCATGGCAACCGTTTCTTACAGCGAGTAATCAACATTTTCCCAGTTTCCCGTGGAAAGCTACAATTTTCTAGGATAAAAAGTATCCTATGTTTTAATCTAGGGTATAAGCTATCTCCATTCCAAATTTCATTAAAAGCCGTTATCGCGTGAATGCTCCCCAAACAAACAGACTACGTTTTACTTTTATATATTGGTATGGATGTACTGTGCCTATAGCAACTAATCCGAGTTGTAAATAATAAATGCAAATCGCATATAGACAGTCGTGTGTTTCTCTGATTTCAAAGACACGTTAATCTAGGTTACTTACACACCTTTCTAAATTGTAAAAATATTTTATGATTGTACATAGATAAAATTCTTACCGTCAAAGCCCAATATTCTTATTAGCACTTCAACCTTCGACCCTTTACTACTAAAGTCGTTCAAAATGAGAATTTACGCTTCCGTTCCTACCAATAGGTACGAGTAATATTATTTGCGAACGTGAATAGTACTGCGTGACAACATAACAGTCCCGTCTTTGTCAACCGACTCTTGGCTTAAGCCCAAACGACTAAGGAAAGGTAACATATCTCTTTATTTACGTTATATTTACTGTGACAGTAACAAATGCTCTATACACCGTTTCATACTCGTGATCTTTATAACAATAAAAACCGGCATAATAAAAAGTATTTGCCATGACGTTTCCTCGAGAAAACGCATAAATCTCCAATTTGTACGCAGAAATGGCAGCATATTTTTTATTAGGTGTTATTTTGAGATTTGTATTCGCTAATTCCCCCCCAAGGTTCGCGTAAGACAGATTGTAGTGAGTACTCGCGGTGGCAGTTTTCGTCTTAATTGGTGTCTAGATGACAGATTAAGGGCGGGGAAGCAGTGACGTAATTGACAGGCCAATCTGAGCGTGGTTTTAGTGATGGATCTCGCTTCTCGGAGCGTGCGGAGCGCTCTCATCTTAGCTTGATACGTTTTGTGGCTCAGTTACCTCGTGTTCTTGTGAACGAGTAGGTGCTATGGTACTGAATATTGCAACATATGTACACAGTTATCTACACCATTCATGCTGTTGCGTAATTAACCTGAGTTGACAAAACGGTACAGCAAGACGAAAACTGCTACGGAAACAGGCTCTTGGTCCTACGCAATAAGTACTTTAGGTACTGCTAATTAGTTACTTATAATTGCGGTCGTAATCGTTAAACCTCCATTTTAACATTAGATCAGCTTTTATTATAAAACTGAGTTCAGGAAACAATAAGTACTTAAAAATTATGTTTTAAGTTGAGATAATTTTTAAATATTTACTCAAGTAAGGGCGGCCGTTGACTTTTAATTTCAAGATGGCCGGTTATCGAACAACTAAATCGTGTAGTTTCACAAATTAATCGGCCAACTTTACTGTATTGGTTGTCAGCCGCAGACATATGATTTAGTTGGTGCGGAAAAATTGCTCTCATTGCTATAATGTAAAAGAAGACGGAAACAGAATATTTAGGGTGCATCCTACATTAAGTGGCAGATATGAATATGGACAACACAACATAACCTGGCACTATAAAATAACATGTTACCCTGTTCTCTTTTTTTCTTTTTTTTTCTTTTTACTGTATGAGTATTTATTCTTTTTATGAGCTTGTATATCAAGTTGGACCAGCAATATTATGTCAGAGAATTGCGTCAAGCATTTTTGCACAGCGGCCTTTTACACCTCATCTATGAGCTGTTTTACTTTATCGTTTGCAATCGAGTGCGTCGTCGATGGTCCGGGCGCTGAGAAATCACGCGCGCGTTTTTGATCCTCTTGCATCTTGCCGTGCGACTGACCGACTAAGTTGGATAGTCTGCGAGCTGCATAAGGTCTCAATCCTAATAAGCAGTCGGCCGATAGTTGGCCAACTATTTAATTGTGCGTAATCGGAAGGGAATCTCGATTCTGATATGATCGGTGTCCAATTACTTATTTGGTCGATTTAGTTGGTTGTGATCATTAGTCACTATGCCTATTAGTAGTACTATTATTTATTCTGTGCTATTAGTTTACACTGCGATTTATTAGCCCAACTTGAAATTGTAAGTCTGCGGTCACTTTAAATGTCCCAACCCAACCAAGCATTGCATTTGTTTGTTATACTATCTCAGCGAAACTTCTTCACGGAATGAACGATCTGCTCTCTGTGGTCTGCTTTTACTTTTACACAGTTGTACTTCTAATCAGTAAGATTCCCGACGAAAGAGCTGGACTGAATTGCTGAAATTCTTATGATGGTACGAGTCAGGGTTAAAAAAAAAATTGAACCGCATTTGTTGTGTTAAGCATTTTAAAAGCTCTACTACTTCTATATTCAAGTTTTGTAGTAGTTTTGTGTTAAGTAATTAAATAAATTTGATTTTAAATTTTTATATTTTTTTAATATATGAAAATAATTATTACTATTATAAGTATTATATGTATGTATAAAAATATGTATTGTAATTTATTTATAGTATGTAAGTATTGTAAATTATTTAGTTTTTATGCCTATTTATAGTCCAAATCTTAATTTCACACAATATATTTCTATATTGCTACACCACCGTCCTTGTTATTCAATCATTTCAGTCCATCCAAAGGTTGTCTGGAAGAGATTGCTTCTAGCGATAAGACCGCCCATTGTACCTATAATCTAAGTGTTTTCCTATGTCTGTATCTTTTTATTTTCTTGGTGTCAATAAAGAGTTAATCTATCTTCTTTTATAAATGAAATTGTGGAAATACCTACTAACTGAAATATACTACTACAACTACAAATAAACAATAGATAAACTATATACACAAACACGGAAAAGTTAAAAAAGTACTTATTAATTCATACGTATACTTTTGCCGCCTCGGCCCGACCTCGTTAAATGTTATGGAAGTTGTTTAACGACCCCGTCAAAACTTTTTTCGTATCGTCGACCAGCGGTCGATCCTAGGATCTCGTCTTTCATAGTAGAGAGCACATATCTTGTTATCTTACATATTTTCGAGTCGGTAGACATATGAACAAGGTGCGAGAGAATAGGCTGCGATTATATGTAAAAGAGAAAGCCACTTCTTTGTTAGAAACTTGAAGTTATAGAGTCGACTGCCACAGCGATAATTTCTCAGAATGACCAGGTGCAAAATTGTGCTACTAATAAAACTGGACAGACAGAATGGCAACAAGTCACGCGTAAACGTGTGGCTAACAAGCAACGTGCCGTCATTATTGGTTCAGGGAATGCTGACGAAAAGCTCCAAACAGTCGAGCGCCAAAAACACGTACAGGCTTGGTCTTTTAGACCTGATACTACTACACAAAATGTCCTAAACTACCTGTACAAAATTGTACGGAGCGACCAATTTATCGTTGAAAAACGGGAACTACGGACAGATAGACACGCTGCCTTCATTATCAGTTTCCCAGAAAGACTATTTGAAAAGATTTGCACGTCGACTTCGTGGCCCGCAGGTGTTAGGGTCTCTGAATGGTTTCGAAGGGGAACTGGCGGGGCAGCTGGTCCAGCCACACGGAGCTTCAATAGTGGCCACACCCCGAATGGATCAACGGATGCGCCTAAGCGGCATATCGACGATAAGCTAGATATTGTATGCCATCAGAATATAGCTGCTTTGGAACGAAAAACGCAACGTCTGGAAGTTCTTCTTCAGGGCGAGATGAAGTGCGAGATCTTGGCACTGACGGAGCACTGGTTACCACAATCGAAACTTAAGTGTGTATTGTATTGTGTGTGTTGTAGAAATAGACGGCTACAAATTAGTTTCGAGCTATTGTAGGAGTGATAAAAAAGAGCACGGTGGGTCTTGTATTTTTACTAGCATTAACATTAAGTGCGTAGAAAATATTGAGCTAGTGCAACTATCGGTTGAACGAATTTGCGAAATTTCCGCAATAGAATTAATAGATTTTGACATATTAATTATCTGTGTATACAGAACAACTTGTGTTAGTGTTATCAATTCCTAGTCAGATTTGAACGGATGCTCAATAAGGTTAGCGAACTAGACACGATGCGTTTTAGTAGGTGATTTCAATATCAACTGCTTAGGCGAATTACACACAGATTTGAAGAAACTATATGACGTACTGTCGACGCATGGTATAGTGAATGAGGTGGACTTTCCCACTCGTGTAACTGCAACCACCTCGACCTGTCTTGATCACCTTTACTCGAACCTGTTGGGAGGATTAGTAAGCGTGACACCACTCGTGACAAATCTGAGTGATCATCGTGCCGTTAGGGAAGTACTATTGTTGTGTAACAAACACAGCGCTAGTAATATCCCCAGTTACACTAGATGTTTCTCTAAAGACAATCAGAACAACTTTGCTGCTTCCATCGATAGTGTGGATTGGGACGAGATAATCTCTAAAACTTCTTGCTCGACTGACTTAGCTACTTCTATAATAAATATATTAATTTATAAATATGTCATATGTTTTCCACTGAGGAAAAGAATATTTAGCACTAGGCATGACTCATCCTGGGTAACCCAGGATGTTAAATTATTTAAATCACTTTTATTTGACATTATAGAAATCGGCAATTCCAATCCATATAATGACATAATTAAAGATATAATATGCGATATGAAGAATAAATATGTTTTATTGATTAATAATAGAAAATCTGACTATTACACTAAAATTATTACATCTAGCATAAATCCGTCTAAAGCGATGTGGAAGGTGGTCAATAAGGAAAGAGGTAAAAATAACATCCTGAACTTAGATGTCACAGATGTTATCATTAATTCAGATGGGAAAAAGTTTGTATCCAAAGCAGATGCAGTCAACGCCATGAACTCCAGGTTTCTGGATGCAGCGGCAGCGTGCGGCGCGACCGCCTGCGGACTGCTCACTCAGGCTTCAACCTTTCACGGCGTTTGAGGTTCACCGACTCATTACCTCACGTATTCCACCAAAGGTTTCTAAAGACGTCTACGGCATAAATATGAGGCTTTTGAGGACAGCCTCATCTCCTTTGGCCTATATTCTAGCCGAGTTGTACAACAGATGCATTAAAGAGGGCATTTATCCCATCCCTCTTAAGGTTAGCAAGGTAGCTCCCATTTTCAAGGGCAAAAGAAAAAGGGGAGGCATAGATGGATACAGACCGGTATCTATAATTCCCGCCATAGCGAAAGTCTTTGAAAATGGACTTAGCAGCCGCTTAGTTAACTTTTTAACTTCGACAGGTGCTCTTTATATCGGGAAGGCAGTATGCATATCGGGAAGGCCGCTCCACAACTTCACTGACACGAAAGCTAGTACGCTGTATTATGGCTGCCCGTGAAGGTAAGTTACATGTTGCTGTATTATGCTGTGACCTATCTAAGGCATTCGACGTCGTCGACCATGACATAATTGCTAAAAAACTGCGACATTACGGTATTGATGGTTCGTCGTACGCGTTATTCAAAGATTTACTACAAAGTAGATCGCAAGTTGTAATCGGTGATGGAGGCAAAGTAAGATCGGATCCATTAGGATCAACGATGGGCGTAGCGCAGGGATCGTCAGTCTCTAACTTGCTTTTCTCCCTGTTATTGAACGATCTGCCCGATGCAATAACAGCAGCTGAAATCCTTATGTATGCTGATGACGTAGCCGCGATTGTTACTGCATCCTCTATCGAGTGTGTTGAGCAAAAGCTGAATGAGACGGCATCGCAGCTGGCACGGTGGTTCAATGCGAATGGCCTGGCTCTGAACCTCAAAAAAACCCACTTTTTGCAGTTTGACCTCTCTGGTCGTAGTCCAAGGCCCTTGGCGGTATTTGTTAATGGAATGATGATAGATGAAACCAATACAACGACTTTCTTGGGATTCGAGATCGATTCCTGCTTAAAATGGGAAAACCATGTACTGTGTGGTAAACTTGGTAGTGCGTGTTTTGCACTTACTCGAGTCGCGAGGACTGTGTCTGCAGAAGTAGCCCGTTCATGCTATTTCGCTACGGTGCATTCTCTGTTGCAGTATGGTGCGGAACTTTGGGGACGTTGTGCGGAGTGGGTAAGGGTATTTCGTCTCCAGAAACGCGCCATCAGAGCAATCGTGCGTGTTCAGTGGGACACTCCCGCAAAACCTTATTTTAAGAGTCTGGGAGTTCTTACGTTGCCCGCAATAGTAATATTGCAAGTGGCAGTTTACGTAAGAACAAACCTAGCTTCTTTTGCAACTCACAACAATGTACACACGTACTGCACACGCAACGCACGGAAGCTTGTCAGTATACCCCGGCATCTTGCGAAGTCGTCCAAGATCACGCACGTCATGGGCCCCTTTATTTACAATAAGTTGCCGGACTACATAACTGCAGCTCCTAGTCTGTGTAGTTTCAAAGTCCGTCTACAACGCTGGCTTATTGAGCATTCGTTTTACAGTTATGACGAATTCATGAAGTTTAAGAATTGACGACTAATATGTATGTACTTTCTTGGATTCTATGTTTGTCTTTGTTGTATTGTATTATGAAAAAGATATAATTTTTATCACGTTTTATATTATTTGTTCTTGTAATGAACATTCAATATTATTATTGGCTGCTTTTATTTTATTTTTATTTTTTACATGAAAGTAAACAACATGCCGTACTTTTTATATTATTGTATTATATATGACGTGTAAACTGGTTTTAGCAAATAAATGATTATGATTATGAAGTTCTAGAGGCGGGGATACCTATCATACCTAATTAAGACGATATGTTAGATGTAGTGTTTGGTCACTTTGGGACATAAGAGAGTGTATGTTACCCAAACGAAAAGTTTCAAATGACAAAGATAGAGTAAAGTGAAGGGAGAAGACACGGACGGTTCTACCACCATAACGCCTGCATATAGATACAGAGTTTGTCTATGTTGAATTGCGTATTGCCTTAGATCATTAGAGCAAACTACATGCGAGCACAGTGTCCACCAAGAATGTTGAGTACATGATCTGAGTTGTATAGCCGATTACAGTTGGTTAGAACTAGGTGTAATGTAACCTATTTATTAACGGCTATTTCGGCACACAACGACTACGGTACTCCGCTTTTAGCCATCTTTTTTTTCTTTATCTTTTCTGTGTATGTAATAAATTTCTTAAACTTTTCATTTTGCATCATGATTGTACTAAAATATTATCAGTTGGAGCACGAGCACGTGTAAGTACCCCACGCTTCACCCAGGTAGATAACCTAGGTGGAGCATGGGTCCGTACCCCTTCTAACCAACCACGGCCAAGTCAGATCGGCCTTTAACTAGCGCTAAATAAAACTCATTATCATCATCATTATGTCAGCCTATAGAAGTCCACTGCTGAACATATGCCTCCCCCAAAGAGCGCAATGACGAGCGATCTTGTGGCACCTCCATCCAAAGACTTCCTGCGATGGCTACAATATCGTCGGTCCATCGTATAAAATATAGTCTGTGTTAACTGATAGTATTTAGTTTGACATAATATTATGCGAGCAAACTATACCTACCAATACACAGCGTTCTGCTGTACACTGGTACGTAATTAGTGTGCTGTAGCATATTGTATATTGTAACAAGCATAAATAATCCAGCACAAACTGTGGACTCTACGGCAGTATTCAGTTTATAACCTATCACTACTACTTTACATCGATGGGCAGCATATTCGTAATCTTAAACTACAGGGGCTTATGAACTGTTTCTCGTGAAACTACTCTCAGAGAGTTATTGCTTTAGGTATGGCGGAGTAAAGTGCGCAGTAAGTCTCTATTATCTGCGCCGTTAGAATCGCGTGAATGAAGGCGAACGGACGTGGCGGGAATCTAAAAACTGACTCGATTCACACCCTGATATGTACCTACAGTCGACGGCAAAATAAATAAGCAGTGGGACCTTGTCGCAGTGAGCAGAAGAAAATGGCTGAACAGTGGGAGATGTGGCTACGGTATATTAGTACTGCGGTATAGTTGCGTTGTCGGTTTACATTTCTCACGAAGGTCTGGAAAGTAAAGAAAGCTTTAGAGCATTATTTGTTTTGTTTTAACCAAAATTCTTCAATTGCATTTACTAAAAAACAACTAAACAAAGGGGACCTAACATTTTACTATGAAACCTAGCATAGAAATATAGATAACTCTTTATTGTACAATAAAAATTACAAAAACAAATGAATTAAAACTTATGAAATAGTATTGTTTAATGGGCAGTCTTATCGCTAAAAGGCGATCTCATCCAGACAACCTAAGACAAGTTAGAAGTAACACGTTCCGTTTTGCTTGATCACATAGCTACAAGTAAAATTGAAATATCGCGGCCACAGATCAAACTATAATAAATCAATAGAAGATTTCAGTGTAAACCAAAAACACTAGCTAGTTGTAATACTGTGACACGTATCCTAAAGTGTTGCGTTTCTGTGATATTGCCTCAAACCTCACCTAACCTTTACCTCAAAGTTTGCATAATGACTAATATCTACGCTATCTTTGAGGTCCAATATCTCAGAAACGTGACTCTTTAGGATACTAATGGACTAACATATTTTTGCTCTATGTCCTCCATCGGTTGAGTAAATTGATGGGACCATACCAAAACGTCTGTCCTATAAAAAAACCTGAAATCTAAGAGATATGAGTAAACACACACAAAACACATACAGTAGACATTCCTTTTGAAAGTCGATTAAAAAAAATGGATATTCATATCCATCGTGTGATACATGTAAAAACATTTCCATGGCTAGGTAAAGGCTACAATTTTCATTTTTGTGGGTAGCATAAATGAAAATTGTATCCTGATGCTAAAAAATACGAATACATATTGTTACCGACTGTACCTCGGCTATATCTAATGCGGGGCGAGCGCTTTTTGTCCGACTTAACGTTTAATTAATTCCCTGTTTTGTTCTGTTTGCTTTTGGTAATGTATGTATATCTGGTATCGCCAGAGTACCAGCCTGCATCTCATTCTAACATCTGGTATCGCCAGAGTACCAGCCTGCATCTCATTCTAACATCTGGTATCGCCAGAGTAACTAGCCTGCATCTCATTCTAATCTGAGGCCTTCATCTTTAATTTTAATCGACTTCCAAATAGAGGAGATTCTCTTATTTTTTCATGTTCATGCGCTCAGACATCCGGGATTTCTGAACAGTTAAAAAAATAATATATAATAAGTAAGAACATTATTCAGCGTGGTCACATACAAGTTTTGTCAAAATTGGATAAGTTGTTTTTAGTAAACCATTATTTTAGGAATTTATTATTAAAAGAATCACACTAATGTTATAAAGGCGAAAGTTTGTATTTGTGCGTGTGTATGTTTGATACTCCTTCACGCTCAACCGGAACGGATTTGGATGAAATTTGGAATAGAGATAGCTTATAACACATAGGATATTTTCATCATGGACACTATTTTCATCGTCATCACTCACGCGGGTTAAACTACGGAGCGCAGCCAGGCCTCTCTTTCCCACTGGGCACTTGCCCAGGGCCCCGCGATCGATAGGGGCCCCCTAGTTCCTGCCAGATCACCCAATGATAACCGATATTTATTACCGAAAAACAATACTGCCCAAAAAAAAGTGTAATGTTTTAAGGGTACATGTATGTAGGTATGTGAGTTTCTTTATTACACCATAACTTTTAAATGCCTTAACTGATATTGATATTTGGGGTATCGTTAGAATACTTACATCATCTCCATCTATGAGAGAAATAAGCAATTTGTTTTTGAAAAGTTCAATTTTTTCAGGGCTGTCATGTATTTTCTCATACTTTGACGATTTACTTTTTATTACGAAAAAACAAACGATAATAACTGACTACATGAAGAAAACAACAAATATGTATAATTAGAAATGTTATTGTGCACACACTTATCTATGGGAAATTTATGGTATTATTTTACGACACCAATTTTTAATAACAGTGCAATCTCTAATGAAACTATACTTAATTATGTAATGTATTTTTTTTATTAATAATATTAAGAAAACTTTGTTAAAATATTTTTTCGGATTATTAATTGTTAACGGACTAAGGTTCTAGTTTTTTTCAGAGAGATAAACCAGTTTGTCGCTGATGTCCATATAATGTTATATGCTCAACAACATAGATTTTTTCAGAGAGATAAACCAGTTTGTCGCTGATGTCCATATAATGTTATATGCTCAACAACATAGATTTTTTCAGAGAGATAAACCAGTTTGTCGCTGATGTCCATATAATGTTATATGCTCAACAACATAGATTTTGAAAAAGTTATTAACTATTTTGTCCATCTAAAATCTAGAAGGTTAACGTTTCTTAGGCGCATCCTACAGCCTAAACGGCTTAATGGATTTAGATAAATGAGGTATCATTGGATTTGTCTTAGTCACGAGGCTGCTATAGAATATATGAAATGTCAAGTAAACTAATATGGCGGCTTACAGCTGCCATATTGTATTTCCGACGGAACGAAAAATTGCCAAAACCTATCGAGTGAGGTACCAAAATGAAGGTATTTAAAAGACCACATCAAAAAAAACTTAAACAGTAGCAATTGTCTTTCAGGCTTCTTACGAAGTAAATTTTTTTATTCAATAGTTTGTCGGGATTATTGTTATTTTTTATATAGTAATTTTTACTTGTTATTTCTTTAGTCACATTAAATCAATACATACACACCAATATATAAAAATGAAATGTTGTCTGTTTGTTTATTTGGGGAGTTTTCATGCTAAAAGGGCTCATCCGATTTTGATGAAACATTGTAAATAGGTACTGTACAATATAGAGATCAACATAGGATACTTTGAAGCCTGGAAAATGGTAAGTTGTCACGGGAAAACTGGGAAAGGTCAATAACTCGCTGTAAAGAACGGAATGGTATGTTGCCGTGGAAACGAAATCATAACAAGACTATAAAAAAGCTTTAAGAGCGTTGGTGCTATACCTCTGTATTGGTTTTTAATATCCTAGATGAACATAAGATGCTTTTTTCGCGATGAAACGTAGTCCACGCGGACGAAGTAGCGGTCAAAAGCTAGGAATATAATATAATCCACAAATTTAACTCTTAGCATTCACAGGGTAGTGCTTAAAAATCTATGTTGATTGAAGAGGTACCTACCCTTCTAGATTTGAGATGGACAAAATAGTTAATCACTACTTCAAAATCTATGGTTTTGAGCATATACCTAACATTCTATAGACATCAGCGACAAACTTGTTAATCTCTCTTGAAGCATTGTACGTCTTAACTTATTTATTCTTTTCAATTTGGAAAAGGAGCGTTCCCCATCCCCACTGCAGTTAGTTACTATAATGCTTAAAAAGATTCTCAATGCGATTGCTACATTTGGAACTGTGTCTTTAATTTTGTTTTCTTTTAAAACATTAAAACCTAAACCTAAACCTAACCTAACCTAAACGATTGCCTAGTCCGTAATAAAAATAAATAAAAAATAATAATTTTATAATTCCAATATACTATTATTTCCTTCATTTTCACTATGAAAAATTTTGAAGCATTCTTTTAAATATGACAGATCTACTGTAATTACGAGTACAGTGTATCTGGCAACGCTGATTATACAGGGGAATTCCCGATCATCGGTCGATTTATTTAAGTTGGTCGTTCAGCTATGGATCCTGCGAGCAGATTTTAGCGTTGTTTGTTGTCGGAAACTAGAACCTCAGTCCGTTAACAATTAATAATCTGAAAAAAAAATACAACAAAGTTTTTATTTTATTTATAATAAATTACAATATATAATTTTGTTTCATAAACGATTGCACTAATTCTGTTATTAAAAATTGGTGAAGAAAAATTATACTTATTTCATAAATTTCCCATGGATGTGCACACTAACATTTCTTTTAGTTATGTTTTTTTTTGAAGTGGTCTTTTAAATACCTTCGTTTTGGTACCTCACTCGATAGGTTTTGGCAATATTTTATTCCGTCAGAAATACAATATGACAGCTGTAAGCCACCATATTAGATTTCTTGACATTTCATATATCTTATAGCAGTCTCGTGACTAAGACGAATCCAATGATACCTCATTTATCAAAATCTGCCAAGCTGTTTAGGCTGTAGGATGCGCATAAGAAAAGTACAAACAAACAACCAAACATGTATGTATACAACCCAAACTTTATTTACTTTCCTTGTATATTCTAACAAAATAGTGCTGTGTCAAGATCATAGGGGCTCCATTATGATAATGTGCCCAGGGCCTCCAATAGGTTAAAGACGGCCCTGGGCGCAGCTAGTTGTTACTAACAGAATACCTTGTCATTGAAAGAAATATAAAAAAAAACACAACTTCAGATATCTACTTATGGCACTGTATGCTCTCAAATTTTTGTCTTGTTCGTCCAGGTGCAGTTTGAGTAGGAAAGGTGGCTCGGGAGTCTAATTTAGATGAATTGAATGATATTGAATGACACACGGATTGATGCTGAATCAACTTAAAAACTTGGTCAACTTAAAAACTTCATCAACTTAAAAACTATCTTAAAAAGCAAATTTTAGATCGATGTGCATTATAGTTTTTAAGATAATTCACTTACAGAACAAGAAGCAAAATTCAAAATTTATTTATCATCTGACCCTCTCTCCCTCTCAGGCTGTTTCACCTCAACTGGCGCCCGGACGAGCAGGACAACAATTTGAGAACCTACAGTGCCTTCATTTTATTATTATTATTATTCATTCCCATAGAGTTTGCACCCATTAGAGAAGACAGCACTGTCTTCTCTAATGGGCGCGTATTTCCGAAGCAGCGGTGTAGAGTCAGAAAGGTGTTTCCTTTTCTTGTGCGAGAATTTACTGTAAATAAAAAGAGAAATTTCCATTTCAACCTCAAAGAATGGTTTCTTAATTTATTGATATTTATTACATTGTGCCTTTAAAAACAGAAATTGGCCGCCGGGAAGCGAGATGTTTGTATGCATGAGCTCATATGGAATGAAAAGCAACGACAAGCCAAGACATGGATAGCTGATAATTGAAATGTCGAACAAAACCGAGGGCGCAGTAGAACAAAACCTTGGATGACATGCAAAGAAGATAGAGTAAACTTTTTTGATATTTGTGAACGCTTCAGATATTTTTTCATATCAGAGTTTTGCTAAAATTCCTTGGGGAATAGAAGACTCTGCGGCATTAAAATACTAACTTCTCCAAAAATAATTTACTTTAGCCCTCAGCACTTTTCTTATTTATTAAGCTCATATTTCAGGGATGAGAAAAAGTCTGTGAAGGTAGATATTTTATGTAAGTAATGGTTATTCAGGCTTATTCTAGAAAGTATATATCCTACAGTTATATTTTTTACTGAAGTTAAAATAACACTCTACAACTAAGTACCACATTTGAGTAACACAGAAACAACACGATACTTCTTAGAAGTTGTTCAACCTTGTTAAATAAACAATAAAGTAAAGGCAAATTTTACGTACAGTATCAGCTCTTAGAACTGCCAAGGAGTGGTTTTAAAAGTAATCGTTCGGAGTTTGCTTTCTCTCAGACAACCGTTCATAGAGATGAATAAAGTAATATAAATATTTTAAAAAAAACTTAATAAAATAAAAATAATAAAATAATTACAATTGAACCAAACCAATATCACTTTTTCAAAAATACAACTACAAATACAACAATACAAAAACCCAACAAAGAAAGAGTTTTGTGAAGTTGGTGCCAAACCGAGCTCAATTTATTAATATGATTGAGCTTTTTATTTAAAAGGTATAATTACAATTGAACCAAACCAATATCACTTTTTCAAAAATACAAATGTAATAACAATACAAAAACCCAACAAAGAAAGATTTTTGTGAAGTTGGTGCCAAACCGAGCTCAATTTATTAATATGATTGTGCTTTTTATTTAAAAGGTATAATCACAATTGAACCAAACCAATATCACTTATTCAAAAATACAAATGTAATAACCATACAAAAACCCAACAAAGAAAGAGTTTTGTGAAGTTGATGCCAAACCGAGCTCAATTTATTAATATGATTGAGCTTTTTATTTAAAAGGTATAATTACAATTGAACCAAACCAATATCACTTTTTCAAAAATACAAATGTAATAACAATACAAAAACCCAACAAAGAAAGAGTTTTGTGAAGTTGGTGCCAAACCGAGCTCAATTTATTAATATGATTGTGCTTTTTATTTAAAAGGTATAATTAAAATTGAACCAAACCAATATCACTTATTCAAAAATACAAATGTAATAACAATACAAAAACCCAACAAAGAAAGAGTTTTGTGAAGTTGGTGCCAAACCGAGCTCAATTTATTAATATGATTGAGCTTTTTATTTAAAAGGTATAATTACAATTGAACCAAACCAATATCACTTTTTCAAAAATACAAATGTAATAACAATACAAAAACCCAACAAAGAAAGTATTTTGTGAAGTTGGTGCCAAACCGAGCTCAAATTTTTAATATGATTGAGCTGTTTATTTAAAAGGTACCTACTTGACGTGCTCAGTGGCATGCATTAGAAGATGCCTGCATATGATATAGACTAATGAGGATGATTAGCTTTTTCAAAAATTTGATATTTTGAACGGCTTGACATGCTAATTTAAAGCATATTAAAGTAATTATGTACAAATACTTTATCATTTATATAGCAATGTAGTACACATTGCTGTAAATATACGTGTCAATTGGTTTGTGGAGGTGTGAAAGTCAAAATCCGTTCGTGTGACTGCAGAATCTTATTTTGTCTTAATTTTGTATTAATTTTGCTGTTAAGATATTAGTTACATTAAACTGCACATGTTTGCTAAACTTAACCTTCATTGGACTACATAAAGTAGTTCAAAATTCACATGCAAGATTGTTCCCAAATATACTAACAGTGAATTAAATAAAAACTTGTAATGAAATACTAAACCAGTTTTGATAAAATTTATACAGTACCAAACTGTAGGTTTGTTTATTCAACTAAAAATAAGCATCTAATTCGATGTCTTAAAAATATGAGAGAATATAAACATCAAAACAAATCGATTTACTAATAAAAAACTAAACTATTTTTAATGAAACTTATATATGAAACTACAATTAAAAATTACCCTTTTAATTCCAACAAGAATCATTCAAATCAGTTCAGAAATCCTGCATCCTTATCCTTGTACTAAAAAACTACTGAAACAATTTTGATTAAAAAAAAATGGGAACTAATTGAGGTCCTATCTTTTCTATATTGTTTTTGTTCAATCTGTTTCAGTAGTATTAGAGATATGAGGTAACAAACATACAAAAACACAGAGGACTTGATAACCTCCTTCTTTTAAAAGTCGATAAAAAATGTATATGGATATTTCAGTACTGCTGAATAAACAGATAGTCATTTAGGTACATTATCAAACGATTTGAAAGATCAGTTTCAACTTTTGGACTTCTCAGCTACTTTAAGTTATTTCTATCCACGATCAAATACAGAACAACATTGAAGTGATACCGAATGTTAGGTACAGATAGATTAGTGCAGCCTTGGGTATCTAAGCCAAAGAGGCGGGCGCCTGAATTGAGTTTAATTTGTTCCGAGTAGGATCCTTTGCCCGTGCTATTCAGCTGACGTAACACATTTCATTGAAAACTACCCACACAACTTTCAAGAATATTGCAACTGCAAACTTCTATCTAAACTTATGCGGTATAAATCCCCTTTAACTCCGGTAAAACCTTTAATCAATTCAGCGCCCAACTATTAGATCGGATAGCCGCGCGGCATTAATTATATTATAACCACGACGGCATATCAGTACACGAGTAAAATCATCTCCATTCATCAGTATTCAATGTGTATATACATAATGACAGTTCTTACTACGAATTACATATATTATGGTTTGTAACGGTAGATACCGTTGGCGTATTCGTGCTCTATAATGTTTGTCGTAAAATTTTATGAGGAATCTTCCATAAGCTTTGATTGCACGATCAACGAGGCAGAATCTACATGTGTTTATGCGGATCGATGGTATCGCTCAAGTACGAGGAGGCTATGAATGTACATATAAAGGCAGGTAACGATTATGGTACCCAGACGTATGAGTTTCCTTATGTTTTATGGTTATCTGAATTGCAGGAGCATTTACAAATCTTGTAGAACGCACGTCTTTCATATGCGGATTATCTGTTATAATGGCTCTATCGTGCTCCTATTTGCGATTTATTGCGATTGTATCCAGAGATGATTTTACAAAGAAAAGAGTCCGACCTCCTCCTTAGATTTTCCTCGGGTAAACAGTCTCAATAAATTCTTCATGTAGATCCGCGGAAGCGAGAGACGTATGAAAATGGAGGGTTGAGGCTTTGTAGGAGGATCTGTGATTCGTTCTCCCGTCGCCGACCCGCAGTGCCGCCGCCGACTGCATCACTCACTGCCAGAGAATACCCGCTATGAGCAATTTATGCAACAAATACCTTTCTTATACGATTAGACGATTTCTATAACATTGTATCTTTTTAACACGCTTTTATTAGCTTCATCTGTATGTATGTATGTATGTATGTATGTATGTATGTATGTATGTATGTATGTATGTATGTATGTATGTATGTATGTATGTATGTATGTATGTAACGGAATCATTGAACTCGATTTTAACCCACTTTAAATGGTTAGATTAATTCAAAATTTTGCACACTAATCTGGGCCCGATAACAATACAAAAATTTAAAAATGTTGTCCTATTATCCTGATCAGGATCATCAGGAATAAAGATTTAAAAACTTACTATTTAAAAATTTAAGAAAAGGAATGTTAAAAAACTAAGATATACAAAAAAAATACAAGCTATAATAAAAACTTCAATATAAGAATTAAGTAATTAACGAGAAAAGTAATGTCATTGTAAAAAGAAGCGAGGGTTGCTCGATATTAGTTATTGTATTTTTATTTATTTATGTATTATTTATGTTAAGTTAGTGTAAGAATGTCGTACAAAGTACCCCACGCTTCTTTTTACAATGACATTAATTTTCTTGTTATTCACTTATTCTTATATTGAAATTTGTTTTTATACGCTTTATATTAGCTTCACTTGTATGTTTGTATGTTTGTAACCGACTCCTTTGGACGCTATTTTGACCCACTTTAAACGGTCAGATTTCATTCAAATTTTGCGCACCTGTTCAAAACCGATGACAATGCAATAACACGGAAAAAAAAAGTAGAAAATAAATAATAGTTTTAAAAAAAACACGCTTTATATAGAAAACCAAACTAAAAAATAGAAAATAAATTTTAATAGTGTAAATAAGAAAAAAATGTTTCATTTCAAAAAAAGCGTGGGGTGCTTCTCATATCTGTCAATGAAATATTTATAACTATTGACCCATGCACCCACGATTTTTTTGAAATAAAACATTTATTTCACTTATTTATTTACTTTTTTGTTCGGTTTAATGGTAGCGTGTTTTTTAGTTTTTTAACTGGAACGTGAACAAGCAATTTTATTGATTGTTTTTCATTGAACATACAGTCCACTACGAACAAGGAACCTGAACATCTTGGAGCCAGGAACTGAATTCTCCACCACATATAGACAGAACGGTCCAGTACATCGTGTGGAACTTGCGATCAATCGTCCACACAGGAGATGCAAAAAAAATTGTCTATGTATTTGTAGATAAATGATGATAGAAACTGTCCCAATCAACATGGCTTGCACGAGATAACCATTATTTCTGAGGTGTTTATATAAACATAGAGCAGATCAGTACTACTTAGTAGAATATCCCCCGCTATCAGCGAATCAATATAACATTAGAGATCTTTGACAGTCTAGACACAGGGATATCTAATAACGTTCAATGTTCTGATGAAGCCATGTTGTGTTGAATACGTTATGTATTACGAAACACCTGACTGAGCTACCGATGTAAAAAAGTAATCGTTCTTTACTTTCGAGATAAACTCGCGTAGTTCGAATGGCGGGCTGCAGTAGATTTTATTATTTAACTTGGACAGAAAGGGGAAACAAAGACAGTTTTGGAGGAATTCATCAAAACTTTTGATTGTATTACGTACTCCACCCAGAATACTTGTTAATCTTTCGACGCCGTACTTGGCTTGTTTCTTTTCAAACTTGGTTGCGATACTTGCGATAGAATGAAAACTCGATTATTGTGTTCGCGACTAAAATAAATAAGCGATCAAGAAGTTGGTGGACATCAAATTTAAAAAAAAAAGTGGTTTTTATATAAGACTTCGTCTATCTATACTTATAACTCTGACGGCCGGTTGGTCTAGTGGTTAGAGACCCTAGGTACAAAATCGAACGGTCGCGGGTTCGAATCACTCTGAGTGCAATCATTTATGTGATGTGTAGAAATGTTTGTTTCCGACTCATGGATGTAATATTTGTATCTATGTATGTTTATCCGTTATCTAGTGCCCGTACAGGGTATCTTAGTTTGGGGCTAGGTAAATTGGTTTAGAATTGTCCCGAATATATTATTATTATTAACTAGCGTACCCGCGGCTACGCACTCGTGGACATTTTTCTAGGTTAAAAGTACTCTATGTACTATTCCAATACACCAACATTTCAGCTACAGTATCGAATATAGAGTACCTCCAAAATATAATTCTAAATATCTTCAATGTACAGAATAGGACCGGTTACAGATTTATTTATACGTATAATAAAACAGTAACGGGATCAATTCTGTACATTGAAGATATTTAGAACATTTTTTTACTATATTCGAATCTTAAGCCAAAACTATTTCATCAGTTTTGTCTGTATATCTATAGCTTTGCCGCGCATCACGCTGAAACTACAGAATGAATTCAAATGAAACTTGGTATAATTTGAGTTCATACTACGAGGTAGGACACAGGATACTTTTCATTCCGAAAAAATATAGAGAGAAATAACCACGCGTGCGAAGCCGCGGGTACAGCTATTATTTATACAAAAACCACTAAACCGGTTTTGATTAAGGTGGGGATATACGCCGTTGACCTTGCCCGATTGGGCGTTACCGATGAAAATGCCCCACGCAGACCCCGCGCCTAAAAAAACAGTACCTACGGTTAACTTTAGAATTTTAGCACTGATAATGAACAATGAGATTTAAGATGAATAATACAAAGTCCCTACTCCCTAATCATTATCATACAAATGATTTGTATTTTCGTCTCATCATTCAAAACAAAAAGTGCTTGTGGTGGTGATTGTCAAATCTGAGGCTGAAATCCCGTGATGTATTATTTTTTTATCACTGTGTTATAACACTGTGTGACTCAAATAGTTCGTGTGAAGGCACAACGTCGCAAACCGTAGACATCCGCTGCGTTAGCACGAGTGTATGGTGGCATTCTAGCATTGTAGCATAAGAACCTGAATTATCTACCGGTACCTTGAGGGGAAAATACCGGTTCTTAGGTATTGATATTCAAGTACCGAAATGGAAAATACCGGTATTTACCGCTATGATACTAGTATTGTTCGTACCAATATCAAGCCCTGATTGGGATAATAGAATTGTTACCATATCATACAGAAACCAAAAACTAGTTATTGAAAAAATATTATTATTTCATAAACTCACGCATAGAACTAAATAATTTAATAAAATAATAATTACTATTATGTGAGTATAATAAAATCTAAAAAAATATCATTATTATTATATTTACACACTCAAATAATCCCGCCCACAACTAAAAATTGACATATTAAACGATTTCCAAATTGGTTATGCGCAAGACAAGCCACAGATTAATAATAGGTGCCTTTTACGGAGAAAAGTGTCGCAGATCCGTTCAGCACAACGTCTCGTCCCGCACTGATTTACTGGGCGACAGAGGGGTTGCCCATGCGATTAGCAAGTATAGATTACGTAAAAAAATAGTTAAAAATAATTAGGAAAGATATTTGCAAAACTAATTCCAAGGTTCCCTCAGCGTTTCATTATTGAATATGCTAAAGGAAATAAAAAAAAAGTGATTGTTAGTTTAGAAGAAAAACGGTAATAACTACAAAAACAGAGGGTAGTTTGCGTATTTATTATTGATATTTAAAATTGTATTTTCGTTTTTTTAAGTGAAGAGGAGCTGCTCTATATGATGTATTACATATATTTTATTTGAAGTTTTTTCCATAAAGATTACGGAGAAAAAAGGTTTTAATGTCCCCAAATTGAGGCCAATTCACATATATCTCCGCCTTAAGTTTATTAAAAATAAACTGACGGTCTAAACTAAAAATATACAATTGAGTTCAAAATTCCCGGAGGTAGCACACTCGCTAAAAAAACAATCGAATTGAGAAATTCCTCCCTTTGAAGTCAGAAAACATCTATAACATTAAAGTACCTATAACATTGATCCTATTAAAGAAAGTTAATAGGGTCAATGAATGACCTATAATATAAAAAAATATTTTAACTCTTCTTATTGTTTTACTTTTTTTTTAATGGCTTTCTCATCGTTTTTTTGTGAGCTACCCTGAAAGTTTCAGCTAATCGGGAAGTGCTCGAAATTTGAATTGCAAGATTCCAGGACAGACAGAAATACATAGATAGATAGATACACACATACAAAAATGAGCTTTTACTAAATTATTTTACCACAGGCACGTGACATTCACAAGAAGAGGTCTAAGTCCAGCAGTGAACGAATGCGAGCTGATGAAATAACTGTGAGGTTATCCCTTAGCCATACCATACATTGGTAAGGCTTATTCGTTTTATTTCCTGCACTCACTGGTCAATGTATGCCTTATAAAAGTGAATACAAACCAATTAGAACAAAATTTACAAACGAGGACAACGAATTGAATGATAAGGCGCACGCCTTGCGTTAGACCAGCGGTGGACATATTTATTTGAGCACTCAAATAAATATGTCCACCGCTGGTCTAACTCAAGATAAAATCACCCGCGGAAAGCCATCTTGATCATGACAACGCTGAATATTTTTAAACGGCAGCGTTACATAAGTATTACAGAATTTCATTACCAACGAAGCAAGTCGATAATAAAACAGGATAAGCCATCGATTGACAAAAACTCATTACACGATCATTCGATTAGATTCGGTCCCGGCGCTGCGCGTCCTAAGAAGCCCTGCGAGACTCGGTACTCGGTTGACATATGTGTTACGGCATGCGTGAGTGGCTGGGGTCGTGGTCGGCTCCAGTTTAATTAATCTGGATTTGATGAGGGCTTAAGTTCGCGCGACGCGTGACGGATCGAGAGCTCAGAGCGTCGGGCCCGTCCCGTCTCGTGCGGTTTAAAACGGATCTACCTCTCATTTCGACCCCGCACAATTTGTACGAGGAGTGTAATTCTACTTGTGTATATCAAAGCGAATGTGGGAACGCTCTCCGCGGTTTTTCAAGCAACATCAGATATTCTGTTTTATTTCTGTTTGGAGTACGTTTGTTGAAGAATATTTGTGATTGTTCTTTTAATCTTCTTTAAATGTTATTTGTCTGGGCTTAAAGCTACTTAGGTTTGAGGGAATATTATTTTAAGAATTACAGCATCATAATATGCAATAAAAATAAAAATTCTGCTCGCTAGCAGTCTCATGGAGAGTAATTTATTTATAAGTAGTCATATTTTATCTCAAAAGCCACTGACTCTGTAATTTCAATAACAGAAAGTCTTATTACTTATACGCGCTGAATGATATTTGTGAGTATGTAAATTGATTTTCTTAATATAATTTCAGAAGCTTTTTTTCTTTGACTCTGTTCAATCTTAAGCGTTACAAAATAAGTTGAAAAGATAATGAACCCAATCAGATTGATCTAAAGAATCCTACAAGAATATCTATCTAATCACACGTAGCGTACACAAAGCAACAAGAAATATAGCGTGCAACAAAGGTGCAACTGCTAAGGGAACGTTCGTAGCTTCAGTGGAATTACCGGCAGATAATCTAAGGAATACACTTACAAGGAAGCTTAAATGTTATATGAGCAACCTTAATCTCTCTTCAAATACAGAATCTTTGGTGGAATGATGTTTAAAAAGCAATATAATTTGAAAAATAAGTTAATATAAAAACATTTAAAAAATGCTTTTATGCAGTAGCCATGTCATGATGAAACTTAGAACGGGCTATCACAATTTAATGCGTATACAATATTTCGTGTCTATGCTGTTAGCCGTTGAGGAGTTCCCTAATCAAGAGCCAACCCGGAGTTCTGCAGCCATGTCATGGTGAAACTTCAAACAGGGTATCATAATCGAATTAGTACACAAAATTTCGTGGTAGTGCTGTTGACCTTTGAAGAGTTCCTTTATTTAGACCGGTTCCTGGATATCGATCCAGGTTATGCTTTCCATAAAAATGCATTATCATCGGAATTGAACCAACATGCAAAAGTTCAACTCCGTGGGATAAGAGGAAGTGGTTCTAGTTCAGCTTGCGAGATTTGACATAAACAAACATATTATACAGACATACATTACACAAACATTGCGTCAAGGTTGACTGTGCTACAACAGCGTAGAAGATCTACGAAAAGCGTAGCACTATGACATTCCTGCTCTATGATTAACTGACGTAAACGAGACGTCTATTATCTTTTAGCTAGCATTAAATCTAATTAACGTTCATTGGCGTCTTTATGTACATGAATTATAGGTATAGTTATACGTGAATAAATTAACAAATGACCAAGTGTGAGTTATGTATTCAGAGCTCCGTATATCAAATACCCTATTTCGAGAGCCGTGGCATACGGAGTCTATTTGCGTCAATACAGTGGTGTCAATTCTCTTGTTCAACTCACTAAATTAAACTATAAATAGTTTTCAATCTAGTTTAGAGATGCATAAAAGCTATACTATTCACATTTTTTTTGAAAATTTCAACTAAATGTAATCAGTTCGGAGGAACTAAGGAACTTGGGGGAGGGCGTGTTGTGTTGCGCACGACCGGAGGCAAGGAAGGGGAAAATAGTCGGGGGAAGTGCGGGAGATGGGAAGGTTCTAGAGAAAGGGGGTACAGGGCAGATATGGAAGTAGCATTCGGAGATGCGGGGTAAGGTGGGTTTTGGAGAACGGGTAGGGGGTGTAGGGGAAGAGTGTGCGGGGAGAAGAGGTGTGCGGGGGAGAGGGAAATAAGTGGCGGAAGGTGCAGAAGGAAGTGGGGATACGGGGCAGGTGGGGGGGGGGGGCATTACCCCGAAAGCCCTTAGTTCTACTAATGTTTATATTTAGAACTTTAGTCTAGTTTCTAATAAGAAAATCTGTTTGACAGGACTGGACTTCAATTTAGCGTAGTTTATTTGTAATTGGACGCTTAATTATATATGCAGCTTGTCGTATTTCTAACGCTCGGCTTTAGCAATTCAGTAGCGACAGTATCAACATTGCAACTGCATCGATGCAAATGCGTGCTGCTGTATCATGTTACGCGAGCATGGTCAGCCTGTAGCCCAGCGCAGGCCATCCACCGCGTAGGCAGACTAGTTAAGCTGTTCCATGGACCTCATTACACGCATATTTTTAAAACAGAGTTGTTCAATACAGTTATTTTTAATACAACAATTCAAAACCGTTATTTTATAAGGGATCGTGCCTTCTAGAATATTGAAATAAAGTGTGAAATAACGTGAGAAGAAACACTTGAAATATGTATCATAGCGCCTATTTCGATGTAGCATCACGTCTGTTTTAATGCTGTGTAGTAACTGGGATACGTACGAAATTCAGAATGACGTTATTGTGAAGGTCTATCTGCATCACTAGAACAGCGATAAAGAATCACCACTACGTGTGCTGAGGTCCACGGGCAGCGACAGTTGCGTTCGTGTCACGGCTTTTTTACTCGTCTGCCCAAAAAAAAAAGATGTTTTTAGGATTCATGTATGTGTGTTGTATTCCACCATAGTATGTAGTTTTTTATTCCACCATAACATTTAAATGCCTCAATAGATATAGAAGCATACATCCTTCCGAGTAACCTAATTATATTTTTTGAAAATATTCTATTTGGCGGCAGTAAGGCTCCATTTTTTAAACACGAATTAAAGTGTCATACTTCTTAGCTGGGACATGAATTTGTACCGACTGCAAATTAGTCTCAAAAAAAGCACCGGAATTTGTTTTTTTTTGTCTTACTAAAAGCAAATTTGTTAGCCCTAAGGAATTCGAACAACCAGCAACTTTCATAATCCCTGCCAGGGTCTATCGTTTTTACGAAATTATGAATGAGAATGTCGATGTTTCAGTATGTTATTTGAGTTATAAAATAGGTCATATTTTGTTATTTCACAAAAACCAAAGGTTATGTAGAAATTTGCGAAAGAAAAGTTTTTTTGTTTTAATTACGGACTAGGCAATCGTTTGACCACGATCTCACCTGATGGAAAGCGATGATGTGGTCAAAGGTGTAGCACGCTTGCCTAGTAGATACCTATTCACTCTTGACTTGAACACACCGGGGCTATAATTAACCGGAAACACTGACGAGGGCAGGGCATTCCACTCCTATAATTAACAATATTTCTTTATTTATTCTTTCTATATTTATTTATTATTATTCTTTATTTATTATATCTCCATACATTTTAGTTGCTAGGCAAACAACAAACTTGTTATATTTTGATTAGTAACTAATCAAAGTTGATTAATAATTTAAGCTTGTTATTGACATATAACACAAATTTCACAGAAAATTGCATTTTTCCCAGATAATTGAATTGTGAAACCTTGCGCGTAACGTAATCTATCTTATGTTTGATGCGTATGATGACACGGTCAATTAGGTAGATAGAAAATGAATATTAAAGTCCGTCTTTTATAATTAACAAATGAAAATAAACCTTCAATCTTTAGGCTACCTAGATACCTCTTTGTTTAACATTCCTCATTAACTTACAATAATAATATTTTCACATTTTGCACTAATTAAAAAGTTCGTAGAAGAAAAACATAAATAGCACTACTTTTTTTGGGCAGTCGTGTAAAAAAACTGGTTGTTTACATTTTCACTATACTAATTCTCAATTATCTCCTAAACACGTGGACCGATTTACATGATTCAAACGGATAAATGGTTTTAGACGTAGACCTTTCATTTGACACCAAAATCGTTAAGTTATCTCAACAAACAAAAAATCACATTTTCAAATTGCTCTCGTAATTATCCAACATGTATGAAACGCGTAACAATTCTTTTAAAAACTATCTTATCAAAAAAATGTTTAACACATTAAATTTATTTTACACTGGGCCTAATCCAATAAAAAAGGAATCAAATTTTATTTGTTAAGGTAGTTCTAAAATACAACGCAAAAATGTGTGTGACATGACTCATTGAAATAAAAATAAGTTTTGAAGTAGGTACCTAAGTACTCTTTTTTGATTTAATTTACAAGTTTTGATTATTGTCTGCGATTAGAAGCACTCGCAATTTAAGCAGCGAATTTTAAGTATTTCGGGAAGAACACAGTTAGCAAAAAAATATGCATGTAAGCAGGTAATTTTTTGTTAGCACGCACATAGACTGTTGAAAATATAAATCGTTTATATGGAACAAGTTCCACCACTTCATATATTTACATTCTAGTCAACAGCCAAACAAAAAAATACAATGTAGGTGCCTATCTAGGTAGGTACAAACTAAGGGACTCTGCTGGCAAATTCGCGGACAAAACATAACACACCTATAAATATGTACTTACTATATATATTTTTTATCCATTGTAGTGTTTACAAATAAATAATGATAAATGAAAATGGGTAGGTTGTTGTAGACTTTCAACAATTGTTGTCGTACTACAATGGTTGAATTTACGTTAGAGGAATGGGGGGATGTTACGCTATCGTGAAGCGACAATAAAAGTTGCTGGGATAGATCAGAAGGATCAAGCCTTGAACTATTGAAGTACAAGGACCTCTTAGCTATGATTACCCTAAAGTCTGAGGAAAGTTGAAATAACACAAATGGAATTACACAATAACGGAAGCTATATTTCAATTCAGAAAACGCGCATTACATGGCGGTTCGATCCCGCAGTGGTACAAGGTTTCTCTTAAAATAAGACCGTACTTAGTCTATGACGTTTTTCACTGGGGAATTTAGGTTATGTCAGATCTGGATTCAAGATAAGGGAAAATGTTGTCTTACGTACGTAGAGAGCTCCCTAGAAACACTCACGGATCCGTGCTATATAAGACGTGGTTCAGGCGAACATCCGCGAACATAATATGCTCCGGGGTCGTTGGACGAGCCAGCCCGACGAAGTCAGGGCGCAGCGTCTCTTCTCGGCTCTTCAGCTGTCCCTTCGTTGACGTTGATACGATATATTTATCAGCGTTGCGCACGCGACTCACATCTCCGCGGTTCGTTGACACGGTGTCAACCAATTTCGCGGTATTGGCCCTACTCGACCGTATAAAAATAAAACCGCCGGGGGGAACTACGCTCCTTCACATCCCGGCGCGCGCGAATTTCGGAGCCCAGACGAGCATGCGTTCGCTTCCAAATCTCGGTCTGAACTGACTTCACTCCGATGCAACTTGCAGCGCTGCACGCATGTTGCGTGTAAAAATCAATAATATATATTTTTCGGTTCTTCGAATCAATCTTTATAAATAATCCTTGATGCTCAAAGATGTAGCGTAAGTTAACACAGGTATGTACGCATCACGCACAATAATACCTATTTTCACCTTGGACACTGACTTAAAATTGTTTATAATTAAACCGATAAATTAGCGCAATCAGGGGCACAACCTTATATCTCCCAGATTGTAACCTCACTTTTCGGTTAACAATTATTACTGATTTACGTGTAACTAACACAATAGATAGAAAGAACGCATTTTTCTGATTCACATGGTACCCGTAATTCGGTTCGGTATCAACAAAGATACAAACCAAAACAATTCGGTCAAAAGACGGTATTTTGTATCGATATTATGAGTAAATTACTGCATATATCTTGGATGCAATGACTGAGTTTTGGTCACTACTAGCTGGAAATCCATGACATAATTTTATGAATTTCGTCCTATTTGGCGAAATCAAAATCGGTGTGACGTATCACGACTAAAATTGCCATGTAGGTAGTGTTCTACACTACACCGTTTAGTCATCAGTACAGACAGATCTGTAATAACTTTATTGTGATAAAAAACACAAAAAAACTTTGAGTCTTTTTTCCTACTAAGGCATTCCTTCACACAACAATTGTTATTATTGTTACGTTTCGCCATTACTAGCAAAAGTTCAAACAAGCGACACGGTAAGCGTCTTAATGCAAACGCGCGGCGGCTGGCCTCGCCTGTTTTGTAGCCCCGGGGCTCAGCAATCTGTTGGTTATTAGCTCGCGTAAGCAGGTAGAGTGACAGATGCCTGCCCAGACTAGTAGTTTATTTACAAAAGTGATAGATCTCTACGATATCTTCGTTATGGATGACAGCTGTCAAACTTAAAAGGGCTATAACTTTGAAACTATTGGTATTTCTTTACAGAAGTGATGGATCTCATTGATATCTTCATTTTGGATGACAGCTGTCAAACTTAAAAGGGCTTTAAATAACTCTGAAACTATTGATCTCAGAAGTTTATTTACAAAAGTGATAGATCTCAACGATATCTTCATTTTGGATGACAGCTGTCAAACTTAAAAGGGCTATAACTCTGAAACGATTGATCCCAGACTAGTAGTTTATTTACAGAAGTGATAGAGCTCAACGATATCTTCGTTTTGGATGACAGTTGTCAAACTTAAAAGGGCTTTAATGATGAATGGGTGGGGAAGGACGTATATTTTTTAAACCAAGATGGCAGACATGTTGCAACACCGAAAGGTTACGATCAAATTGAAGTGCTGGTTAAGTTTTCTAAGTGAATCGCAATGTTGGGATCGTGATTGAATCGGAATGGTGTTTGAGAGTCAGGGGGCAGGTTGGAGAGATGTGGCTGAATTTGATTCCAATTTGTGTCGTCGACCGAGTCAGTTGATAGCCACAGTTCATTCAGTGCAAAAATCCGACTTATTAATTACGAACAACGGTGCTCTGACCCTATTTGGGATTTTTACTAACAGTAAAGAAAAAAACAAAGGCAAAAAAAGCGTAAAGATTGGTTGCTGAAGATATGTTAATATTTGCACGTATAAATTTGTTAGATATCCAAGATCCGTCCAACAGTCGTGTATGGCGGGCATTACAGAGCATTTTGCCATTTTGTCGACACCTTTATCATCCGGACAGCTTAGTTCAGCCATTACGGTATAAAGCATATATACTTACAAACAAACTCGCATTTATAGTATACATTATTAGTCAGGATACTTTAAAACAGCAGTCATCAGCAATCAAACTACGCTTTCATGAAAACCGGAACAAAGTCGGTTCGGATATTACACAGACAAAAAGAAACAGACAGACAGACAGACAGAAAGTATTACTTTTTTTGTATTATTTGTAGCGATGATAGTGATGAATGATTTACAATCATAAGGGATTTATTTTGTTATGCATATGGCAACAAGTTTATTATTTACCTAGCAACCAAAATATTTGAATAAATAACTTTGTTGAGAACTAAATATGGTTAATTAACTTTTCACTCGCAAATTTTTAACAAAAATTTGTTTTTTATGAACTAACAAAATATGACCTATTTTATAATTCAAATAACATATAGAAACATCGACGTTTTCATTCATAATTTCGTAAAAAAAGATAGTCCCTGCCAGGAAGCATGACTCATGGGACTATGAAATTTGCTGGTTCTTCGGATTCCTTAGGGGCAAAAAATTTGCTTTTGATAGGACAAAAATATACAAATTCCAGCGCTTTTTTTTGAGACTAATTTGGCGTAGCAAATTCACGTCCGTGCTAGGGAGTATGACACAAAAATACTTCAATTTTTATAATCATCATCATCATCATCATCATCATCATGTCAGCCTTTGGAAGTCCACTGCTGAATATAGGCTTCCCCCAAAGACCGCCATGACGAGCGATTTTGTGCCACCTCCATCCACCGACTTCCTGCGATGGCTGCAATGTCATCGGTCCATCGTGTGGGGGTCTCCCCACATTTCACTTGCTTGTTCGTGGTCGCCATTCGAGAACCTTTATTCCCCAGCGGTTGTCGGTTCTGCAAACTATATGGCCTACCCATTGCCACTTCAAGTTGCAAACTTTGAGAGCTATGTCGGTAACCTTTGTTCTCCTACGGATATCCTCATTTCAGAATCTATCACGTAGTGAAACACCGAGCATAGCTATCTCCATTGCACGCTGCGCAACTCTGAGCTTGTGTATGAGACCAATAGTTAGCGACCACGTCTCAGTGCCTTATGTCATCACTGGCAACACGCACTGATTATAAACTTTCGTTTTGAGGCTCTGCGGTATCTGCGACGAGAAGATATGGCGTAATTTCCCGAACACTGCCCATCCGAATTGGATTCATCGGTTGACCTCTTTGTCGAAGTTGGATCTACCCAGTTGGATCGTCTGACCTAACTACACACAGTGATCAACAGTTTCGATGATTTCATAATATGGGTATCAAATTGAAGGACTTGAAAAGCACATTCTAACAATATATAATTTATTGGCATAAGTTCTTTTTTGGCAGGGCAGGCGTGTTTTTTTAGGTTTTAAGCTAGTTACTGGTTTTGTTCGTTGTCGGGTTTTTTGTTTTTATAACAGTTCATTTTTGTTACAACTGTATCGCTGCAAAATTTACCATGTAATAAATAAATAATAATAATATAGCTTTAAATAAATAAATTAGAGAATCAAAATACAAATCTTATAAAACACTGTTACAAGTTATACCTAACTATTTTTTGTGTAAAATAAGATTTATTTTCTAACAGTTTTTGAGATCAAGCAATAGCAAAATTTCGCAAATAATACAAAAATTGACAGATTCTTACATGTATTAAATAGGTTACTGATGTTAAAATAAAAATTAAACTTATGATAAAAAAAAAGGTTTTGTGTGTTTTCAAGCTCAATATAATCTAAACTATGAGCTACAAAGCCCCTTATAGAAAGAAGTACACACGGACAGCGTTTCCACAACAGTAGGGTTCCGTTTGGACTCTCTGAATGCAGAACCCTAAAAACGACCAAAACAAATATTTAACGATGGTACTACTCTTCGTAGAAGCTACGCTAGCTAGTACGAAAAACGTAGCACTCTTTTCGAGTAATAAAATAATAGGAGTTTCAGTTATTTTAAAAAAACATGACCCATTTTATGTTTATTATACTGGTACACTTCCACGATCATAAAATTTATAGATATCCGAATAAAATCGGAACTTCACCTAAATCGATTTCACTCGACAGCGAGCGAAAAGAACGTTAATGGCGAATTAAGCAGATCGTAAAATATGCGATGACTTCCGCTACATGGAACAAAATCCATTACATTAATGTTAAAGAAGAGGAACAATACGTCACTGTCAGAGTGGAGTGGGGGTCGGGAAGTGATTTCAAAGCCGGAATGTCCGAGACGTGCCCAGAGTGCAGATCACCTCGACGTGAACTACATTAATATTTCCAGAAATTAGCCGACGTGACTGTTTCATCAGTAACTTGACTATCGAATTTTAATAAGAGTTCTCGCTTTGGTGTAGAATTCTCGGTACAGATTTTATGTATATCAATGTCCGTAACCAAAATTATCGGATTTCTGAAATAAAAACATTCGTCGTCGAAACCCAAATAAAAGTTTCTGATATCAAGCGGCTTAACCGCTTGGTCTAATGGCTAGAGACCCTAGTACGAACGCGACCGTTTGGTCACAGGTTTGAATCCTGCAAGATGCCATCATTTTTGTGATGAGCAGAAATGTTTGTTTCCGAGACATGGATGTAATATTGGTATCTTTATTATGTTGATCAGTTATCTAGAGCCCATAGTACAGGGTATCCTAGTTTGGGGCTAGGTAATTGGTGTGAAATTGTCGCGAATATATTTATTTATTATTATTTAGTACTTACTACTACTGCTTACTGCGTTGTACTTTAGTTGGAATATTGTTCTTATTTGCTGTATATATTGGTAAACTGGTGTACAATAAAGTATTATCTATCTATCTATCTATCTATCTATCTATCTACTTGATGTTACTACATTACCACGTAATGTTCACAATTTACTTCAACGATACACAAAAGCGTGCTGGTTTTTAAAAGCTTTCATATAACTTGTATCTTTGTAAGTATTTCTGTCCTGAAATCTTGCAACTCAAATTACGAGCATTTCCCGATTAGCTATCTGGCTGAAACTTTCAGGTAGCTCACAACTCGTTTACAAAACATGAAACAATATGTTTATTTTTCTTTTGTTTATTATTTGTAAGCATGCTACGTCACATCACACATCACATCATCAGACCTAAGAAGTCCACTGCTAAACGTGGGCCTCCTATAATAGGTGAGGTTCTGTCATAATCACCAGGCTTGGAGTGCGAGATGATCGCAATAGATATTGATACTTACACAGAAAATTGAGCTCATTTCTTGAATTCCCTTTGCTGGAGGACTGGTTGGCTTAATGTTTAGTGACCCGGACTGCGAAGTAAACCAACGATTGCGGGTTTGAATTCCGCAAGGTGCAATCATTTGTGTTATGAGCAGTTTTTTTTGTTTCCGAGTCATGGCTGTAATATTCGTATCTATGTATGTTTATCCGTTGTCTAGTACCCGTAGTACGAGGCATGCCTTTTAAGTTTTGTCGTTTGAAGAAAAAAACACAACTAGAACCTTAGAGTACTTTTTATTGTTTTTCAAAGTATTCACCACGTAACTTAATACACTTTTCCATTCGCTCAAACCAGTTATTATAACATTTATTCCACTCTAAAGTGGGGGTGTTCAAAATGGCTGACTTGAAAGCGTCGACTGCTTCTTCACCGGACTAGAACCTTTGACCACGAAGACTTTTCTTAATTTTAGGAAATGTAAAGAAATCGTTAGGGCTTAGGTCAGGACTGTATGGAGGATGGTCAAGAATTTCTACTTTTTCCTGCTTCAAATACTCAATCGTTTGACGAGCGCTGTGTGAGCTTGCGTTGTCGTGGTGCAGGATGATGCGTCGTACAGGGGCAGTTTGGAGCTAGGTAAGCGTGAATTATCCAGTTAAAAAAAACGAGTTAACATTAAATATTTGCTTAAATACTCGTTCATGAACCAAATAGCTTTACATAAAACGAAAATTCTCAATCTACAGTGCCTACATACGTAGTTTTTCTTGGAAGAGATGTTATCGCAAACACAGAGAATCTTATCGCGATAGTTCGTGTAACAATTTGTACCTATACTTATTCAGCATTAATGTATAATACTTAATAGCCTTTAAGTTACTATTTTGAAGTCCAAACATGTAAACAAATGTGTAGGTAGTTATTAATGTTTGGCATAGCATTGGAAAGTTTGGGATGTCCGATTGAAAGAAAATATCCGTTTCATATCCATATCCGAAACTCTACATCCGCAGCAACCCTAGTTCTCGGTATTTAATTCAATATATGCCAGAAGTCTTTCAGGCTGTCTTCTTGGCTTAGTATCTGTCGAAATGCCTGCTCTTCTTGTTGATACAAGACTTAGTTAGACACTAATGTAATTTGATGGCGCCGATGTATCCCAGGTAGTTCTCGATACATTGCAGTGTACCTATCTATTTCTTGTATACGAACCCAATACCTACCCATTTATGCACTCCAACATATAAAAGTGAAACTTTGTCTCTTTGTTTGTTTGGGGAGCTTTCACGTCAAAACGGCTTATCCGATTTTGATGAAACTTTGTAAAGTACTGTACACTATAGAGACCTACACAAGACTTTTTATCCTGTTTTTTTTTAAGTTTCATGGAATAACTGGAAAATTACGATTACTCGCTATTAGGAACGGTTGCCATGGAAAGAAAATTATAACAAGTCTGTCAAAAAGCACCAAGAGCGTTGGTTAAGCTTTTGCATTGGTTTTTAATATCCTAGAAGAATATATGTTATGTTTGTTTGCGCATCACGTAAAACTACTGAACCGATTGCGATGCGGTTTTCATTGTTGAATAGCTTAGGATTTGACTCAAATTTAATGAAGTTGATATCTCAATCCAATAAGTAGAAGTCGAGTAATCGAAATAAAACTATTTGACGTCTGAACGAAGGTTGAAGATATTGGTACTTTTGGTCCTGGAATAATTATTGGTTACTTTTAACCCACAGAAATGACCATGCGGGCAAAGCTACGGGCACAGCTAGTATGTTTATAAGAATGTGAGCTTACTTTACAGGAATGTTTTATATTATATTCAACCAAAATTAGGGAAACTATACCTATTTTATGAAATTCTTTGAATTTATGTGTTCTTTTAAAAGTAGATAATATTTCAAGTTCTTACTTTTCATCATTATCACGATAATGATCGAGCGATGGCAGTCTAGCGGTTTACTAGTGCGACTTAGAATCCAACGTCTAGAATTGAAGCCGGTATGGCTTCAATTTAGACTCCGCACCAACGACTTTTCTAATTATGTGCGGTTTCTATCGCTCCGTGCTTCGGAGGGCACGTTAAGCTGTCGGTCCCAGCTGTTATTGATTAACAGCAGTCGTTAAGCTATGTCAGAGGCCTTCGGACGGCCTTACAAACTCTGACACCAGAGGCCACCACTACCTCATACGACAAATAAAATAAATAAATAAATAATCATCATCATCATCATCACCATCATCCTTGCGGTTGGAACCGTGGGTCGCAGCTACTTACAATAAATACAAATTTCAACCGTTCAAAAGCAGCGTTCGCGATGCATCCACTTTATCCAAAGATTTATGCCATGTCTCGGTAGTAACATTGGTAATAATTAATTATCTATTTCTATACTGCGATAGTGCATGGAAAATTAAATTTGGCATATCTAATAGATAGAGCATCAGATTTGTGCTCCAGTGTTCACAACTTAGCACGACAACTGTCATCTGGTTGCAATTGTACCACGTAACGCTAAATTTGTGGTAGAATGTTGCGACGCGACACTCGCACGACAACGCGACTGCTTTGTACGTGACACTGAATAACTCAGCGATGTAATGCCACCAACTTCGCTCGCTCGCAGCTCTCGCCCGAAAATTTTATGCGCATTATTATAACGGTTTACTTACCTAGGTAAAGCTAGAGTCCAAAGTGGGGCGGGAAGCGGGTTGATTAGCTGGAAAAGGTATCAATTTCAAAACGACTTCAACGCACATCTGCATCGTGACATAGATACCTATTGACTGACGGCCAACGCACAACCTAAAACATTGGATCTACTTAGAGATTTGAAATGAATATTCCTTGAGTACCAAAGGGGTGCACCAAGGAGGGATTTTTTGAAATTTCGTCCCTAAGGTTGTAAATGGGGCTGGCAAAGTTTGCACGCAGGCGAATCTGTAGCTAGTCATTGGGTAAAGCCGAAGGCGGTTTACCTATGAGCTGTTAAAATAACTAAGCCTTACTTACTCTTCGTAACTTAGGTCGCTGCTAAAGTTCTAGATTTTAAGAAAAAGGCTCAGGTTATGCTGGCATGGAATTAACAATCTTAATAAGTAACTCATACTGATGTCAATGACCGGACGCCTCAACCAAGTCAAAACCTCGATTGTCAAAAACTCGGTTAATTCTTGTCAGGTCATGCATGATCTTCATGTGTATACCGTAAAACCCTTGTTATGTCACTATAATAAACAATTTGATGACCGAAATTTATTGGTTCACAAAGCCACTTTACTCCAAAAAAAGACAAGCCGTAATCGTGACTCAATCGTTATTCCAAACGCGACTTCGGCAGGCCAAGTGGTTTTAATTAAACGTAATCATAATACTTCATATAAAAGTTTTGCTAACAAAAGCCAGCGAGCAACGTAAGGACATAACTCTTACACGCCCACAGTGCGGTGCGGGCCCATCCCCACATCTACAACGCAGCCCGAGGAGCTCAATCCTAAATGTCTTTATGGCCTTACCTAAGACGATGCCGTTTCCGCCAAAACAACTAATTTATTATAGAGGTTGAGTGTTAGCGGTTCACCGCGCAGTTACGTGGCCCATAAAATTGTTCTATGTTTTAATACGGACAGTGAAGAAAAGGATAGTTCTTTCCTAGTGTCTGCGTTTCTTGATTATATCTGGAATTCTATAAGTTTATGGGTGATAAGTTAGTTTCTTTTACGCAAAATAGAAAATAAGAAAGAAGAAGAAAGTTAGAAGTTTCATCGTGATTGATAGTTTCGTGTTTTAGTAGCCACGAAACCACAAAAGATTATTAACATTCAGAGATCACGGCTATGTTATAAAGTTAACCCGAATGTGTGAGTGAAAAATCAACTAATCAACTAATATACTCTAGAAAATAGGAATGTGATTTCTCTTTATTAGCTGTTTTATTTTCAACGTTTTCTATTTTGCCAAAATACTATATAGTATATGACCTCTTTAAAATGTCTTAAAACAGGTTTAATTTATGATGTTTTGTTTAACCTACTATATGAGGCTTTTAATAAATATTTGGAGCGCCGTAATATTTTGCGTCTTCCGAAATATTATCACGCATATTAATATTTACAGGGTTATTTCGAGGCGTCGCCGTAAGCAACAGAAGGTAAGATTATGATCATTAATATTCAAAACATGGAGCGACCGCCAGCTGTTTGATTATCTTCGATGGAGCGCAAGGGAAAAATTTAAATTCTATAGACGTCGCCATGAAGCGACGCTCCAACTAAAATGTAGAACAACCTAATTTACTATCGACCAGGGCTGACGTCCTGAGGCTTAGAGTTTATTGACAAACCATGTTAGTCTACCGATACCCTTGTTCCTTTTTAACATTTTTACGATACTTGTTCGTACCCAAGCAAGTTATCTTTATAAACTTTTATTTGAAACAAAACCTCTAACTACAATGTGAAACATTACTTAAATGGACGTGAACTTTACCCGAATAAGCTCTCATATTATTCCATTCAAATCTTGTACAATACAGAAACGCTTCGCATTTAGTGACTACAGAGAAAGCCGGCATGTAAGCTATAACAACTTTTTGACATTGCTTCATAATGTTTGTACAGAGTTAATTAAGTCTCTTGTCACCAGCAACGCAGCTCTCGTCGCTTAATACTTTAAGCTCTTAAAACACAAACTACAACACTATATTATTATGTAGCCACTCTTAACGAGCTCTTTGGAGAGCTTAACAACTGCAAATTTAATTAACGGTAATTCAGTAAAAACGTTTATTAATTTGGAGTAGGTATGAAGCAACACTGACAGCTTATCAGATAATTTAATGAAAGTAGCTGCAGTGCTGTTTGATATTCTGATCATAACTATGAACTCCTATTACTGATTAGTACTCGTATAACTATATTATTGTAATAAGTTGTAAATGATGCTACAATGAGCCTATAAACAATAACAAATCTGTTTTCATCAATGAACGTTAAAGTCATAAGTTTATGGCTACCTACTTCTGTTTCTTTTGAAATTGGTAACAGAACCAACCAATAAGTTCTGGGAAGGTATGTAAATATGTTTTATTTCTGCAATCCCATTTTTCTCTGTTCATGTTACCTTATTTTCTCTTGGCGTACTTACATATCGTTAGGAAAATTAAGCTCTGCAGTACCGACCATTTTATACCGCTGGCCCTGTCCAATCAATCATGGCGCCCTATCAATTAATCCCTGGCCCTAACAGCAATTTCCCCTGCAAAGATATCACCCGATATCCCCCTGCATATACTTATACGTACCAAAGTATAAATTACTTAAGTGGAAAACGACAGCGCTTTTCCTTGACTACAGTTTTGCAAGATTACGTAGGAGGTGCAAAAATCTGATGGTTGTGCTTGAAACCCCACGTTTTTATTATACTCGTCCTTCATTTAATATACAAATTTCAACAAATATAACATGAAAAATATTTACAAGAGTGAACTAAGCTGTAATAACTTTCACTCTCTGGATCTGCAGACAGTAAAGAATTTCACGTCTTTACAAATCATATTTTATACTGATCCTAGGATAAAACAGACAGAGATGCTGAAAGACAACCCTTCACAAACATCTGCACCTACAACTATACAAGTTATGTTGCTATCGGGAGTGTAGAGACCTTTACCTAACCCACCAATGGAAACAAAAAGATTTCGAGCATGCAAATTAGTACGGACGCCCCACGGCCACTCATTCATAAAACGGATAACATAAGCCTTAGGGCGACATATATCACGTATTTCATAAAGTTGCATACAAATTGTGAGGGCAATTCAAATGTTACAAATAAAAATTACACAAGCATTTTCATTTAATAACGAGTTGGATCATTGGTGTAAATATTACACACAAACAACAAAGTTTGCCAATTGAATAAACACAACATCATGATTTCTAACGTTCGATAAAACGCTCGAGATCAGTGAGCATTTTTCTCTTAATCTAAGATTGATCTATATTTATTTTATCGTAAAAAACATCAAGAGTCACACTCGATGCTCTTCAACTAGAGGGTTTGTCATGTTACCAAATACGCACAATAACATTTACGTTTTGAAACAGATTTGATACATGTAAATACAAGAGTACCAGTAAAGATAAACTTAGCAGTAAATATGAGAGGCTGTTGGTGGCATCGCCTAACATAAATAGTAGTCGTAACTTGTGCGTCCTGTCCCGCGGCGCCTGGACAAAAACACCTCTGAAGCGGAGCTTTGATTTTAAATTTTAATTTTATGATAGTGGGTTTGCATATCACAACATGTTCCGCTAAAGTGGGTCCTGTAAGTGTATACTTGTAATTTATGGCATCTCGTTTATTCTGCTCTTAGTTTATTTTATGATGAAGTATGAGCATAGTTCTGGGAAGATATATGTACTTTTTTACGTTACGGTTTGTATTTAATGAAGTTCTCGTATGATTGTGTAAATATGCACGGGCTTTTTGTATACTTTAGGGGATCTATGAGTCCATCTGTCTGTCAACGAAAATCAGGGAAAAGGGGAGAAACTCAATAAACCACGTACTTCTTTAACAAAATTCTTAACATTAAGTAGCTGCTCAATAATAAAATAAGGTTATAAGAAGGTAAGTGGCCACAAAAGCTGGCATAGAACGTTCAGAAAATTAGTTAAAAAAATTGGAACATTCAAATGAGTCCAAACTAGCTCAAGGTTTTTAGCATTATAAAAAAGCTTAAACGTCAATATAATTTAGGCTATTCTTGTCTTACAAAACGTAATTCCTTAGGATTACTTTTAGCAAGTTGCGTAACTAATGAAGTAACTTGTGACACGGGTCGGGATCCTGGGATCGACGTAATCAAATTAATGAGAAAACTTCACTTCAATTTAGGGATTCCTACCTCAATCTTTAGGATATTTTGGTAGCGGTCAAGTCAGGTACTTGACCGCTACAAACACCCTAATGGCGTGTACTACATACGGCCCACTTAAACAGACATGTGGACTGGGAGCCGGGGAAGGAATTTGCTTGCCCGGCTTCCACTTGGAGTTTGGACTTCTTATGTAATATGGAAGTACGAGTAGGTACTTTCCTAACATGTATAAGTATCTACTTTTAGGACTTACAAGATTATGTTGAGAAAGTATTTATGCGCAGATACCATATAAACCGGTTATACTCACTATATATACGAGGTTTTCTTGGGAGTATTTGAATTGGTTGATTTCAGCTTAGAATTTTAACAAACATTCAAAATCTACTCAATTGAAAGGTTTCCAATCATGATTTAAAAATTAAAACACTTAATAAAGCAACTACATTACATTTCATTAACTTTTTCACGATGGCACATGCTACACCAGCTCATTTCAGTGAGCCCAGACAGAATCCATTACCAATGAAATTGTAAAAAGCGAATCTTCCTAACAGTCAGTTCAGTACCTTATTGAGTAAGTTGGAGTTTGCTGCACTCCGAGTACAAGTCATAAATTCCACTGTTATAACATTTAACAAAGTTTCCTGTCAGCTTCAGAAATTGGCTTGAATTCAATTTTCCGCTTTTTTCCGCTCACACTTCAGTAACGGGTGCTAACATTGCTAAGTGTAACAACAAGGAGGCATTTAGCTTTTGTAAAAGCCTCATTCCACCGGTTATTTTTATGAGCTTTTAGTATAATAACACGCAATTTTCAACACAAAGATCTGGAGCTTTTTGGTCTATAGCCAAAGTAAAAAGTTTTGTTAAAGAGCTTTCGATCGCTTAAGTACCTACGTGGGTCTATAGTTTGTTCTTTTCCTCCTGACCGCCTGTGGTCGGATGTTTCCTAGACACAGGTTTGTAGTAAACTGAACTAATTAGACATACCTAGTGCCTACCTTTCGTTGATGTCTGCTCCTCCTAATTAACCGCAAAATCATTCAATTAGGTAAACCAGTCGTGCATTTATACATTTGCCGCAAGTATGTAGGCTATTCTAATTTTTCCGCCCCTGCCGACCATTACAATTCGATCTAGGGTATCGATTTATTAATTACAGTTTTTTTTGTCAATGAAATTGTAATTTTATTATTTGTGCACTATCGTCCTAATTACAACACCCTTTGTGGGCTAATCACATACATACTGTTACGCCGGTCGATTCTTAGAAAAACAGTAGGTACTAAAATGACGCAATACCTACCTTTAAAGGAACATTCTGGAACACCGTAGTAGTAGTTCTGGTAGTAGAACGTAGGTACCTACAAAAGTTTCCAGAGCGCGCGGTTCCATTTTAAGTTTCCTACGGGCGCGGCGACATCAAAGGTGCCGCCAGCCTTAAGTACCTAGAGGCGCGGCGCGGCGTGGCAACTCAAAGGCTCCGCCGGCCTTGAAAGTTCAAATACCTACCGACTACTGTTAGTACATACGAGTAGTTACGAGTACCTTCTCGAAACGTCCGTCGCGGTATAAATAGAGCGCACATCGACTGCCTTGAACAGTACTGATTTGGCTGACGAAACGAAACGATCAAAGTGATTCGAAGCGAGTATTCAGTGATCATTGATAAGAGTGTACAGTCAAGTTAAAGAGTGTTTGAGCATTATTTGTTGGATTAATTTCTTTTTGTGGTTTTTCGAATAAATGTGTTATTTTTTTGTGTTATTAGCGTACAATTATTTTATCCGAACCCCAGCTCGTAACAATACTTATATTTACTTACAATTTAAAAAAATGTTATGTTCATGTTCAGTAGCTTACTTTAAGTACCCTAGACATAGACCATGTTTTTTTCAAATTACCTTCTTTGTACAGTTTTTTTCGTTCTTATTGCTTTATTATAAGTAAAGATAGATAGCTAGATATAATTATGTTTATCTATACTTATCTATACTTATAACAAAGCAATAGGAACGAAAAAGTCTGTACAAAGAAGATAATTAAAAAATAAATTGTCTAGGGTACATGAAAAAAGCTACTGAAAAAAAAACATTTAAAAAATTCGTGTCTGTCTGTTTGTCTGTCTGTATGTTTGTTCGCGCATCACGTAAATACTACTGGACCGATTGCAATGCGGTGTTAACCTGGAAAGTATCATTGCCATGTATTTTGTATACTGCTTCGACACGCTTAATTCCATCGCTTTTTCTTCGATTTTTTTTCCCGTTCATCTACGACATACTTGCAAAGAGATTAGTAAAGATCGGCAAGTGATGAAATCTATGAGAGAAGCCAGAATTCATTCCAAAAAATAACGCCATATTTTGGCCCGAAATTTGCCGCCATATGCTCCAGCCCACTCAGCCTGCTGGTAAATCCGCCACTCTGCTAAACGGTTTTGTACCATACTCAATACTCATCTAGACAACAATTATAACAGGCAACAGGTAAATTGTGTAATCTCAATAGTGAAACAAGTACTGTTTGTTTATTTGTTTGATCGTATGAGGTAGTGCTGGCTTCTGGTGTCAGAGTTTGTTAGGCCGCCCGAGATTTCAACAAGTGAAGTGTGTGTCCTCAACGTAAAAACATGGAATGCTTACTTAAAGAGCTGTAGAGTTTTAGTTAACTGTAGAACTCAGTGATGCAAATTACTTTTAAATTAAATACATGTATTTCCGGGCAGATAACTAGCGTTAAATTGTAGCTAATTACCGTTTCTCCGAATCTTCGATTTTTCAATATCTCGGATAAATATATTGGCGAAAAAAAATTGTTTACCGCACAGCGCTGCGTCTGCAGGGCGCTTGTTTATTAGAATTAGTATTCGGAATCAAATGACCGCAACGACGTCAACAACAACAAGGGTTGCCTTACAAAATTGTGAAATGTCTGAAATATAAATAATAATTTATTTTACATCCCATTGTGTGAGATCTAATAATTTTAAGGTACCTACTTAGATATTCAATGGGTACACCACAATACCACCACTACTACACTACTACTTTGGTACTATTGAGACCGTCTTCAAATCTATACATATAATAAAACTGTAACAAGTCCAATTTTGTACATAGAATATATTTAGTAAATTTTTTTTGGAAGCTGTTCTGTATTCCACACTGAAGCCAAAACTGTGTTTTTTTTTTGTCTGTCTGTCTGTATCTCGGCTAGGCATCACGCCGAAACCACCCGAAACTACCGAATGAATTTAAATGAAACTTGGTATGATTTGAGTTCATACTACGAGGTAGAACATAGGATACTTTCATCCCGAAAAAATTAAACGGTTCCCGCAGGTCAGGTGTTGAAATTTATATAAAAAAACACTTACCTACAAACTACGCTACGCTTAATTCCATCGCTTTTTCTTCGATTTTTTTTCCCGTTCATCTACGACATACTTGCAAAGAGATTAGTAAAGATCGGCAAGTGATGAAATCTATGAGAGAAGCCAGAATTCATTCCAAAAAATAACGCCATATGTTGGCCCGAAATTTGCCGCCATATGCTCCAGCCCACTCAGCCTGCTGGTAAATCCGCCACTCTGCTAAACGGTTTTGTACCATACTCAATACTCATCTAGACAACAATTATAACAGGCAACAGGTAAATTGTGTAATCTCAATAGTGAAACAAGTACTGTTTGTGTGTTTGTTTGATCGTATGAGGTAGTGCTGGCTTCTGGTGTCAGAGTTTGTTAGGCCGCCCGAGATTTCAACAAGTGAAGTGTGTGTCCTCAACGTAAAAACATGGAATGCTTACTTAAAGAGCTGTAGAGTTTTAGTTAACTGTAGAACTCAGTGATGCAAATTACTTTTAAATTAAATACATGTATTTCCGGGCAGATAACTAGCGTTAAATTGTAGCTAATTACCGTTTCTCCGAATCTTCGATTTTTCAATATCTCGGATAAATATATTGGCGAAAAAAAATTGTTTACCGCACAGCGCTGCGTCTGCAGGGCGCTTGTTTATTAGAATTAGTATTCGGAATCAAATGACCGCAACGACGTCAACAACAACAAGGGTTGCCTTACAAAATTGTGAAAATGTCTGAAATATAAATAATAATTTATTTTACATCCCATTCTGTGAGATCTAATAATTTTAAGGTACCTACTTAGATATTCAATGGGTACACCACAATACCACCACTACTACACTACTACTTTGGTACTATTGAGACCGTCTTCAAATCTATACATATAATAAAACTGTAACAAGTCCAATTTTGTACATAGAATATATTTAGTAATTTTTTTTTGGAAGCTGTTCTGTATTCCACACTGAAGCCAAAACTGTGTTTTTTTTTTGTCTGTCTGTCTGTATCTCGGCTAGGCATCACGCCGAAACCACCCGAAACTACCGAATGAATTTAAATGAAACTTGGTATGATTTGAGTTCATACTACGAGGTAGAACATAGGATACTTTCATCCCGAAAAAATTAAACGGTTCCCGCAGGTCAGGTGTTGAAATTTATATAAAAAAACACTTACCTACAAACTACGCTACACTATGAAACTACGGGATTTGATGCACCTTGGCACGGTCATAGTTTATATGAAACGTGAAAATTAGGGATACTTTTCATCCTGAAAAAATAATGGGTTCCTGCACAATAGGGGTCCAAATTCTGTACATTGAAGATACTTTGTACATTTTTTTGGAGGCTGTTATATATTCAATACTGAAGCGAAAACTGTTTTTTTTTCTTTCTGTCTGTCAGTCTGTATCCTGGCCGCGCATTATGCCGAAACTACTGAATAAATTCAAATGAAACTTGACATGATTTGACTTTATACTACGAGGTAGGACATTAGATACTTTTCATCCCGATTAATAATTAGTGTTCCCGTAAGATAGGGATAGAAAGTTATTTAAAAGGACGCGTATCAAGCTGAATATACTGCAGGGATTTTGATGCAACTTGGCACAGTCATAGTTTATATGATGAGTGAAAATTGAGGATACTTTTTATATCGAAAAATATAAAGGGTTCCTGCGGGTTATGGGTCCAAATACTGTACATTGAAGATATTTAGTAAATATTTTCTTGGAGGCTGTTCTATTGCCATACTGAAGCCAAAAGTGTATTTATTTTCTTCTTTTTCGAGATAGGACATTGGATACTTTTCTTACCGGTAAATTAAAGGGTCCCCGCAGGATATGGATATTTTATTTTGAGTTGGTATTCATGTTTTACGGTTTATAGTTACTTCCGTAATTCACCTCTAGGATACTCAAGGAATGTTCCTCCAAATTTCAAATACCTAGGTACACCGGCTTAGGCTGGGCGTTGTCTGTCAGTCAGTCAGTCAGTCAGTCAGTCAGTCAGTGGTATGTCACGGTACTGTTTTATAGGCATGATTAAAATAATGTAATAAATCACATATTTTTATTATTCTGTCCAAAAGTGAAGGGCATCTATACTTATAATAAAGCAGTAAGTACCAAAAAATCTTTAAAAGGAATATATTTAAAAAAAATACCAGGGTACTAAAAATAAGCTACTGAAAAAGAATAAAACATTTTTTACATCATCACATAGTCTGTTCACGCATCACGTAGAAACTACTGGACCGATGGCAATGCGGTTTTCACTGTTGGATAGCTTAGGGTTTTGGCTTAAAAACTGGTGTAATCATCTCAATCTGATGATAGTAGCCGAGCAATCGATAAAAACTTTTTGACGGCTGAAGGAATTTTGTTTGTTGAAATCAGCATCAGGATGACTAAGTATAACCTATTATTATTATTATTAAATACTAGCGACCCGCCCCGGCTTCGCACGAGAAGATATATAGAAAGATAAAATTAGGAAGTACTTTATTTGGACAAATAGAACAACAACAATTTCTTACACAAAATGTTTATCTATGTTTATAGGTACGAGTATTATACTCACGTACCATTTCGTCTATAGTATTATTTTGTTGAACGCAAGGAGGTTGAATTACGGTTACTATTTCGTGTATTATTAGCATAGAGCATTTCTTACGTCAATGATTATTAGATGTTCTGTGATTTCGTTTCCATAGCAATGTTCCATATACAAAGACCCGTATCTCCTTCTTATTTTGTTATCTTACGTACGTAGTATTTATATACTCTTTGGTTTGTGATACAAAGTAATCGAGATTTTATGCAAAATTTAATACCTCGGGTTTCATTATTGCAATTATCGAAGGGAAATCTAATTTTTTGAAAAATAAAATGCTGCTTGTGGTACTCGCTGATAATTTATCTTTATTTGTGTGAACGAATTTTTAAAATTGGATCTGTATTTTTTGAGTTTATCCATTACAAGCAAACAAACAAACAATCAAATCTTTCCTCTTTATAATATTAGTGTAGTTATATTTTTACTTTACTTTTTATGATTTACTGCCTCCTTGTCCATTCAAAAAGACAAACCTCTTTTCTACCTCCTAATATATTCCGATTTTGGTGTTTTTTAATCGATTTCACAAAAGGAGACGGTTATAAATTATGTTCGGGTGTATGTATGATTCTTTTTTTTTACATTTAATAACCACATTATTTACTAGGCTTAGACTTCTTATTTTTTGCATTTTTTTAAATCACCTTAAATTTAGAAGCATCTGAATTAGACATATTTTTGCTCTGAAACTATTGATTTACTTTTCAGAAACCAATAACTTTTTTGAATATAATAAAACGTATAAGCCTAAAATACATCCTGTACAAGCGATTAACACCGATAACAAAACATATTGCTACAATTTAATGGGTGGAAAGAGGTTTGTAATCTATCCTTCTTACGCAGCCATGTACTTTGTTAAACAGCGGATTGACAGCGAAGCCAGCGAAGTTGACTGTGACAACTACATAAAAATATTTGCACTACATCCGAGTAGCTAACAACTTATGAAAACATATTTATGTAAACACAATCAGTCTCACGCTCGTCCCACTTTAAAGAAGGCGGTGAAGTATGAAATTCAAAAATCAACTAACATTTTCTAGCCCAGTGATTCAGTCATCCTCGGTAGTCCTTTGCTTCAGACCGTCAGACGTGTTTACTTTTCGCTGTAGAGATTTCCCTTCAGATAAATTCATCGTGTTGATTCGACATTGTTTACACTGAAATCCTTTTAGGTGTGTTTGAATTTCGTTGATATTTTTTATGTAACGTGGGTTTTTTGAGGACTAAAAGCATTTTAAGGCTGTGGACACAACTCTTTACACAATTACACAATATTTTCTTTAAAAGTGCCTTTGGTACCTTTTGTTTTTAATGTTAGGGTTCATAGTTTTTCGCCTACCAACTCAATACCCACTAGATGCTCTCGATACTACTCTAAATCCGGTATTGGTTACCTATTAGGCCCTCGTAAATAATCTATACTTATAATAAAACTGTAACAGGTCCTATTTGATACTGAAGCCAAAACTGTTTTTTTTGTCTGTCTGTCTGTCTCTTGGCTAGGCATCACGCCGAAACTACTGAATGAATTCAAATGAAACTTGGCATAATTTGAGTTCATACTACGAGGTAGGACATAGGAAACTTTTAATCCCGAAAAGTTCAAGGATTCCCGCAGGAAAGGGGTTGAAAGATTTTTATAAGAACACGAATCACGCTGAAACTACTGGACAGAGTTTGATGCTACTTGGCACAGTTATAGTTTATATGATGATTGAAAATAATGATACTTTTTATTCCGAAAATATAAAGAGTTCCTGTGGGATAGGGGTCCAAATCTGTAAATTAAAGAAATTTAGGTTATTTTTGCAGTCTGTTTTATATTCGGTACTGAAGCTAAAACTGTTTTATATTTATTTTTATGTCTGTCTGTCTGTCCGTCTGTCTGTAACTTGGCATAGCATTATGCCGAAACTATTCAATGAATTCAAATGAAACTTGGTATGATTTGAGTTCATACTTCGATGTAGGACATTGGATACATTTCAACCCGAAAAATTTAAGGGTTCCCGCAGGATAGGGGTGGAAAGGTATTTAAAAGAACACGTATCACGTTGAAACTACTAGAAGGATTGATGCAACTTAGCACAATCATAGTTTATATGATGGGTGTAAATTAAAGTTACTTTATATCCCGAAACTATAAAGGGTTCCTGCGGGATAGGGATCCAAATTCTGCACATTGAAGTCTCTTTTATATTCGGTACTGAAGCCAAAACTGTTTTTTCTTTTCATTTTTACACGCTTTATATTAGCTTCACTTGTATGTTTGTATGTTTGTAACCGACTCCTTTGGACGCTATTTTGACCCACTTTAAACGGTCAGATTTCATTCAAATTTTGCACACCTGTCAAAGACCGATGACAATGCAATAATATATTAAATTTTCTATAAAAGCGTGTTTTTAAGTTTTTTAAACTATAATTATTGTATTTCTGTCTGTCTGTATCTTGACCGCGCATCACGCCACTGAAACTACTTAATGAATCTAAATGAAATTTGGTATGATTTGAGTTGATACTCGAGGTAGGACTTATACTTTTCATCCTGACAAATTAATGGGTTCTCGCAGGATAGGGGTTGAAAGTTATTTAAAAGAACACGTACCGTACCGTACCGTACGCTGAAACTACTGGACGGATTTTGATGCACAGTCATAGTACAAAAGAAGGGTTTAAAAGTAAGGAAACCTTTTATCCCGAACAAATAAAGGGTTACTGCGGGAAAGGGGTACAAAGTTATGTTAAATTGCAGTAATAAATAATACATTTTTGGAGGGTAAAAGCCATAACTGTTTTTATTTTTCATTTTTGTCTGTCTGTATGTCTGTATCTTGACCGGGCATCACGTCGAAACTACAGGATGAATTCAAATGAAACTTGGTATGATATAAGTTCATACTACGAGGTAGGATATTGAAAACTCTTCATCCCAAAAAATTAAAGTGTTTCCGCAGGATAGGGATTGAAAGTTATTTGAAAGAACACGTACACAGAATAAATAATAGTACAAGATATCACGCTGTAACTACTGGACGGATTTTGATGAAACTTGGCACAGTCATCTATCTATACTTATAATAAAGCAATGGGTACGAAAAAGGCTACAAAGAAGTCAAATAAAAAAAAATGGTCTAGGGTACCCTAAAATAAGCTACAGAACATTTTTTTTGTTTTAATTCGTGTCTCTCTGTCTGTTTGTCTGTATTTTTGTGCATCACTTAAAAACAATTGGACTGATTACTATGCAGTTCATGTAGGAGTGTAGGATAGCTTAGAGTTTGACTTAAAAACTGGTGTTATTGGTATCTCAATTTGGCGATTAGAAGCCGAGCAAATGGTAATAATATTATTGACGGGTGAAGAAATTTTGGTCAAATATTGGTATTTAAGGTAATAGCATATAATGGTACTTTTAATCTAAAGAAATGACCACGCGTGCGAAGCAGCGGGTACAGCTAGTATATTCAATATATTTTAATTTTAATTTAGGGACCCACAACAATTAAAATTATTATAAAAATACAAAAAACCTGACTGCGAACAAAATTATTGAATACCCGCCCGCAAAAATAATCACACTAATATTATAAAGGCGAAAGTGTATGTATGTGAGTGTGTGTGTGTGTGTGTATGTATGTTTGTTGCTTCATAATGCCTAAACGGCTGAACGGATTTGGATGAAATTTGGTACGGGGCTAGCTAATAACCTGGATAACTACTTTTTTCCGGAAATATGTATGGTTCCGGAGGGATGCGGGTGAAAGCGCGGGGCGGAGCTAGTATTTATATGAATTTATTTTATTTTTACTTACATATTTTACTTTACTTTAATAGTTGCAATTGCTACTTTAGACTATAGTATTTACATTAACTTGAATAATCTAAAATTGAAAATTTTGTAAGAAGCTTAAAAAAAATTAGCACTGTTAAGTTATAAGAATTATATATTTTCAAAATGGTCTTTTAAAGACCTGTATTTTGATACCTCGCTCGATAGGTTTTGGTAATTTTTTGTTTCGTTGTAAATACAATATAGCAGCTGTAAGCCGCCATATTGGTTTTCTTGATACTTCATATATCCTATAGCACTCTCGTGATCAAGACGAATCAAATGATACCTCATTTATCAAAATCCATCAAGCCATTTAGGCTGTAGGACGCGCCTAAGAAAAGTACAAACATACATACAACCCAAACACATAACCCTACTCAGTCGGGTAAATATGGGGTAGACGTGTCCTCGACTGGAGACCGCGTCTTGGCAAACATAGTGTAGAACGCCCACCGGCCAGGTGGAGTGACGACCTGCGAAAGGCAGCCGGCAGAAACTGGATGAGAAGAGCCGAAGATCGGGCTCTGTGGCGTTCATTGGGAGAGGCCTATATCGAGTAGTGGACGAACACAGGCTACTGATGATGATGATGATGATGATGATGATATAACAATAACAAGATCGTCGTAATTATGTAGCAAAATAACCCGACATGACCGGGTCATGACCCGACGCGACTACGGGTTTGACCATAATGCTCCAGCGAACTGCTATTTCCATTAAAAGGTTATCTTGAAGATTCATGACAAGCCCGACAAAAATGGTGGTCGTTAAAGAAACTGAATATCCCTTACCCTTTTTCGCATACGAAGGTAAGTACTCGCTCTTCAGTTTGGGAGACTATCTAAAAGTGGCGGTCAAGTTACTCTGTGAAATTCTAGTTCAAAACACATAATGCTTCACACACATTTGTTGTGTTGTGTTAGTTACTTTATTCATTTATCAACTTCAAATGAGGTTCTCAATTTGATCGTATTTTTGTTTTGTTTACTATCATTCTTATTATGTCTCTACACAGGCCGGGCATACAAGACATCGTAGGTCGCAATAATCTGAAAAGTCCTGCTTTTTTGGGATGTTGTTAGGATAGATACCAATAGTGTAAAGCTACATTTGCAGCTTCGAAAGAACTGTGCTAACTGCGTGGTGCTCGAAAAACATAGAAATTTGCGGACTTTTCTGATTTTGGCTTATGAATTCTAAAAGGTGCTTCCCACGGAAAAGTTTTATATTACACTTATAAAGAAGACACAATTTTCTATAATTTGAGCGCAATTGCAGCTCTATAGGCCACTTTAAACATTGGCCTTTTTCTCCAAAAAGTTAGAAATTGTAGTTTTAGCCGCGTTCTGAGCAGAATATCCGCTACTCATTCTACAAGAAAAGTCATGGAAAAAAGAAAATGTAGAACAGTAATTTATCTTTAATTTAAGGACAAGCAAAACTTTGTAGGACTTGTATGCTAGACCAAACAAAAAATTAAGGAAAGATTTTTTTCAAGATTTTTTCCGCCTTCCTAGCAGAATATCGGCTGTAATGCTCATTCTACTAGGAAAGTTATCGGATAGGAAGTTGTAAAGCAGTTATTTAGCTTTAATTTAAGCACAAGCGAAACATTGTAGCACCAATAATTCACATGTAATCTGGACAAAAAAAGAAGGAATATTGGGCAGCAGCATTCCTAAATAGCAGCAGCTTTTCGTTTAGGAGTGGACTTTGGCGTTGGCAGCTGATCGGACAAATATCCCGCATTACCAAAAAGCGCCACGAGACATTCGTTGCCAGCAGAGGCATCTCCTCATGAGTGGACTTAGGGCTGAGAAAAGTGGTACCCGCGTCAAGAAGGTCTGACTGTTTTGAAAGTACGCCCAACGTCTTCGTTTTCCCTTGCCAAAAAACTGTGTAATATTAATAACTATTTACATTCCTTGAAAAATCAGATTTCCTTAATTTTTCGTTTTGTCTATATTACAGGGAAACTATTGGTCCTAAAAAGTTCCACTTGTGCTTAAATTCTACAACATTTTTGGGGATGACTTTCCTCGTAGAATGAGTATTATAGCCGATATTCTGCTGGGAAGGCGGCTAAAACTACAATTTTCAACTTTTCAGGCAAAATGGCCAATGTTTGAAGTACTGCATCTCAAGTTCTATTATGCCTACAGAGTTGAGGTTGAGCTCAAATTATAGGAAATGGTGTCTACTTTATAATTGTTACAGACAACTTGTCCGTGGGAAGCATTTTTTAGAAGCTATAAGCAAAAATCTGAAAAATTACTGTAAATTTCGATGTATTTCGAGCACCACGAAGTTAAAACAGGTCTTTTGAAGCTGCAAATTTAGTTTTACACTATTGGTATATATCCTTACAACATCCCAAAAAGGCAGATAGGTGTTTTCAGATTATTGCGCCCTAAGGCGATTTTTGTGTCTACGGTGACCGTCATATCATTTGTAAGGACTTGATATATTATTTTATTATTTTGTAGACCTCAAATGTGATCCCTAATAAATTTCACCGAAATTAGTTCAGCAGCTTTTAGGTATTTTTTGGTTCAAGAATATATTTTTTTTCTTTCTTCTTATCCAGACTATTAAACTGGCAAGCTTTGCACTGGTCGTACCGTAATATTAAAAAACAACTAGTTAAGTACTCCGAACTATAGTTATAGGTAAAGCATCGTTACACTAATTGAATTCATAGATGGCACTACCTCAGTTCATATGCATGAATACCTATCGAGCATTCTCTTCAAGTTCCGAGCACTAACTTCGACGGCTGTTCGTAATCTAGTGCCGCCGAACTAGCTAAGCTGTATTTGCATTTGGTATAATTTATTTAACTCCATACCCACCTACTTTGTTTTGACATGCTAGACTATTCGCTCCGTATAATTTCCCATGAAGTAACTTTGTTTCCAAATGTAACAAATACTTCCTAGTTCGTTAACTGGTTATTAACAGGGAAACTGTAGTTACAAAATAAGACAAATAGTTCCCGATCCGTATTTCAGTTACCAACGCAGACAAAGACTTCTCATATCGTAGCTGTTTATAAAATCAATTACATAATGGGACGAAGGTATATATACATATATTTTTATTTATTTATTAAGACACATTACATTAGACCTTAACAATTTGTACAAATGCTAACTAACCTCGTTTCCGTGCAATTTCTCCAGGCTGCAGTGAAAGACATCAAGGTCCTGCGAATGTTTATTTATAATAGAGATATAGCGCGTGACATGGGGGCAAACTTCATCAAGTTACTCGATGTAGGCATACTGAAAGTGGCGGGGCGGGCGGCTCGTGCCCACGTAACCGTCCGGCGCGCACAGCTACATGGCTGCCAACACCTCCGGGTGGTGTACTTCCCCGCGAAGCACCCTGAACATGTATTTGACGAGCTCGACGTCCCTCCTCACCTCCAGCCTGTTGTACCCCACCATGCCTATTACGAACAAAGTCGGGTACCTACATCAGCGGATAGTAAAGATAGACTACTCCTTCAAATATAAAAAACACGTAAATTTATTTTGTTTTTTATTTCCGCCATGAGACTAAATTTAGCCTTCTGGGGATTCCAAATAATAGCACTGTTTCTAGCCGACTCCAGACAAGTGCATTTTAAAGAATTTTGATATTACTAGTACTTGAACTGTTAAAATCTACATAGTCTTATGTTAAAATCTAAATTTTAGACGTTCCAGTGTCGATAGCATGCCCACGAAACATTAATTCAGGTACCTACCATCTTGAAGCGCCGAGATCCCGCACGTGCGTTCCGCGAGCCATCACCGCGTCAATACTTCGTATTGATAAGGCAACACAATCTCTACCTAGTCCGTGAGGCAACAAGGCTCGCGCGCGGCTGAACGTCATCATGCCACACTTAGCTACGTTGAAGTACAACTTATTCGTTATACTCAACTGCCTACCTTAGTGATATCCCGCTGAAGTCGCTCACAGTCTGAAGTATTCACTATACCGACAAAAACAGCTTCGTCAGCGAATAGTAGACAACTTGCCTCCTCCACGATATAGGTGCCTACCTACCTACCTGTTTTATGCAAGTATAGGTATCTACCTACTTATGCTTTATGCAATGATTAATAGTCGATAGTTTTATGTATGGTAACCTATTCATTGTTTTTTGTATTATTTTCAACGAGGCTTCTGGATTATGATACATCTATGGACATGATGATAAATACTGACCCCACGGGACATTGCAATTCAGAATGCTAAGCGTACTCGTAGGTATGCTAGGTATTTTAAATGAGCAGACTGGCACTTCTTAATATGGGAAGGATTTGTTAATGCTCTTGTAATTTAGTTGAATAATAAAAAAAAAGCATCCAGCGCCCCTTACCAAGTCGGTACATTTCGTGGGAGGCGTCCTATGCTCCTTCTTCCAGACAGTGGTCGGCACTCGAGATATTTTCTTGCCCAACGGTTCTGCTTGCTATGTGACCTGTAGCGTACATTTTATGCCTGCCTCGTGTAATATAAATAAAGCTGCTGAAGCTCTGAAATTTGAATAAATATACCAGGCTTTAACCAAAATATTTCACGATAAACAAGCCATGGTTAACGAGCGGTAACCACAGCGCTAGATATAAAATGCAGTATAAAAAACATTTGTATCCGGAAACCATGAGTTAACTTTTTTATGCATCGGTATCTATGTTTTACTTTACGTGTGATTAAATAACAGGAACGCAGCCTATACAAAGCTGTTAGTTCCCAAATTCACCTAATTAAGGTGAACGCGCATTAGCGGAGGCGAAGGAGCCGAATCTATATATAAATTAAAATCAAATGATGTTCGTTGGTAAGTGCATCACATGAGAACAGGTGGACCGATTAAGCTATTGTTACGAGCTGGGGTTCGGATAAAATTAATGTACGCTAATTACACCAAAAATTAACACCTTTATTCGAAAAACCACAAAGAGAAATTAATCCAACAAACAACGCTCAAACACTCTTTAACTTGACTGTACACTCTTATCAATTATCACTGAATACTCGCTTCGAATCACTTTGATCGTTTCGTTCCGAAAGCAAAGTCAATACTGTTCAAGGCAGTCGATGTGCGCCCTATTTATACCGCGACGTAAGTTTCCAGAATGTACTCATAACTACTCGTATGTACTAGTGGTAGTCGGTAGGTCTTCGAACTTTCAAGGTCGGCGGCGCCTTTGAGTTGCCGCGCCGCGCCGCGCCTGTGGGTACTTAAGGCCGGCGGCACTTTTGATGTCGCCGCGCCCGTAGGTATATACCTACCGCGCGCTCTGGAAACTTCTGTAGGTACCTACGCTCTACTAGTGTGTTCCAGAATGTTCCTTTAAATGTAGGTATTGCGTCATTTTTGCGTCTGTTTTTCTAAGAATCGACCGGCGTAACACTACCCCCTCATAAAACATGCTCGTCCCGAGCAGTGTTAGTCCAGTGATATTACGCCAGTCGATTAACATAAACAACCCCAGGAGAACCTCTCTGACCTCCCCCTGGATCCGGCATGTTACGTCGCTGATCCTGTTCATAACGTGGGTATGTTCCACCCCTTTCTGCCTGCAACCTTAGAAAACCACCTCTGCCGTGCACTGGATCATGCAACCCAACCAGTGAACCCTTGTCAAATCTCAGATCTCTTAATTTCCGGTTATATCGAGCCCTCATCTTCTCAGACAGACCGTTCGACCTGTCTACAAACTTCATCCAACCTAAAGCGCGAGCCAATTGCACAATCCGCAACGCTGCGCGGAGAATCTTTTGGAATGCTAGTTATCAGGTCTGCAGGTTTGCGGCACCAGTTTGTCACATCATCATGGCAGTGGATCCAAAAGAATTGCTCTCGTATCTTTGACAGGGTCCTTTTGATTCCCATACGGCCTCCGGAACATCCGTCGTGGTAGAGTTGTAGAACATCAGGCACCTTCGCTTTAGGAACAACCATTTGTAAATGACAGTGGTCTCCTCGAGCATTTTCCAATTTTCTGCACAATAACCCATCGTGGATAGCCAAACTGTCCCACTGGCCCCAATAGCTTCCCGTCGTTGCGCTCATTCCTGCAACATCCCGCCATTTAGGCTTAGACGCACCAGTTTTAATCTACTCAAGAATTGTCTTGATATCTGGGTCATTTTGCTGTGCCAGCTGCAAGGTTTTTCTCCACTCATTACCGAAGTCCGTTCTCAACATTCTAACAGGTACCATTTCTATGGCCTCTTGCCTCTCAGAATGCTTACAATTCTCTAGACAAGGTCCCCTGGACAGTTCCTCCACGTTACTGTGAGATCTTCCATATTTCATGTTCAGGTTTATCCTTTCGTGAGCTTGTGAGTTCAAAATTCTGGTGTCGTTTTCAATACTCGACTGTACTCTTCCCATGGTTCTGGCGTGTATTCGTTTTCCAGGGTCTTGTTCGGTAACGGCGCTAACCTCCCGCCAGTTCTGTGATCGGTCTTCCCTGCCAACAACTCGCTTTGGGCAGCTGGGCCTCAGGTGACCCTCCTCTCCACACTCGTAACATCTAGGGATAAACCTAGGACGAGTGTCACGGGGGGGGTGATGCCACAACTTCCCTAATGCAATGGGCTCGATGATCATAACGTGCGGCCTCCACCTCCAAAGCATGGGCCAGGGCATCCTTAAGGGATTCGTGATGCCCAAGTCTCACAGCAGCCCTCACTTCCAGGTCACGAATCCCATCGACAAATGCTTGGATCAAAATCACGTCTATGAGTGCAGGTGAGGACTGGTACGCCTTTCGAACCAGCTTTTCAATTTCGAGAGCCCACTGTTGTAGGTTCTCACTATTCCGCTGAGCCCTGTCCTTTAACTGAGCACGAAACACGTGCTCCAGGTGTGCGTCCCCGTAGCGAGATTCCAGCGCTTCGAACAACTGTTCGTAGGTAATGTCCTTCCCGAGGGCCTCCAGTATAGTCACAGCCTAGTCACGAAGGCCTAGTTTGAGAGCAGTCATGGCCTGAGCTTTACTCCATCCATTTGCCTCAACAACAGCCTCAAATTGGATCTTATAGGCCGACCACGAAGAGCTTCCATCAAACAGCGGCACTTTGAAACCTCGCGCCGAAGACGCAGTAACAACAGGGGCTGACATTCCGCTTCCAGATTTCAGGACACCGAAAGCTTTCTTCACGTCTGCGATCTGGGTCTCAGTTTCGGAGAGGCGGTTTTCAGTTACGGAGATGCGGTTCTCATGAAGATGTACCTGCTCCTTTACATCTTTGAGTTCTGTCCCAAAAGTTGCATGCAGGTCTTTTATAAGGAGTGTCTGTTCTTCCTGTCGGCGAGCCTGCTCCTCTTGTTGACGAGACTGTTCCTCTCTGTCCCGCAGCTCTCTGTCTCTGTATATACCTACCGCGCGCTCTGGAAAATTCTGTAGGTACCCTACTAAATGTTGAATGTTCCTTTAAATGTAGGTATTGCGTCATTTTAGTACCCACTGTTTTTCTAAGAATCGACCGGCGTAACACTATTTTTTTATTTTATTTTTTTATAAACTCAAACTTGACGTTGATACTTGTTTGAAATTCAAGAATAAGCAGAAGACAACGGCCTGATTGTCGTGCCTATCTTCTTTAGCGGGCCTCATGGCACGTTACGGAAAACAAATAAGTTGCGAAAGATGGATTTTCGTACTTTTCATCATCATCATCATCAGCCCCGCGAGTGAAACCGCGGGGCGCAGCTAGTTACGAAGAAATATATTTATATGCAATGCTATGAAACCCCGCGCACTTATCAGAACTGAACGCAGCGAATCGCCAGAAGAATTCGGAAGGGGAATTATTTCGGCGAGTCTCCACGCGTTCACATTTAAGGTTAGTCAGAGTGAAATTAGTTACAATTAACTCTCGCTACGCAACTACATGCGTGCTAATAAATCTTTATTAGATTGCGGACATAAATACTTCGGTCTCAAATAATACTTACTTTGAGTCCTCTATCTATGCTACGAGTAGGTATAACATTATGTAATTTAAGTTATTGGAATTAATTTTGTAATTGCCAAAACTAAGACAACGAAGAAGGGGCAACATCAAGACAGCAATAGTCAATCTCTATGAGTGAGTGTGAGAGTAGTTCTTCATTAATTAATTTAACAATATTATTCAAATTGTAATTGCTAACCATTTATCCCCTACACATATATTTGTTTCACATAGTTTCTACACATAGTTTCGTTTTTCCAGCAATCTAATATCTATATATGTGAATATGACCCAGAAGCGGAAGAATCTATAATGCACATATTATTAGATTGCCCAAGATTTGGTATAGACCGACATGACCTAGAGAATAGAAGAAATAAAAACTTAGACAAAGAGTCAATACATGGAATTTTAGAAGATGATAAAACTCGAAACATATTTACACAATATTGTACAAAAATAGCGCAAAGGGCAATAAAACGAAATAAATAGTAAAGAAAATATTATGTAAATAATATATGTTGAATATATATATATATATATATCTAGATACATAGTAATCTAAGAAAAAAGATGTAAAATAATTGAGGTGATGGGATACAATCGCTCTTGTTTTTGAATGAGAGCATAACTCTTGTTTTAGCAATAAGAGCAGCAGTGTCCACTCAAAAAATATTATAATAATCATTGCCATGATAGCTAAGAAACAATAAAAAAATAATAGAAAATGTGGTCATATGATCGAAAAAAAAAAGAAAAAAAAATACAAAACTGAAAGAAGAAAAAAATAATATTTACTTTTTTTTTTATTATTATTATATTATTTTTTATTATATATATATAAGAACAGCTCCAGTAGAAACATGTAAAAAAGTAGATTTTTAGAACTAACAAGAACAATTTAAAAAAAAAAGTCTCCAGTGGTTCACAATGCACACCAATATGTGAGCATTGTTAAATCCATAGAGTAATGATGTATAAAGTCGGAAGACGATATACAACTGTGTACAGCTGGACAAGGTCTCCGATTATGTCGGAGGGCGAAAGCGGGACATACAAAAAAACTATACTAATAATAAAGCAGTAAGTAACAAAATCTGTACAATGAAGACAATAAAAAAATAGTCTAGGGGACTCAAAATAAGCTGCTTACTGAACACGAATATAACATTATTTAAATGATGTCTGTTTGTTTGTTCGCGCATCACTTACCCAATGCATACTGACACTTTACTAGGATTCTCTGTGTCTAAAGAATCAGGAACTACGATGACCATGGCCCCACGAACCCAGACTCAGAGGAAACACGCGAATACTGTAGTCCACACAAATAATGGCCATGTGCGTGAATCGAACACGCAAACTTCGCTTCACAGTCGGCTCAACACCAACTAATTACCTACGCTATGGAGGTTTTCAATTACCTTAACTTTATAGTCAGTTGCTTAGTTTAATTAACCTGAAGCTGAACGTGACGTTGCTAAAGCTATCAAGATCGCGTAGCACCGAAAATACCTTCCAAACTGAACAAAGAAAACTTTTAATCCCATGTTTGTGCAAAACCGTTCAGGGCTCAAAGTTTTTGCAGGTCTTCCGTGACCATCAAGATAAATCTCCCGAGATAGCGGTCCTCGGGGGACATTATGTGGAAATATCGTCGGGAGATGGCTAAAATGAGCTCATATGTTTCTGTTGGGGAGGTTATTTACTGGGCAAGATATCAATCGTCATTCCTGGGAACATTGAGTTGCTATCTTGCTAAGGTCTTATATAATGAGCCATTTGATAAATTGAGAATTTCCATTTCTTTATGTTTTTATTTAACTTGCAATGTTTCTGTGTATGTATATATGTGTATATTTGTATATAGTACATGTTTGTTTAGGTCAAATCTTGCAAGTTGAGAACCACTTCCTCTTATCATAAGGTGTTGAATGTTTGCATGTTGGTTCAGTTCCGATGGCAATGCATTTCTACGGTAATCATGACCTGAATATACATCCAGGATCAGCTCAGATAAAGGAATTCTTCAACGTCAACAGCACCGCAGTCTATTATAATAGCCGGTTTGAAGTTTTACCATGGCGTGGTTGCTGTACTCTGGAATGGCTCCTGACTAGGGAACTCCTCAACGGTTAACATCATAGACAAGAAATGTTGTATACGAATTAAAATGATATAGACCGTTCTAAGTTTCATCATGGCTTGGCTACTGCATAGGGTTGCCATCCGTCTCGATATATTGGGACTGTCAACGTTATTGAACCCTCGGTCCCGACATCCCGACAAAATACTACAATGTACCAATTTTCCACGCGGCCACCCAGATTCAAATTCTCCCGCTAAATTCATCAGATCAGAACAGACAGATCATATAAAATAAAATGATAAATACCTATCATTAAAAAGCACGAGCGTCAAAACGTTGGCTGTTCTACTATTGTAGAAAATAATATAACAACTTTTAATAATAGCTATGAAATTAAAAGCTCAAGTATTTGGTTCTTTTATTAATGCAAAATATTACACTATTTTTACATAGAAACAGGAAGCGAATGTAGAGTTACTTCTATCAGTATATAAAAAATACATCGAATGATTGATAGCATTCTTCTTCCAGACTTTAAACTAAGTACTTATTGCGAGTAAATTACTCAATAAACAAATATTCATAAAAAAAACTCACTGTTTCTCTAAGAGCACCTATAGGCAAATATGGCAACCCTACTACTGCAAAGCTTATTTTTAAATGTTTTTAAACGTACTTATTATCTATCCATCTATACTTATAATGAAGCAATAAGTAACAAAAACTATACAAAGAAGATATCTAAATGAAAAAATTAAAAAAAATAAAAATTAATTTATTGCCACTATCATAAATACATAATAATCCATTATATGAAAGTACAATAGAAAAAATATAAATATGCGTCCAGCTACAAACATCGATGACAATAGGGAAATTGGGTAACTTCAGCTTGTGCTGCGTAAATGACTAGCTTAAAAACACGCCTGCCCTGCCAATAAATAATATTATGCCAATAAATTATATACTGTCGGAATGCCTTCAATAAAATTTGATACCCATATTGTAAAATCCGAAGTTTTTTTTTCGCATTTGAAAATGAAGCCACATTGAATTTTTTCATAAAAAATATAGGCTCTTATGTTACTCGTGGGATGTAAGGATTCTAACGATACCCCATACGTCTAAATCTGTTCAGGCATTTAAAAGTTATTTTGGAATAAAAATATAGGTACGTACATACCTACATGCCTACTAACATACATGAATCCTAAAAACATTAAACATTACATTCCTTTTTTTGGGCAGTCAAAAAAAAAAACAAACAAGCCACTGAACATAATTTTTCATTAGTGTCGGTGTGTCTGTCTGTCTGTCTGTCTGGATGTAAGTTCTAGCAACACGTAAAAACTACTGGTCCCATTGAAATGCGCTTTTCACTGTTGGGTAGCTTAGGATTTTACTTAAAATTTTGTGTGGGACGTCCACTGCTGAACTTGGCTTAAAACTTAGGCTCCTCCCTGCCCCATAGAACGCTGCAACGGGGGATTGATCGCTGTTTCCATTCAGCGGCTCCCCATGACCATGACCACAGCCATGACTCTCACCACGTTGTCGATTCACCTCGTGGGTGACCTTCCTACGCTCCGTCTTCCAGTCCGTGGTTGCCATTCGAGAACCTTTCTTCCCCAGCGATGTGCCAATTGTTTAACTTATTTTCGACCTTCAAAATCAGGAAGTTATACAAATTAATAAAAAAAATAACAACAAGTTAAGATAAAAATACATTATTGTAAAAATAAACAAAAACCCGACTGCGAACAAAACTGAAAATAGGCAAGCAAGCTTTAGATTCTTTATTTTTTAATATAGCTAGAACCTGGCGATGCCTTCCGAATGTATCTACATTCGGAAGGCATCGCCAGGTTCTAGCTGATCTTTGGAGAAATGAAATGAATGATTCCTCCAACTGTATCTTGTATTTTAAAATCATTAATGATGCCTCCAACTGTATCTTATATTTTAAAATCATGAAGCCTATTTTGCCTCTTTTTAGTTTTGTTCGCAGTCGGGTTTGATTGTTTTTTATAATAATTTACTTACATATTTTTATTTTTTAGTTTCCCGTATAAACCAAACATTTATTTTTATAGACTTCATTTTGATACCTCACACGATAGGTTTTGGTAATTTTTTGTTGCGTCTGAAATACAAAGGCACCTGTAAGCCGCCCTATTAGTTTTCTTGACACTTCATATATCCTACAGCACTCTCGTGAAACGAATCCAATGATTTACAGTCTACTATGCCCGTACCACAGCAGATTCCTACATAACACGTGTGTAATGTGACCGTAGTGTATGGTTCTATCTACCGGTGGTCATTGACTCTTTAGTAACCTCTACCTACACCTAATTAAGATAAGAACACACATTGAATAGGTACGTCATAAAAGAAGCAAACATAAAAAAACTAATAAGACTTTTATGGCAAAACAAAAACGGATTTTACTGTTTTATTAACTCGTAAATTCGCGCCACCAAAGTAACTAGAGTTTAGCACCTAAAAATCCTAAAATCCGAATGTCGAGCTCATCAGGGGCATCACGCGTTTTATGCGCACATTCTTAATATTACATAGATAGATAGATAGATACAATCGCCGGCCTTATCGCTAAGCAGCGGTTTCTTCCAGGCAACCGTAGATTACATTGAGACATATTACTATATCATAGACACATACATAGGTAGGTATAAATTATGTCTGCATGTAGATGAGCTTGGAGTCAGTTACATACAGTTTTTTCTGTGATCGATCCAAATTTTAGTATTCAATGGCAGCAAACGATATTCGTTCCGAGAATAGAAGAAGAAAGAATAGTCAAGTCGACTGGATCGCCGACCTTCGTTAGAATATGGCCCTGGAATAGCAATGCAAGAAGAAATATATACCTACCTAAATAGATGAAAAGTTACCTACGTTGTCTGGTCAGCTTTAAGACAATAAACACGCTGCATCCAAAGAGATCCGAACACCGTCGTCATAGTAGAATGCCGCGGGCTGAACCTAGTCACGTATAAATTTTATCACCCCTAAAATATCAAAGAAGGTAGGTAGGTATTTACGAAACCCACGACTCATCGTAAGGGCGAGACAAAGTTGACGCGCTATTTAACGCGTTACTGAGCAACTGAGCACATTCCAAGTTAGCAGGCGTGCCTCCGCACATTATATGTGCCTAAATTTTCGACTCACACTAAGTGCAGCTAAGAACTATGTATACGTACCTATTTTAAGTATGCAGAGATTTCCATAACCGTACATATCCTTACTTATGTAGAACCGATGGAAAGATCTAGAGATGAGCTCTCAGAATAGAATCTGTGTAGGGGACTTTCACATGGGTTACTTCTCCCCACCAGCGTTGTCCTACCATTGGGAAGAGTGCATTAGTTTATATGACGACCTTTAGTGATGGATTACCTAATCTAGTCGGTATGAACCATTTCAAGACTTTTTTTTAACCTTTAGCAAAGACACATAATTACTGTCTCAACCTTTAACGAATTTAATTAGGTACTTCAGCAGTCACTCGAATATTGTATAACTATTCTAGTTACCTACGATTCTTCCATAATCAAACAAAGTCTGACCGACAATTATCCATTTCAGCCAAGCGCCCTTGTCAAATTCATTCCGCTCCCTCCATCCAAAAATACAAAGGCAGTTTACCTATGGACTAAAGTACGGTACCTCATTTACATAGATCGCTGAAACTTTTGTACGAACCGAGTCCATCTGGCGAAAACGCGGTCGGTGTGAATTTTTAGGAGCACACAAGTGTAATTGTTACTCAAGTGCTTAAAAGCTTTACTTTGGAAGGATTTCAACACGTCCGGAAGAGTGAGAACTTTGATTTTAGAGCATTGTTGGAAGTTATAATCCCACTTCTGAAGATTGAGGTTGTTCGGATTCTGGTATACCTATTGGTTCTGATGGTTATTAGTTCTGATGAATTTTGAATCGATAGTATGTAGAAACCCCATACCTACTGAGAAAACAAAGACAAGGCCACAACAGAAAACTATGAGTGGATGATTTATTGATTGACACGCAAGACGTGACTGGGTGGCCTATGTCGCCCAATGTATTCATTAGCCTATATTCCTAATGGTAAGACAACTAGCGACAATAATTTAATTTCACCACATACGTTTAAAATAAGGAAATAAGACATTTCTAGGCTTATTGCGCCAACAAGAACGTGTACTACACGTTCCTTTCAGTTTTGGGACCTAGGGTCCCTGAGAAAGACAACAATTGCTATCTACGACACATTCTGAGAAATTTGTAATAAGTTATGACCAGCTTTTCTGATATCGGGATGGCTGGTAGCCACTTTGTTTATAGTCCGGAGGCCTGCTGCCACTTTGAGTGCATTATTTAAAGAAAGCTAAGAATTTGTGCTCTTGTTCATTTAGTGCTGCTATTAAACGAAGTGACCATCAGTTTGCCCATTTCCGGTGGCACGCACGTCCAATTTTAAAAATAAAAAAGTTATGAAGAAAGCTGAAAGTTTGTTAGTTAATTTGTTATGATATTTACATCATAACGGAAAAAAATATTCAGCTGACCTGAGGGTGGGGGAAGTCAGTTTCTAGCCCAAACACGCGAAAAACATGCGCTGAGAAAAATAATACTAAGAAAGCTGAAACTTCATGAACTAATAGTTACCTACATCAATTACATGAAAAAAAAGTCCACTGAGCTTTTCGCGGTGGAAAAATCCTCAGCTGATGATTGAAAGGTACGGCGTAACGTTATGCGCGCGGGCGCGTGGCATATTTCCCCGCATCGGCTGAGCACTTTTTCACTCTAATAAAAACCAAGAACAAGAGTACCTTACCATACTTAGGAATAGTTACTCTGGTAATTTACACTTCTAAGCGCTAAGAAGGTTTTTTTTTTATTACGTTGAATGACAAGACGGGCAGGTCGCTCGCCTGATGGTAAGCGTCACGCCTGTCCATAACAGATGCAGTGCCACCCAGAACTTTGGTTGCAAAGTCTTGCGCGTCACTGCACTGCGCTCGTCACCCTGAGACATTGGTTGTTAAGTCTCATTGCCCAGTAATTTCGCTGGAAACATTGCCCTTCAAACCGAAACACAGAAATGTTTACACACTACTATTTAGCGGTTGAATATCTGACAAAGGTGTGGTACTTCCCCAGGCGGCCTCTTGCGTAAGAGGCCTACCACTATAAAAATAATAATGGCCAGTATAAGTAAAAGTGTCATAAATGATGATAAGATTAGAGTAAAGATACTTGAATTGAAACCATTTACACTTCTTACTTAGTTTTATAATCCTTATTAAGTAAATTATGTGTGTCCACTATAAGTAAGTATATGAGTTTCAAAAGACAAAAATATGGCGAGTGATGAAGCTGTCTTTGAGGTTCATCCGTGCCGTTTCAAAACTAAATGTTCTTATAATGTCATGGTAACGCATTTCACAGTACTTGCTTTGAATAATGGTGAATGACCACAATTACTACCTAAATTATCGAATAATGTAAAATGTAAATATGCTGATTTCGAGAAGGGCATTCAAATTTTAATCCAAAACGTGATACACCTTACGGAAAATACACATTCCCCATGAGAATGCATGTCGTAAAGTAAAAAAAACAACATAATACAACACCACAGTGGCAGACCATAATATTATACAAGAAATAATCGCGGAGCGCGTAATAATCTTATTTGATTATGTAAGCTATGTACATATAATAAGTTTTGTAAGAGCACTATATGTGTCATTGCAGTCAGCTAGTGCACTATAGATATGGTAAAAGTGCAAACCTACCTATAGGTTTTTTTTGTTTTTGTTTTAAAGGGCCCACTTTATAATGTGGCCTCTTTTTCGTGCTAGTAAGCGCTTATAGGTTAGTTATAAGTGTGGTAAAATGGTGGTCTTAGGATTGTTAATAAAAATCTGCTTTATGCCCCGTGGGTTTAAACCCAAGATTAGATTTTCCAGAAGTGTGTAGTACCAATAATTGCTATCTATTTGCTAGTTTCACGAATTAAAGTTTCAGCTTTGTATTGGTTAAAAAAAATACAGCTGATTGAAAAGTTGCCTTGCCACGAAATTTTGCCTGATTAAATTATAAAGGCAACAATCTTTACCTACATATTTATGACGATGTAGTGCTCGAAATGATTATTTACTTTTTATTTTTTTATTTTTTTACTTTTTTTTAATTGTTTGTAAAGCTTTCAATTATATATTTTTTAAATTAAGTAATGTAGATATAAAGCTGAGACTTTAAATGCAGAAACTAGCAAAAAGATAGCAATTATTGGCACTACACACTTCTGAAAAATCTGTGCCTTCATGCTAAACAAAGTGGCCACCAGCCATCCTGATATCAGAATGCCAGGTTTTTTTTTTTATTTATCTGTCTAAGTCATAGATAGCAATTATTTAGAAGAAGTAGCAAATACTAGCAAATTGATAGCAATTATTGAATATATACTCAGCGCCAGACGCCTTAGGCAACCAGGTATTCTGACGCTAACTCCTACTCCAAGCCACCACGAGCCTGGCACTTCGAGCTCTTTTCATTTCGTATACATTCTGTGCCAATTAATTCCAAGTTATTAGTTTTATATGCTTAGGTATATTATAGGTATTTTGGGGTTCTCCCTCCAGTGGCTTACTTCCATATAGCCACCCCGTGCCACCAGAAATGTTTGGCTTTCGCTATTATTATAATAGTATGAACCAGACTCACCAAATTCACCTCTGGTTCCTTCCTCGACCCTCACCGAACTCGGTAGGTATTTCGCACCAGTGTTCACTTTTGTAAGTCTAGTGTGGCGCCAAGGTTATTTCTCCTTGGCACATTTGTAAGCTCCTGCCGAAAAGACGGATCAAAAGTATTTAAACCTGTAACCTGAATTTTGGGTCTTATATTGAATCCAAAGCCAAGGTAGCTGCAAAAAAACTTGGTATTTTGTCTAAGGTTAGGCGGTACTTTACACCGGTACTTTTGAATCTTTATCAAGCACAGGTCCGATCTTGTATGGAGTACTGCTGCCACCTCTGGGACTGTTCTGCCAAGTATCAGCTCGAGTCTTTGGATTCAATTGAGAGACGTGCTATCAGCCTCATTGGGGATGACAAAAAAAAAGGTAAAGAGTAAGCTTCAGTCTGGCGCATCGACGTGAGGTAGCAAGTCTGGCGGTATTCTACAGATTGCACTATGGAGAGTGTGCACAAGAACTGCACAACCTGATTCCCCCATCACCTTTCCATCACCGTACGACTAGACGATCAGCAAAGCGCCACCCTTTCATGGTTGAAATACCTCGCACAAGAACGAAGCGTTACGCTTCTTCATTTATTATAAGAACTGCAAAGGAGTCGAATGCCCTGCCCTCGTCAGTGTTTCCGGTAAATTATAACCCCGGTGTGTTCAAGTCAAGAGTGAATAGGTATCTACTAGGCAAGCGTGCTACACCTTCGACCACATCATCGCTTTCCATCAGGTGAGATCACGGTCAAACGATTGCCTAGTCCGTAAAAAAAAAAAAAAAAACTTACTGCCTGAATTAACAGCGCGAGAATGCTACAAAGACAGTAGATAAGTGTGGAGTGGACTGTGGACATACCCGCTGCAAGAATGTTTAAAAAAACTGATTCAACACCGCCAAATCGAAAGTGAAGCGCCCAAGATATGCCAATCCGCTCGTACGCACAAGCCTCACGTACATACTTACACCATGATATGCCGATCCGCACGTACGCACAAGCCTCACGTACATACTTACACCATGATATGCCGATCCGCTCGTACGCACAAGCCTCACGTACATACTTAACCCACGATATGCCGATCCGCTAGTACGCACAAGCCTCACGTACATACTTACACCATGATATGCCGAACCGCTCGTACGCACAAGCCTCACGTACATACTTACACCATGATATGCCGATCCGCTCGTACGCACAAGCCTCACGTACATACTTACAACATGATATGCCGAGCCGCTCGTACGCACAAGCCTCACGTACATACTTACACCATGATATGCCGATCGACCGCCACAACGCAGCAAGATCTCGACCTTGTTAGTCGTGTAAATTCTTTCAAGTTCTGTTGAAAAATCAAAATCAATCCAGTCTTTTGTGATGAAATAGTGTAGGTATCAACCACAAAATACCACAAATTATCCACTCACGCACACATAAGCAACCGCCATTTACTTTGCTTCACTCGTTTGTTTGGCGGTGTAGACTCTCTCTGTCTCTCTCTCTCTCTCTCTCTCTTTTTTAACTTCTTGTCCGCATCTGTGCCCGCATGTATGACCTAAGTTGGTCCTCGTTAATATTTGAGAGCGTTTGTGATAGGCACTGAACAAAAAGATTAGGTAAGGAAGTGTGGCGAATGAACGGAAAAACTTATTTATTTTCTTTATACCCAGGACATTCTAAAAAGCCTGCGTAATAATGAAAAAGCAGCAAAGAGACTTGAGCTATCTACAGCAAGAAAATAAGGTTTCAATTTGCCTGCTACAGAGCGCTCCGTTAAATTCAATAGACGGTCTCTAGTACCAAAAAAGTCCTACTAGCATTTAGTTTAGGGGAAGTGGAAAAATGTAATATCATTTGTTTCCGTTTGTACTGAAAACGGGGGATTATTTTGTTTCAAGATAAGAAAAGGTACTGAATAGGTGGACTAAGGTACTTCCCAAAATAGATAGGCGCGACCCCTGTCGTCCCCAGCTTACGTTGAACTCATAAAGACATAGTTATTGAGGCACTTGTGTAGGTCCCTTCCGGTTCCTGAATCGCGTAACCGTTTCTACTAAACTATAATACATTGAATGTACGTAATTGTAATTACCGCAAAGTTTTGTTCAAAACAAAGATCGTTTAAATCGTAATGTAAGTACAGAGTTAGGGACCGCTATCACATAAAGTGGAAGTGTTCGTAAACAAGTCTTAACAAAGTTGTGTGGTTAAGTTCCACAGTCTCTTACTGTTTCGTGCTATTGTGTAGTATTAATAGCCAAGTGTAGAGATAATGTGCGATAAACTACCCAAACTTGCCTTTACCAGAGGCAAACTACTAACTTATGTACTTGTCGTTGCTGCGGATTTTAGAGCCATTAGGTACCTATGTTTGCTGAAACTTAAAATTGAAAACGAGGAACTAATTTATATAATGTACTGGCTGTGACCGCGGTGTTCCCCGCGTATATTTTTTTTAAGTGCCTTTCAATTGATAATCCAGGACCAACCAAGGATTTGTACACTTGTATCCACAAATCCATTAACTATTCAAAAATTCCATTAATGGATTTCATTCTACTTTTTATTCCACTGAGATCCATCAATGGATTTGATTCTACAGAATCAAATCAATCAGTACACGTAATGTACGGTACTATTATTGTGTTATATCCCACATCAAAATTATTTCAACTGTCAAATCGTTCTGTATCGAACACATGGCTTCTTCCCATAGGATTGAGAAACTAAGTACAAAAGATATTAAGTCAAATCCTAAGCTATTCAACAGTGAAAACCGCATTTCAATTAGTCCAGTAGTTTTTAAGTGATGCGAGAACACACAGACAGACCCCATTTAAAACAGTTATATTCTTGCTATGTAGCTTATTTTATGTGCCTTAAACCATTTTATTCAACAACAACATTGTTTATAATTGAATACCTACTATAGAATCAAAAGTGGTTAGGTATACCTAATCCTAACCTAACTTATACCTCGGTGTATATGGTCGCTTATATTTCCATAGCACACAATTGTCGTACTTTTTGTTACCAACTTACTGCTTTATTCTAGAATAAAGCAGTTGGTAACAAACAGTACGAGACTACTTAGTAGTACGTGTAGTTCCACGTACGACGTAGTATAGAGTAAGTTAGGCATGCTTATAAACACAAAGAAAAGGATTTCATAGTAAGTCATATATTACATTAAATATTTACATACATTTACATATACACTACAATATCATCAGTTTGATCTTTCGATTTCAATTGTACATCCAGCACGACTATTTTCTTAAAGAGTTCAACCAAATCATTTCTGATGTGAGACTTGATTTGTTGCAATCTGCCCCCGCCAGCACCGGCTATCAGCTTCACTAGCCTTTCTGAGGGACACTGCACAATTACTGATATCATGATTTTATCCTCCCCCTCAACCTCGTCGTAATATTCCAATTTAACATTCAAGTTGTATGGGATCTCGTTGTGTAAAAAGTCTAGGAACTTAGCCCGGACTGTGTCCTGGATCAACTGTACGGGCTCCTGATCGGTCCATTCGTTTGGAGAATATTGGTAGTTGGCTGGTTTTGAATTGGTGATTAGGTATTGCTGAAAAGTAAACACAATTAGATGATGAAATATGTTTTAGTACATACACAGATTATAAGAAATACATAAAAGTGTTATTATTAAGTGGTTTACATCAGATCTCAAGTCTATTACAGACATCCTTCTCTGTAAGATGGTATAAATGTTTTTTTTAACTACAAATTGTATCTATGGACATACCCAATAAAACCAAAGAGTAATGAGAACATCCAGTCTATGATAAAAAGCATGCTTATCGTATGTGCTGGCATCTGGTGTCAGAGTTTGCCAGGCCGCCCAAGGGCCTCTGATATGGCTTAACGACTGCTATTAATCAATAGTAGATGGGACCGACACCTTAACTTGCCCTCCAAAGCACGGCGCGATGGAAAAATCACACATAACTTTTAGATAAGTCATTGGTGCGGAGCCTGGGAACGAACCCGGTATCATTGGTTTCTAAGTTACACTAGTAAACCGCTAGGCTATCATCGCTCTCAAAGACAAGATAAGATTACACTCAGGGAAACGTGAAAACCGCATCAAAATCCGTTGCGTGGTGTAGGAGGAATTAGTGGCCAAACAGACAGAGAGACAGATAGACAGACGCGGAAAAAGACTTCAATTTATACTATGTATTGATGATAAGATTGTGTTTGGTTAAGACTGCACCCACAAAAAGGCTTGGAGCCTTTTTATGAATATTATCCCAAGACAATTGATTTGATAAATGCTTTTCTTTTTTACCCGATTACAGCAAAGAAAGGGAAGGGTAATGAGTTTAACAGTGTATGTATGTATGTATGTATCTATGTATGTGGCTATTCCACCATAGCGTCGCCCCTATTGGTTCGATTTTGACAAGCGAGGTGTCAATCGATTTGTCTTCAGGTATATATAGAGTTTCATAGGCTATTTTTTTTACCCGCTTACGGCACGGCATATAAAGGGTCATGTGTTCAAACTAAAAACTTTGTCTGATTTTGACAAGCGAGGTATTAATTGGTTCGTCTTCATCGCAAGAGTGTCATGGGCTATTTTTTACCCTTTGTTTATTTTTCCGTTTTTGTACTTATGTCTTGTTGGACATAAGTACAAAACGTTTTTGTAAGGCTACATGTTATTGTGGCCTTCGTATTTCTTTATACACACAAAGCATGTTGCATAGGCTATCATCACCTTAAATGTCCTTAAATATCTCCACAAACACTTTTGTTCCTGTTTTCACTTAGAGCCCAAACGCGTACATCGGTTGTGAGGATAAAGCAGCATAATGTAAGAGAGAGAAATGATGCGAAAAACGTAAGCGAGTGTGCGAGGTAGTAATACAATGCTGTCTTCGCCTTCAAATTGGGATTGCGCCTGAAAAATAGCAGCTTGTACAGTGACTTGCAGACAACTTCCGAGCCACTAAGATACGTTGTGCCTACTGTATGGTTCTTATAATGATGATGAAGCCTCTGGCTTTTCTTTATGGAAAAGTAAACTAACCTATACAATAAATTGACCCCCTTACCTTAATATCCTGGACTCCATCGCCATTCAGAGCGGAGACTAAAAACACATCAGAGAATTTACTGTATCCTTTTCCGGAAATCTTTTTCCCTTCAGATCCAGGTATGGGGCTGCCGGCAATCACGCCGTTGCACAGATTTCTGATTGAAGAGAGGAGTTGCTTTTTGAATTTTAACTTGTCCACCTGAAACAAATGTTTATTTACATCAAAAATTGCAAATCCATCCAGAGCTTAAGAGTATACATTACTAAAGTATTTAGTCTTGAGATCCAGACATATTTCACTACTATATCTTTTAGCACATCAATAGAGGATCCGTGAATCAACAGAAATATTGCTTAACATTGGTTGAGATCATTGTCAAATGCAAGAATATTATCTATACTTATAATAAACCAAAATGTAAATAAAGTCTGTACAAAGAAGATAATATGCTTATAATAAAGCAATAAAAAAAACAAAGACGAAAAAGGCTACAAAGAAAATATTAAAAAAAAAACTGGTCTAGGGTACTTAAAATATAATATAAGCTTCTGAACAAGAAAATATCATTTTTTAAATCTTGTCTGTCTGTATGTTTGTGCACGCATCACGTTCAAACTACTGGACTTGCGATGCGGTTTACTGTTGCATAGCTTAGAGTTTGACTTAAAAACTGGGGTGCTTGGTAACTTAATCCGATCTGAACGAATTTTAATGAAATGTAGTTTTTGGTCCTGGAATAACATGTATGGGCTACTTAGAAATAATATAACCACGCGGGCACAGCTAGATAATAATAAATACGCCATATTTGAGTACTCACAAGAAGCAATTTATTTTATAGAACCAAAACATAACTACCCACAACTGTTGATATAAAAATTAATGAATCTAAATCACGCATATTACATATATAACAATTATAACTTAACTATAATCTATCTATCTATACTTATAATAAAACTGTAACGGGTCCAATTCTATACATTGAAGATATTTAGATATATTTTTTGGAGGGTACTCTTTATTCAATACTGAAGCCAAAACAGTATTTTTTTTTTCATTTTTGTGTGTCTGTCTGTCTGCAGTCTGTCTGTATCTTGGCTAGGCATCACGCCGAAACTATTGAATGAATTTAAATGAAACTTGGTATGATTTGAGTTCATACTATGAGGTAGGACATACAATACTTTCATCCGGACAAATTAAAGGGTTCCCGCAGGATAAGGGGTTGAAATTTAATTAAAAGAATATGTATCACGATGAAACTACTGGATGGATTTTGTTGCAACTTGGCACAGTCATAGTTTATATTATGGGTAAAAATTGAGGATACTTTTTATCCCGAAAAAATAAAGTTTTTCTGCCGGATTGTGTCCCAAATTCTGTAAATTGAAGATATTATGTAATTTTTTTTGGAGGCTGTTCTATTTTCAATATTGAAGCCAAAACTGTTTTTTTTTATTTTGTCTCTCTTTCTGTTTGTCTGTCCGTCTGTCTTTCTGTATCTTGGCTGCGCATCAGGCCGAAAATACTCAATGAATTCAAATGTGACTTAGTATGATTTGAGTTCATACATTGAGGTAGGACATTGGATACTTTTCATCCCGACAAATTAAATGGTTCCTGCAGGAATTGTGTTGCGGTTTTCATTGTTAGATAGCGTAAGCTATCTAACAATGAAAACCGCAACAGTTTTTGAATCAAACCCTAAGGTTTGATTTAAAAACTGGTGTGATTGGTATCTCAATCCGGTGAGTTAGAAGCCGAGCAATTGATAAAAGTATTTTTGACGACTGAAGAATTTTTTATCAAATGTTGGTTTATTGGTACTGGAATAGCACATTATGGTACTTTGAACCTAAAGAAAAGACCACGCGTGCGAAGCCGCGGGTACAGCTAGTACTATAATAGAACTGTAACTGAACTAAATATGTACAATAAATATTTTTTTTAAATAACTTCAATTTCGATATAGAGTGCAAAAAGATATTTATTTTTTGTCTGTCTGACTGTCTGTCTGCCTCTTTGAACACGCATCACGCTGAAACTACCAGACGGATTTTAATGCAACTTCGCACAATCATAGGTTATGTTAGGGATTAACATTAAGAATACATTTTATCCCGAAAAAAACATGAGTTCCCGCAGGATAGGGGTTGAAAGTTATTTAAAAGAACACAGACCACGCTGAAACTACTGGACGGAGTTTGATGTAACTTGGCAAAGTCAAAGTTCATATAATGTATTAAAATTACGGATTCTTTTTATCCCCAAAAACTATAGGGTTCCTGCGGGATACATGTTCAAAGTAATATTATTTTGAATGTAATAAAAATAATACATTAATATGGTATCATAATTTCGACCTGCCCACCACGAGATACTGTGTGGCTCAGTCGGAGCATGTCAGCTTTTTTTCAACCCAGAGATGCCTGGGTCGAAATCACGGGCTTCTTAAAATGTTTTGCTCCATATTTAGATATTTTATGCGTTATTTTTACATTTTCCTTGATATTTTTAAGGATCCTTTCATTTCCTGAAGTAAATCGTCAAATCGTTACAACAAAATAGGTCACAATAATTCCAATTTGGATAATTTAGAAAAAACTCAAAAACAGAAAATAATTCTGTCAATTTACTTAGTTTTTTTTCACTTTGTAAATTTGTTAGTTTTACCTGAAGTGCATGTTTAATAAAAAAGAAAAACATGTTAGTTACAATCCCTCATAAAAAAGCGCCCTCATGCGGCTGTTTTTACTGGTAACCAAACTGCTTACTGTTTTACATTTTTAACCCCCAAACAAAGAGACGGTTATTATAAGTTTAGGGTGATCACTTAGTGTGTCAGTCTGTGGCATCGTAGCTCCCAAACGAATGTACCGATTTTGATGCGTTTTTTTGTTTGATAGCTAATGTGATCGAGATGGTTTTTAGCTATATGGGGAGAAGGGAGGGGGGGGAGTTGAGAAAAGGGGGGTGAGAATCGTATCTTTCAAACAAATGGACCAATTTAGCTGCGGTTTTTTTATTTTTTAAAGCTTAGGTAAACAAGATAGTTCTTAATGGAGGTGAGGATCGTAGCTCCCAAACGAATGAAGCGAGTTTGATGCAGTTTTTTATGTTTGAACACTGATGTGATCGAGATGGTTCTTAGCTATGTGGTGGAGGGGGAGGGGGGAGGGGGGGGGGTTGAAAAAAGAGTGGCGAGAATCGTATCGTTCAAACGAATGGACCAATTTAACTGCGGTTTTTTATGCATCAAAGCTGAGGTAAACAAGATGGTTCTTAGCTAACACGTTTGTAAGTATTTTTATTGTAGGACCTCTACACTAGAGAGCGTAGTATCTGTACTTATAATATAGCGTTATGAACAAAAAAGCCTGCACAACGAAGATAATTAAAGTTTGATTTAAAAACTTGGGTTGGTATCTTAGGCCTTGCGGTGGAATGCGGTGCGTTCGTTCTACCTTTTATTTCATATTGTATTATCTGCATTTACTTCATTGCAATACATGCACTTCTATGACACTCCGTACTTCACAGAAAATGAGTTTATTTTTTAATGCCTTGGGATACATTATAGCAATATCTGTAGGGAACTACAATTTAAAAAAAGAACAGCCCATGTCACTAGCTGATAATGTAGCTTTCTATAGGTGAGTCTTTTTAAAATTGGTTCTGTATTTTTTAGTTTATCCTTTACAAACAAACATACATACACACATACAAATCTTTTCTTTTTATAATATTATTGTAGATATAGATGGATGCCCTCATTTTTTTAATCACTTAAAAATAATCTTCTGAACAGAAACAAAAAAAAATGGGTAAGGAGTGGAGTTGCAATGGATAGTTAAAGTTGGCAAACCTTATTCAGTATTAAGAAGCTGGGGGTCTCCTCTACCATCTGCAGCATCGCAGAGACATCTGGGTGTAGATGGTCTTTGGTGTGTCTATTTGAAACATCATGCACCACTCCTATAACATCTGCACATCTCAGGCTTTTGTGGCATGCACCTATCATGGACCCTGGAAGGTTGTATCTATAAGATAGAGATAAAAACATGTTAAGTGCACATTTTGTCAGCTGATTATGTACCAATGTAAATCTAGATATGTTTACTTTTTGGGGTTATAAAACCCCAAACCTGATCTTTATAGATCAGGAGATGGTACTGTAAGAAGAACCAAGTCATATTAAGGAGAAATATATAGAAACGAGGGCCAGGCTTTGAGGGAAGGGAGGGGGTGGGGGGAGGGGGGAGGAAAGGGTATCCCTGCCCCCCCGCGGCGACGCTTAGTTTATTAAAAATCGGCTATTTGGTCCAAGACATAAGTTAACTCTGGCGCTCGCAAGGCTGCTGCCACGGCACGCTCGTCTTGCGCTATGTGTAGTCATGTTCAAACCTAACTAAAAGAAGCACGCCATGAGTTCATTTCACAAACTGACTTTTTATTAACTACCCACAAATTCAACAATAAATCAAAATCAATACATAATATATCTCCTTTTCATACTTAATAGTATAAACTACACATTATATAAATCAACTTAAAGATCAGAAATTAATATTAATCTCAAAACAATTAAATTCTAATAATCTCAATATAAAGTTCAACATCTTTAATCTGAGCAATCAGGTATGCCTATAATGTCAGGCCACATCTCTGGTGGTGGTATTTCAATTGGTTGGTCCTCTGACGCTTCTGAGTCTGTGTCTAGCAGAGCTCTATTCTCATTCAGCCGTATGTCTGTATGAACTGTTCTGGGCAGCATCTGATCAGCATGGCGGCGGTGTAAATTGCCATCTTCCGTTCTCACCCTGTATGAGCTTGGAACTTCCACCCTCTCTACAGTGGCTCTCTGCCACTGCTCTCCAGGTCCATACATGTGAATCAGAACGGGCTGGTCCACCGCAAAGGCCCGGGCGGGCGCGCGTTGCGCCGCCGCCTCTAGCTGTTGTTCACCTCGACTTGGCGCGGAGTCAGGGTGGAGTGTGGATATCGCAGTTTTGTATTTTCGCCCATTGAGCATCTCCGCTGTTTTGTTTGTGCTACTATTCGGTACCGTGCGCATGTAATAAACCACCTTGCTCAACTTCTCACACCATGGTAGATTCAAATCCATTTTCTTAATTTTATTTTTAAACGCATGTTTTGCTCTCTCAATCCGCCCGTTGGTTGCCGGATGGTACGGTGGGGAAAGTAAATGTTTTACCCTGTTTTTCACCAAGAATCTACCAAACTCCTCAGATGTAAAAGCTCTACCATTGTCTGATACAACCACTTCAGGCAATCCTTGTGAAGCAAAAATCCTTCTCAATAGAGTTATTACAGCACCGCTAGTCATAGAGTTAATTATGTCCGCTTCTATCCATTTGCTATGGCTGTCAATCAAAATGAAAAATGTTTTGCCTTGAAAAGGGCCTGCAAAATCTATGTGGACTCGATTCCAAGGCTTTTCTGTCATAATCCAAGTGTGTGGATCTCTAGGACAGTTCCTTACTAGCTGACACTGCTCACAGCTGGCCACAATCTGCTCTATTTGACTGTCCATATGGACCCACCATACATAGCCTCTTGCATATGCTTTCGTTTGGACTATGCCCGCATGAGGGGCATGCCATATTTTTAGTACCTCTTCTTGTAACTGAGTAGGTATTATGACTCTGTTGCTCCATAATAAGCAGTCCTTATTAAGTGAAAGAGCCTCTCTTCTGGTCCAAAATGGCTGTAAGGTTGGGTCTGAAACTTTGTTCGGCCAACCATGCTGCACATGGAATAAAGCTTTCTTGAGCAGTGGTTCCTTCAATGTTTCTGCAGCAATTCCAGCCATTATGCTGTTCTTTTAACAACAATACTTCTCTAAGTGGATCTACAGCAACTGTTCCAGTAGATGGTGCTGTCCACCTGCTTAATGCATCAGCATTACCAATTGATTTCCCTGGTCTGTATCTGATAACATAATCATAACACGCTAGCTTCAAAGACCATCGCAGCATTCTTGGTGAGATCTGGTCGGGTATTGGTTTTGCCGGATTCAATAAACCAACCAATGGCTTGTGATCAGTCACAATACAAAATCTGCGTTTCAACAAAAATTCGTGAAATTTTGATAATCCAAACATAATAGCCAAAGCTTCCTTATCGATCTGTCCATACCGATTCTCCGTTTGTGACGCCATCATGATTGGTCTCTCTGATCCATCATCCATGACATGTGCTATGATAGCCCCAACTCCATATTCAGATGAGTCACAGATGAGCAGTAACTCTCTCTTCAAGTCATATCCCATCAACGTGAGATCTGATGACAGCAAGGACTTTGCTTTTTCGAAAGCTGGTTGCTCGCGTTCACTCCACTTCCATGGAATATTCGACTCCAACAATTGATACAAAGGCTTCAAAACTGTAGCTAAAACTTTTGATAAAAGTTATACAATCCAAGGAAAGCCCGCAATGTTTCCTTATTTATGGGTGCTGGTTTTTCTTGAATTTCTTTAACTTTGACGGGTGATGGATGAAGTCCCTCACCATCAATCATGTGTCCTGGAAGGTTGTATCTATAAGATACAAGATATAAAATACAAGCAGGCACGCCACACCATCCATGCCTGCTAGGGCGGAAGACATCACCCTCTGAAAAATACACGGTGCCGCACTAACTCCAAAAGCAAGGCGATTAATTTTCATAAGGCCGATGGGTGTATTCAGCGTTAACAGCTTGGCTGTCTCATCATCCACTTTCAATTGTGTATACGCTTGCTTCAAATTGAGTTTGCTAAACACTTTGCATCCGCTTAGCTTCACAAAAGCTTCCATTGAGGTTGGAAGCGGGTAGCTATCAACCTTTATAGACACATTGACTGTAGACCTATAGTCTCCGCAGATACACAACAATCCATCGTCCTTTTTTACTATTCGCAGTGGAGTGGCCCATTCAGAGTACCTCACTGGTGTTAATACACCTGTGTCCACCATATGCTTAAGTTCGTCTTCCACTTGCATCTTCAAAGGAAAAGGCACCGCTCGAGACTTCAGAAAACGTGGTGTTGCCTCAGGACATAGGTGAAGTGTGACTTCAGGGCCATTATATTCGCCTAACTCTTCTTTGAACAAATCTGGAAACTCATTCCTAAAAGGCACCAAATCTTCTTCGGCCCAGTACAAGCCAGTAACTTGAATGTCTAATGGCTTAAACCAGTTGCGACCCAAAAGGCTAGGTCCATCACCAGACACAACCAATAGTTCACATTGAGCCTCTTTCACGCCTAGAGATACACGCACATTAGCCAGTCCTAACACTTTCAATGTGTCCCGAGTCCATGTAACCAGCTTCACTGTAGTATCATGTAATGGAGGTGTCAACCACAATTTCTTGAAAATCTTCTCCGATATGATACTGCGAGATACTCCAGAATCTACCTCCATCGACAAATTTGCTCCATCGATCACTATGTCAGCTAATATTGGAGGTCGATAACTGTCTGAACACACATAGACACCCATCATATCTTGAGCTTCAGGAGAAGGCTCCCGCTTGTCTTCCACCTGGTGAAGTTTAGGTTTCTTTTCACAGGCTTTTGCGATATGTCCATACTTTTGACATTTGTAGCACTTTGCACTCACAAATTTACACCACTCGCTCGGCTTGTGCACCCTGGTGCAATGTCTGCATTCATTTGACTTTATTCTCCCAATATCCATTTGATCAGAAGCTTGAGATGAAATTGTATTTGTTTCATTGCTCAGACGGGGGTACATTTCTTCACTGGATGCTTGATGATTGAGACATGTCTGTACCTCCGTCTCATATGTCAGTCCTTTAGTTTTAACAACTCTCACCGTAAACGATCAGCACGCACTCCTAAAACAAGTCTGTCCCGTAATTGACGCTTAATGTCTCCAAAGTTGCACTTAGCACACAGAGTACTTATTGCGGCCACAAAATCTTGCACGCTTTCACCTTGCAATTGTACACGTTTATGAAATTTGCCTGCTTGTAAAATTTCATTTATCTCTGGTTCATAGAATGTGTCCAAGACAGCCAGAATGTCTCTAAAATTTACTTGAGTTGGGCGTAACGGCACTAACAGTGATGCAATTAGAGCATAGGTATCTTTCCCGCACTGAGACAAGAACAAAGATCGCGCTTTTACGTCGTCTTTTTCCACGAGTCCTGCCGCATTGAGTGCACACAGTAACTGTTCCTTGTAATCACGCCACACGTCAGTTTTCGCGTTAAACTGCCAGGGCATTACAATATTCGTTATATTGAATGCCATTTTAACACAATTGCATTTTGTTTTATTTTCCGTAGTCGCCACTAAAAGAAACACGCCATTTGAGTTCATTTCACAAACTGACTTTTTATTAACTACCCACAAATTCAACAATAAATCAAAATCAATACATAATACTAACTACCCTAGATTTTGCGGTCATACAGCGGAAAAAAACACATTCTACCATTTCATCATTTTATGAACAGTTTGTAAGCAAACTTCACTAAAATACGATTTAAAAAAAAACTAAGCATTGCCACGGGGAGGAAGGGGTACCAAAGGGTAGCCCTCCACCTTTCTTAAACCCCCCCCCCCTCACCGCCACATAGTCAAATGCTCTTGTACACCGATTTTATGTACAAATTTACCAATTTTTGAGGGCAATTCTACCAATTTCGCATTTTGACGTTCGAGAACACTGATAATTAATAATGTTAACAAACTTGTACTCAAGCTTACAATTCTAAGTTCTAACAAATGTCACAGAAATTATGGTCTTTCTTAATATTTAATGTAGCTCTCCTTGGAACTTACTTCTTTTGTTCCTTCTCAGTAACAACACCTGGTGTATCCAAAAATATTATTTGTGTACCATCTTGATAGCACATAGCTCTGATCATTTTGGTTGTAGTGTGAACTTTGTTCGAAGCTGCACATATCTAAAACATAGGTATTACAAAGTTTGTATTGTGATTGATCTATCTATAGGTTACCATACAATATTATAAACTTTTTACATACCCTACGTTCTGCAATATTATTTATTAATGTGCTTTTTCCTGAATTAGGAGCTCCAATTATTGCTACATTTACTACTTTTCCAATTTTAATCTTGCTGGCACGTTCTGGTTGTGATGAATAAAATGCGGCTTTCAAGTACCGTGTTTTTGTGTAGGAATAACTTACGACACGCAGTATGAGAGTCGTCATATTATGTGAATAGTCGCATGGGGCACGGACAGAAAAATAAGAACTAATCTACTAAAATAAACAAGCAAACCAACAAGACAATCCAATCCACTCAACTCCTCAAGCAAGGCAGCACAGACTACTCAGAGATACACAGACTACCTACTCAACTCAGGGGCGCGTTCACTTACAACGTTCGAACTTCGAGGACGCATGGATCACCCACGTGATCACTCGAAATCGTTCGCGTCGTCGGGCGTTCGCCCGGGTTTGCCAAAAAATTGTAGGGGAGGGGAGGAATGGTATGAAACTGACACTTGACAGTTGTCAGCAGCCCGATTCCATAACTTGGCTTCAATCGAATTCTCAGTATCGCAGCCACTAATGCCTTGCGATAGACTCGAATTTGCTATGAAAAAAGTGATAATCCGATTGTAGCCAAGTTATGGAATTGGGCCACAGTTCTATGTGGACGTCCAAAGTCCACATAGAACTGCAGCCCGATTCCATAACTTGGCTTCAATCGAATTCTCAGTATCGCAGCCACTAATGCCTTGCGATAGAGTCGAATTTGCTATGAAAAAAGTGATAATCCGATTGTAGCCAAGTTATCGAATTGGGCCACTGACTTCACTAACTGAGTTCACTAACTCCGGTAGCCCTATTACAAAACTTGGTTACAATCGGATTATCACTTTTTTCATAGCAATTTCGACTCTATCGCAAGGCATTAGTGATAGCGATATTGGGAATCCGATTGAAGCCAAGTTCTGTGGTCGGGCCCCAGCAGTGCTATTACGCAGTGTTGATCATATCGGTTTCAAGCCGTGAAATTCATTAATAGCTTGAAACCGATATGATCAACATTACGTAATCGCACTGCCCTGGTACCTGTGATTTGTTACGCAAAGGCGGAGGGGGCAGCACTTCCTGCAGCGCCGGAACAATCGCGATTCATAATCTGTGGTAAAAGGAAACTGGAACGTACACACGAGGCTTTGACTATGCATTTCTATATGTTAATCTGTGATGTATACGTAATATTGGCTGTACATTATCGCCCGTACAAAAAGTGTCCGGCCCGTATTACACAGCCAATAATACACACCCTGTTATTACATGTACATATTTTAGCTTCGTAATCCTGGCTGCGTATTATCGCCTGTACAAAATCAGCACGGGGTGATATTACACGGCCAATGATACGCAACCAAATAATGTATACCCTGATATTACGACGCCAATCCACGTAATATTGGTCGCGTATTATTGGCTGTACATTATATGGTCGTGTAATATTGGCCGTGTAATATAAGGACTCCCATTCTATCTAATTAAATAAAAGGATAAATTTAGTTTTCAAGCAAGGTTTAGTTAATCTGATTCAGGTAATATTAAATGATCAAGATTTCCTCGTTGAAAATAATAGACCTCTGTAAATATACATAATCATTATTATTGTTATTATATACTAGCTGCGCCCCGCGGTTTCACCCGCGTGCCTCAGGAACCCTGCATTTTTTTTAAGTAATCTATGTGTTAATCCAGGGTATAAGCTACCTTCAAAATTTCATGCAAATCCGTTCAGTAGTTTTTTGTGTGAAAGAGTAACAACATCCATCCATATATCCATAGCTATATAACCATCCATCTAGCTGCGCCCCGCAGCTTCGCCCGCGGTCAATCTTTGCCACACCTACCACATTAGAAAACACATTTAATAAAATCCCTCCTTTTTGCATCCCTAGGGTGTCACTTTGTCACCTGTCACTTTGACACCTGTCACTTTGACATCTGTCACTTTGACACCTGTCACTTTGGCACCTGTCACTTTGGCACCTGTCACTTTGGTACCTGTCACTATGGCACCTGTCACTCTGACACCTGTCACTTTGCCACCTGTCACTTTGCCACCTGTCACTTTGCCACCTGTCACTTTGCCACCTGTCACTTTGCCACCTGTCACTTTGCCACCTGTCACTTTGCCACCCGTCACTTTGACACCTGTCACTTTGACACTTATCATTTTGAAAATTCCTTCAAAGCTTCTGTTTTCTTCCTTATTTTGGACCCATACTCCTCCCACTGGCCCCGTCTCTTTTAAAACCTCTACCAACAACCCCCAAAATCCACCACCGCCATGTCACTTAAAAAATTTGCAAAAATATGGTACTTAAAAATGTTTTTTTTAAATATAATCACAATAATTTAATGCTCACGGGGAGGTATATTCACTTCTAATAACTTTATTTGTCAATGTAATATCCCCAACTTCTTAAGTATTTCTGCTCTCATGGTACTTTTTTTATTATTTTAATATATATTCGTTTTTCTGCTCTCTTGGTACTTAGAAAAACATTATTTAACAATAATCACACTATTTAATGTTCATGGCGAGGTTATATTCACTCTCAATAACTTTATTTTTTAAAATAAATAATATTTTTCCCTATTTCTTGATCAAAAGTAGCCTATGTGTTAATCCAGGATATAAGCTACCTCCATACCAAATTTCAGACAAATCAGTTCAGCCGTTCTTGAGTTATAAATAGTGTAACTAACACGACTTTCTTTAAATAGTGTAACTAACATGATTTTGTATCTCCAACTTCTTAAGTGTTTCTACTCTCCTGGTACTTAGAAATACTTTTTTTTAAATATAATCACACTATTCAATGTTCATGGGGAGGTATACTCACTTTAAATTACTTTATTTTTCAATTTTGTATCTCCTACTTCTTAAGTGTTTATGCTCTCCTGGTACTTAGAAATAAAAAATTTTATTATATTTTTTCGGTTTTTTTTCAAGTCTTATAGAAAACGATAATATTTTTTTCTCCTATTTTGGAATAAAAAGTAGCCTATGTGTTAATCCAGGATATAAGCTATCCTGGTACCAAATTTTATCCAAATCCGTCCAGCCGTTTGAGCGTGAAGGAGCAACAAACACACATACACACACACACACATACACACACACACACACACAAACATACAAACTTTCGCATTTATAATATTATATATAATATATTATATATAATATATTTATGTGTGATTAGTGTGATGTTCATGGGAGGTTATACTCACTTTTAATAAGTTTATTTGTCAATTTTGTATCTCCAACTTCTTAGGTGTTTCTGCTCTCCTGGTACTAAGAAATACTTATTTCTTCTTTTTCCTTTTTTTTTCAAGTCCTTAAGAAAACGATAATATATTTTTTCCTTATTTCTTGATCAAAAGTAGCCTATGTGTTAATCCAGGATATAAGCTATCCTGGTACCAAATTTCGTCCAAATCTGTCCAGCCGTTCGAACGTGAAGGAGCAACAAACACACACACACACACACACACACACACACACACACACACACAAACATACAAACTTTCGCATTTATAATATTAGAGTGAATTAGTGTGATACTTAATATGGTAGTTTATATTTTAATTCTATTATATTTTTATGAGTTCGAATCCTACTTGAAGGATGGGTCATTTGGTCCACCATAGCACAAAACAAAGGAGGTAAAGGAAGGGAGGCCTTTGGCCCGCAGTGCGGTTCTAAAGGCTATTATATAAATAAATAAAATTTAGTAGAATAAAAAGAAAAGCTTCTTTCATAAATGTCAGAGGTAAAGTATAAAAACCAGATATTAGCTGCAATTGATCACTTACGTTCAAGGAAGTCACGTCCCGATGTGAACAGAATTTGCAAGTTTATGCTCAAATGTTACAAAGTATCAGCGAAGGGCACAAAAGCTGACCTTAAACGTTGCCTCGAAGAAAAAAGTGTCTATAAAGTAGATTACAGAGATAATGTGAGCTACAGAAACGCGGCAAAGTGGAGAAAGAGATCAAATCATAACAATCATAAGCTATACTTTTCCATTTCTAAATTTTTGAGAAAGAAAAGTGAAATTTGGGAAAACATGGCTTTTTCACAGATTCCACAATTAATTTTAATGATTATTGGTTTCTTCTTGTGCATACCATGCCTAAAAATCTATCTTGCATTAATATCCAAATAATACACTAGGAAAATAAGTTATTATTGAATCCTAAATAATTACTGATTTACCTTCATGTGGATGTTATTTTCAGTAAAAATTACATCAGGAATTGCAACAAGTGAGCGCAGGATAATCACTTCTGCTATAGTAACTCTAATTTACCAGGATCAAAGTTACTTGGAAAATGGGATTGCTTAAGAAGATTTTCTGAGAGCAGCCTCATCACAGGAATCAAAATATTCCAAGAAACATCTAGAATCTATTATCAATAAAGAACTGGCTACAGGAAGCCTAGTGAGGCTACCTAATGGCAACTTAGATCTGGAGCCAGCTGCTCAAGATGGAGATAGCTCAGACAGTTTTAAATTTGATTATAGTGCTGATATTAACACTAAGGACATTTGAATTTTAATCAATTTATTTGGACAAATTTCTTAAAAAATATTCATTTAAGTATATATTAAATTTTACAGATGACTTCATCGGCAAATTCATCATGCAGGTCATCACCTCAAAGAAAGAGGGGCCGTCCGAAGAAACGAAGAGGTGGTTCTTCCTCAAACCATGGCCCTAGCAACATCGCCACAAGAAATGCAGGAGTTTGGGTTGGTGAAAGGAGAAAGATGGCCAAAAATGTATTTGATCCCTCTGATAACAATGTTACTAGCAAGAGGAAAAGGGGTCGACCTGTAGGATTATTAAATAAAAGAGTACAATCAAGAAGAGATTGATGACGGCTAGACATTGATGGAAGTGCAGATAAGATAGACCAAGAAGACTCGGTGCCACAAGAACCTTCTGGAGGAGTGTCTTCAGTTTGCATTGTGCTGAAGTCTCGAGGATCTAATGATAGGCTATTTTAGTGTTGTGACTGCAGCAATAAGGCTCACTGAAGTTGCCTTCGGTCAGGATCTGGCATTTTAAATCCTAGACCTGCAGTGCTATTACGCAGTGTTGATCATATCGGTTTCAAGCCGTCAAATTCATTAGTGCCTTGCGAAAGAGTCGAAATTGCTATTAAAAAAGTGACAATCTGATTGAAGCCAAGTTCTGTGGTCGGGCCCCTGATAACAAATGACAATACCCTTATTGCAAAACCTGTGTAGTCTGTAGTGAAACAAATGATGCTGTAAGTAATTAATGTATTTCAGACAGTAGTGGCCGGATACAGCCGAATACCGTACATATATATGCCATATATGCCATGCCGGATATGCCAAATACGAATAATTAACGAATATTTGGCGCATCTCTAGTAGGTACATTGATGGTGACATCCGCCCGTTTTATGATCTCTTTCATTGGGCCGTGGCGGGGAAACTATCCAGCATTACATTGGCAATAAAGTCCATGGAGTCCGTTTCCATCGACGTTGCTGCATGAAATCCTATGACGTTTGACAATGGCAGCACCCAGACTAAGACTGACGCGGACGGCGATGCGGAAACTGCCATTGTCAAGCTTCGTTTCAAAGTTCGCAGATGGAAGAGGATGCAGCCACTGTCCCGATTTATGTTCTGCATAGTGTATCTCAATTGAAGGCATTTTTAAAATTTGGGTACGCAGGCTTGATATATTGTGCATGGTTGAAAGGAGAGCTGGAAGAGCAACACTATAAATTTATATGTTTCCGGTGCCACCAGATCTTAATAATTAAAAATTGCTACATACATCTGGTTGAAGGGTAGGAAGAAATGGTCACTACATTTTCAATTCAATACATTCCCTCCGATTCTGGACCTTTCGAAAACGAACATTCGATATTGTGAATTAAAAATGTATTTAATTGAACATTTCAAACCGCAGCATCCCCAGAATAAATAATATCGAATATGACGCAAAACCATCCTCCCTTAGCCTAGGGTTTGGCAACACTGGTTGACATGATTGATAAAACATGACATGACGTTTGACAATGGTGATGGCGTCACAGAATATTACGTCAGAAAAGATCTTGCAAACCAAAAATAAAAACTTGGTTTTAAATCCTATTCCTTCGTGTTTTAAACATAATATTAATTTACCGTTGATTAAAAATATTCATATATAAAACAGCAAATATTTTATTGCAATATCAGAACAGGTAATAAAATATTGATTGTTAAACTTGCTATGTAAGTGTGACATCTATCGTTATTTTTAGAAACTAAAGTAATGCTTCTGAAACTATAAGTTCAGTAATATCTTGCGGCCCGATTACAGAACTTGGTTACAATCGGATTATCACTTTTTTCATAGCAATTTCGACTCTATCACAAGGCAATAGTGATATCGATACTGATAATCCGATTGAAGCTAAGTTATGTGGTCGGGGCCTTGGTCTCGATAAACAGAGCTTGCTAACGTCAGCTTTGGCTTTGCGATAATGCTCTTTATTTGCAAGTGACCCGGCCCTGATCGGTATTCACGTAGGTGCCCTATTGGGGTGACGACGCGACGCCGAAGATTTGATTTCATTCTTATAATACTTTGGTTTCATTGAAGTGAAAATTTTTATGTAAATAAGTTTCAATTATAAATAAGTTCAAAAAATAAAACCCGACTACGGTCAGGTAAAAAATAGCCTATGACACTCTTGCGATGAAGACGAATTGATTGACACGTCGCTTGTCGAAATCGGACCAAGTTTTTAGTTGGAACATATAACCCTTCATTTGCTTCGCCATAGTAGGTTAAAAAATATACGCGACGCTATGGTGGAACATCCACATAACCACATAGGGTAAACAGTACAATGATTGGCACCATGCAAATGTCTAACTTTAAAATTGTTTCAAAGAACTTTTTATTCTGACTTAATTTAAGTAAAAAAATAACACAGTTATTTGTGAAAATGTATTTCAATGATTGATCTCTGTGCCAATGAATTAGTCGTCCATATAAACTTAAGTTACAATTCTTGGCCCCCTTTAAAATCATTTCCAGTAAAGTTTAATGCCTATTTTTGCGAGAAATCATAAAAAAACAAACATATCTAAAAAAGCAAACAACAACGCTTGAACATCTATCATTACTCAAACACAAGTGACAAGGCAAGAAACTTAACGAGGCTTACCTAGTGAATTTTCATTACAAAACAACGAAAACGCGTTGCATGCGATGACACAGGAATGTTTTTTTTTTGTCTTGCTAATTAGGAAATATAAAACATCGGCTTGCCAGTACTGTAGCAAATTAATATATACCATCACTCTAATATTTTTGTTACTATTTTAACGGCTTGCAATTCTATATATTTTTATTTTAAACTCCAAGTGCCACAATCACTGTCTGAGTGCTAACAATAGTACTGTTTACCCTACATAGATACATTGAAAATTCTCAAAGCATAGATACCTACATAAATACATATACTGTTAAACTCATTACCCTTCCCTTGCTTTGCTGTAGTCGGGTAAAAATGTATTGCAATAGATTTGGAATTAATTTTGAATACATCAGGAATTAAAATGCATGGCTACCGGAAATTTCACAGCTAGGTGGCGCCACCTTGGAATCGTATCCCGCACCATGATTCTGCCTGAAACTTAGTCTCACGACAATGGCGCCATTTTTTTTGGAGGGGAAATGATTGTGATATTGTAGCTTGTTCAATTCTTGTTGAGCATCGGGACAAAGAAGTCAACTGTAAGTGACCAGTGGAAATACATGTATAATTTATATCTGAAGAACTTTTACCACAAATGTAAAGTACAATATAAGTGACCAGTGGAAAATACAAGTATTTTATACTTGTAGGAGTTTTTTTTTTACATAATTGAATCTATATTTATGACATGCGGAGCCGAGACTTGGACACTAACAGTGGAACTTGTCCACAAATTTAAAGTCGCTCAGCGAGTTATAGAAATAGCTCGGGTTATCTCTGAAGGATAAAACCCGAAACGAGATTATCCGACAGAGAACCAAAGTCACCGACATAGCTCAAAGGATTAGCAAGCTGAAGTGGCAATGGGCAATGTGACAGTTTCTCGAAGAATGGAAATGCGCTGGGGTAAACGAGTTCTCGTGTAGAGACCGCGTCCTGGCAAACGTAGTGTAAGACGCCCACCGGCCACCGGGGCACTTGAGAGCGCGGGTGGCCATCTGCTGGCAACGACCCTTGCGTAAACAAACCGTTTTTATGACCACTTGAGTGGGTTCTATGATAAACAAATGGCTGTGTTGTAAGTAGAAAAGAATACTTAGGAAACACGTTTTAAACAAAAGTTTTGTTGATTCTGAACAAAATATTTGTAAAACAAACTCTGGAAGCTCAAGACGGGGTATATGTATGTAGTTCAATGTATGCGTTCTCTTGTAAATATATATTTCTATGATTCTCGCAGACAATTTTTTTTTTTTGTTTTTTTTTTTGTCGAAGATCTTCAGCGATGGCTAAGGAATTTATATACTTGTAACGAAGCATTTCGTCACAACAAATACGTAAGCGCCGGCAGCAAAAACGTAGCAGGCGCATGACAACGAGATCACAGAATAAAGCAGAGTTACTTTACTACTCCCGGTCGAGTTACACGGACATAGGAAAGGAACACGTTTGTGTGGCTTGGGGGTTCCGGGCAGCACATAGGTGAACATATCAAAATTATCCCTATCTCGATAGCGATTCCTCCCCAACAACTAAAATCACAGACTCAAGCTAGGCGATAGGCTCCCAAACCCCCCCCCCCCCCATGGGTTCCCTCCTTGTCGTGGCGGGGGGGCTCTAGTAACCGTGGCTTCGCCCACCACGGTGAAGCTAAGAGGAACCCGGGGCCGCGCTGGCAGGGTGTCGCCGGCTGGCCCCATGGAGAAGCCGCTTCACTGGGCTTTGCTCCTCAAGCCCACGCTGAAGTGGCCACAGTAGGTTGCGGTGCTGTATGGGCGGCATCGCAACTGAGGTGGGCCGCGGTGTTGTATGGGCAGCACCGCGGCTGAGGGAAGAGAGACCGCGGCGGGAGAGAAGTGTCGGTGATAAGGTGCGCCGCTCTTCCTACCTTCCGCGGCCTCGGCGGGGCCGCCACCGTTTGATGGCGGACGTGGTGGGGCCGCAGGGGAAGAGGAGTGTCGGTATTGCGGTGCGCCGCTCTCCCTATCCTCTGCGGCCGAAGTGGCTGGCGGTGGGGCCACTGAACCGACCCATCGCAGGGGGACCTCGAGCATCCAGACACGGGGATTTCGTTTGTTGCTCATTTGCGGGTTGGTCCCCGGGTGGTTGCGGCGCACCATATGTACTGGTGCGTCGCAGGGGGTTTTCCCCAGAGGCGGGTCCGGAAACGGACAGCCGCGGCGGGTTCGCGGTCGTGTGCGTAAGCGTTCCCGTGTTCCCGTCGTGAGCGGCAGTGGAGGTACACCATGGGGTTTTAGTGGGTAGTACTGGCAGTCACCAGTGAGTCCCACATAACCACTGGGCCTTCCCCGGGCTCAGTGGTATGCATAAACGCATTTCCCCATGTAAAAAAAAGACGATAGGCTCGTCCCTAACCCACCAAAGTATAGACCATAAACTATGTACTTAAATAACAGGCTTTAGATCATCGACCGTATTAGGATCAATGTTTTAGATAAATAAACGATTGTTCTAAAATATAAAATACTTATATTTATATTACTTATATTATTGTCTCACTTAGAACCTGAATGTCCTTAGCTACCGACCTCCGATGACAGCTAGACAAGATTCTTGTCCCCGGCGTACTCAAGACGCAGGGGGCGTGATTAGTGTACAGTGAGCACTCGAGGTTTGGACCATCCAGAGTCGCCCAGTACATACTAACGTAACTGGAAGGATCGCTGGTACAAGAAATACGGTCCGACAAAGACTAAATACAAAGAAGCTATCTCGTTCTAAAAGGGCGACCATAATTTATGAACTAAACATGACAACAGCTTTCATGCTTCAGGTTTCATCCCCTCGTTAGAAAGTCTTCGTCTTTGAAATATAAGCTGCATACCACAGAGGGATTATTCCCGAATTCGCCCCCCCCCCCTGCCCCCCTCCCAGAAAATATCCTCCAGTGGGGATTTCGGGAAATGGCTAAAAAATCTTATTACCTTTTCCCCAAACCACGGCTACTATAGAACTATATCTACCTTTGGGGGCTATTATGGGAGAATGACATATGTTTTTATATATATCTATCTTCTATACTATAATAAAACTAACTGGACTAAATCTGTACATTAAATATTGTTTGAAAATTTTAGTTGAGATAAACTTCATATGGAGTGCAAAAAGGTTACTTTTTTAATTTTTGTCTGTCTGTCTGTCTCTTTGAACACGCATCACACTGAAACTACCAGACGGATTTTGATACAACTTGGCACAATCATAGCTGATGTTATATGGATTAACATTTAGTATACTTTTTATACCAAAAAAATAAAGGGTTCCCGGAGGATAAGGGTTGAAAGTTATTTAAAAGAACACGTATCACTGTGACGATGTCAAACCTCGTTCATCATAATCATACTCATTTGATAGTTTGTCTATATTAATTCTAAATTCAAACAACCTGTCGTTCAGATATTGTCATTCATGCATTTGGCTCATGTGTCCATGTTTTTACAAAATATCTGATAAAAAGTGGTAAATAAATTATTATTTTATCTACCTATATCTGGCAGTTTAAGTTACTGCTTAAATACCACCTACCTAAAATAACGGCCAATAGAATGCCCACCAAAATGCTGACTTCTAGCTTGGGGCGTGTTTTGTGTTCTGTAAGGAAGGACCAGCTCGACTAGCAGTCCTGCAAGCGTTGCTGATAGGCCAGCTATCTCTGTACATGGTCATCTTCTGCTACAACGTGTCCATGAAGGTGAAGCCGCTGTTTATTAACATCTCCGAGTGCTCCTAATTGTTCCTCTTCTTTTATGTTGTCCACTAAGGTATGGTCCCTGGGCTAGTGGAACAAACCCTAGGACCGCCTTGTGACATCACGCTGAAACTACTGGATGGATTTTGATGTAACTGGGCATAGTCAAAGTTTATATTAACTGTTAAAATTTAAAATACTTTTACTGCCGAAAAAATAAAGGATTTTTAAGGGATAAGGTCCAGTTTATGTTAAATTAAAGTAATAAAACGTCCGTTTAAAGAACGGTACCAAATTTCATTGTCCACTCCACGTAACGAGTGACCAAGCGGTAACATGCGTGGAAATGTAATCCAGACGTCCGTGGATCGAAACCACGCGCTTCTATTTTTTTTTTGTTCCATAATTAAAAGCATTTACATAATTTATGCGTTATTTTTACATTTTTAACCCCCGAACAAAGAGACGGGTGCTATAAGTTTAGGGTGTGTATCACTGTCTGTGTTTGAGTATGTGTATGTGTAGTGTGTTTATTCGTTTTTTTTTTGGTTGAAAACTAATGTGATTAAGATGGTTCTTAGCTATATGGGGAGGGGGAGGGGGCGGTGAGAAAAAGGGGCAAGAATCATAGCTTCTAAATGAATGGTCCGATTTAGGTGCGTTTTTTTATGATTGAAAGCTGAGGTAATCGAGATGGTTCTTAGATATTAGAGTACGAGTATAGCACAACGGAGTATCCTACTTCCTTAACACGGGCGTAAGTCTTTTTATTGTAGGACCTCTACACTAGAGAGCGTCGTATCTGTACTTATAATAAAGCAATGAGAACAAAAAAGACTGTACAAAGAAGATAATTAAGTTTGTAACACTACATAATTTACCAGCATCAACAACTCCAGCACATAAACCATACGCTTCAAAGTTCTGCCTCCGATTTAACTACAGGTGGTAAAACTGTTGGCAGTTTGAATATGGAATAAAATAAAAACTACGAGAGATGCAATAATTTTAATTATATATTGTAAAATTATATATAAATTATATATATTATATATATATATTGTGTAATTTTTTTTTTTTTAAATGGTGTTCTTTAAATGACATCCCTCGGCTGTCTGGCATTCTTGAAAACGAATTCTCAGATTTTTGAAAACGCGGCGAAACGTTACTCGCGGTAAATTTTTAATTTCCCGAATAATGTTGTTCTTGACCTGTTCCAAATTTTTCGGATTATTATCGTAGACCACTTATTTAAGGTATCCCCTTAAAAAAAAGTCACATGGAGTGAGGTCAGGGCTGCGTGGGGGCCATTGAATATCCACCTTCTTCGAAATCAGTTTTCCAGGGAAGATTTATTTTAGCAGGTCTATGGACACCCTAGCGGTGTGGCATGTGGCGCCATCTTGCCGAAACCATATCCTTGAAGTATTGCCTTGAAATTCTTGCAGGGCTGGGACCAATTTTTTTTTTATCATGTTGCAATAATTTTCGGCTCTAACTGTCGTTGTGCGTCCTCTATGGTCCTCAAAAAAAATATGACCCGACAATGCCGGTTGCCGATATTGCAGCCCATACGACAAGTTTAGGGCTGTGAAGTGGACGTTCATGCAAGCGCTGGGGATTAGTCTCGGACCAAAATCGGCAATTTTAATTGTTTACGTGACCATTCAGATGAAAATTTGCCTCATCACTGAACATCACGTTGTTGAAATTGTTGAATGAGTCGAGCATCAGATTAACAAAATTAAGTTATTGGCATCTTCCGGTTTTAATTCTTGGACTAGCTGGATCTTATAAGCCTTAAGATGCAAATCACGCTTCAAAATTCGTCTTTAAGTTGTTTCTCTTAATTTGCAATACCTGGCTTCTCTTGCGGGTTGATTGTTGGGGATTTTGCTGCACTGCTGCACTAACTTGTTCCTTAACGTCGGACGTTCTCGCAGAGACCGGCCCCTCCGATTCAGAACTTTTCGATGAACGAATTTTGAAGAAATGTAGTATAATATTGTACTTTGTAGGTACTTTTGATCCTGGAATAACACGTGTGGGCTACTTTTAAATGAAATGACCACGCGGGCAAAGCCGCGGGCACTGTTCTGCCAAAGTACATACATTTGAGACAAATTTGAGAATTTCTTCGTGGTTGCGCGATTGCGCCGGACGGGCGTATATTATGTAACTGAAGGGGCGCGTTCACTTACTACGTTCAAGGACGCACGGATCACCCGCGCGATCACTCGAAATCGTTCACGGCGTCGTCGGGCGTTCGCCTGGGTTATCCGCAAAATAGTAGGGGAGGAGAGAAATAGTATGAAACTGACACATGACAGTTGTCAGTTCAATGTGGACGTCCAAAGTCGTTCACTAGGGGTTTTTTGAAAAAAATCAAAATGTTGTGATGTAGAGTTAGATTTTATTCTCAATCTTGTGTATCTTCGAGTGTTAATGTGTAATATTGGTGGAATATTAACCATTAGGTGTTCGTTAATGTGCATGAGTACGGGCAAAAGAATCAAACGCAGAAATAAATGGCATTTTGTGATTTTTCCAAATCTCCCTCGGAAGTTTCAGTAAATGTCCACCATTTTACTGATTCGTGACTTTGACAATAATTGACTGTGACGTGACATTACTTTAAACTATACACTTGACATTGGCGAAATTGCTAGTAGGCCAGTGCCTCCGCAGAAGCCATCCAATAAAAAAAGTAGAAGAAGAAGAAGTCGTTCACTAGCTCAATGATCGAGCGATAATCGCACGGATGATTCGAGCGTAGTAAGTGAACGCAGCCTAGGAAACCGCATGCGCGGACGAAGATTAACGGAATCGTTCCCATTCAACTTTCTTTCATTCGGACTTCCGTTCCGTACATTCATTTTTTATTATTTTCTCTGTGGCGGCACTGGGGTACAAGCTCGCGCCTTGAAAAAAAATATTTTAGTTTTTATTTATTTTTTAGCTAACTTTTGAAATTATTCTATTACATACTCTTACTCCAGGATTGTAAAATCGCCGGCATGATTTTAACTAGGTTTGTATTTACATGTTATCTATTCCAATTAATTTTAAAATAATTGATAAACTTTATCATTTCCCTCTTTTTGTACCCTCTTTATTATCCTACTGCATGAAACATTTCAATACTTCTATCTAATTAAATAAAAGGATAAATTTAATTTTCAAGCACGGTTAGTTATTCTGATATAGGTAATATTTAATAATCAAGATTTCCTCTTTGAAAATAATAGACCCTGTTATTGTTATTATATATAATTAATATGGTAGTTTATATTTTAATTCTATTATATTTTGATGAGTTCGAATCCTACTTGAAGGATGGGTCATTTGGTCCACCATAGCACAAAACAAAGGAGGTAAAGGAAGGGAGGCCTTTGGCCCGCAGTGCGGTTCTGAAGGCTATTATGTAAATAAATAAAATTTAGTAGAATAAAAAGAAAAGCTTCTTTCAGAAATGTCAGAGATAAAGTATAAAAACCAGATATTGGCTGCAATTGATCACTTACGTTCAAGGAAGTCACGTCCCGATGTGAACAGAATTTGCAAGTTTATGCTCAAATGTTACAAAGTATCAGCGAAGGACACAAAAGCTGACCTTAAACGTTGCCTCAAAGAAAAAAGTGTCTATAAAGTAGATTACAAAGATAATGTGAGCTACAGAAACGCGGCAAAGTGGAGAAAGAGATCAAATCATAACAATCGTAAGCTATACTTTTCCATTTCTAAATTTTTGAGAAAGAAAAGTGAAATTTGGGAAAACATGGCTTTTTCACAGATTCCACAATTAATTTTAATGATTATTGGTTTCTTCTTGTGCATACCATGCCTAAAAATCTATCTTGCATTAATATCCAAATAATACACTAGGAAAATAAGTTATTATTGAATCCTAAATAATTACTGATTTACCTTCATGTGGATGTTATTTTCAGTAAAAATGACCTCAGGAATTGCAACAAGTGAGCGCAGGATAATCACTTCTGCTATAGCAACTCTCATTTACCAGGATCAAAGTTACTTGGAAAATGGGATTGCTTTTGAAGATCTTCTGAGAGCAGCCTCATCACAGGAATCAAAATATTCCAAGAAACATCTAGAATCTATTATCAATAAAGAACTGGCTACAGGAAGCCTAGTGAGGCTACCTAATGGCAACTTAGCTCTGGGGCCAGCTGATCAAGATGGAGATAGCTCAGACAGTTTTAAATTTGATTATAGTGCTGATATTAACACTAAGGTTACCTACTACCCATTTGAATTTCAATCAATTTATTTGGTTAAATTTCTTGTCAAATATTTATTTTATATGTTAAATTTTACAGATGACTTCATCAGCAAATTCATCATGCAGGTCATCACCTCAAAGAACGAGGGGCCGTCCGAAGAAACGAGGAGGTGGTTCTTCCTCAAACCATGGCCCTAGCAACATGGCCACAAGAAATGCAGGAGTTCGGGTTGGTGAAAGGAGAAAGATGGCCAAAAAAGTATTTGATCCCTCTGATAACAATGTTCCTAGCAAGAGGAAAAGGGGTCGACCTGTAGGATCATTAAATAAAAGTACAATCAAGAAGAGATTGATGACTGCTGGACATTCCGTAACATCAAAGGAAGGAACACCTTTGTCTGAGAGCCAAATGTCTTTTGATGGAAGTGCAGATGAGATAGACCAAGAAGACTCGGTGCCACATGAGCCTTCTGGAGGAGTCTGTTCAGTTTGCCTTGTGCAGAAATCTCGAGGATCTAATGATAGGCTAATTGAGTGTCGTGACTGCAGCAATAAGGCTCACTTAAGTTGCCTTCAGTCAGGATCTGGCATTTTAAAGCCTAGACCTGATAACACATGGCAATGCCCTCATTGCAAAACCTGTGTAGTCTGTTGTGAAACAAATGATGCTGTAAGTAATTAATGTATTTCAGACAGTAGTGGTGTAATATTTATGTGAATAGTTACTGTTTTAATATTTTATATTTACAGGGAATCTTAACAGTATGCAGTATTTGTTCAGATGCCTACCATGCTCTCTGTCACAATCCACGCATACCAGAAAGATTAAAAGCCTGGGACCAGTGGGAGTGCAACAACTGCTTGGAATCGCGCCCGACAGTCATGGGATCGCCTGCGATTATACCGTCGAGTATTGAATACACAATGGAGGATTCTCCACCAGTTGACCCATTCTTGAAACCTCATGAACTCGATAGAGCACCATCAAAATTAGGAGATGATACACCTATAGACCCAAGTATTCCAGACATAACCAACTGGACCACTGATGATGTGTTTGATTACTTCTCAAAGTATCACCCTGAGGCCGCGCCAATTTTACGAGATCAGGTAAAATTACCTCATTATAAGATGTGACATGAATGGCTCAATATAGAGGATATTTTTATTTTCTAAACAAGGTGTCTTGTTTCCAGGAATTTGATGGCCAAGCACTAAGTATGGCCACTAGATCTGACATTGTAAAAGGTTTGGGACTGCCTTTAGGACCTGGATTGGCTCTTTACCGTATTGTGGTAAAGCTGCAAACAAGGAAAGACGATTGGACTATGTGCTGGGGTTAACGACGAAAAATGTAGGTAATTATGGTAATTTTTTTTAAAAATATGGTGATGAAATAACAATGCAAAATTATTTCATGGATAATGATTTATTTGTAGTATATAGTATCTAGTTTTTTCATAGCAACCAATGTTAATTTAATTTCTGTACCAATATAAAGCAACTAATGGCTATTACAGACGGACGGCCCTTCGACGACGACAGTGGCCGCCATTTGTTAGCGCCGATGGAAGAGTGACGCTTGATAGTTGCCCGCAGCCAAACAGCGACGGCGGCAGCCGTCCGTCGGCGTATAATCGCCGCCCTGCACGCGACAGTGTGACGTGTGGCTTGTCGAGGTCCATTGTTATAATCCCCACTGGTGGGGACTATACCAATTTTCAAAAAGGTCTGTTTCCCGCACCAACAATTTAAATATTGGTTTATGGGGGAGGAGATTATGACCACAAACTTTAACATTTCTATTCTCTTTTTCCCCACTCAGTGCTTTGTAAAAGAAAACAAATAAACTACAGCCGAGAGGCCGACTAAAGAGCCTGCAAAGCAGGTACGGTTGTCGTCGCCAACGTGCCGTTTGTCTGAAAGAGCCCAAAACGGGGAAACATTGTAGTAACAAGTTTTTTTTTAACTTTTGTACATAATATGGAAGGTATATTGTAAGCAATAGAATGTACATACTGCATTTTTCTGTCTGGTATTCTTGGTTATATTATAGTATGTAGGGACATACAATACATACATATAAGTAGGTATCTACCTATTCTAAATTAACAACAGCTTAGCTGTTCACACACAAACAAAATGTATTAAAAATGCTTAAAACATATTACAACACTGTAATGAGGTATTTAATTTGTTCATTACACCTTAAACCTAGAAGATTTGCATTCAAATTCATCACATATTTTTTTATGATTACGATAATGTAATTAGTATTATTTGCAATTCATACCAATATATAAATGTGAAACGTTATCTGTTTGTTTGTTTGTTTGGGGAGCTTTCACGCGATAACAGCTGGACAGATTTTTATTAAATTTAGAATGGAGATAGCTTATACCCTGGAATAAAACATAGGATACTTTTTATCCCGGAAAATTGTAAGTTTCCACGGGAAAACTGCAAAATGTTGATTACTCACTGCAAGGAACGGTTGCCATCACAGAGTGGTCTGTGGTTGCCATGGAAACGAAATAACAAGTCTGTCAAACAAGAGCATTGGTCATAGACATTATATATTTTTTAATTCTATGGCATTGGTGCTATACCTACTTTTGCATTGGTTTTTAATATCCTAGAAGAAAACAGGATGCTTTTTCTCGCGATAAACAGTAGTCCGCGCGGACGAAGTCGCGGGCGGGAAAACTAGTTATTAATATTCCACAAATTAATACCACATAATAAATAATAGTATAACCTAAATAAATTGCCATAAATTTGCTTATTACTTATGCATCCACAAAACATATTGTAATTATTATGAATTACTAACTATATAACAACCTAGTACATTTAAATGCTATTAAAATATAAATTAACAATACATTCTTCTTAATTTAAGCTTATAAATCCATTAAAAAGTGAATACCTTGTCACATTGAGAACATGAATACTATGATTATGAATAATTAATATCAACAGGAACTATCCTCTTGATCATAATGTTTGTTGAAAGACAAGAATACATTAAACACCATAGTGGCAAGATTGATATACAGTACTCTGAATTGTGTTGGTATATAGTAAAAGTTTAATATTTGTACTGGCGGCCAGTACAGACAGTCTCCCTGAAACAAAAAATACTCAATTATTCATAATATTCATGGCAAACAAACATCTCACACCACATCTGTTTAGTATTGTAATGCTAATGATTTATTTTAATGGTACATCATTATCATGATATATTTCACGACAAAAACAACGAAAGACAAAGCCACATAATAAATAAAGCTAATTAGCTGAATTTACAGTTTTAACAAGCTTCATTCTGGTTTTTAAAAGGCTTGTTCTATACTTATAATAAAGCAATAAGAACGAAAAACTCTGTAAAAAGAAGATAATTAAAAAAATATGACTAGAGTACTTAAAATAAGCTACTGAACAAATTTAAAAGTTGTGTCTTGTCTGTTTAGTCTGTATGTTTGTTCAAGCACCACGTAAAAACTACTGAACCGATTGCGATGCGGTTTTTACTGTTGGATAACTTAGGGTTTGACTTAAAAACTGGTGTACTTCGTATCTCAATTAGATGATTAGAAGCTGAGCTATCGAAAATAACTTTTTGACGGCTGAAGGAATTTTGATCAAATGTTGGTATATTGGTATTTTAGGTCTTGTAATAGCACATAGAGTACTATGACCACGCGAGCGAAGCCGCGGGCACAGCTAGTACCTAAAAAAAACGAATGTTCAAGTAGAGATCATAACTTACACCATAAACGTATAAGAATTTGCGTTTAAATTCTTCAGTGCTCTGTGCAATTGTCTTTTTTTCTAAAAATCCCATACCGTAAAAGAAGCAGGCAATTGTAGATGGAGAGGCAATTAGCTGATCACATAGCACTTTCACTAAAACTGTTTTCATGTCGGCTTTGGGCAAAACTTTATCTAAATTAAGATAGTAATAATGGTGTAGAGGGCCCATGATAGTTCCGACTATAAACATTCTGCCTGGAATAAAAAAAAAAGAGATTTTATCATAATTTCAATCATTCTGGAAACACCGTCATAAGGGCAAGACAGTCTATAACTTCTATTTTTGCATAGCTAAGTGGCTCTCATTTACTGTAGGTAATGCATTTTATGGTATGTCTAGCTGTGCCCGCAGCTTTGCGCACGTGGAAATTTATCTGGGTAAGAGAAGTATCCTATGTGTTATTTATTCCAGGGTAAAAAAGTAACAAAACAAAAGAACAAAATACTAAATTTCAATCAGCCGTTAAATCGTTTTTATCAATTGTTTGGCTTCTACTCATCAGATTGAGATACAAAGTACACCAGATTTTAAGTCAAATCCTACACTATCAATCAGTTAAAACCAAATTTCAATCGGTTCAGTAGTTTTTACATGATGTGCTAACATGCAGACAGACAGACATCATTAAAAAGAATGTTTATTCTTCTTCAGTAGCTTATTTTATGTTACCTAGACCATAATTTTTATTATTTTCACTGTACAGTTTTTTGCCACTTACTTTTTTATGATATATATGATTGTAATTTAGTATCATAGAGGTCGCTAGCGACACTGGTGAGAGAAAACTAACTGTTATTTTTTCCCGCAATTTGAACTCGCGTTTCAAGTGAACAGTGCTGATGGAAAATCAAGAAAAAAGTGTCAAAACAAACAAGCTGGCAGAAATAATATGTTTGGGTAAGTATTTCAATTCCACATATTGGCTTAATCGAAAACTTCTTAGTTTTGCCATGAATGGTGAACAATTTCTAACCTTCAGACTTCCTTGTAGGTAAGACTGTCTATGTCACATTAGGGAAAAAATATGCCTAAATTTATGTTAAGCAATTATTTCTGTGAACTTAGTGCTGAATCTGGAGGAGCAATTTTAATTTAGGTATTTGTTTTTTAATAGCTGTAAGAAAATCCTACATGTTAAAGTACAAAACAATAAAAAAAAATTACAACCTGTTTTGAGACAATAATTTTCAACAATTTCGAACTTTGTATCTGTGAGTATACAGCAAACATTTGAGTGATAAACATTTGTATTTAGATCTATGATGTTTCTATATCTATAGCTGAGTTTTTTATAAGGATTTTTATATTTAACTAATGTAATTCCAATAATAACAATTGTTAACGATTATGTTTTTTACCACATGGAATGCTTAAAATTAGCCTAGAGTTTACAATAGATTAGTTATGTTCATTTAAATCTAGTTTCTAATGAAGTATTCCAGTCTTGTCCTAGTTGACCTTATTTAATTATTGCTTTATACCTGATCGTGCCCAGTCATATCTCTTTTTATGAATTTGATTTTCAGCTTCAAATTCTTGTTGAATCAAGTCTCCTAGAAACATGAACAATCCTGATGTAATACTGTTTGTCAATAGTAGATTTTTCTTGAAAAAGAAATGAACGCCGCGGCGGTAAAATGAATTACTCCTGCATTGTTGTTTGATAGGATATAAAGTCAGGTTATTATATTTTATAAAACGTATAGCGAACATTGCTTTTATCTGAAATCATTGAGAAAAGCTTAGTAATTTACTTAAAAACTAGGTAAAATAATGAACTAAAAGATCAAAGAAAACTGCTTACTAGATTTACACAGAAGCCTTATATAACAGGTATTTATTTCGCAATAGCGAATATTAATTTGAAGAAAACTTAAAAAAATGCGCGTTCTTTCTTTTCAGTAGTGTATGATTTGACTTCGATTTGACATATGACATGACAGTGAGTTTGAAGGTACAGACATAGGGTGCATTCCAAGACGCGCAAAAATTGATATTATCGCGCTAAAACGCGTACCGAGTCATCGTAAGCGCAACAACGATATCCCTTGGGACGTCACGGATTACGTCATTACATCCGCCATTTTGCGATTACACCGACCATGCCCCAAACCGATATCACCGTGAGCGCTACTGTCAAAGTGACAGACTGACGGTTGTTTACATAGAAAACTGTTGCTTGAATTCAGTTGTGTGTGATTTTCGTACAGTTTTCCAAATATTACTAAAGACAATTGACCAATTTTTAGACAGACTACTTTGCACACGAGTAATACTTTGTATTTTGAGCAAATTTTGAGGTTATGTTGTTGTGATTTTGTAATCACGCTCACGAGCGTTCCGAATCAACTTCAGCACTCAACTGCCGTGAGCGCGTTATCTGAATCGGTACGCAACTTAGCACTGTGATCGCTCACAGCGATATTATCGTGAATCGGAATGCACCCTTAATATATGCGAGATTACATTTAACTCGATTTTATAGATACTAAGTTTGAAGGTATGCAGTCTTACGTCGTATTTATAGGGAGACGATAATACACGACCAAAATAATGTACGACCAGTAGTGTACAGCCAATATTACACGGCCAGATATTACGTGTACATGGATTCGTAATATTTGGATGGCTGATACTGGCCGTGTATTATTGCACGTATAAAATCGGTCCGGGTTGATAATGCACGGCCAGTATTACGCGACCAATATTACGTGTACAACTGGCTACGTAATATCAGCCCGTGCCGATTTTGTACGACCAATATTACACGGCCAATAATACGAAGCCAATCATAGACAAGCTCGAATCACTCCTTGATGCCTCGTTTGTGTAGGCGAGTGTAAAGATGAAAAAAACTGTCACAGAAACGAATCGGCCAACCCTGACTCCACGTGGTCTTGTCTGCCCTACACTAGTGTTTTTAAAAAGCCGGAGGCGCGGAGGGAGTGCAGCCCCAGCGTTGGTACCTGTGCTTTGTTACGCAAGGGCGGAGGGGCTGCACTTCTCGCAGCACCGGAGCAATTGCGATTCATAATCTGTGGTAAAAGGAAACTGGAACGTGCAAACGAGGCTTTGACCATGTAATTTCTATATTTTAATCTGTGATGTACACGTAATATTGGGTGTACATTATCGCCCGTACAAAAAGTGTACGGCCCGTATTACACAGCCAATAATGCACACCCTGTTATTACATGTACATATTTTGGCTTCGTAATCCTGGCTGCGTATTATCGCCTGTACAAAATCAGCACGGGGTGATATTACACGGCCAATATTACGCAACCAAATAATGTACACCCTGATATTACGACGCCAATCCAGGTAATATTGGTCGCGTATTATTGGCTGTACATTATTTGGTCGCGTAATACTGGCCGTGTAATATAGGGGGCCCGTTCACTTATACGTTCGAGGACGCACGGATCACCCGCGCGTACACTCGAAATCGTTCACGGCGTCGTTGAGCGTTCGCCTTGGTCATCCGAAAAATAGTAGGGGAGGGGAGGAATAGTATGAAACTGACAGTTGTCAGTTCTATGTGGACGTCCAAAGTTGTTCACTAACTCCGGTGGCCCAATTACAGAACTTGGCTACAATCGGATTGTCACTTTTTTCATAGCAAAATCGACTCTATCGCAAAGCATTATTGAATTTGACGGCTTGAGACTGTCATGATCAACATTACGTAATCGCACTGCGGATGATCGAGCGATAATCGCACGGATGATTCGAGCGTGTAAGTAAACACAGCCATGGACTCTATATAAATACTCTTTGGGCGCGTTCACTTACTACTACGTTCGAGGACGCACAGATCAGCCGCGCGATCACTCGCGCGCCTGATACGCGCGGGTGATCCGTGCGTCCTCGAACGTAGATAGATAGATAACACTTTATTGCACCAAATGAAACACTTACAAACAAAAATAAACTTAAAAAATATAGTACAATCGGCGGCCTTATCGCTAAGCAGCGATCTCTTCCAGGCAACCGTAGGCTATATTGAGACACATGACTATATAATAGAGGCAGTTGTTGGTGTGCAAAGTTTCGAGTATAATACCCAAAAAAGTAAGTGAACGCGCCCCGGATGATCGAGTGATAATCGCAGGGATGATTCGAGCGTGTAAGTGAACACAGCCTTTGATTTGCAGTGAGTACAGCTGAATATCGTTTGATAGCCTTGCCATAGTTTTAATCGTATGGTATGATGTCAATTCGATTTTCTATTTCGATTATAATGTTTTATTGTTGTGTTGTAATTTAGAAGTGTAACGTCTTAGGTAGGTCTTTAGGTCTTAGGTTTGGTTCAAAACTATTGTATAATTTGTATTTAGGTGATTCAGCACGATGCAAAGTAGTATCATAGCTTGTAGACAAAGCCGTCGTCAAGAAGAAATTGACGAGCGTGAACACATAAAGTAGACGTATGATACATTCACTGCGGGATGCATCGAACGCGTTCACATCCTCTACCCAAGTATTTATCGGGAAGTATCGACTAACGCAAGATCTTACATTGGCCTTGGTAGAGGCATATAGGCCTGGGAAGGACTTTAGAGCAGTCGTTAAGCCATGTCAGAGGCCCTCGGGTGGCCTGACAAACTCTGACATCAGAGGCCAGCACTACCTCATACGACAAACAAACAAACAGTGTAGGTACTATAGTTTTTTGAAATTGGGCCCCTGAAAATACAAATACCCTGCATTCGAGTTGAAGCAGTGGCGTTTTGGGCAGTGTTGAGTGCCATTTTTGTCACTAATTATCCTACCCAAACGAACGAAAAACGACCCTATCTTGTAGGTATAAAGTCGCTTTTCCGATGTCAAATTTAACTGTCATATTCAAGACGAACGATGACCGAAACATATTTAATCATTTCGCTTCAACACGAACGACCAAATAATAGGTCGTCCGTTTTGAAGAAAATGACAAAAATAAACAGTTAAAATGATCACCTTATAGACCATTCCAGTTGAAGCAATGTGCAAAAATAAGTTGAAAACGCAAAATATTATTGAGATTACCGTACTTTTTGCATGTTTTAGATGACACGACCGTTATATGTGACATCGAAAAAGATACTATTTTTAAGGCATAGGGTGGTTATTCGGTTAGTTTGAGAAGGATCGTTAATGGCAAAAATGGCAATCGAAACTGCCCAATACACCCTTTTGACACACCCTATTTTTCGGAATATTGTGGGTGAAATAAGGGTTCAACGCCTAGGTCACGAAACTAGGGGATGGTGGCTTTGGGGCCGTTCGTTTTGTAGCTAATAGCGAAAATAACTGTTAAAAACGCTTAATATGATCACATTTGGCGTTCGTCTTTGTGGGTGAAATTAGCGTTCTGCCCCCGATTCAGTGACTGATTATACGTAGGGATAATATAACGAACATACACACCTGCTCTCTATACCTATCTTTTTGGACAAGAACCGTGCAATAATCAACTAGTTCATGAAGACAGTCATACAAAATTATACATACACTAGCGGTACCCGCGGCTTCGCATACGTGGTTATTTCTCTAGGTTAAAAGTACTCATATGTACTATTCCAAGACCTAAAATACCAATATCAAAACATTTGATCAAAATTCTTTCATTTCTGTGATGTGTAAATATTTAGCGGAAGCGTGAAACATCGATGTATAGTATTACACCGAATACACCGATGTACATAATTTAGTCATTACCTATAATTACTGCAATGCAACTGAACTCTGGATACCCGTGGCCCAATTACAGAACTTGGCTTCAATCAGATTGTCACTTTTTTCATAGCAAAATCGACTCTATCGCAAAGCATTATTGAATTTCACGGCTTGAAACCGTCATGATCAACATTACGTAATCGCAGTGCAGAACTTTTTATCTTGTAGAGATGGATTTTTCCGCGCGTGCTTTGCAATTATCAATGCAAATATCAAACTAGCTGTGCCAGTGGCTTCGCACGCGGGTCATTTCTCTAGGTCAAAAGTACTGTATGTGCTATTCCAAGACCTAAATTAACAATATACCAACATTTTATCAAAATTTGTTCAGTCGTCAAATAGTTTTTATCGATAGTTTTTGCTCGGCTTCTACTAATCTGATTCAGATAACAAGTACACCAGTTTGTAAGTCTAACCCTAAGGTATATACTCGGACGGTTGATAGACTCTGTGAAATGATAGACACGATAATCCTAATAGACTGACGTCCGACTAGCGTTCGGTAACATATCTTCTAGTTCAGCCCCCCGATTCAGAACCTTTCGATAACGAATCGAATCGATTCGATTTGATATAGTCCTCGATTCGAATGTCTATTTTCGAGCTATTCAGCGGCCCGATTACAGAACTTGGTTACAATCGGATTATCACTTTTTTCATAGCAATTTCGACTCTATCGCAAGGAATTAGTGATAAACTGCATCCATGGAGTAATGTGTAGTTGTCTATTACTACATCTCATCTTGCGTTTTTTTTTTATTACGGACTAGGCAATCGTTTGACCACGATCTCACCTGATGGAAAGCGATGATGTGGTCGAAGGTGTAGCACGCTTACCTAGTAGATATTCACTCTTGACTTGAACACACCGGGGTTATAATTTACCGGAAACACTGACGAAGATCTTTATGTTCATTAATGCTCAAATTTGAATTCTTTATTATAGAATATACTCAAATATAATTGAAGGTAATTTTAGTTCTATCATATCAAATATTTAAGAAATACATTAAAATTACAAAAAAAAACAGATATTAAATTAAAAGTATGTATTGTAGTTAAGCTTTGTAAACATAATGTAGGTATTAACGTTCAAACAAATGGTAATGTTTTGTTGATCCCGCACCGCAAGAGTATTAAGTATTTTGAGTCGCAAGATCGAATACGCTGAGTCCCTGTATTGTATAGCCAATAATTCATAATCAAATAATGTACAGCCAATAATTAGCTGAGGCTGGGCTGGCTCATGGCAATATCATGTTCACCAACAATAGATATTTGATCACTACTATGAGCATAAAAATGAAAAGCGATCAAAACCTGTAAATATTGAAATAATAATAAATTGCAACTCAAAATTCAAAATAAGATATAAATTTAGAGTTACCTACGTAATTATTATTCAAGATGAAACATGGTTATACAAAGTACCTTAATTAAGTTAATCTTTAGCCTCTCTCAGTGACATCAATTAACTTTTAAATTTCAAATCGTTATTTTTGTATGGACATTGACATAGGTACATATTATAATACAATAAAATATAAAAATGACGTCTCTTGCTTCAGTGCTATAGTAGGTGCCTAACTATACCTACATATTAAGCAGTTAGGTACCTACCTACCTAGTTGATTGTTTTACCTAACTTCCTAATAAATATTTAACTAAGTTAGATCACTCACTTTAATTTCTGCAGGTATGGTGAAACATTTGTGACCTCCATTTAAAAAACTTTTTATACCAGGCCTAGGCTCGTCGTTAGAATTGGTATATTATGTAAATATGTACTTAGGCGAGGTGAGGTGGTGGAAGAGGAACGGGGGATAACCCTCCTTTTTGCGGAAACCCATACTTAAAAAAGTAAAAAAATAATTGAGGTTAAGTATGAAAAAGCGAATGTATTGAATCATGAATGTAGGGAAAATTAGCTCTTCGCTACGTATTTTGACAGCAGGAGAGAGCTGTTTGTTGTGGTGCTTAGTTATTACAAATATATTTAGCAAAAAATTCATAGAATAATGCATTTTTTCTTTGTTTTATTTCAGTTCGTATATTCGTTATCCACCAGTAGAGGCGTTAGGTGGAAGTCCGACTTGGCCTTGAGAGGTTAGAAGACAAAAGCGGGGGCGAAGCGTAGCGAGCTTTCGCCTTTGTCTTCGTTTTTTTTTAGCTTTGAGAACATTACGTTTTTTCATAACTTCACCTCAAATACTTTATTTGCTTTTTCTTTAAAGAAATGGGTTTCCGCCACCCTCCCTTACAGGAGGAGGGTCATCCCCCAACCCCCTCCCACCCCATCCCGTCCCTGAGTACATATAGACATATACCGATTCTAAAGTCCTTCCCAGGCCTTTATGGCCTCTACCAGGGCCAATGTAAGTTCTTGCGTTAGTCGATACTTCTCGATAAATACTTAGGTAGAGGATGTGAACGCATTCGGTGCATCCCGCAGTGAATGTAACATACGTCTACTCTACGTGACAAAGCGAGGTGTTCACGCTCGTCAATTTCTTCTTGGCGACGTCTTCATCTCCATGCTATGATACCACTTTGCATAGTGCTAAATCGCCTAAATACAAATGATTCAATAGTTTTGAACCAAACAAGCTAACTAGGACGCTATACTTCTAAATTTATAATACAAAATTATTAAATGATCATAATATACTCGTACCCTGCGTTCGAGATGATGAGATGGCGTTGTGGGCAGTTTCGAAATGTACATTTTTAACAAGCCGTTTTCTTTGATCATTTTCAACACTTTTGTTATATTTCAACTTTTGACACTACCGATACTTTCCAAACTGAATGAAAAATGACCCTATCACTGACGGAATAAAGTTAATTTCCCTATGTCAACATGTCATCGAAACTTGCAAAACGAACGGTGATTGAAAACGTTCAGAACGCTAATTTTGCCCAAAAATGCCCAAAGGGAACGCCAATTTTGATCATATTTAGCGTTTTTAACAGTTATTTTTGGCAAATTGTTACAAAACAAATGACCCATAGAGGCTATCGAATGCTCTGTTGTTGTAAAGGTTGTCTGGAAGAGATCGCTTTTTAGCGATAAGACCGCCCATGGTCCCATATATTTTGTATAAATGTTTTAGTTATTATTGTATTTTTGTTCTATGTGGTGTACAATAAAGAGTTATCTATCTATCTATCTATCTCGTTAAGTTACCGAAGATGTCCATGCACCGCGCGCGTTTTTGTCTGAGTTTTGGCTACCGCTGCAGCCGCGGGGCATAAAGTAGGTAGAATAAGTATCTCTATTTAGTTTGTGGTAACCGAAAAAAATAACGTTCGATTATTCGTATTCGTATTTATTAGTTCGTTTTTCGGTAACTCGGTTTCGTTAAACTAAGTTCTAAATATCGTTTGATAGCCTTGCCATAGTTATAATCGTATGGTATGATGTCCATTCGATTTTATATTTCGACAAATTCATCTTCGATTCTACTAAATCGAACGATATCAAACCGAATCGATCGACAACTGAGTTATCGAATGGTTCTGAATCGGGGGGCAGTGCGGAAAAACGTATCCTAATAGTACGTAGTACATGTACTACACAAGTCTACTATAGCACATCTGCCTACGAGTTGCACCGAGGCGGTGGGGCTATAGCTGTGGTCTTACTACTAATACTTGGGTAACTACTTTACTACTTTAGTATTACTTGGGGTGCATTCCAAGATACGCTATAATCGATATTATCGCGTGGTAGCGCGCTGACACGCGTACCGAGTCACCGTGAGCACGGCAACGATATCGCTGGTGACGTCACGGATTACGTCCTTACATCCGCCATTTTGCGATTACACCGCCCATGCCTCAAACCGAGATCACCGTGAGCGCTAATGTCAAAGTGACAGACTGACTGTTGTTTGCAAAGAAAACTGTTGTTTGAATTCAGTTGTGTGTAATTTTCGAAATTGCTATGAAAAAAGTGACAAATTATTATATTAATAATTATTAACTTGGCTTCAATCGGATTGTCAATATCGCTATCACTAATGCCTTGCGATAGAGTCAAAATTGCTATGAAGAAAGTGATAATCCAATTGTAACCAAGTTCTGTAATAGGGCCACTGACCACAGAACTTGGTTACAATCACATTGTCACTTTTTTCATAGCAAAATCGACTCTATCGCAAAGCATTTATGAATTTGAGGGCTTGAAACCGATATGATCAACAATGCGTAATAGCACTGCAGGTGACGGTGTATTACTTTATCCCGCTTGCATAGGAGCGTCTCTATTCTTGATAGTTCTCTCGGATGAAAAGCAGGGGTGCGTTCACTTACTACCCTCGAATCACCCGTGCGAATATAGCTCGATCATCCGGAGATAATGAACGTCTTTGGACGTCAACATAGAACTGACAACTGTCAAGTGTCAGTTTCATACTATTTTTCCCCTCCCCTACTATTTATCGGGGTGTCTCGTACGTACGCCCGACGATGCCGTGAACGATTTCGAGTGATCCCGTGGATGATCCATGCGTCCTTGAGCGTAGTAAATGAACCAGTGGCCCAATTACATAACTTGGTTACAATCGGATTATCACTTTTTCATAGCAAATTCGACTCTATCGCAAGGCATTAGTGGTTGTGATACCGAGAATTCGATTGAAGCCAAGTTATGGAATCGGGCTACAGGTTTGACTTATTCGACTGACATATTATGTAGTTTTCATGATTTGTCGCTTTAAGAACGGACCGTTCGTTTTGTAGCAATTGGCAAAAATAACTATTAAAAACGCTAAATATGATCACAATTGGCGTTCCCTTTGGCCATTTGTGGGCGAAATTAGCGTTCTGAACGTTTTCGATCACCATTCGTTTTGCAAGTTTCAATGACATGTTGAGATAGGAAAATTCACTTTATTCCGTCAGTGATAAGGTCGTTTTTCATTCACTTTGGAAATTACAGTAGTGTCAAAAGTTGCAAAAATGACTAAAGTGTTGAAAATGTTGAAACAAAACGGCTTGTTAAAAATGTACATTTTGAAACTGCCCACCGTTGTGGGCAGTTTCAAAATGATGAGACGGCGTTCCATCTCATCATCTCGAACGCAGGGGAAATAGGGCCCTGGCTGTCATGTCATGCACAGCTGTTATGTCATGGCATGGCTGTCCCCCCGTATTTATATTCTCTTTGGCTGTCAACGCCGTGCTGCAGACTTAGAGTTACAATTTTCATTTCCCACAAAGTGCTAATATCTTTTCAATGTAAATGAAATACTTACTCAAGCTCTAATTTGTTCTTTCTAGAAACACTTTCCAGTATGTACCAGAAAAAAAATATAAAAAAAATATTAAAAAATTTAAATTTTTAAATCTAATTATATCTGGTAACGATAATAATAATTATAAAAAAGCTGTAATTCCAACAGATCAAATAAATAATGGTATTTGGTCTATTATATTAATATATATTAATTTAAATGATTAATAATTGTTATTCATGATTTTTTATTTAAATATAATATTATGAGAAAAATAGAGAAAATAACAATAAAAAATAAGAAAAAATAAGAAATAGAAAATAAGAATAATATTTATTTTATCGATGCGAAGTGAATACGTCCATAGGTTGAATAAGTGAATACTTTAATACCTACATACTGTTACTCGGAATTAGTGTTACTTATTCAACTAAGAATTATTGTGCTCTCGTCGTAGAAAATAACAAAGCGCTCGAAGGAACAGAATTGTGCAGCAGGTTTAAAGAAACATGTCCCATCAACAAAGTGAACATTTGGATTTCTCTGGATTATTTAAATTGGATGTCCTCATTCATCTAGAAATAGCAACTTACAGTTTTTATGAAGTGGGCCTCAAGAAGTTCTTTGCCTTTTCTAGTGATAAAGAATTGGTATTTTTGTTTATCAACGCTCAATCGGAGAGATTTGAGAAAAGTTATGACTGGGATTTTTTGGATAATCCTATATATTGCATGTGCTTTGAGCCGAGTGGTACATGGTTACTGATTGTTAGCGAACAGAAGGTATTACTAGTGCCATTTCTGCCTTTGTTTATACCTCAGAATGATTTTGATCACAAATGGTCTCTGTCTGGGGTCACTGTTCTTCCGCTCGCGATTATACCGGATCCTACTTCAGTTGTGAGTTGGTTGACCAAAGATTCTGAGAATGTTTTAATCATTGGATCAAAGGTAAGGTTATTAGCATGCATGGCACAACTGTACAAGCTTTACCATCGATTTAAGGGGGTTGGGGGAGGGGGGGGGGGGGGTGGAGGGTGGTTGGGCTTTGGCAGGGAGAGGAGCTAGGAAAATGGTAAGTTGCCACAGCACAAATGGAAAATGTTGATTACTCACTGTAAGGAATGGAATGACATGTTGCGATGGAAACAAAATAATAAAAAGTCTGTCAAAAAAAAACAAAAGCGTTAGTGCTGTACTTTTGCATTGGTTTTTAATATCCTAGATGAACATAGGATGCTTTTTTTCACAATAAACTGTAGTCTGCATGGAAAAAGTCACAGACGAAAGCTAGTATGTCATAATAATGATCTAAAATGTGATAAATAATCAAATTAATTTATGTTTTGGCTGTATAACGTAAAAGTTAAAGTTTTTTTTCAATCTATTGATTACTTTTAATTTGTGAAAAAAAACACAAAATAGATTAACCACCAAGATCCATTTGACGAGTTACTTAAAGTTATAGACAATACATACAAATTAGAAAAAATTGTATTGTATAAGACAATTTCATGAAATCAGTTTCAGTTTGCCTTGAAAACCTATCTGTGTTAACACTCTTCAGGGGCGACCCGACTTGGCCTTGGTGGGTTAGAAGGCGAAGGTGGGAGCATAAAACCGTAGTGAGCTCCCGCCTACATCTTCATGTTTTTTTTCTCCTTAAATGTCTATATGTTTGAACACATGTAGGGCTCCCCTGTAGGTTTTGGTGTGGCGAATATGTCCAACAAAATACATGAAAGTAAAAATTTGATATAATGAATACAATAGGCCTTTTTCATAATTTTTTTTATGTATTCATTCATGACAACCCTGAAAACCCCCAAAGGTTATTGCATAGCAAATATGTCCAAATATACAAAAACAGCAAAAAAAACACCCTTTGCCCATAGTATGGTTCAGTTGTTCGACCAGACTACGGAAAAAAAAATTACCATAGTACAGTTGGCCGGACTACGGAAGTATTTTTTCTTTCGTAGTCTCTACTCTCTTGCATAGTTTTGTAAGATCTGGTTTAAAATTTTTCTTGGTTTGACCTTTTTTTACAACTTAATGTCAAGTAATTAACTATCATCACTAAGTTTTAGATTTAGTTCATTTGTTTATGTAATTTTTTGTTGTACAATATAGAGTTATCTATCTATTTATCGTCCAGAAAATATTAGTTATAAGTATTACTTATAAGTTTCAAAATGTTATAATTTTTTTTTAGTTATACATTTGTTTTTTCGACATTCATTTGTTTTTTAGGCTAGTTTTAGCTCATGCATTGGAGTAATTGTGGCAAAAATTAAATAATAATTTATCTCGGCTTAGAAAAAATACCTAACACTGTAATTTTGAATCTCCTTTGAGTTTCAGTTTTAAAATAATATTACAACCGGACTATGTAAATTATTTATTTTTCAAACAGTTACACTGGTCTATAATTTTTTCTTTGTATAATGTTTTAATTCCGTAGTCCGGTTGACCGGACAACTGAGCCATACTACAGGCAAAGAGTTAAAAAACAAAAAAAAAAAAAAAAAAAACATATCTCAGCCTTTGTCTACGTCCCCCACTCTCAGGGGGGGTTCTACTCATCCCCCCTCGCCCCCTTTCCTCCCCTAAAATCGAAGCTAAAGCTTGAGTACAGTGGTCCCGCATGCACTCACTGTTGTTATAATTTTTATTTAGGGGGTTGGCAGAGGATGAATTGCACATGCAAACTTATATCGAAATAATTTTACCCACATGGACAATGATGATGAGGATGAAAAGTATCCTATCCATTCTTTAAACAGAATTGGTTTTTAGCAAGGATCTCTAAGGCAGTTATTACAAATCTAGAGATTTGAAACATACTCGTATTAAAACTGCATCAAAGGATTTATGGAAAATATTTTTTTCTGCCTGAAATTGATTAAACATGTTTTTTTTCTGTATATGATAATACCACTGGCCTGTGCTAAAGTTTTATTAAAATGTTGATTTCAGACTGGTACAATAACATTTTATTCCTTGGAGTCACAGTCAGTTGTAGGGGAGTGTAAAGTGGCTGGTGAGGTAACTGAACTTCAAATCTGTTTTGATGATTCTCTTGACTTATTGGCACTATTGGTAAGTGTAGTATTATTATTGGAGGAAAACATCCAAACGTTGACATTGCTCACTCAAATATTGGCATAGTCAGTTTTAATTGTGGATGATTAATATGATTAAGCTATGTACATCGAGGACAGATTAGATCACATTTAAAAAAAGTGTGCAAGGTAAAGAAATAAATTTATTAAATTATTGTGTTAGTATTTATACATAATTATTATTCTATTCTAATAGTAAAACAAGTCATTTGATCAAAATTAATAAATTAAATTACTTTATTAAAACATTATTTTTATTTATTGGTCATTATAATTATTAAAGACATCAAATTATTTTATTCTGGTTATTTCAACTATTATTTAAGCACAGATGTGCTTTAATCTTCATTGCAAAAAAAACATAGAACTCATAAAAACATTATTTATCAGGTTTTTTTTTTTATACTTTAAATTTATTATTAGGAAGATCTTGAATATGCTTTGGAAGATGACTGAAAACAAATTAATGCTTTGAAGCCTTATGGGGTTGTCAATGTTTGGATAGTTTACCCACTTTACTTTTTAAGCCACGTTGACACAATCAGAGTACGCTCGAACCAAGCCCCTCGGATGTTTACTCGGACGCTACTCGTATCGTGGCAACGGTAATCCGAGCGCACTTTGACGACGCTGTCCGATCTAAGTAGACTCGGACCACATGCTACTTATCCGAGCTAGCTTGTACGAGTAGTGAAACAAAATGGCACCTACTAACATTATACAAGTGTTTCATCCGACATCTTTCGAAATGAATTGTAAAGACACTAGGTATGTACGAGTATGCTTAGATACGTGTAAACAACTATCCGTGTACACTCGTGTGAGTCTGCTCAGACCGAGCAGACTCTAATTGTGTCAACGCGGCTTTAGATTTAAAAACATAACAAGTTTTTTGTGTGTATGTTCACTCTTCTCTGGGATATCTGAATGAATTTAAAATTATGTTTTTTTATTTTTTTATTTTGATAGGGTAGACTAGACCTAGATATGGTCCCATGATCCCATCCCATATAAATTTCTTCAAAATTGGTTTTGTACTATTCTAGAAAATTTATAGCTGATGACATTGAAAATTATGGTATTGCCATGTAATTTCACTGCTCTACAAAATCCACACAATGAAAAGTACCTACCACTAAAGAATTTAATGCAAATCGGGCTAATCACATCTCAAAATTGGCCAAGCCATTGAATATAAAATTGTTTCATTTGCTCATTCTTACCTACTCATAAAACATACTAATACCCTGTTTACATTCAGCTATATACTTCTCATGCTGCCACCACTGCTACTACTTTGCTGCCCGGCACTCTACAAATGAGCATTTTTTTATGCCGAAGTCAAAGGGACGGGCAGCGCAGGCGGCAGTGCTTGTATCATTCAGCTCTTTCGCCCACTCCTAGCCAAGCGCTTAGACGAAACGGACGCGCCTTGTTTTTTTTTACAGTTTAACCAGTAAAAATACAGTTGTAAAGGTACTAGCACATTACAATATAATTACAATTCCGTTTACCTACCCAAAAACCAGTTATGTAGGTAGGTTTAGACTTCTATTACGATGGATAGATACCTCGTCAAATTTTCTTCTTTTGAATTTTGTATCTTTTTAAATAGTGAACATAATCAAGTACTGCAAGAAGACAGTGCCTGTTGCTGTAATTATTTCGACGTCTGCTATTGCCGAAAGTTGAAAGCGATGTGAGTGGTAGGGGCAGTCAGTATGTAAACACACTTCTCTCGATCCTGCTGCGGCGCATTTAGTGAATTATAGCCGGCAGCGTGAGGAGTAGCGGCAGGGCAGAATGTAAATAATGCATTAGATTTAAAAAAAAAACATTATTTCTCACCAACCTTTTATACCCCTGAATTTCGTAAGTATCTAAAATCTTTAAAAATGGGATGAAAAAAATAGAACAGAAGAATTTTAGTGAGATTCACGTAACTGGACATATTTTGATATACTTATCATTTACTGATTGTTTTGTTTAAAGATATCTGGAGCAAAATCTCAGCAATGGAAACTGGTCTTAGAACACAGATCTTTTGGCTACAACTGGTTGCAGCAAGCAAGGGCACAGAATGACAAGGATAAGAAAGATGGTTTCATGTCTTATATCAAGCAATTGTCTAAAGATAAAATTACCTTCTTCATTCAGGGTGGATCTAAAGGTATTCTTAACTATTATTTTTACTAACCCCCAAACAAAGAGACGGGTGTTATAAGTTTAGGGTGTGTATCACTGTGTCACTGTGTGTGTGAGTCTGTCTGTGGCATAGTAGCTCTCAAACGAATGGACCGAGTTTAAAGCGGTTTTTATGTTTGAAAACTGATGTGATCGAGATGCGTCTTAGCTATAATGGGGGTTGGGAAGGGGGGGGGGGGGGGGTGTTGGCTTTTTTTTATTTTGTGATTTTTATGAGCGTAAGGGATGGAAATTATGTACAGCAGCCCGATTCCATAACTTGGCTTCAATCGAATTCTCAGTATCGCAACCACTAATGCCTTGCGATAGAGTCGAATTTGCTATGAAAAAAGTGATAATCCGATTGTAGCCAAGTTATGGAATTGGGCCACTGACCCTGTCCCCGTATGCAACTAACAAACCTAACCTGTGCACCACCTGCTCCACTTCCCGAACCCTTCCTTGACATCCCCCACCCTTACCAATAAAATTTTAGAGCGGATTATTAACTACAGGCTGACCAACTATTTAGAAAAACGTATTTTACTGTCACAGCAACAATATGGCTTCCGAAGAAATACGTCGACTGCAGATGCATTGCGTGAACTAACTCAGCATATAGTGGAGGGTCTAGATACAAATCTGGGTCTGGTGACAAATGATCTCGCGAAGGCATTTGATACCGTATCTATTCCTCTTCTTGTTCAGAAGTTGGAAGCTCAGGGAATCCGTGGTTTACAGTAGTAATGCAACGAATAGTACTTTTACGAATACGAATACGGATATCAAACCTACTATTCGGCGAATACGAATACGAATATCTCGCCATGGTAATAAAAGACTAATTTATTTGATAAATTTCTATTCTTCTAATAATTAAAATTTACAACAGGCAAATTTTTATTTAAAAAACATAAAATTTGTAGATTTTCTGGTTTAAGGCGATTTCTTTTTTTAGTCTGAATGTTCCCAGCCGTTGAAAAAAGTCTTTCTGAGGCGACTGTACATGGCTTCAGTGAAAAATATTTTTGGGCAAGTTTTTTCAGACTTGGAAAATGGACATCTTCTCGCCAAAAGGCCAGTGGATCAGCAGTCGGCGATAAATTTGGGAGCTTTAGATAAGCATCTATTTTGTTTTTAGTTTGCGAATCCCCTGTAAAAAGACATTTTGAAATTAAATTTAACTTTTAGTATACTATGTAGATGACAAAGAGTAACTATTACCTATTAATAACTTTTCTAACTTTTTTCATACTCACCAGAAAATATTGAAATTGGCTCTTCCATTTCAGACTCTTCAATTATTTCTTGGCATACTTGTCAAATTCCTCTACTTGTCGACGGTTGAGGTTCTTCTGGAGGTCTTGTCGGTCTTACGGCCTCTCTGCCATCAAAAGCAGCGTTAAGAACTGATCGAGCGGTTTCAGCGACCACCGTTGAGCTGAAAATCCTTGTTTTGAACCGTGGGTCAAGGATCATTGCTAATAGATAAGTTTCATCACTTTCCATAAAGGCAAATCTATTCGAAAGTCCACTGAATAGGGAGTTTGCCAGATCATTTACGTCAGGATGAGAAGAAGGATCATTTGAAATTTTATTGAGGCAAGATTTTAGACTTCGTATTATTGGGATTGCTTGAGATAACGTCGTTGATTCTTTGCTTAGCTCTTTAGTAGCTTCTTCAAAATTGGCTAGAATATCAATGATTTGGCTCATAAGAGCCCATTGCCTTGCTGTGATTTCATGACGACAATTTGGTAGAGATGGTAAAACATCTTGAATCGCTATGCGTTGTTCATGTAATCTCTTCAACATCTGATATGTTGAGTCCCATCTAGTTTCAACATCTTGAAAAAAAACATGTTTCGGTATATTGTTAGCTTGTTGAGAATCTTTCAGTTGTTTGAGTGCGGAGGTTGAGTGATTAAAATGAGTAATAACTCCCCTGCATGTGGTTAACATTTCGGTCAAGCGTTCTTGACCAAATAAACTTTTTTTCAGCGCTAATTAGATGCTGTGTACCAAACAAGAAATATGTTTAATACTAAGATCAAGCTCATCATTTCCTTTAACCATATTCCGTGCGTTGTCCGTTACAACTGCTGCAACTTTACCCAATAGCTGCCATTCCAGAAACATCATATGCATATTGTGGGCAATATTTTCTCCTGAATGTGAGTCACCTTCAAAGGGAAACACTTCCAGACAATAAGATTTGAGCTGGAAATCTTCATTGACACCATGTCTAGTAAGATTTATAAAATTATTGACTTGTGAGGAAGCGTCACTGGTCCACATGTCTGTTGTGACAGAGAGATATATGGGGTCTTTGTTAACTGCTCCTTCAATTTCATTTTACCACGTTCATTAATATCCGGCAGATTTTTTTCTGTAAGGTGGGTTCTAGATATAATATTATATCTGTAAAAAAAAATAGCAGTCAGGAATTAAAAAGGGTTTTGTGAAAGTTGAAAGAAAATCCCACTGATATGTATGAATGAACAAATGTATAGCATTTTAATAAAAGCAAACAAACCTTGGAGCTAGTTCACTGAGCAAACGACGGTATCCCTGTTTATTTACCAAATTCAGCGGCTCCATGTCTAGAAAAACTTGTTCAGCAATCAAATATGTGATTTTGACAGCCCGAGGATCACCCGTTTCATACGTAGTTCGCTTTTCCCATATTTCCTTTAAGGACGCTTGTTTCTTCGCTGGAGTTACTTCAACTTCAGTGCTTGTGTCGTCTACAGTACTTATACTGGCAGCAAGCTCATTTTCGTGAAATCTCTTCACATGAGTCCACAGTGCGGTCGTAGTAAATCCTTTAATATATGCATTTTCCCTCCCCGAGACAATTCACAAGCACAATATCTGCATCTAGCTTTGCTTTCATTGTCTAAAATAAAAACAACACAATTTAAAATCCTATCCCACTATAATATTACATGTGAAAGTAAAACCGATGTCTGCGCGGACGAAGTCGCGGGCAAAGTCTAGTACTACATTGACGCAGCCATTAACTACCAACGTTCGTCTAAGTTACTTACTTACTATCCTACCTTTTGTTGATACCAAAGAAATACAGACCATATAACTACTTACTCGGTAATTTATCGAAGTGTTTCCATATGTCACTTTGATCTCGTTTACGAGAAGACATTTTCAATTCAACTTTAACTTCTTTTACTTCGCAGCAACCTCAGAAAATAAATAAAACAATACTCTCTTGCTTGACTTCTGCTTTCGACTAACAAATGAAGTGAAAGAAATGAATGAATCAATCAATGGTTCGTAATTGTAATGATAGGGAAACTCCCGGAGCTGCGGTACTGTACAAACTATAGCCGGGGAGTCCCCCGTTGCGTCGTCGTTGCGGTTAAGGCCCTCTGCACACGTGCGTATTTTTACACGCGCGTTTTTCAAGTCTGCCAATAATTAGAGTTGCGTTTGTACGTAAAATATTAGTTTTTAAATATTCGTATTAGTATTCGCCGAATACGAATATTCGGTAAATGTCTACTATTCGGCGAATACGAATATTCGTATTCGTTGCATCACTAGTTTACAGCTCCAACTTTTTAAAGACTACCTAACTCAATGCAAACAACGTGTTAAACTGTGTAATACACTAAGTGATCCGGAAATCGTTACGCATGGTGTCCCTCAAGAGAGCATTCTTGGCCCAACTCTCTTCCTTGTCTACATAAATGAATTGTGCAACTTAAATATTGAAAATGGTAAAATTGTAACTTTCGCTGATGACACTGCCATATTTTTTCGAGAGAGAAAGTGTTCTCATATGCACAATCAGGGGGGGTTTAACTTTGTAAATAGATGGCTAAACTGTAACTTGCTTAGTTTAAATGCAGATAAAACGAAAGTCCTAACTTTTTCAATTTTAAGCAATTCACAACCTCCGAAAGACTTCAATATAATGGCTCATTCTAATGCTAACGACAATCTCTGTTCTGAGAATACTTGTGATTGTATAATCCTGGAAAGGGTTGACTCTCTGCGTTATTTAGGTGTAATTATAGATAACCGATTAAACATTCAGTGTCATATAAAAACCCTCACTAATAGAGTCCGTAAATTAATTGCGGTGTTCAAGAACATACGTCATGTCGCTGACACTAAAATCTTAAGAACTACATATTTCGCAATTTGTCAGTCTTTAATTATGTATTGTATTGATACATGGGGTGGATCTGCTAAAACCCATTTGTTGCCTCTCGAAAGAGCTCAACGGGCAGTTTTAAAAGTTAGTAACTTCCTCCCATACAGATATTCTACATCTTTGCTTTACAAAGAAACTAACGTACTATCTGTTAGACAAATATTCATACTTAGACTGTTGTTGCTGCAACATAAATTATGCCCGCAAATCATACCTATAGATTCCAAACATAAGAGGCGACGCACTGTTAAGGTTTTGTAAGTACCCAAATACAATAAATTTTTTGCTAAGAGATTTCCATGTTTCCTAGGTGGCTTCATTTATAATAAATTATCTAAAGTTAAACAAATTCATAACCTTAATTATTTTAATACACTTAGAATATAAGGTATAAAACTAATACTAAAACTAGAAATAATTATTATTAACATTAACATGACACATATTTATAATTGAATTTTACATGTATCTTGTTCACTATAAAGCTATATAAGCCTCAGAAACCTACGCTAGGCTAAAAGCCTGTGTTATAGGGATCTGTGCTCCCCGAACTATATGACTTAAGTAATTAAGTGTATTATGACGTAAAATTTGAATTAATAAATCATAAAAAAGTAAATAAAAAAATTGTATGTAAGTATATTTACCTAATTGATTTTAATTATTATATTATAATATATTTGTATATAAATATTCACATTTAAAATTTACAATTGCTAAAATCTCGTAGAAAACTATAATATCACGCAGTACAGTGTGTCAACAAATGTATCCTACATTAGGGTGTGTAAACGGAAGATAAAGTTATGTATGAAATATGCTGGGTTTGAGTATTGGGAAGATTTGGAAATTAATATGTATGTATGAATGTGTTGGTAACAAGAAAGTAGAGAGAAGTATACTATAGCACTATCTCAAAACCGGAAGAAGCTCCTCAGTTTGGTCATAGGAATAAGATTTCAGTAAATTTGTGACCGTTTTTTTTTCAAATTGTATTTTTTTGTATAGTTCATTATGTCTTTTTGTGTCAATAAATATTATTATTCTTATTATTCTATTCGTCCATTTCCCCTACCCTCCACTTTCCCTCACCTTCCCTCACTTCCCCAAATCCTTCTTCCCCCATTATTTCCCCAGTTTTTTCTTCTTCTAAGTATTGCCACACCGAAAGGTAACGATCGCGCAGCGATAACGTTGCAGTGTAGGTTAGGTTTATAGCTGAATACGGCCCCTGAAAAAAAAGTAGAAGACCCTCAATATTAAAGATAGCAAATTTTACTATAAGGAAACATTCAATTATTTTTAAAAGTAATAAGGTATAACTACATTAAAACTTTTTTGAATAGTTGCTTACATTAGCCGGGAATCGAACCGACACAAACGCGAAAAATTAAAATCTTGTATTTTTATGTTACCAATCGATAAGGATCAAATCTCTAAGGAACATTGTATCTTAAATTAAGGCAAGTAAGCAATTGTACTTTTTACACAATACTACATATTCAAAGAAAAACTAACATATCGCAGGATCAAAGATCTTGTTTATATTTTGAACTAGCTTTCCCGCCCGCGACTTAGTCCGCGCGGAATGCAGTTTATCGCGAAAAAAGCATCCTATGTTCTATATTGAAAACTAATGCAAAATTATAGCAACACCGCTGTTGATGTTTTTTGCAAAAGGCCCAGGGAAACTTACCATTTTTCGGGATAAAAAGTACCCTATGTTTTATTCCAGGGTATAAGCTATCTCCATTTCGAATTTCATCAAAATCTGTTCAGTCGTTATCGTGTGAAAGCTTCCCAAACAAATAGACAACGTTTCAGTTTTATATTTTGCTGCGGATAAGATCATACTAGGCTTGTGTGGAGCGCGCTCGGGGCTATAACACCGATGTATGCGAAATTTATGCATTATTTCAGATGATGTCAAGTCACAAACAGTGGAATATGTTCTAAAGCCCACAGACTACTTGCCTGCATTCAGGAAGGGCTCCAACAATTGGGCGCTTAGTGCACAGTATGTGAACGGAAGACACTTCTTGACAGCATTCGAGTTAAATGAAGGCACATTGATTGTAAGTTGAAATCTCCATATAGCACTAGCTGATGCCCGCGACTTGATTCGCGGTAAAGATTTTCGGTTTCTAATAAATCTAAGCAGATGCAATATTATACTAACTTTTAAGCTAGACTTTGGGTTATTCAACAGTGAAGAATCTTTGCATGTATATTTCTCAGCTTCCACACATCCTACTCGAAAAACGAATACACATATTATATTTATATCAAACTAGTGTTCCCGCCCGCGACTTCGTACGCGCAGACTACTGTTTATATACTGAAAAAAAGCATCCTAGTTTCTTCTAGGATATTAAAAACCAATGCAAAAGTAGGTATAGCACCAATGCCATATAATTAAATAATATATATGTCTATGACCAATGCTCTTGATGTTTTTTGACAGACTTGTTATTTCGTTTCCATGACAACCACAGACCATTCTGTGATGACAACCGTTTCTTGCAGTATGTAATCAACATTTTCCAGTTTCTCCGTGGAAACATACAATTTTCCGGGGTAAAAAGTATCCAATGTTTTATTCCAGGGTATAAGCTATCTCCATTCTAAATTTCATAAAAATCCATCCAGTCATTATCGCGTGAAAGCTCCCCAAACAAACAAACAGACAACGTTTCACTTTTACATATTGGTATGGATTCCTTTACAGTACCTACCTAGCTCATTTTGAGACCAGTTTTTATTTCTAATATAATATCTTCAATGTAAAGTCGTTTGGTTACGGTTTTATACTTTTGATAAAACAGTAAGTAACAAAAAGTCTGCAAAATATAATAAAAAAATCCCCTTTTTTTACACGACTGCCCAAAAAAAGGAGTGTAATATTTTTAGGATTTATGTATGTTTGTATGTATGGGAGTTTCTTTCTTCCACCATAACTTTTATATGCCTAAACAGATTTAGACGTATGGGGTATCGTTACATCCCCCTGAGTAACACAGGCAATATATATTTTGAAAAAAAAAATAAGCAATATGGCGGCAGTATCGCTCCATTTTCAAATGCGAAAAAATATATTTCCTCAGCGAAATATACAATATAGAAAAAAAACCTTAGATATTATTATCTATATATATATATATATATATCTAAGGTTTTTTTTTCGAATTTTACAATATGGGTATCAAATTAAAGGCTCTGATAAGCAAATTCTGACAGTATATAATTTATTGCCATAAGTTCTTTTTTGGCAGGGCAGGCGTGTTTTTTTAGCTTTTACGTGTAAGCTAGTTATTTTTAATATTATTTTTTTCTGTCTGGATGTTTGTTCGCGTATCATGTAAAATCTACTGGACCGTTGGATAACTTAGGATTTGTCAAAAATGTTATAACTTTATGGTATTGTTACGATAAGTGTAATAGAAGCCGAGCAATCAATAAATATTTTTTTGATGAAAAATTAAATCTTAGTATGTTCCTTAAATGTAACTTGAAAGTTGAATGTTTGTAGCTCGAGAGCCCCGAAGAAGACACACCATCAAAAACGCTTCGGCCTTTCATCAAGAAGGATCATGTCTACATGCAAGGTCTATGGTCCCAGAGACTGGTTTACTTAGTGAGAAAGAATGTACTGGAAGTACACAGTGCTAACTTCTCTGTTATTCAGGTAATACATTGTTCTTGTCATCTACTTTTTTATACGCTTTATATTAGCTTCACTTGTTTGTATGTTTGTAACCGACTCCTTTGGACGCTATTTTGACCCATTTTAAACGGTCAGATTTCATTCAAATTTTGCACACCTGTCAAAGACCGATGACAATGCAAAAATTCGAAAAAAAATATACTAAAAAGTAGAAAATAAATAATAGTTTAAAAAAACTAAAAAACACGCTTTATATAGAAAACCAAACTAAAAAATAGAAAATAAATTTTAATAGTGTAAATAAGAAATAAATGTTTTATTTCAAAAAAAGCGTGGGGTGCTTCTCATATCTGTCAATGAAATATTTATAACTATTGACCCATGCACCCCACGTTTTTTTTTCTTCTTAATTCAAAATTATTAAAAAAAAATATTATTTTTTAGTTTTCTATATAAAGCGTAATTTTTAGTTTTTTTAAACTATTATTTATTTTCTACTTTTTAGTTTGGTTTATTTATAAGAGCGTTTTTTTTCTCGATCCTGATCGTAAGCGCCACCGCCCGTAAAAATAGCATGGATCATTATAGTATACTTCGTTGTCCGTCCGTCCGTCCGTCCGTCCGTCTGTCTGTCTGTCTGGATCTTTTTTCTTAGGAACGCGTGGAGGAGGTATCAAGTTAAATATATAATATCAAATACTCAAGTCTGCAATCCCTTGAAACTGTGAAAAAAGAACTTCTAAAACAATGCAATCAAAAGATACGGCCGTTCATGCCGCATATTATGACACTCGCAAAGGAATGAAAACTTATAGGGTACTTTCCGTTGACCTGAGTCATGAAATTTGAAGCAATGTCTTATAGCACAAGTAAAGGGGAACATCCGAAAAAAGAAATCAAAAATAAAAAAAATTAAGCAGTTCCATACATTTCAATGAACGCGAATAGCATTTTTTATAGATCAGCTGCGTATGTATGTTTATAGTTCGTATGCATTGGCTTGCGAAAGCGAAGGGATTCAAAATGATTTCATCCATCTACAGAGAAATATTTATTTATGGGTAAACTAAACTTCTTGAGCACTGGTATCTCAAACTCGATGGAAACCCAAATAATTTATGGAGACTCGTCAAAATATGGCACTTACTTGGTAAGCTAGGACTATCTTTTTTTAGTCGGGTAATAAGAGAAAACAAACTGCAAAATTCGCTTATATTTTAGTTTGGTTCTGATAATAACATGTGAAAATAACTAATACTTCGACAAACTTAAGAAAACATGCTCACTTACCGATAAAAGGTTACAGCTAGCTACGTATATTATGGAGCGTTGTTGTTACCGCAAGCTGACATTAGATTGTAACAAGCGTATACGCGAAAGGGATAAAAAATATGCATATCCGTCTCGCTCAATCTCACTGTTATTATGGTATGTATGTCCTTCTCTCATTATTATTGCTATTCAATGACAAGTACGAGGGGAGTTCAATGTATTCTCGGTATAGGCATGAAAGAATAAACAGAAAATTCTGAATAAAATTTATTTTTCAATGTCCCCTAGGATCTGAACACACTTATTTGTCCTGGAAAATAACTTTTCAATTCCCTCCAAAAAATATTTTTCTTCCTGGTCTGAAAAATTATCGCCTTTAACTCTTCATCCTCGGAAAAATGCTTGCCTCGAAGTTCTTTTTTGAGATTTGGGAACAGAAAGTAATCAATAGGGGCTAGGTCCGGGCTGTAGGGTGGATGATTGATTTCTTCAAATCCGCAATCCCGCACAGCAGCATTGGCAATGCGCGCCTTGTGAACAGGCGCGTTGTCGTGCAGAAGCAATACACCTGCGGTCAATTTTCCCAGTCTTTTTTCTTTTATTGCCTCCTTTAAATTGCGCAGGGTGTTAGCGTAAGTTGCGCCAGTAATACTCTCACCTTTTTTTGTGTACTCAATTAATAAGATTCCCTTGGAATCCCAAAACACTGTGGCCATGAGCTTTCCGGCGGATGGGCAGACTTTGAACTTCTTCGGTGCGGCTGTTCCTTTTTTATGCCACTGCATAGACTCCTGCTTGCTCTCAGGATCATAGTGATGAACCCACGTTTCATCACCAGTAACAATCCGATCATAAATACTTTGCGGATTTTCACCACAGAGCTCCAAAAACTCCTTGCAACAATCAACTCGCGCTTGTTTCTGAAGCGCTGTGAGCATTCGCGGCACCCATCTTGCACTGACCTTTGACAAATTCAGATGGTCATGAAGGATAGTGTGAATGGTACCCACGGATAGCTTGGTTCTTTCTGCTAATATTTTCACTCTCACATGGGCATCTTCGAGTACAAGTTTCTCAACAATTTTTACGTTTTCATCAGTCGCGGCACTAACCGGCCCACCGGCACGAGGGTCGTCTTCAATACTCTCTCTACCCCGTTTAAATTCACTTGACCACTTCTGAATTGTCTGAATGAAGGGGCAGAATCTTGGTAAACAGCCATAATTTCTTCGTGAATTACTTTTTGAGTCTTTTCTTGTTTTGTGAGGAATTTTATCACAGCGCGATGCTCGTTTTTTTTCAACATTGTCGTATCAGTCATCGTAGTTGCCTTTCCGAAATGATATTTTGAATACTAATGGCGACAATCAAATAAAATTTTGTATTTATACCCTCAATGAGTGTCATAAACTAATGAGATAATTTAATTACCCTCATCATTAGTATATTACCCCGATACCGAGAATACATTGAATGCCCCTCGTATATAGTAGGTACATACTCGCGTCTACGACATGTACAGATTTCGGTTGTAAAGCAATCACTATCTATGTGTCGAGCCTGCAGGTCCCCTTGATTGGTCAGGCTCGTATTTATCATCATAGAGTTAAAAATTAAACAGACAGTCAATTGCAAATGATCTCGAGATCATTCACACCGAACTCTAAAATTGATCGTGAATTAGTAAACTGGCTCTCGCCAGAACTCTTGTGGCTCCGCGTTTTGGAATTACACCCGGGGGTAGGGCAAGGTCGGACTACGTGGGGATCGGGCTGCTCTGATTCCGTTTCGTGAGCTTCCATTTAATTTGTAGCTCTATGCTGACAAACCTAGACCACAGAATAAATAATAACCGACCAACCAGGAAAGGGTTTACAATATAACAGGCGAAAGTATCAGTAAAATTGTAAAACTGCGCACTGATTGGTCGATCAGCTAGCGAATAGCATGTCCGTTGACGATTTTTCCTATGTTTACAATATAACCAATTAGCATCCGTTAAATTGTAATCTATCGGTTTTTAATCTAATAAATTGTAATCTAACCGTAGATATAACATCGGTTCGATACCATACAACGAGCAATATGATTATACATTGTTCCTAAATGTTCCTGTTGTAACCTTATAGGGTGACGCAATACTAGGCGTCAAGCGAGACTTCTCCGAGCTATGGGCGGCGGAAGTGATAGGCGACGTACGGCGCGCGCACCTCATGACGGCCAAAGAAGTGCCGGCGGCCGCGGGTGGGTGGCAGGAGCCCACCTTCATGTGCGACCTGCAACTGCCGAGGTTCACCTTGGAGCCCTGTTTGGTTGTCACCACGTGTGGAGCTTACGTTGTGAACACTGTGTGAGTATATAACGTGTTAGGACTAAAAACGTCTTTTAATGGAATTCTGACTGCTTGTTTATTTGCTGAACCAATTTCGATGACATTTATATAGGACCATTCTGGAGGTCTATACTTTCACATAAAAATGAATCATCCAAATCGGCTCATTACAGTAATACTGAAGACAAAAAAAAAACAACCGAATTGAGATCATCCTCAAAAATTCAATGTTTTTTTTATTGTAAACTAGCTGCGCTCGGTGGTTTCACCCGCGTGGATGGTGATGATGATGAGAAGTACGAATATCCATAGTTCAAAACTTTTTTGTTTGTCAGTGACGTGCCATGAGGCCTGCTAAAGGAGAGAAGCACGACATGTGCCTTTTTTATTCTTGAATTTTGAACGAAGCCACAGAATAAATAATAGTACAAGTACAGAAGGCTAACTGAGTAAAGTCATTTAAATAAATAGCGACTCTCGCTACAACGCTATAAAGTGCAATTTAACTCGCACGGCGCTGCGAGCTTTCAATTATATTTACCTAGAAGGCGCTCGCCCACCGCGTGCAGGCTAGAATGCACCGTATCACAACGCGCGAGACCTTCCATTGCTCTAACCGTTTCAGAATCGCTATGTCCCTTTTTCGCTCGGTAGGGTTGTATTAAGATATAATAAATAATAATGTATTATGTTATTACTTATTATTATAAATTAAAATAGTTCTATTACATACAATGACATTCTTATCAGAATAGACCGACTACCTCATTTTTACTACCTACCTATCCCGTTTTCAGAACGCCGATAACTTTAGTGAGATACCTACCTACGTGTCGTTGGTTGATTATGATTATATCCTATAGGTATTGCACTTTGATGAATAAAGGTGCCTGTCTGAATTCCATGCTTTTTAATGAGTGAAAAATAAATTGCTACCTACGTAATAAAAGGTATTAAAAGTATGTAGGCTACTTACTAAGTCAGCACAGTAATTCATTTTCCGATCAACAATACCTACTATAATCAATTATAAAATTACGTTGATCGATTTAATAAACGACTTTATTTCTGCGCGGAAAAACCTTAAATATGCGTAGCTTCAGTATGGAACACAAATGAAATAACTTAAAACTATAGGAACCTACGTAATAAAAAAATATCAATATCTAACTACATAACTAGGACCTATTATAGGTATTCCAATTTATTAGCTTTCAATATCCTTTGGAAGCGTAAAGAATGACAATTCGTAATTTCTATCACTATTCAAACAGCCGAATGCTCTGCAGTACTTTCTAGCTTTATTCTTGGTACTCATAATTAAAACACGAATAAAGTTTGTCAATAACTTTACGTAAGTAGGTGCTCTATCGCTAAGTACAAGGCGCGCGACTCATCGAGCGCACGCTTGATACTCGACTGAACGGACCCGAATATTGGGTCCTCGAATTTATTTGTACTTGTTGCGGAGTGCGGCCGCCCTGACGAAGCATTCAATTTATGTATGAACTAAACTAAAGTTTTAATCGGACTACCCTTTCAAACAATAAAAGAATTATACAAATCGGTTCAGAAGTTTTAGAGATTTACGTAACAAACTTAAAATGAAAAAAACTTGTTTTTTCATGACTTGAGAGCCTCCTCCTTTTAGAAGTCAATTAAAAAGGACGTTCAGTTTTACCCGAATGTTCCAACTTTCCAGTCAATTTTTTCTATTTTTACACGACTGCCTAAAAAAAGGAGTGAATTGTTTTTAAGCATTTTTAGCATTCATTTTTTTTTAGCATTTATGTGAGTTTCTTTATTCAACTACTAGCTGTGCCCGCGGCTTTGCCCGCGTGGTCATTTCATTTAAAAGTAGCCCACACGTTTTATTCCAGGACCAAAAGCCAAACCACCACCAGACCAGTTATAGGTTTGGTCCAGGTCCAGAGGACCAGGATCAAACCTACAAAGTACAATATTATACTACATTTCTTCAAAATTCGGTCAGCCGTCAAATAGTTTTTTATCGATTGCTCGGCATCTAATCATCGGAATAAGGCACTGCCTTGCCTTTTTATAACGCATATTCTGTGAAGTACGGCACTCCGTACTTCACAGAATATGCGTTATAACACATTTGCACTTCTATGACACTTCATAGAAGTGCACGTATTGCAATGAAATAAACGCATATAATACAATATGAAAAAAAAGCTAGAATAAACGCACCGCGTTCCACTGCAAGGCAGTGCGTGCAAGGCCTAAGATACCAAGTACCCCAGTTTTTAAATCAGTCGCAAGGGCTTGAGAACAGGGCCTGGATTCTGTATGACCACTCGCGCCAATTCCACGCCACCTGCGTGGAATTTGTTCGTGATTCCACGCAGGCAGCGAGGAACTGGCGTCTTAAAACTAGAGAATTAGGCCCCTGAAGGTCGTGCTAGTGCTAGTGTGAGCCGAATCGGAAAAACGTAATAAACGTAAATTTAGCGGGACCCTTGGCAAGCATTTTATTCACTGCAATGAAATGCTTGCGTGTTTTAAGGTCAATCAGCGCCATCTAGTTAAATCGGAGGGAGAACTTTGATGCCTTTGCTTTATTCGCTTGAGTTGTTGATGCTGGTAAATTATTATGTAGGTTAGGTAGTGTCATTTTTGTTCTTATTGCTTTATTATAAGTACAGATACTACGCTCTCAAGTGTAGAGGTCCTACCAGAGGGTGTTAAGGAAGTAGGATACTCCATTGTGCTATCTATACTCGTACTATACCATCTCGATTACCTCAGCTTGCAAACATAAAAAACCGCACCTAAGTCGGACCATCCGTTTGGATAGATCCCATTATATATATTGTTTTCAAACAAAACTTGACGGTTTACTTCAGGAAATTATATAAGCCTTAAAAAAATCAAAGAAAATGTAAAAAAACGCACAAAATATGTAAATGCTTATAAATATTGAGGCAGCGCGTGGATTCGATCCATGTGCCTCTGGGTTGCAGGCCAGACGCCGCTTCCACTGTGCCACTCTGACTTGTGGCATAGGTGCCGAATTTACGGTACCGTTTTATAAACGGATGTGCAATTATTATTCCTTTCAAATTAACATAACTTTAGACTCATATCCCGCAGGAATCCCGTATTTATTCGTGATTAAAAGTATCATTCATTTTAACACATACTATAAACGTTGACTGTGCCAAGTTACTTCAAAATCCGTCCGGTAGTTTCAGCGTGATATGTGTTTTTTTTAAATAACTTTCAACCCCTATCCTGCGGGAACCATTGTTTTTTTCGGGATAAAAAGTATTCTAAATGTTAATCCATAACATAAGCTATGATTGTGCCAAGTTGCATCAAAATCCGTCGGGTGGTTTCAGCGTGATGCGTGTTCAAAGAGACAGACAGACAGACAGACAAAAAATTAAAAAAAAACCTTTTTGCACTCTATATCGATTTTGAAGTTCATCTCAATTAAAATTTACAAAAAATAGTTAATGTACAGATTTAGCCCAGTTACAGTTTTATTATAGTATAGATTAAATGCCTGAATCCCTTCGGACACATTCGAAACCAAAGTTCAAAACCAGTTTCAAGAAAAGAATGAAACAGATTTATACGTATGGGGTATCGTTAGAATCCTTACATCCCCCCGAGTTACAAAGGCAATTTTTTTTTAAAACGTTCTATATGGCGGCAGTATGGCACTATTTTCAAACTCGAAAAAAAATACGTTTTTTCTTCGAAATTTACAATATGGGTATCAAATTGAAGGACTTGATAAGCACAATCCAACAGTATATAAATTATTGGCAAAAGCTCTTTTTTGGCAGGGCAGGCGTGTTTTTAAAGCCTTTAAGCTAGTTATTCTGTCCTTATTTACCTAATTCAGTCATTTACGAACATTTCAAAACAAAAAATAGGCAATTCGGTCCTTGCCGTTCTAAAGTGATGCGCTTACCAAAGAACAGTGCTTAATTTTTTTGTCCACAAAATATACTTAGCGCATTTACAAGTCAAAAATTAACGTCTGTAACAGCGCGCATATATATATATATATATATATATATATATATATATATATAGACATATACATGTGCATCGCAGCCCGAGCTCCGCGCCCGCTCCTTCCCCGCGCGTCCTCCCTCGCCCCTCGGTCGTTCTAGGAAACGCCAGCAGTCGCCACACCGGCGCGCGCGTTGTTATAATTTGTTATGTACCTACCTAACCTATATTTTGTGAACTAACTGTATTGTAGTGTCGAATAAAGTTCTTCTACATAGCTACCTACTTGTATTGTGCCGCCCTATGGCAGATGACACACATCGCCGCCGCCGAGCAAACATAAACCTGTTTTACACGTCTCATAACAAACAGATTTTATTTTAATAAAAACCGAGCGAGCCATACTGTAATCGCATATGATGTGTAACATCTGACATCTCACCTTGGTAATGCAACATAGCATCGCGCGCGCTCATTGGTCAACTGTGAATCAGCAACTACTTCATATGATAGCAACTTCCTTTATCTTACTTTTCGTCACAGAACCGTATGTCGGGTTAGCTCAGCTTGCAAACGCTCGGCTGCTAGTCTGAAGTACCGGACATAAAATGTTTATAGTGCAAAATGTAAACACTTCAGTCGGGAATTTCTATTCCCGACTGAAGTGTTTACATTTTGCACTATAAACATTTTATGTAATGGCTTCTAGCTTGATAGCACCGCCCGCACTCATTGGTCAAATCAAATAGCGCGCGCTAGGGCTTCCTGTTACATACTTATGGTTATACTCTTACACATTGTTACACTTTTCACGAAATCACTCCCATACATTTCAGAAAAGCGAGAGGAAAAATGTTACAAATCAAAAATAAATTGAATTCAGTATTTAAATTAAAATTGATATAAAGATGGTGCCTTGTCCTACCTAGCTTATTGACTTTTAAAAAGGGCACAGTATGGTGTATGAAGTGTTGTGTATGGTTTTTCAGCAGCGAGCCGTGCGAGTGGTTGGTGGGGCTGATAATGCGCGGCGGCGCGGGAGCCGAGCAGTCGGCTGCGGCGCTGGCGGCGCCGGTGAGCACGCTGCTTCGCGCCGCCGCCGACATGCTCATGTCGCGCGGCAAGCTCGCGCCGGCGCAGTACCTCTTCTCATTGTCGCAGGTAACGATCAGTGTTGTTTATAGTTGCCCAGTCGCGAGCGAGTGGTTGGTGGGGCTGGAAAGCGTTGCGGCGTGGGCGCCTAGTAGTCGGCGGCGTAAGTCTTCTCAATGTATGTCGCAGGTAACGCGATCAGCGACAGCAAACACTGTATAACCACATGCTACCTACTTATAATAAAGCAGTAAGTACCAAAAAGCCTGTACAAAGAAGATAAATAAAAAGATAATAAAATATGTCTATTTGACTTAAAATATGCTACTGAACAAGGTTTTTTAATATAAAATTTGTTTGTCTGTTCGCCCATCACAAAAACTAATGAACCGATTATGATACGGGTTTTTTCACTGTTGGATAGCTTAAGTACTTAAAAACTGTACTTTGTATCTCAATCCGATGAGTAGAAGCCAAGCAATCGATAAAAAACTCTTTGACGGCAGAAGGAATTTTGAGTATTGGTATTTTAGGTCTTAGAATTGCACATAGGTTAATCATAACATAACCTAACATAACCCCATAAGGTGTAAAGTGTATCTCTTACAAGTACTATGTATATGTATGTACTATGTATGTAGTACTATGTATGTAGGTTGTCTGGAAGAGATCGCTTTTTAGCGATAAGACCGCCCATTGTCCCATTTATTTTGTATAAATGTTTTAGTTATTATTGTATTTTTTGGTCTATGCGGTGTACAATAAAGAGTTATCTATCTATCTATCTATCTATGTGTATTTTAATGCGCAGAGCCAACCTGACGGGTGGGTGGCGCGTCTTGGCGTGTTCGGTAGGATACACGAGCTGTCGCTCTACAAGCACACGGGCAATGTCGGCTCATTGGGCAACTCGGCTATCACCATCCAGTTGCTGGCTTTGTTACTGAAGATGACCACTAATGAAGAGCAGAAGTTTGATACGTAAGTTTATCTGTGAATGAGTAACTCAGTAATGTTTCTTACATATTATTTTGGGGAAGTTTCATGGCTTTTGCCAGTTCATTTTAATGAAAATGTCCCTAAGGTCAGTGTCATTGAATTTTACATCAAGATACCATAAAGAAAAAGCACAAATTAAGCCCCCCCTCCACCCCCCCAGATAGCTCCAGATAAAGGAACTCTCAATGGTGTATTTTCTTATTATAGTCGGCTTTAAGTTTTACCATGACATGGTTGCTGCACTCAGGGTTGGGTCCTGACTAGGGAACTCCTCAGCGGTTAACAGCACGCATGAAATGTTATATACGCATTTAATTGTGATAGCTCGTTCTAAGTTTCACCATTACATAGCTACATGTATTTTAAAATTAATTTATTAATGTTTAAACAGTTACTGTACCAAACTACAGTCTTTTTAAAATACAACAATTAAACACCATTTCAGTGACGTGAAGTTCACGACTCTGAGTTCATTGGAGCTGTTAGAGCTATCATCGTTTTCGGCCGCCGTCGGCCTCTGGGAGCTCGTGCCCGTGTTCAGCGTGCACCGCGGGCACCTCAGCCTGCTGCTCGCCGCGGTGAAGGCGCGCGGCGGCGCGTGTCGCGGCGCGCTGCACTGCTTACTGCAGCAGAGGTGCATAGTGCCCTTGTTGTTGGAGGAGAACGGACAGTGGCTCTTCGACTACATCGTGGACAAATGTGACGAGTTTGATACCAAGATTTTAAAGGTAATACGAAAATTTGTGTGTCTGTTGAAAGATGTGTTTATCTCTGGATTCTTTGAACAGTGTAAATGTTGTGATACAATTTGTAATTTTATTTGTTTCAGTGTCTTTGCTTATGGCTCAATCCTTTGCAAGATCAGCTGCGACCTGTGATGCGGGATTTAAAGCAAGGGATCACATCAGTTTATGCAAGTATAATATTATGTTGTGACTTAGAGTGTTAATACAATAAATATTCTGTGCTTGAAGTACTTACTTACTTCCATTTAAATAGTTCAAGAGTGTCAATGTGTATTGTATAGAGCTTATACTATATCCATCGTTTAACCTATTATACCTTATTATTGTGGTTCAAAAATGTCACCAACTTACATTAACTTTGTCACATTTACAGACTACAAGAATTCTCAACCTGATATCGACCTTCGTACAAATCGCATCCGCGATCGAAGCGCGCCAGCCCTGTCCAGATATCCACCAAGAAATTGCACAGGATCCAGAAACGTGGAAGAACCAGTTTTCGCCGAAGCGAAGGCTGAGTTGCGGACTCGCGCACTGGGCGGTGGCCGACGAGGGGAGCGCCAGGGTGCTGATGACCAGCACGCCCGTCAACACGGAGCTCGTGGGCAGAGTGGTCGACGTCGCGTGCGGGAGGCACCATACGCTCGTGCTTACGGAAAATGGGGTAACGCTTTTAAATGCTTTTTATGGCTAGGCCAGAGTGCAGACCTCTGAAATGGGGATGGTTGAACAAGTTGCGAAGAGAATAATTGGTATATCGCGTAATCTCAGTTTGGGGCGGATCACTATTAATTCTATTATCCACATGCATGAAGCGCGTGCGCGTGCGCAGTACTACGCGTAGTATGTACGCTTAGCGCGAAAATGCAAGGGACTGGTGACGTTTCCCGCTTGGTATGATATAAATATGAGTATTCCAGAATCAAAAGTTTTTTACGGATTGCTCGGCTTCTACTCATCGGATTGAAATACCAAGTACTTACATACACCAGATTTTCAGTCAAAAAAAAATATGTATCTAATTGTGAAAACCGCATCGCAATCAGTCCAGTAGTTTTTACGTAATGCTCGAACAAACAGAAGACAGGTAGAACATGATTTAAGAAAAATGACACGGTTTGAGTGCTACCCGTGCGAAGCCGGGGCGAGTCACTAGTGAAAAATAATTTCAGATTTACTCGGCCGGCGATAACACGTATGGTCAGCTGGGCGTGGGTGCGGCATGGCGCGGTGCGGTGGGGGACGCGGCGGGCGCGGGTGGCGCGCTTCGGCTGGCGGCCGCGCGTGCGCCCGCGCCCCTAGCTGCCGTCTCCGCTGGACATTATCATTCAGCGGCTATCGACGTCGGCGGCAGGCTGTATACCTGGGGGTAGGTGCGGCCACCACACGTACGTCAGGTGGGCGGGGCGTGGCGTGGCGCGGCGGGGGACGCTGCGCGTGCGCCCGCGCTGTCTCCGCTGGACATTATCATTCTGCAGCTATCGACGTCGGCGGCAGGCTGTACTCGTGGGGATAGGTGCTGTCACCACACGTACCTCAGGTAGGCAAGAGCGCGGCGAGGTGGGAGAAGCGGGTGGTGCGCTACGGCTGGCGGCCGCGCGTGCGCCTGCGCCGCTCGCCGCCGTCTCCGCTGGACATTATCATTCAGCGGCTATCGACGTCGGCGGCAGGCTGTATACCTGGGGGTAGGTGCGGCCACCACACGTACATCAGGTAGCCGAGAGCGCGGCGCGGTGGGGGATGCGGAGGCTGCGGGTGGACTTTATCATTCTGCGGCTATCGACGTAGGTGGCAGGATGTACACGTGGGGGTAGGCTGCCAACACACGTACGTGCGGCGCGGTGGGGGACGCTGGCCTTAATTTGAAATTGTTATCTTCAGTAGGAAAGCGTAAAATTACTTGGTAAATAAAACTATGATATTTTACAGATGGGGTGTCCACGGTCAACTCGGTCTCGGCTGTATAGACGATCAATGGACCCCTCAGTTAGTGTCAAAATTCCAAGGGAGAAAGGTCAGCTAATACATTTTCACTAGATTGTTTTTATTAATTTTCTAAACGAAAAGTTTGATCCCCGGGTGATTTAAATCTTTCGTTTAGAAAATTATTACTCATGTTCCCGCTAAGCAGGCGTTAATGATAAATTCATATAAACATAAGATTTGGGAGGCGTTATCTTTACGACATGAAGTTAATTGTAATATTATTAGCCGTGATCGGTTAGTCAATTCAGAATACTGCCAATAGATGGCGTTACCATCCCCGTAAGACGGATTTACGGTCACGGTAACCGAACTTTGTAAAGGCTTGTCCTGCGCAGAGGCACGGAATGATGCAGGTTCGTATCCCGTCCTCGATTCCAATTTTTCGGTTAGAAAATTATTAGATATGTTCTCGCTAAGCAGGCGGAGTTAATGTTAAAATCATATAAACATCAGATTATTTTTATCCCGATGACAAAACGTTCATAATTACCTACTGAAAAAGGGTTGTTATGTGTTTGGCATTGAGTTTGTATTTGTGTGTTTGTCCGTTGCTACTTTAACTTGTCGTACGATCGTAATGCGTTTTTGTTTTGTTTTTGATCTTTGGGGCAGTCGGATATTTGGGGTTTGGGGATGTCTGTAACTTAGTCATCTATGTATCTTTTCCGGCGACTGTTTGACAGTTGCCGGCGACTGTTTGACAGTTGCCGGCGACTAATAGGATACACCTAATAATTTGTTTGAAGGCCAATTTTATTCGTAATTTCGTATAGTATTTAACTAAAACATTTACGAGCATGTTTGAGTAAAATACTGAGATAAAGCTTTATTCATATTAAATTGAACACTTTAGGTGTTAAGCGTGGGTTGCGGCGCGTGTCACACTGTGACGCTAATGGCAAACGGCGAGGTGTGGGCGATGGGCGCTGGCGTGTTCGGACAGCTCGGCGGCGGCGCCAGAGAGAAGGCATCGGTACCGGTGCGGGTCAGCATCACTGAACACGTGGCGAGCATCGCAGTGGGGTACTTCCACAATGTGAGTAGTGTCCGAGCGGCTGGGTGTGGGCGATTATTCTACTTTCATATTATTGTCTATCATTCATATCCATTTTAATGTTACCGCTTTTACAAAAATTACGTGATACAATATAGATCCCCTAAATGAGAACGAAAAAAACAAAAACAGTTTGGTTGCATTTTTATAAATTTTATCATCTAAGAAGCCTTGTAGAGAATGAAACGTTCGTGAGATGTACCTCCTTCTGTATTTGTTTGACTCTGAACTATTTTTAAACGGTTTAACTCGTATTAAGCTTGACCTGTAATCTAGTAATTGAAATTTTACCCCCTTCCTGTTGACCGATTGATCTCAAATTTGGTACACGCCTTTAGTTCTGATGACAATACAATCATGTACATTCAGTACTAGTTTTCCCGCCCGCGACTATGTCCGCGTGGACTACATTTTATCACGAAAAAAAGCATCCTATGTTCTTGTAGGATATTAAAAACCAATGCAAAAGTAGGTAAACCACCAACGCTCTTGATTTTTTTGACAGGCTTGTTATTTCGTTTCCGCCAACCGCGTTTATTTCGTTTCGTTTCGGGCAACCGTTCCTTACAGCGAGTAATCAACATTTTCCAGTATAAAAGTATCCTATGTTTTATTCCAGGGTATAAGCTATCTCTATTCCAAATTTCATCAAAATCCGTCCAGTAGTTATCGCGTGAAAGCTCCCCAAACAAACAGACAACGTTTCACTTTTGTATATTGGTATGGATCATCGTAAATCCAAAATGGCCGCCGCCACAAAATGGCGGATTACATAGAGTAATGTACACCATGAAAATTCCAAATCCAAAATGGGCGCCACCACAAAATGGCGTTTTTTTTTCAATCACCCTCAATATGGGAATCAAATGAAGGTAGAATAGAAAGTAGAGTAAAACTGGTAGAATACAGTACCTACACTATGAAAATTCCAAATCCAAGATAGCCGCCACCACAAAATGACGGAATACTATTTTTTCAATACCTCAATATGAGTATCGAATGAAAGGGTTTGACAAGTAGAGTACAGTACACTTTAGAAATATCTAAATAAAAAACTTAAAAATAAAATAAGTAAGAAAACATTTAAGTTAAATGGTTTTATCCATATCAATATATATATATATAAATATATAATATATAAGTGAAACGTTGTCTGTTTGTTTGTTTGGGGAGTTTTAACGGCTGGAAGGATTTTGATTAAATTTGGAATGGAGATAGCTTATACCCTGAAATAAAATATAGGATACTTTTATCCCGGAAAATTGTAAGATACCACGGGAAAACTGGAAAATGTTGATTACTCGCTGTAAGGAACGGTTGCCATGGAAACGAAATGACAAGTCTGTCAAAAAACATCAAGAGCGTTAGTGCTCTACTTTTGCATTGGTTTTTAATATTCTAGAAGAAAATAGGATGCTTTTTTTCGCCATAAACTGTAGCCCGCGTAAACGAAGTCGCGGGCGGTAAAGCTAGTATGTACTAAAAGCTAAAAAATAAAATCGTGGGGCGTAGCGTACCCTGAGTTTTTCGACTCGCCACACGATTTTATTTTATTTTTTTCTTTTGGTACATATAAAACAGTTTAACTTAAAAAAAAAAAACTTAAGTATTTTCTGAATCTGTAATTTGCTTTGTCTAATAATAAATTCGACGGTACGCTAGCCGAGGCGTGGTCGCAGTCTCGTCAATATCGCGTATGTTTGCCCACCAGTTGGCGCTGACGTCGCGCGGGCAGGTGTTCGTGTGGGGCGCGAGCCCGCAGCAGGTGCGCGCGACGGCGGCGCGCCGCGCGGCCGACCCCGCGTCGCCCGGCGACCCGCCGCGCGACCCGCACCTCGCGCCGCACCCCGTCGACGTGTGCAACGTGCACGGGACCATCATGCACGTATGTACACGTCTCTTTCGTCTTGGCTTGATGCCGACGCTCATTAAACGGCTCGTCATAATGTGTGCAACTAGTGTGAATTTCATAGTAGATTAATTACAAACAAGTGAAAAAAAGGGAATTTAATTCGAGTTACAAAGTTGGATCCCGAGAGCAGCGAAGGATTCTAAAGTAGAATCCTGAGCGGATCAAGGGATAAAAGGAACGAGCTAAAAACATATGTACCTAATATACTTTTTACCATTGACTGCGAGAAAATAATAGTAGTATTTATATTTTGACATTTTATTCTATGATTGGTAATAAGAGAACAAAGGATTAAATATAATACGATAAGCTAATTTTACAAGTAAGTATTTTGGTCCACGACTTCAATACCTGCCCTCGCCTTTGTCTCGGGTGGATAAATATCTCGGATAAAATGGCTTTTTTCATGCACATCATGTCACCCTTTAGAAGTCCACTTCTGAACATAGGCCTCCCCCAAAGAGACTTGTTGTACAATCTACTATTTGTGTACATATTTCGTGTTATTCGTGCTTGTTTGAAATCCAAATGTTTTTATACCATTGTGAGTAAAAGCGATTTTTATTCACTGTTATCGAGAATCAAATACGCTTTTTCGAGTGGCAATTGTAAAAAAAAAACTGTTTCTTTTTCAAATCCTACTACTTATATTTGTTAATACAGTTGAAAAAAACTATTAAGGACTCCATGATAGACGATTTACATCTTAATTGCCAGTTAACTTCTTCCTATTTTTATAAACAACAAATAATCACAGAGAGATTTACAGTTGTCGCAGTCAATGTATATGTTTGTGAAGTTAGGCTCTGTGACGATTGCGCAGGTACTGCTGTGGGGATAAAATAGCATAAAGGCGAGATAGAATAAGCGAAAAACGCAAGTGAGTGAGCGAGGCAGTTATACAATGCTATCTTCACCTTCAACATTGGTATTGCGCCTACTATACCTAGACTACAGGGAGGGTATTTTAATGTTTTATAACTTCACCTGTGTAGGTTAGCCATTTTAATTTTCGCTCCTGAACCTGAGTTTTGTTGTCGTTTTCAGATTGCGGCGGGATGGCATCACTCCTGTTTGGTCACCACCGCGGGGACACTGTACACCTGGGGTTTGAACTTCGACGGACAGCTTGGTAAGATAAGCCGTAGCCCTCCCGTACTTGTATTTGATTATCGGTTTGATTACAATTTACATTAGTTTTTATTCACAGGTACCGGCGATCGCAAGCAGACGTACATACCGACAGAAGTGAAGATACGTGTGGACACCCATCGGGACCCGGACAAAAATAATGACGCTAAAACGCCAGATCGTGAGACGGGCGACTTCAGAACCAGAGCGCTGGTTGCTTGCGGCGGAGACTTTACCATTTATATCGACGATGAAGGGCGAATTTATGCAACCGGCAATACGCATCTGCAGGTTAACGAAATTTACTTTATATGTTGCTTTGATGGCTGGTACAAAAGTCATACTCGTGAACGGGCGCTGATTGTGGGGACTGGTCCAGCCTCGATTTTGATTGTCGTTGAAGTCATTTGTTTTTTTATTATTTGTATTGGTGTGATGATTGTGGGACGTCTTATTGGCATTTTCATCTTTTGTATTTGACATTTACTTGTATGTATTTATCATAATAAAAGATACTAGCTGCGCGTGATGGATGATGATGAAACGTATCCTGTTTGTTATTCTAGGGTATAAGCTATCTCCATTCCAAATTGCAACAAAATCCGTTCAGCCCTTATCGCGTTAAAACTCCCCAAACAAACTTGTTTCATCACTTTCATATACAGGTACGGATCAAAAAATATATATGTGTTCAATAATTGAGAAAATGACATCCCCTTGGACTTTCTAGGTGCATTCTTCTAACGGGCGTATTTTTGAAGCACCGGTCTGGGTTAGTCAGAAGGGTATTTCCTTTTCCTGTGCGATTCAACTCTTGAGTCTGCAGATGAAAAGGAAATTCCCTTTTCAAACTCAAAGAATACCTAATTTACCTAATTTTATTAACTTGTAATATTTTATGTTTTTCTCTTTTAATGAAGGATGTTTACTTTTGACTTGTAAAAGTGCTATTATTTTGCCTATTTACAATAAATACTTTTTGCTAACACCGACTAATAGTTGTGACTCGTAAATAATCATATTTTACTTCCACAGGGCAACAGTGAAAAGGAAAAAGGCACAAACAGGGTCATAATGATGAAGACTACCAAACGAGTCATCAAAATCCCAGCGAGTCGCAGCAACAATAAATTCAAATTCCAGCAAATCGACAGAGTCGATATAATGTTCCCCTTTGACATAGACGACTTGCAAAGAAAGCCACTGGAGCCGAGATTAAACCCTCTGACGTCTATGAGAGATTTCAAAAACAAATCCTGGGCCGATGACATCATCATGATATTCAAACCTTGGATTAATGAAGAAATCTTGACAAGGAATCCGAACATGGCAGCCAAACTGGCATATCATAATGGTATGCACTCGGACTGTCTGAGATTCTCGCTGGATAACTTGAAACGCACGCCTCGAGTGGAGAAACTTTACATGACGCATAGTGGACTCGCGAAAACCGACGAGACGGACAAAGAAATGAAACATGACACTAAAAACGACGATAAGATCGCCATTAATAACATCATATCTAAGAGAATCAAAGACGTGTCGTTGTCAATCCTCAACGACGCTTCATATCCCATTAACGACCTCACTACATATCAGACTTTGCCCTGTTGCTGTGATGAACAGAAATACATAAAAAACGTGACCCCTAAAACGGCCACAACAGTAACTGATCGTGATATTTCTACGAAAGCAGCTGAAATCATTGACAGGTGCATGACCATCTTCCCAATAAATAACGAGTTGTGGGAAACTTGTTTCCGGTTGTCTAAGAACTTTTACTTGGAGAACAATTTGTCTATTTCTGATCTTGAAGGAATACTGTTCAAGTACATGGCGAGCAATGCTAGTACTATGGCAGCTGCTATCATGTATTCTGGCGACTGCGCGCAGTACTGTCAAATACTCTCTCCGAAGCTCTATTTGAATATGTGTAGTCAAATTATGGATACGTGGGGTTGAAATAACAACTACATAATTTATTTCGAGATGAGGCATTTTGTTAAATAATTGTCATAAAATTGCTTGGTTTTCTGACGATAGAATACGGCCACTGAGACGCGATTATGTCAAATTAATATCATCATAAAGTACAGAGGTCAATACAAAATCGTATGGACGATAAATAAGTATAGTCCGAATCATATAGCTTGACACCTTAGGGTAGTAAAATTTTACAACCAAAAACAACATAAGAGTTTTAGTACTAATAGGACATTACTGCCGCGGTCTGTAATTACTGCGTTGCTGGCAGCGATGATGATGGTCGAGAGCGTAGCCAAGTTAAGTTCGAAGCCATCACTGCGCGGTCAGCATTGCAGCCCTTGATGGCTAGGCTGGAATGAAGGCCGAGACCGAAGGTCGAGGCCTTTATAGCGCGGACAGCAAGGGCTGCAATGATGGCCAAGCTTGAAGGCCGAGAACTTAACTAAGCAAAGCTCGAGGCTATCGTAGCGTGGCCAGCAGGGCAGTCATTGCGGACCAAGGCTTGTATAGTGCTTTACTCAAACAATGCGAGAAATTTAAATAAAACCAGCTTAGTATAATAAGAATTTACTCAAACGATGCAACAACCACGACAACGACAAAGACAACAATAACGACCACAACATCAGAAACAAACAACAACAACAATCAGGATCAGCTTTCAAACAGAAAAAAAACCATCAAAATCGGTCCATTCGTCTGGGAGCTACAACGCCTCTCTTTTCGCGTTCAGGGTTAACGAACCCACGGAATAAATAATAGTGCTGCGACAAAAGACGACAATAATGGATTTTCAAAGGAAATTGCTGGCCACAAAACACGACAATAATGAAACTCCATACAACTTTGCTGGCGCCTATTTTTTGGCTGCTTGAGCAGCGCGGCAAGGTCGACTTTGCCCAAAGAAGGTTGTCGAAATAATGACCACATTACTAGTATTGTTAGAGTAAATCTTTTAACCGTAAGGCCTCTTTAGATATACGACTATATGTAGACACTATCTCTGTCTTTGTCTATTGGATCACTTAGTAAAAAACTTAACGATATATTTGCCATGTTATTTGTGTGTTGGGTTCTCGATATTTCGGCTCCGTAGAAGGCGCCATTATCGCGAGCAGGCTGGTTCTTGCGGGCAGGTAGGTAGTAAAGGGCAGACATATCGATCTAGCCCCCTTTCCACACGTTTTTCTCGGTCTATTATAGTATAGGCCGCCGTCTTTGACAGGTCAATTATCAGTCGCTTCATCATCATCAGCTTGTGTTCGTCCACTGCTGGACTAAGGCCCCTCCCAATGAACGCCATAGAGCCCGATCTTCGGCTCCTCTCTTTCAGTTTCTGCCGGCCGCCTTTCGCAGGTCGTCACTCCACCTGGTCGGTTTGTTTGTTTGTCGTATGAGGTAGTGCTGGCCTCTGATGTCCGAGTTTGTCAAGCCGCCCCAGAGCCTCTGACATGGCTTAACGCCTGCTATTAATCAATAACAGCCGGGACCGACAGCTTAACGTGTTCTCTGAAGCACGGAGCGATGGAAAACCGCACCTAACTCGGAAAAATCATTGGTGCGGAGCCTAGGTTTTGAACCCGGTATCGTTGGATTCTAAATTGCACTATAGAACCGTTAGGCCACCACTCTGGTCCTGGTCGGTGGGCATCGTACACTACGTTTACTATCAGTCAAGTGTTCTCGACAATAGTTCCTGACAACAGATATTATTATTCATGGATATTTAAATTGGTATTCCTAGGTAATTTCCTAATTGGTATTGGTATTTCTAGGCATATAGTGGCGTTCTGTCGAGATAATCTGAGGTTCATGGCCGTGGGTGAATGAATCTACATTAAAATTACAAACAAGTAGTTTCTATGTGTGTAGGAGGTAATGTCCGGAACTACTACCACTAGTTTCTGAAAACTGTTTCGCTGGTAGAAAGCTGCTACAAAATTTTAGATGGACATAGGCTTCTTTTCCCTTGGAAAATGATGATTCCGTGGGATAACGGGAAATTTACGAGCGTAGCCGTAGGACAGAGCAGCTTGTAATGTATGACAAAGCTTTATCAATAAGTGTGCAGCTAAATAAATGGTACCCTCCATTAACTTTATCAATGTTGATTCTTCTTTAATTTAAGCTTATTCATGTTTTCTATCGTGTCATATTAATATTGTGTTTATATTATGGCTATGACATCAAGTTTTTCTGATTTATTCTAGAAAATTAATAGTTATTTTAAGTACCTAAACAGACACATTCTATTTTTATTTTCTCGTAAACTGCCATATTTTTAGTAAAAATAAATCCAAAGATTGATTAAAAAATTACTTCCGCCAAAACACTATCATGGCGGCGGCCATGACGTCACATGCAAGTAAACAACAAGGGGTCGCTAACCCATAGCTCTAGTAAAATAGAGTCCGTTTTCAGGAAGTGACGCAAAAATTACGTCACGTGACCTACTGTCAATCATAGAGCGTTTGCGATCACGTGACCATATAATCAAAAAAGGTAACTTTCTATTAAAATTCTATTTTTACTCAAAAGTAATAATAAACTGATATTTAATTAGACATACTTTTAGGATGGCAGCAATCCGGGATATATTTTAACTACAGTCAAATAGCCTATTCTTTTTACTTATATACCATATTCTTGTTTTTGTTATCAAAATGTTTACATGCATTTTCACTGTTATAGGTATTTTAAGAATGTTTTTGTCAAAGTATGAGTTGGATAATAGTTATTTCTGTAGGTACCTAATAATGAAATTTAATTTTTAAATTATTCATTCTAGTCACCAATTTTGTTAGCTTAATTAGATGGAAAGATGGAATAATATTTTAATTATTTAATTAGATTACTATGTTTTATTTCTTATTAAAATACTTTTATCATAACAATACTCGAAAACTATTCAAATAAAATGTTCAATTTAACCTTGTATTGTCATTTACTGTATATGAATCAAAAACTTTTTGAATACTCCATTGTATCGCAAAGATAATATATTTACAAAAGAAAATAAATACACCAAGTTCCGTTAGGTTTAAAGTAAATGCGGAAGTGATAAGGATGTTATAAAAAAACGGAATGAAATGTAGCGTCAAGAATACGTAATATTCAGAAAAACAAAACTTAAAAAAATATATATCACATATCAATCGTACGGAACGTTGCGGCTACACTGCACAATCACTTGACGACCAGAATTCCATGAGGTCGTCTCCTTAATCAAAAATATACAATTTGTTGGTATTTACATTTAGTGGTAAATAAACATGTAAGAAAAAAAACATTCGTGAATTTGTGTCGTTTGACGGCACACACGCCAAAGGTTATACAAATTAATAACTTCGTCATTTATTGAGATAACGAAAAAGCTTAGCCATTATAGCTAATCTTAGAAAAATTAGGAGACTACCTCATTGACGGGTACTCTAATAGTACACTTCAGATAATTAGAATGCGGGCACTGTTACTATATGTGTCTCTCTTTAACACTAAAGAGAAAATAAGACTGCAGCTGTAGGTCCACTTTTTTACTATATGTGTCTCTCTTTAACACTAAAGAGAAAATAAGACGGCAGCTTTAGGTCCACTTTTGACCACGTGCATTAATATCCTTGTCCTGTTTATTAAGGTTAAGTTATTTACAATTAACCCGATACATTCAAATTAGATTCATACAAGATTCCTAGGATCGACGTAAGCCTACATCACGGGCCCTGTGTGTGTCAGTGTGGGTTCAAATAAATTATTTTTACATTTAGCACTAAAACTAGAAGTTGATTGGTTTTCCGCAATACGCGGCCAAATTTGCTTCACGTAGAGCCTCCGCACATGTCTGCAATAAAACAAAAATATACATTAATATCAAATGAACACCCACCAGTTGGACAGTTGCTAATACTCAAACTAACCTTACGATGTACAGATTTTCTTCAAAATGTTGAATTCTATCTCAAATAATAAATATCTTAAATTCTAACTAGATATATTTCTGCAATGTACAAACAAAGCCCTTTCATTTGACACCCCACTTGACCTGTGAACACTTTGAAATGTTTAACCTTCATCTGTAAGCCTATAATCACTTAATGTCAACAACCATCCCACCGATTTAGTTCATATACAATCACGGAGAAGTACAATATACGACCTTAAAAATTCTGTACTATTGTTTGTATGATTTTAGCTTGGTGAGAACATATCTAATAAATTTCAAAAGGAAAAATTTGAATCACGGACGGGACTCGAACCCGCATCGACATGCCTCTGCGTGGCTCGTGCCTTTAACCCTAATCGACTACTTTGACCACTAAATCGCAATCTAAACTTTTCCGTCAGTCTCTACATCCGTCTTACGGGGACGGTAACGCCATCTATTAGTAGTTTGCTGAACTAACCAACAGGGATGTCCGGATCTCTGTTCTCTACAGGTCGCATTTCTCAACCGATCTAGACGAAACTTGGTATACAGGTTAAACTAATTTTTAGTATTTTTTAGTTGTCGGAGATTTTTGATTGGAGGAATACTTCCCCCAAAAAGGGGCAAAAAGAGGGCTACTGAACATCTCCGTCTTATTAAATATTTTTTTATTTGAAATGTAGTAACTTTAAATTGGTTCATAAAAATTGGTGAAGATCTGATGAGGATCTTCGGCATGATGAGTAGAATAGCTCTTCAAAATGCAGTAAATTTCTCACTTTTAGGTTTCTACCAGTGCAATCAGCCCTTTACCTACAAGGTAGGGTTTGATGGAGCACCTTGGTTATTAATGTTAGTTTTACAATAAGGTAACTAGATGGCGCTACTGTGCACTGCTAGATTGTTTGCAAAAAAGTTTGTAAGCGCGAGGTCTACAGCTCACAGAGCCACTAGTATCTAATTCATAAACGTTCTTAAAGATCATATCAAACCAACTGTTAGAAAGGTATTGTCGAACAAACAAGCATCCATGGATGTCGATTGAGGTAGGGCCGACCTCTGGTGTTCAGAGATTGTCAAGTTCAAAGTGGGTCCCTGACAACGGTTAACGACTGACATCAATTGTTAGCAATTAGAACCGACAGCTTAAAGTGCCCTCCGAAGCACGGAACAATGATAAAACAAACGCTTATTCGTCCAAATACATTCCGTATCTACTCGGACGAATAAGCGTTTGTTGTACCATCGGACCTAGCTTCGATCAGTCAAAGATCGGTCAAGTCACTATTAGTAGCGTAATGAAGCACCATAATTATGATTTAACTTACGGGATGCGTAATGATACGAGATGGGATGTTACGGGGTGCGGTTTGCGGGTAGCGTAATGGAGCAGCATATGATTTAACTTACGGGATGAGCGTGGCACTCTCTCGCTACATCTTTCGCAGCCGGCCCGTACTCTTGTGCCAACACAGCTTCGTTGATAAGTCACTATTGGTAGCGTAATGGAGCAGCATATGATTTAACTTACGGGATGAGCGTGGCACTCTCTCGCTATATTTTCCGCAGCCGCTCCGTACTCTTTTGCCAACACAGCTTCGTTGATAAGTCACTATTGGTAGCGTAATGGAGCAGCATACGATTTAACTTACGGGATGAGCGTGGCACTCTCTCGCTACATCTTTCGCAGCCGGCCCGTACTCTTGTGCCAACACAGCTTCGTTGCTAAGTTACTATTGGTAGCGTAATGGAGCAGCATATGATTTAACTTACGGGATGAGCGTGGCACTCTCTCGCCACATCTTTCGCAGCCGGCCCGTACTCTTGTGCCAACACAGCTTCGTTGCTAAGTCACTATTGGTAGCGTAATGGAGCAGCATATGATTTAACTTACGGGATGAGCGTGGCACTCTCTCGCTACATCTTTCGCAGCCGGCCCGTACTCTTGTGCCAACACAGCTTCGTTGCTAAGTCACTATTGGTAGCGTAATGAAGCAGCCTATGATTTAACTTACGGGATGAGCGTGGCATACTCTCGCTACATCTTCCGCAGCCGCTCCGTACTCTTGCGCCAACACAGCTTCGTTGATAAGTTCACCGCCACCCTAAAATTTAAAACAGTCATCAATTAGAAGGAATAGTGAGGAAAATGACTGTAAAAAATATTATGTTGTGGGAACAGTCTCTGCATTGTATTGTTGCAATGAACCCGTCACTCATAGCTACAAATGCTACATCATACTAACGTAAATGAGATATTTTGGGAGTTAATCAGATAACAACACATAATAAAATTGAAAGCATTCTATCTTATCTAGTAAATTGACGATGCTTTTGATTTTACTAATATTATAAAGTAGCTGCACCAGCGGTTTCGTCCGCGTGTACAAGTTTCCGGGATAATAAGTAACCTATGTTGATCTCTATGGTATACAGCATCTGCATACAAAGGTTAATTAAGTTCGGTCCAACCGTCATCGCTTGAAAGTGATTTTATATATTAGTGGTGATGCGAAAAGTTTATATGCTTGATATGGGCCGGTTCCTATATTATCTTAAAACGAACGGTTTCTGCTTACTGTCCGTCAGCTTTTGACATAAACGCCATACAAAAAACGTCAAAAGTAACGAGACGTTGGAAAACCGGCTCGTTTAAGTTTTATAGGTATATGCCGTATAGTTATAAGTATTTATGATTGTTTGATGTTTATTAAAATCCGCTTAGTGCTGAAACTGGCTGAACGGATATTAATGAAATTTGGTACGTAGCTATATATACAGTACCCGGTGGTAAATAATGCACATCGGCCTTTGGAAAGAGACAATTATCTATTTACGACGATTTCCGAACACTGATGACCATCCATTAATCACCGTATTTATGAAGTGTCATTTCTGTGTCATTTCATATCAAATAAATACTGCACTCTATGGACTTTATTAGTTTACGTCAAATCGATGACATGTAAACTTTAAATATATATAGAGAGCTGTTGCGACTACTAGAAAAAGGATATTATAGTAGATTGTATTTCTAGGAAGCAAAATAATATTTAATGGGCTGTTTTGAATCCAGAGCGGAGTGAAGGATTCTAGAGTACTGGGATTACTAGTACTCTAGAATTATTTACTAGAGTACTAGGATTCTATGCTGGACGTAGCGAGGGATTCAATATACAAAATATTTTTGCGTCCGAGTGATACACTCTACCTTTCATCCCCCTCTATGAGAAAAATAAATAAAAGGCGCTTTTGGATACTTTACAACTCATATTAGTTATTTAAAAGGATACTAAATAGACTAAAAATAAGCAACTTAATTTTTTTCACTTGTACTTCTTTAATCTATACGTCCTTCAGACAGTCTCTTCAGATATTGTATTCTAAATTTTGTGTAGGTCGATTGGAAAGTCATTATTGGTACTGGCCGCCAACGTGTGAAGGTTGCTTACATTTAGGTAATTCTTGAAAATTCCGAAAGGTTTCCGAAAAATACTTCGCTTCTTTTGCATTTTACCACACGATAAAATTGTGCCAGTGTTTGTAATTGCAAATATTTTACCATTTAGGATTTAGTTGGTCATAGATTCTGTATCACATTTATTGCGTAGTATTTTCAGTTGTAAGTGTGTAGTATATTAATATAATAATTGCATTTTCGTGAAATTATTTAGTTTTGCACTATCAATCTTCCTTGTTTCCGTGACGATAATATCATAATTCACGCGCATATAATTTTTTCCACTTCTCCGTACAATTATATGATTCCATTTTTAAATATAGTCAGCGCGCCACGCAACCCAATGAACAAAAAAAAAGAGCTCATTGGTCAACTATGAATCAGCAACCCTTCATCTAATCTATCTGAGGCTAGACGGAACATCGTTTGACTCCCGATCTTAGAAACGGAGTTCAATTACCAACTGGAGTGTTTACATTTTGCACATAAAAAAATAATGTGATGGCTTATAACTTGAATAAGGCCGAGCAGAGGCGGAACGAGCCGACGGGCCACGAGCGCTCGCGTCGCGGAACCGATCGATCGCCAACATAAAAAATACACGTTCCAAATTCAAAACTCATTACTGCCCTCTCTAAAGTCTTGAACAGAAAATACCTACTTCGCTCCCTCTTTTCGAGGAACCAATCAGCGTTTTTCGAATAGATGGGATGAAAAAACAATAAGTATTATTTTGAAAATAAATAGATTTAATGTTGGGGGGTTTAAACAACTCTATATTATATATTTTCGGCTAAATGCAACCGTACTCTCTTGCACAACCACTGACAAACAAAAATATAACTAACACACGTCACACAGGTAGGGTGTGACTACGAAACCGAAATTTGCCCAGTCTCTTTCCAAAGACCGATGTGTATTATTTATCGCCAGGTACTGTACATAGATATAGGTACTTTATGTTCTGAAATACACATGTGATGTTTTTTTGTCGTATGAGGTAATAGGCATCTGGTGTCAGAATTAGTCAGACCGCCCGAAGGCCACTAACATGGCTTAACGACTGCTGTTAATCAATAATAGCCGGGACATCCGTTTTATAAACGGATGTGCAATTATTATTCCTTTTAAATTAACATAACTTTAGATTCATATCCCGCAGGAATCCCGTATTTATTCGTGATTAAAAGTATCATTCATTTTAACACATACTATAAACTTTGACTGTGCCAAGTTACTTCAAAATCCGTACGGTAGTTTCAGCGTGATATGTGTTTTTTTAAATAACTTTCAACCCCTATCCTGCGGGAACCATTGTTTTTTCGGGATAAAAAGTATTGTAATTCTAAATGTTAATCCATAACATAAGCTATGATTGTGCCAAGTTGCATCAAAATCCGTCGGGTGGTTTTTGCGTGATGCGTGTTCAAAGAGACAGACAGACAGACAAAAAATAAAAAATAAACCTTTTTGCACTCCATATCGATTTTGAAGTTCATCTCAATTAAAATTTTCAAAAAATATTTAATGTACAGATTTAACACAGTTACAGTTTTATTATAGTATAGATTTAAGCACAATAAAATTGGAAGGAAGAAAGAACCAATATTTAAGAAATTATTGAGGTTTTTGTTACCGAACCGCTTTCTTTGCGGCCCAGAGTAGTAAGAGATGTATGTCCCACGCACGAGTGCATGTATATTTTTGTATAGCTTAATCAATTAATTTTATTGCTTCCTGTTGACGTTGTAATGAATATTATGAATAAATATATGATATGATAGTTTTATCCATCCAGAGCTATTAATAGTGATCAATGTGCACTCGGGTGAAAGCGAGGGGCGCATCGTCGTAATGTAAAAATGGATGTAAATACTCACGGGGCCAATGATATGCGTGCCCAGAATGACGTCCGTCGTCTTGTCAGACAGCACTTTGACGAAACCATCAGGCTCGCCGTTCGTCTTCGCTCTCGAGTTGGCCAGGAACGGGAATTTGCCCACTTTATATGCTCTGCCTTCTTTCTTCAAGTCTTCCTCTGACTTGCCGACCCACGCGACTTCAGGTGCCGTGTATATTACTGATGGAATGGCGTCGTAGTTGAAGTGAACCGGCATGCCCTGCAATCAACATTTAATGTATTACCAGAATGCTCCTGACCACTATCGACATAGTTATTACATATTACAAGCAATGTATAGCTTCACAAATAGTTAAGGCATAGCAGCTAATAGCGGTAACATTTATTGCAGTCGACGCTCTTTATAATCTACAAGTTCCTGACTTCTATCAACTTAGTTGTGTTACAAAGTCCTTTAAATTAAATTTAAAAAAAAAAACTTAGTTGTCATAAACTACAATGTTATAGTACACGAACATTTAGGCCCAGTGCAAATATTGATCGTGCCGGCAGTCGCCTCTCTTTATTCTAACGGGCAATTGCGAACTATGGCAGGAAATGGAAAAACAAAACAGCTGAAATACTTAGAATGTCGGCAGTTACCTTGATGCCTTCAACGCAAACGATGCCTTCGTCTTCCGCCTTGTGGGCCAGCATAGGGCCGTGGATACAGTCACCGATGGCGTAAACTCTGAAAATAACAAAGCAGATAAGTTTAGTAAACGTTTGAAGCAAAGAAAGTACATAAAAATAATTATTGACGTTTAAGTATTTGAAAAATGTTTGATTAAGTCAATTAAACAAATGAAATAAACAAATCTTTGATTTTTCTAGCTTGATCTCCATGACGGCTGTCATAGCTGAGATAGCGAGCATGAAGTTTCGTATTTTTTACAGTCAAAATGTACCCAAAACAATGTCGTACTTTATTGGTGTGACGGAAAGGGATGTTCAATTTTCATTAAGACATCTTAATCACAGACTATAAAACAATAATAGTTGATTATGAAAATTGAAATAACTTTATTTGCTTATTCGTAATAATATCATAAAAAAGTTTCCACAAGCTAATTTGAATCTATTGTTGTGGAAACATGCAAAGATTTTGAATTACGCTTACTGGCGTAAAATAGATTCGGGTTGGGGGTAGCCTCAAAATGAAGTGAATTGTTCAATTTTAGGTTTTACCAGTAAATTCAGCCCTTTACCTACTAGATAATTAATGAAGCACCTTGGTTATTACTGGTTACATTTACAATAAGTTAACTAGATGGCGCTACTGTGCCCTGCTAGATTGTTTTCAAAACAGTTTGTGCTCGCGAGGTCTACAGCTCGCAGAGCCACTAATATTGGTTGGCATCACGCATGAAATTGGACCAGAAAGCAAAAAAATTACAACGATGATGAAGGCTATCGAGTTTGGGTAAAAATACTCTGAAAAAAATAATCAAATCATGAGATTTTGCCGAGTCTAATGTCATTTCATAAAGCGAAGATATTTTATAGCATATTGAGACAGACCTACAACAGGAATTAAGAGATCTTAAAATTGAACAACCTCAAGAAACACATCCTTATTCTTTATTCTTTGGCGCAAGTATATTTAAAAATATCTGTAACTCTTTTTTGGATGAACCGATTTTGATAAAACAAAGATAAAATCCTCCACAGGACTCCAAGGAATACAGTTCAGCAAACATAATCAAAATCCATCCAGTGGTTTTTGCGTGATGAAGTCACTGACATACAGACAGAGTCAAAAAAATACGATATTTTTGGATTCTCCTACTTTCATATACTGAAATAAAACTGTTTTTTCTAAATTATCTTCCATATACAGAATTCACTTTGTTTCTAGTTTTATTATATGTATAGATAGATATAGATAATGTATGTACTAGAAAAGTCACAATAAGAATTATAGAACATATACGTAAGCAATATAATTATATGATCGTATTTTTTTCTACATCGTTTGATAATCGATTTTTTCCTACACTACTCCAACCCGAGAAATATCGCTCTGGCAGCTGTCTTGGCGATTAAGCTATGTTGTACAAACTATATGTAACATATTGACATAGAACCAGAACTAAAAAAGATAATGCTCGAAGGCTTATTGTGTCTTCTGCCTGTAAAACTGTGTCTTTCAATGTATGTAACCATATTTATAACCAAGCCTCACAAGCATTTGTGGGTGCAGTCAGAACTTAGTGTAGGGGCGGCGGCCAACCGAGATCAACACCACGTTGCACGTCAACTGTGAACTTGTTGTTGACGAGCACGCGGCCCTTGTCGTCCAGCGCGATGCCGACCTTGTCCAGCCCGAGGTCCTTGGTGTAGGGGCGGTGGCCAACTGAGATCAACGTCGCACGTCAACTGTCACCAACACTATTGTAGCAGTAAGTAAGCAAGGCGGAACACGTTACCCAGGCACCGTTGTCTGGAACTTGTTGTTGACGGGCATGCGGCCCTTGTCGTCCAGCGCGATGCCGACCTTGTCCAGCCCGAGGTCCTTGGTGTAGGGGCGGTGGCCGACTGAGATCAACGGCGCACGTCAACTGTCACCAACACTATTGTAGCAGTAAGTAAGCAAGGCGGAACACGTTACCCAGGCACCGTTGTCTGGAACTTGTTGTTGACGGGCACGCGGCCCTTGTCGTCCAGCGCGATGCCGACCTTGTCCAGCCCGAGGTCCTTGGTGTAGGGGCGGCGACCGACAGAGATCAACACCACGTCACACGTTAACTGTCAACAACACCATTAATAACTTTAAATTATATTCAATAAATTTTGAGTGAAGATTTTGATGATAGTTTTGAGATTTTTGTAATTGTTTACGTCTGAGAGGCGGGGGTAGATAGTTGAACGGGTTAATTATGCCGATAAATTCTTGGAGTTCTTTCACAATTCGTAAATAAGTGTAAACCTACACGCTTAATAACTGGCCTTGGCCTAATATAAACATATATCGAAATTTGAACGAAACAATATTGATAGGCAACAAATATATTGTTTACCAAAATAAATTTTGACTCCCTAAACACTTTACCCAAAGACAAAGAACACACATACGTACCAATACAATAACTTTAAGTTAGTACTTACAGTTTCTTTGTTGCCTCCCTTTGCAGCTTCAACTTCGACATGCACTTGGCCGCCTTCTTTCTTGACGCCCATGACCTTGGTGCCAAGCTTGAAATTCATACCCTCTTTACCCAGAATCTTGTGCAAGGTCTTCGCTACCTCGCCGTCAATACCGACACCTAGGAAATAAAAATTATATAAGGTAATTGTAAGTAAACGAAAAAACAAGCAGCTAATGTAGGTTAAAAAAACTAATCTAAAAGCCACGTTTTTTTGCATGCCTTGTCATCGAGTTGTGAGCTACCCTGAAAGTTTCAGCCGGATAGCTAATCGGGAAGTGCTCCAAATTTGAGTTGCAAGATTTCATCCGGAACAACAGACAGACTGACAAACAAGAAAGTGACTTAATAAAAACGTGGTAAAAAGACGATTCATTGCAGTGAGAGATTATATCTTAGGGAGTCTGAATACTTATGATTATTTTTTACTTAATGAATAAATAACTAAAAACATTACATTATTAAAAAACAAATATCTTAATACGTAACTTTTCGCCATTTGACTTAAAACACTGTGTAGTACGCGTGACGTCACGCCTAGCTAAATGTGGCTAGCGTTATTGTACTTTTTGTATACTCTTGTGCAAAAGTGACGACATACGGGCGCTATGACAGCTACACTGGTTTTGGCGCTATTCAATTTAATAACTCGCAAATGTGCAAACATATGATAATTGACATTTGATTTCTTCATAAATCCATACCAATAAATAAAAGTGAAACGTTGTTTGTGGAGCTTTCACGCGATAACGGCTGGACGGATTTTGATGAAATTTGGAATGGAGATAGCTTTATACCCTGGAATAAAACATAGGATACTTTTATCCCGAAAAATTGCAAGTTTCCATGGGAAAATTTGAAAAATGTTGATTACTCGCTGTAAGAAACTTTTGGCATGGAAACGAAATAACAAATATGTCAAAAAATATCAAGAGCATTGGTGCTATACCTACTTTTGCATTGGTTTTTAATATCGTAGAAGAACATAGGATGTTTTTTTTCGCGATAAACAGTAGTAGCTAGTAATAATATAAATCAGAGAATTATGGCCACTGTCGTAAACAGGCCAATCAGAGCTTAGAGTTTTAAAATGAATATTCTCCTAGCGAGCGGAAAACTTCGTGTGCGCGATGCATAACTCCATACATTAGAACTGACAGCACAGCTGACAGTCCATACAAAACGTCATTAAATACATAAAAACCGATTAGCGCCATCTATCTTTTATTTTCAGATGTGTATGTTTGTTAGTCCTTCACGTTCAAACGGCTAAACAGATTTGGATGAAATCTGGTACCCTTAATCCAGGATATAAGCTATCCTGATAGCTTATATCCTGGATTATAACACATAGGCTAATTTGCATCATCATCATCCGTCATAGTAATCCACGCGGGTGGAACAGCGGGGCGCAGCTAGTTATTTATACTTATAATAAAGCAATAAGAACGAAAAAGTCTGTACAAAGAAGATAATTTAAAAAAATGCTCAATGGTACCTAAAATAAGCCACTGAACGTCTATCTGTTTGTTCGAGCATCACGTAAAAACTACTGGACCATTGCGATGCGGTTTTCACTGTTAGATAGCTTAGAGTTTGACTTAAAAACTGGTGTACTTGGTATCTCAATCTGATGATTAGAAGCTGAGCAATCGATAAAAACTTTTTGACAGCTGTAGGAATTTTGATATAATGTTGGTATATTGGTATTTTAATCTATGAATAGTACATAGAGTACTTTTAACCTAGAGAAATTACCACGCGTGCGAAGCCGCGGGTACAGCTAGTTCATATTATAAAGCACAGTTTTACCTCCAATGGTGTCAAGAAATTCGATAGCAGTGACGTCCGCGCCCAGCCTGACGTACACGGAGCCCAACTCTAGGCCAATGACACCGGCACCAATCACGAGCATCTTCTTGGGCACTGCGGGAAGCGAAAGAGCGCCAGTTGAGGTGATGATTTGCTGTTCGTCAAACTGAAATAGGATACAGGATGTATTGAGGCAAACTTCGGCTATGATAAAGTCTAAAAAAATACAATTATTAAAAGTGTTTAATTTAAGTGTCTATAATAGCAGTTGTTTAGTCACATCAGAGCAAAGGCCCTTGGGTGGCCTGACGAACTGGTCAAAGCTATACCTTATTCGACATTCATACTACAGAATAAAAAATAGTTCGTACACACATGTATATGAATATTCCGATGGGCCTGGCATAACAGCAAAACATGCGGCAGAGAGTCCACTATACAAGTAAAGTTTTTTACTGGGTTTTTTTCTATGACAGCTATGATAACAGTTAAAGAGAGGAAGATGTGTTCTTAGAAATACATCTAGAGGTTTTCAAATGTATAGTTAGGATTTTTGAAAAATCAATACTTTTTACCCTAAATCGATTAAAGGTATATTTTTTTCGGTGTATTGAATTCTGCAGCTTATAACGAAGAAAGTGTTTTTTGTTTTTTTCTACAGTTGTAAATATGTAGTTTTTTATGGATATGTAACAACATATCCATAAAAAACTACATATTTTAATGTCATACATTATTTCAAGAAAGAGAAAGCCAAGATGTAAAAAAGAAACTAAATATTTATAGATTTTAGTCATCATCATTATCATCTGCCTTTACTTGTCCTCTGCTGGACGTAGGCCTCTCCTAATACACCCCACTGAGCTTGGTGTTCAACTCTCCGCATCCTGTTTCTGCTACCTGGCTATATGGCATCCTATACTATGTTTGCCTAAACGTGGTCTCCACTCGCAAACTCTTCCACCGGTTATCGGTTCTGCCGGATATGTGACCAGCCCTCTACCACTTAAGCTTGCTTATCCCAAGAGCTATGTCATTTACCTTGGTTCTCTGTCGGATAACTTCATTACAAATCTTGTCCTTTATAGAAACTACAAGTTTAGCTCTCTCCATAGCTCGTTGAGCAACCTTAAATTTGTGGATTAGTCTGACCGTGATTGTCAATGTTTTTGCTCGATTTTAGTCAATAAATCCATTTTTTTGTGTAATTCAATTCATCTACATATTACGCAATAAGTAGATAGAACACATTTTTCTAAAAATGCTACATCTTCATGAAAATCAACATCTTGACTTTCTCTTTCCTAACATAATTGGAAATAAGTCCGCACCCAGAACATCAAAAAGTTTCATTTTCATGAAGTTGTAACTACTTAAGAAAAAAAAACAACCATTTGTTATTATAAGTAGATGAGTCCAATTTCTTAATAAAATTCATTTAATTAAAGGAAGAAAAAAATATTTAAGAAAAATCTGCATTTTAATATGTTTAAAAACATATAAATCTGCATTTTAATATGTTTAAAAATATATCTAAATCGATCTCTAAGAACATATCTTCGTATATTTAACAGTTATCATAGCTGCCATAGACATCTTTGTTAGAAAATTCATTCTGTATAGAAAAGTTCCTTATCACGTCACGTCTTTAACCTTTCTTTCTTCTTTCATGTCTTTAACCTTTCAAGTTATTCAGATGCAAAGTTTCAAACACATATGAAAGCAAACATTTCAGTACTTCTAGTAGTTGTAGGAAGCGAAATTTGGAACAGAAAAGGCTAAGTGCAGCAAACTAGGGAATATCACAAGATGTGCGACTTTTTACCAACATAACCCAACATTATGATGAGATTACCATTTGAATAACTTATGATTATATGCTTAATTATCACTACTTATCTTTTTCTATTCATTATATTAAATTGGTTTGGCACTTTGCAAAGCTTATCTTGGTTGTTTGTAAAGATCAAACTATTAAACCCATTGCAAACATTTCTTTTACTATTTGTGAGCTACATTATATCAACTGAAGTTTTTGCATTAGACCATGTGTAAGTATGTAACTTACTGTAACATTAGGGAAGGGTGTCACTTCAGAGCCGGTTGCAATCAGAATGTTCTTGGTGTTAATGGTCTCTACACCTTTCTCTCCCTTGACTTCCACTTTGTTGGGTGCAACAATGGTACCTACTCCTTTGACAAGCTTGACCTGAAATTAAAATAACCCTTATGTTACTATTCATATTCATTTATTAATAACTGCCACATTTATCTTGTACTGTATTAGCAGCTGCAGATATATCTGAAGTAGAGAAGCTGCGAATAGTGGTTATGGCAAATAATCGGTTAATTATTATTCGTCGTTCCCTATGGAAAATAGTCAAATCAGGAATGTCAATAAAACAAATATCAATAGCATGCCTACCGAACTTACAGTTTTGCAACTGATTCAGGTATGGGTCCTATTGAAATCGAAAGATTTACCCACTACATCAGCTCACCATGGGCTTAGACAAGTTCGAATGTACCAATTTTATCAGTCCCGCATTTAATGTAAGCTCACTAAGCAAAAATATCTTGGATTGTTGATGCCTATATTATTAAACTGTGTCACAGGCACCTCCATTCCCAAAAGGACTATTGCACATAGTTTCTATGAATCAGGTTAAAATAATTTTTAGAGTATTAAAGTGAAGCAAATGTGCATTTGTGAATGTACCTTGTTCTTTGTGAAAAGCATAGCAATGCCTCCAGTCAAGGCCTTCACTGCCTTTGATTTGTAATCCATCATAGTTTGGAAGTTAAACTTGACTTCACCGGTTTCAATCCCACGGTGTTTGAAGTCATGCTTGGCCATGTGGTACAGGTGAGAGTTGTGGAGTAGAGCCTTGGAGGGGATGCACCCAACATTCAGACAAGTTCCGCCGAGAGTGGGGTCCTTCTCCACTGAAACTACCTAAAAAGTTTTTCATAGATTAGTATTGTATTATAATAGCTACGATTATGTTAAATCAGATTTATTTAGTAATGGCTCTAAGCTCTACTGATCTCTGTGGATATGCTGTGCCATAATTTCATTTGTGCTGATTCAAAGCGCCCTACCAAGTGTCCGTGGAAATAAAATTGACATTGTTTTATCTCCTGACGTTAGTCACAGACTAAATAATAGTATGAAAACCTTAGTTCTGTGGACGCTCACTATTGCCAAACTACTGGTATCAGCGCCAAAACGGCGATAATCAAATGCTCTCATTGCAACGTTTGTCAAGAGCCTGTCTAGAGTATGGAGTAATATGCAGTTGTCTATGCACTGAGCCTATTACTATCTTTGTTGGGCACTAAACAAATGACAGAAACAGCTATACTGTTGACTGCACCGTAACGGTTTAACAATCATTGGTACCTTGGTGGTCGGGCTTCTTTTCCGCAACTAGGCCAAAAATATTTCATTTCATATAATCATTGGTACCAATTCAATTAGTACAGACATCTTAGTAGAGTTAACGGTACCTACTTTGGAGTTTTCATATTTTAAATGAATACTACCTTCATGCCAAGTTGGGCGGCTTTGATAGCTGCTACATAACCGCCAGGGCCCGAACCTATTACAGTGAGATCAGCATCATGAGTGGTTGAATATTGCCTAGTGGCAATTCTGATTCCACCACTCTGAAAATAGAATAACATTCAAGATTAATCATTGTCTGCCTTATTATTATATTCCCACAGCTAGAACACAGTCCATAATACACCATGCTGGCCCAGTACAAGTTGGTGGGTCCTAAACCTTTTATGTGGATGTTAATTAACTTTTTTTGTAACTTTTTATTGAGTAAGTCACTATCATTTAGTTGGCTATTAAGGAAAACAAAACAAGAAGTTAGCTCTTACACATCTTAGTCATTAACGGGGTATTCCTTTTTAATGGTGTAGTGGTACTGATATATTTTATAAATAGTACCAACTAACCTGTAAACTTAAATGATAACTGTAGAAATTATAGTATGAGCTTTCAAAGACAAAACAAATCAGAGGCTTTGTTTTACATGATAATCGGATTTATCAAAATACATTGTAAAATAAAATTGAATGATTGCACAGATTACTGTAGCAATATTGATAAGAATTTCAGAATGACAGTCGGTCACATGCTTGAAGGTCAGGACAGTAGGTTGAGGGAGGTTAAGGTAATAGGTACGCTGATAATAAATAGGTACATACAATAGCAAACTGCATTTTAGATGACTAACATTTATTAGCTATTTCTGGGTAGCATTCATTCATTGTAAAGATGTCTTGCAAGTCCGACTGCGACCCATTGCATAACAAATTGTCAGTTTTTAAGATATATCTCTACAGGAAATTTTATGTATTAAATTAAATAGCTTACCCTTAACGATGAAGAGGCAAGTTTTAGAACTTTGTAGCCCATCCCTAAAATCTAAAACTAACGAAATTTAGTGAAATGCTGAAATAAAATTTTCGGAACCCTGGCCCCAGCAATCGACAATAAACGTCACTCGTCACTGTGTCACTGTCACAATCACAAGTGGAGTGTCACAATCACAACAGCTGCCATCAGTGAATGACGTTTGATTTCACGTTCCGAACTTCTTACTGCTGCCCACAAGATTTCCCAAAAAATATATTTTATCATAGCATAATTAAAATATTATAAGTTTTCTTATAGATGATAATTTATAGAACTGAATTCGAAGAGAAAATTAATAATATAGTTAAAAAATAGTTTATTATCAAAGCAATATAGATAATAATTATACAGTACCTACTATATATTTTTCTAGCTGTTTGCGTATTTTGAAACGAAAACTTTACTTGCCATCCTTAAAATATATTTCAAGAGCTCTACTTAGATTTATTTTCTTTGATTGAAAACGAAGTAGATTGGGTTTCATAAATTTATTCTTTTACTTCAAAATAATCAACAATTAGAAATACCTATAGGATGAGTAAGCTTCGTAAAAATGTACGATTGAAGAGTTTATGTTTCTAAGTAGAGTCCTTAACAAAATTATAAGTACTGGCAGCATCGAAATGCGCGCGCTGGGAGAAGCGGAAGTTTTGTTTATCAATCAAATCTACCGAAGGCCGGAGTCTGGTAGTGTGGCAGATAAAACGTGTTTTTTCGTACGTAAATCGATTTGCGAATGCGATTTTTCGGCTGAATATTCAATTACACGCAGTATTGTTATTATTTATTAGTGCGCATACATTTTTGTCGAAAATTTGTGAAGCGATTTTAACACTCAGTTGGTAAGTTTTTATTTACATTTTTAACATTATTACGTTGTACGTTGTGACTCTATGTAGGTAATAGAAAACCGTTAATTTTGGGTTTTATTTATGTTGAAACTCATTAATATTAAGTAGGTGGTAGGTATGTAGGTACATAAGTCTAGAGATCTTGGAAGATGACAATAATTATTTTTTAAGTAAGTAGGTAAGTATGTACGTTTTGTACGTAGTTTTTTTACAACTTGTCAATTTTATAGGTAGGTAGGTACTTAGGTAAACTTTGTATTTAATATTTATTTATACCTATGCTTTAGATACTCGTAAAAAAAGTGAAACTGGTGGTATTGGACCTAGTAGCGCTCGAACTCTGCTCTGTAACTAGCCCAGTGTATTCAAAAGGTTTCAAGGTACTTACTTAATTTCCACATGCTCTACATTCGGTTCTCAGAAGAGAAAAATACATAGATAGGTAAGTACATACAAAAGTTCTGGAAGTTCTATCTTTATTCGGTCAGTAGTGTTGAATCATAGAGTTCAGTTCTATTTAGACTTGCTGTGCTCCGCAGCTTTGTCCGCGTGTACGTTCAATTGTTCCTGCGGGACAAGTCGCGAGGCGCAGCTCAACTTAAAAAATATTCCATGAGGAAATCTCATGTCTTCAAAAAAAGTGTTAACAACCTAATAATTCAATGAGCAACACCTTCACTCAGCCAACACGAATTACTTACATATAGGTAACCGTAAACAATGTCTACTTACTACACTAATACAATTAGAATAGTTTATCTACACTTCTATACTAATTTAATAAAGAGGAAAGATTTGATTTTTTGTATGTTTGTACTCGTATTTTATCCACACCAATATATAAAAGTAAAAACGTTTGTTTGGGGAGTTTTAACGCGATAACGCCTGGACGGATTTTGATGAAATTTGGAATGGAGATAGCTTATACCCTGCAATAAAACATAGGATACTTTTTATCCCGGAAAATGTTTAGTTTACACGGGAAAACTGGAAAATGTTGATTACTCGCTCTAAGAAACGGTTTCCATGGAAACAAATAACAAGTGTGTCAAAAAACATTAAGAATATTGGTGCTAGTGCTATACCTACTTTTGCATTGGTTTTTAATATCCTGGAAGAACATAAGATGTTTTTTTCCGCGATAAACTGTAGTCCGCGCGGATGAAGTCGCGGGCGAAAAAGAATGAACAGATTTTAAAAATCTTTCACCTATAGAAAGCTACATCATCAACATACTGCCCTGCAGATATATCTGAATGTATATTATTTTTCAAAAATTAGAGATCCTTTCGTAAATTGTGTAACCCAATGTGTAAAAAATTTGCAAAAATGTCGATCACTTGCTGTAAGGAATGAAATTACATGTTGCCGTGGTATCGAAATAATAACAAGTCTGTCAAGTACATGAGGAATAATGCATTTGTCTATGGTCAAAAAATACCACGGTCGTTGCTACCAAAGATTTTGAATTACGCTTACTGGCGTTTTTTTACAAGTTACCTGGTATAAAAATGCTAATAGTAAGGATAACGCCGTGGGGTGAGCGCTACTCGTGCGAAGCCGGGGCAAGTCAGTAGTAAGTATAAATAGTTCCAGCATAAGAATCTAGTAGGCAGGTTTTCACTTATTTTAGGCCTTTATACTTGAAGTAGTTATGGGTTGAGTTGAAGTCACTTGCCTTGTTGAATTATCATCAAGAATTACTTAAAGAAATAGTCCATTAGTAGGTACATCTATACTAAGATTTTTTTATTGCGTAGGTACTACCGTTTAGCTATTCTCCTTGAAAGGCTGTAGGCACTTTTATTTATTCTGTGCTAAACTAGGTACCCAATGATAACATTCGTTAGCTATCTATACAGTAGTAAGTAAAAGAAGTCTGTACAATGAAAATAATAAAAAAAATGAGTCCAGGGGACTTAAAATAAGCTAGGTACTGAACAAGAATATAAATTTTTTAATTGGTGTCTGTCTGATTGTTTGTAATTATGCACATCACGTAACCACTTCTGAACTGATTGCGATGCGGTTTTCATTGATAGATAGCTTAGGGTATGACTTAAAAACTGGTATACTTTGTATCTCAATCCGATAATCAGAAACCGAGCAATCTTTAAAATAATTATTTGACGGCGGAACGAATTTTGATGTATTAATATACCTACCTAGTATTATTGTAGTTTGTTGGTAGTTTTGGTCCTGGAATAACACAGGTTACATTTAACCCAGATAAAATAACCACGCGGGCAAAGCCGCACTTAGCACTTTAAAGTAATTCGTTTTTTAGATAGTCAAGTCCTGTTTTGTCGAAGTCCTTACTTTTAACCTCTTTTCGCTAGAATGGGATCATTCTCAGAATCTGACTCTCTTATGTATTAGGTACTAGCTTTCCCGCCCGCGACTTCGTCCGCACGGACTACAGTTTATCAAGGACAAAGCATCCCATGTTCTTCTAGGATATTAAAAAGTAAAAACCAATGCAAAAATGCAAAAGTATAGCACCAACGCTTTAACCGAAAACCATGGTAACTGTTCCTTACAGCGAGTAATCAACATTTTCCAGTTTTCCCGTGGAAACTTACAATTTTCTGGGATAAAAATAATCCTGTGTTTTAATCCAGGGTATAAGCTATCTCCATTCCAAATTTCATCAAAATCCGTTCAACCGTTATCGTGTTATGTTACTCTCCAAAATAACAAACAAGCAGACAACGTTTCACTTTCAAATATTGGTATGGATCATTATTCACATGGAATGCTCAAAATTTGATCAGCCAACCGAAATGAAAACTACATGCCAAGGAAGCTACAAAAATCCCTAACTGACCACCACAAGCTATTAAGAAGCGGACAATGCTCACATTTTCAAAACCCATGGAATGGTGATAAGCCAGTTAATACATCTGCGCCTATGAGTAGCCCTGTCGAGTTTACCTGCTCAGTAGCCGTAGTACTCACAGAGACAGTACAGGAACTCTCGCAAGTCTTGGAGATGGCGAGTCTTGACTTGATGGGATTGATGGATGTGTCAAAGAAGGAGGGGCTTCAAATATTTATAGTGTCATGTATGGAACTCGACCAATCGCTAAGAATAACATGTCTCATAAATCATCAGGTATAAACCAGCCTCTACCACAATGCCGGGATTTATTAGACTAAGACTAAACCAAGAAAACTCCTTAGATTAAATATATTTTTTCATAAACTCTCACTTTGTATACTTACAGGTGTAACCTATGGTATAACTCCTTGCATTTCTCCAGTTTGATAGCTCACAGAAGCAGAGAGCTCACGGGTCTCACGGGCATTATTGTTTAACTTAGTGACATCTGACGCATAATAATCATTACCTACTTATAATAAAGCAGTATGTAACAAAAAGTCTATACAAAGGAGATAAAACAAAAAATGGTTTATGGGACTTGAAATAAGCTACAGTTTTTTTTCTTTAAATATTGTGTCTGTCTATTTGTTTCTTCGCGCATCACGTAAAAACACGATTGCGATGCGGTTTTCACTGTTACTGGGTTTGATCAATCCTATGAGTAGAAGTAGAGCAATCGATAAAAGACCATTTGACGTAAACTAAGTTCAAGGTTGGTACGAGTCCATCATTAGTAACTCACTGAGCTCATAGCCGTCATAGCCCGCCGCGAGTTAACTGCTCGTGATACACCATATTAAGTTCAAGGTTGGTACGAGTCCATCATTAGTAACTCACTGAGCTCATAGCCGTCATAGCCCGCCGCGAGTTAACTGCTCGTGATACACCATATTAAGTTCAAGGTTGGTACGAGTCCATCATTAGTAACTCACTGAGCTCATAGCCGTCATAGCCCGCCGCGAGTTAACTGCTCGTGATACACCATATTAAGTTCAAGGTTGGTACGAGTCCATCATTAGTAACTCACTGAGCTCATAGCCGTCATAGCCCGCCGCGAGTTAACTGCTCGTGATACACCATATTAAGTTCAAGGTTGGTACGAGTCCATCATTAGTAACTCACTGAGCTCATAGCCGTCATAGCCCGCCGCGAGTTAACTGCTCGTGATACACCATATTAAGTTCAAGGTTGGTACGAGTCCATCATTAGTAACTCACTGAGCTCATAGCCGTCATAGCCCGCCGCGAGTTAACTGCTCGTGATACACCATATTAAGTTCAAGGTTGGTACAAGTCCATCATTAGTAACTCACTGAGCTCATAGCCGTCATAGCCCGCCGCGAGTTAACTGCTCGTGATACACCATATTAAGTTCAAGGTTGGTACGAGTCCATCATTAGTAACTCACTGAGCTCATAGCCGTCATAGCCCGCCGCGAGTTAACTGCTCGTGATACACCATATTAAGTTCAAGGTTGGTACGAGTCCATCATTAGTAACTCACTGAGCTCATAGCCGTCATAGCCCGCCGCGAGTTAACTGCTCGTGATACACCATATTAAGTTCAAGGTTGGTACGAGTCCATCATTAGTAACTCACTGAGCTCATAGCCGTCATAGCCCGCCGCGAGTTAACTGCTCGTGATACACCATATTAAGTTCAAGGTTGGTACGAGCCCATCATTAGTAACTCACTGAGCTCATAGCCGTCATAGCCCGCCGCGAGTTAACTGCTCGTGATACACCATATTAAGTTCAAGGTTGGTACGAGTCCATCATTAGTAACTCACTGAGCTCATAGCCGTCATAGCCCGCCGCGAGTTAACTGCTCGTGATACACCATATTAAGTTCAAGGTTGGTACGAGTCCATCATTAGTAACTCACTGAGCTCATAGCCGTCATAGCCCGCCGCGAGTTAACTGCTCGTGATACACCATATTAAGTTCAAGGCTGGTACGAGCCCATCATTAGTAACTCACTGAGCTCATAGCCGTCATAGCCCGCCGCGAGTTAACTGCTCGTGATACACCATATACCCAGTCGAACCGGCCTGCTTTTAAGAAGCTAAAAAACTGCCTTACATTGTTGCAGTAGGGCAGGTAACTAATCCTGTTATGTGGCCGTGACATGTTGCCCGGCTTCTGTATCGAGGCATTTAGTCTCCACTCTCCGTGCCTCGGCGCGTATCCGTCCCCGCGATGTGCGACACAAGACCACGTAAAACAGCACCTGGGATACAGGAAAAGCTTGCCATTTTTGAGAACGGTATACCAATCATAGACTACGCACCATCTTCAGTAAGGCTCGGTTTACGATCGAAAGCGCTATGTTATGACCTGTCCCCTCATTTACACATTCATTTGGAAGGTAGTGTTTCACAACGGCTAGTTGTCATTTGGCACACGTACATATTACGGCAGTTAAACAAAAGCACATGTGTCTGCGCTTTCACGCCGCGTGATTATGATATCCGATGCGGTGACATACTGCACCAGTGCGCGGCTACCTGATCCTCCTTGTTACATTCGCCCTTTCAGGTTACCTTTGTGGGTAACTTAATCCTTCGGTCAACACAATCTTTACTTTTCGAGCGTACATTTGATGTAAACTTAGCTTCCATTCAAGAGTAGATAGGGCATGAATAGTTAAACTCATAAATGATAGAGTACCTACATTATTTTGCCATATTAAATACACTCAATCTCAATTCCCGCTTCATGGAACTTTTGTTTATTGCCACAAATGAAGAAGATGTGTTTAGTTCTTATAATTCATAAGACTGACGAAGTCCCTAATTGTTTATTAATATTAATATCCTACCACAAAACAAAGACATAGTCATTAATAATAACGTCATTAGTCAGCTCAGTACTACACCTAACTTCTAATGGGATAAATATGGTTGTTACACGGAGCCCTTGTCTCGCGGTAACGCTGGTGGCTCCGCCGAGCGCCTCATTATCTTTGTAGTCTCGGCACAATAATACGTTGTTCTCATACAACTTTTCACGTCCGCCTGAAGCGGTGCCGAAGATTAGCCTCGCTTTGTAACTCCCTCAGAAGGTGACCGACTGTTTTATCTCCAAGGCATTTATCATTCAAACTACGCACGTGCACCACTTTACCGACACAAACAGACGCTGCGAGTTCTATTCTATACCTACCCTGTGTCAGTGTAACGAAGATGATGTCATTCAGAGCCATATTGAGCTAAAGAACTAGCTACAATGTTCTGAAATGGACTCGTTTCGATTTGATGCAAATAAAAAGGATTAATAAATTAATTAAAGAACTGTGTAATCGCATGTAAATTGCGTGATTTGAAATGAGGGTACCTTTCTGTATTGTCAGAAATTAATCTGAAATTCGGTAATGTTTGCGTAACGTTCTGTACACGATAAGATATGGCTACTCATACCTACCTCGTAAGTCGCGTCGCGTCGCTACACGGAATGCGGACAGAGAAGCCACAGTTGGCCGCTATTAGATTTTTGTGGATTGCATAATAAAGTGAGGCGTGGACTGTGCACTGGTGCCCTGGTGGTGCATTATGTATGCGGTGCGCGGCTTTTGGCACGGACACCGGGAGTCGGACAAAGGAGCGGGATCGCAGGATAAGCTGCATGTGCATTGATGGCAAGCCAACGCCATGGGTGGCACGGACGGTCCCATGCTGTGGAGAATGTCTTTTAAAACTGGATGGCTAACTTTTTACTTTCATTTCATTTGCAAAAGTGGACTTGTGTAGGTACGCTTTTTTGGTCCACTTTAGAGATTAATGTTAAACGTTGTAATGGATGCTGTAAGCAATGTTATTTTGGGTGCAATTTAAAAGAGGTTTCATCTTCAAAACTTTTCGGTTGAAAATTTTGTAAGTTTGTAATTTAAATCTTGAATTTTGTGTCTTGAAACTGCACCAGACAGTACCTATAACGTTCATAAAATAAGTATAGGTACTTAATAAAAAAAAAAACTTTAATATAAATTAAATAAGTTGATAAAGAGCATAGAAATAGTCGACCGCTACTTGTATCATGGTCATATTATGTCTTTTGGCAAAGAACATCTGAGCAGAAAGATATCAAGGCAAATCCAGTTTGGGTGGGCTTTGAAAAAGTTGGATGACATCCTCAAATCACGCCAAATTCCACAATGTCTGAAAACTCGCCTGTTCAATCAATGTGTCCTGCCCACCGTGACCTATGGAGCCGAGACGTGCATGCTCACACATGAGGCTGTGTCATAGACAACTGCTCATTACTAGTACTCTAGGCTGTTGACGAACGTCTCAATTAGCGCATTTGATTATCGCCATTTTGGCGCTGATGGCAGTACTTTAGGCAGTAGTGAGCGTCCACGGAACTAACGTATTTGTACTATTTGACACTCGGAGGGACGCTTTGAATCGGCACAAAGGAAAGTACTGCAGAGACTATCCATAGAGAGCAGTGGGCTGTGCACAAAATCAAGTAGCACAGAGCCATGGAGAGATCCATGCTCAGAATAGAAACTCCAAGATAAAGTCCGTAATGTTGAAATCCACAAATTTCGGAACGTCGGAACTACTATTATGAGACTTAAATGGAGCTGGGCAGGACACATAATATGGCCACACGAAGTGACGATAGGTGGAGTAAGGCTTATGATAGGGGAAGCGAAGCGTCGACCAGCAGCGAGATGGGCCGACGTTATTATATAGATCGTGGGTTGAACCTGGATCCAATTGGCATAGGACCGAGGCGAATGGAATTGTAAAAGAGAGCCCTAAAAATATTACTTTACTTCTCTTTCTACCCAGCAGTGGGGAGATAAAGGCTGTGGATGATGATGATGATGATGATGATGAATTAAAAGACCTTCGTTTTTACTAGATCTTAATCTTACTACGATAAATCAGTATTTACTAGAAGGAGAACAGACCTACCTAACACAAGAGTAAATAGATTTGCTAGCCAAATTTGTAAAATATGCACAATAAAATAGTATAAACAATAGAATTATCATTAGAAAAGAGATATTTACCATGCAATTTATTTGTTTTGAGTTCTTGACATTTCGGCTCCGCTGCAGGCGCCATGATGACGAGCAAACTGATGTTCTTACGGGCGAGTAGTTTTAAGGGCAGACATATCGATCTACCCCCTTTTCTCCCAAGTTTTTTACGATCGACACTAGTACCACCGTTATCACTGTTGAAACTCGTCACACACAAAATTGACAGTACCTATCAGCCCCTGCACTGGAAACCGCTCTCGTTTGGTTGGTACAAAGGCGTACCACTGGATTCCAGACGCTCGACATTGGAACCCATCCTCACGATTGAAATTTTCATATCATCATCATCATCATCATGTTAGCCTTTAGAAGTCCACTGCTGAACATAGGCCTCCCCCAAAGAGCGCCATGACGAGCGATTTTGTGCCAACTCCATCCACCGACTTCCTGCGATGGCTACAATGTCGTCGGTCCATCGTGTGGGGGGTCTCCCCACACTTCGCTTGCTTCTTCGTGGTCGCCATTCTAGAACCTTTATTCCCCAGCGGTTGTCGGTTCTGCAAACTATATGGCCAGCCCATTGCCACTTTAAATTGCAATCTCTGAGAGCTATGTCGGTAACCTTGGTTCTTCTACGGATTTCCTTATTTCGGATTCTATCACGTAGTGAAACACCGAGTATAGCTCTCTCCATTGCACGCTGCACAACTCTGAGCTTGTATATGAGACCAATAGTTAGCGACCACGTCTCAGTGCCGTATGTCATCATTTTTATATTATGAGATTTTATTTGCTTCCCTCATCAATCTAGATATATACCTAGTGGCGTTCTGATCTGTCTGAGAATCTGCTCGTGATCATAGCACCTGCAACGAAGCCGACATATCGAGAACTCAAAACAAATAAATTACATGGTAAGTATCCCATTTGTAATGTAAGTAACCACGAAAGTTTCAAATCTTAGATTTAACAAGCCAAATGTGTATGTACCTAACAATTTTGCCAATTTTCCCAAATAAACTCAGAGTCATTTGTTATTATCAATATCATACAAATACAACACTATAGTAGGCTAATCTATCTATACATATAATAAAGCAATAGGAACGAAAAAGTCTGTACAAAGTCGTTATTTAAAAAGAGAAATGGTCTAGGGTACATAAAATAAGCTACTGAACAAGAATAATAAAACATTTTAAAAATTCGTCTGTCTGTTTGTGTGTATGTTTATTCACGCATCACGTAAAAACTACTGGACGGATTGCGATGCGGTTTTTACTGTTGGATAGCTTATGTTTTGACTTAAAAACTGGGGTACTTTATATTTCAATCCGATGAGTAGAAGCCGAGCAATCGATAAAAATATTTTTGACGGCTGAGGGAATTTTGATCAAATGTTGGTATACTGGTATTTTAGGTCCTGGAATAGCACAAAGAGTACTTTTAACCTACAGAAATGACCACGCTTGCGAAGCCGCGGGCATCAGCTAGTGTTTAATAATACTGGGTGTAATGTAATGAGTTTCTGATTGTCTAAATTCTAAATATGTCACTCTAATGCGATACATGTGGTGAATGTTTATAACAGTTGTATACAGTAACGCCCTCATGTTCGTGTTATTGCAGAAACAGCAACGAAAATATCTGCGTTTCTATAGTTCGTGTGCAATAAGGATTTCATTTCAACTATCACATTTTGCTAACATTGGAGAAATACTTTCATTTTGTACCATAATAATAATTATTTTCTGCCTGCAAACTCCACCACGTGGTAATATTATTATGCTGAAGATCGTGTTATGTCATTTTTATAGAATGACTAGCTGTACCCGCGGCTTCGCACGCATTTATGGTCATTTATCTAGGTTAAAAGTACTCTATGTACTATCTATTTCAAGACCTAAAATACCAATATTTGATCAAAATTCCTTCAGCCGTAAAAAAAGTTTTTGTTGATTGCTTGGCTTCTACTCATTCAATCGAGATATCAAGTACCTTGGTTTTTAAGTCAAACTCTAAGCTATCTAACAGTGAAAACCGCATCGCAATCGGTCCAGTTGTTTTAACGTGATGCGCGAACAAACATACAGATAAACAGACAAACAAACAGACAGACACGAGTTAAAAAATGTTATGTTCATGTTCAGTAGCTTATTTTAAGTACCCTAGATAATTTTTTTAACTATCTTCTTTGTACAGACTTTTTCGTTCGTATTGCTTTATTATAAGTACCTATAGATTTTTGGAGCGCAGTAGTATTTTCTTTTTTACTCTATAAATAAGTAGGTACCTAAATGTACACCTCCTACTGAATTCTTTATATTTTTAACCTATAATCATAGACAGTACACGTAGGTACTATGTAAAAAAAAATTGTTCAGTCATTACTTTATATAAACGCATATTACTTGTCCAGCCTGATTGTATCCGAATGAAGTAATTATTCACCTGCTTCAATTTAATATTGTGTTATGATCATCGCAGCCCATCCAAACTTAATGTGCATATAATCATGCGTTAGCCAACATATCATCGAATATGCTTTAGTAATATCTTTCCTAATATCATTAAAGATCAACTCTGATTTGTACATATTATATTGTCGGCACGATTGCAAGTTAAATAATAAATAGACGATGCAGACATTACTGCAAATATTATACTGACTTCATAAGAAAGCGGGAATTGTGTAATTGTGTGGTAATGACACTACGCATTTGTCGTAATGTCTTGTTAAAGCGCAGCGAGCCTGCTTCTCACTCTGTTATGAGTTCTGTTTTGTTGTGATATTATGTTACTATTCCTAGTTAACCGCATCTTTTCCGAAATCATGATCTCATCCTTATTGTTTTTTGTTTTATGAGGCAGTGCTATCCTCTGGCGTGCCCTCCGAAGCACGGAGCGATGGAAAAACGTGCGTTTGGTGCGGAGCCTAGGACCGAATCCGATATCGTTAGATTCTAAGTTGCACTATTGCACCATTAATAGGCTATCATCGCTCTCTTCCTTATGCTATATATTCTTTTTTTTTTGAAAGGAAATATCCACTGTTCGGTAAAAACATTAAAGAGCTAGTTACCACCTTTATTATAACACCAAAAATAATATTATTACTATTGGTTATTTTATCACAAGTTTTACCAACGTAGTAGCAAAAACACAAACAGGAAAATAGATCCATAACATTGACCCGTCCGTTTATCCGTCCTTAGTAATCACATAGATTAAGCATAATTATTTAAGCGATTTGTAGAGTTTAAAATGGTTCTCAGCACAAAAAAACTAGCACAAACAACCACAAACCGCTTAGATTTACTGTTTTGTTCCTGTATTACGCAGTAGGGTCATAAAAGTAGTTGATTATGTTCGTACACTACCTGCTTGCGACGTGTTCGAGCGGACAAACCACCAGCTAGGAGTGGTGTGGACGATGCGACGAAAGCGAAAGTGCGAATAAGTGCGGCGCTGCACTGTCTCGCCGGCGCAACCGGCCACTCCTCTCGAGCTGCGCTTAAAAGGACAAAGGAAGTCGACTGGCGACGCTTGTTGTTTCAATGCAGAACTCGCTTTCTGACTATTCGCCCTTTGACTATTGTGAATGAGGAATAAATTTCGCTGAAATAATTTAAACGACAGATTTTTTGTCCTCCGTTTCATAAAAAACACGAGATCGACCGCACGTCCTCATTAACGTGATAGGGTGAGAGGAGAGCACCAAGATCGTGCGGCTAATAAACACTCAAATTTAAAAGAGGGCTTCGCCACAATGAGTCCTTGAGCACGATTTTTCGGCAGCTGGGGTCTGTAGTAGGGTCATGAAACGCGAGGAACGAAAGTCACCTTCTGTCATTGAACGTTCTAAGGGTATTTTATGCGTTATTGACCTCACTTCTAATTGTCTGAAAAACTTCGCTGGAGCCGATTAGAAAAGTCTAAAATGACGTAAGTGCATGAGTTGGGCGGGCGGGCGGCAAGTAGGGCGAGACGCGAAAAGCTTCGTCTGCCTCTAGAGGTCAACGCCCTCACAGCCCTGCCCATGAACACACTACTGACTGACGAGGGATGGTCCCTACAATTGCTATCGATATTGTTTGCCAAAATACGTGATATTGTTTAACAATCCCGCACTTAATCTAATTGTAAGTGCCATGAGCATGGAAGCATGAAATTCTATATTAATAGTCAGTTCAGTTTATACTATTATCAACACCTTTCTATTTAAATTAAATTTTGTTAGGAATATAATACTATGGAGTGGATAATGAAATACATAACAAGCGTTTCATACGCGCAACCAATTAAAGTTTCTTTTGAAGAACTTTCAGTCTTATTAGTGAGCAGTAATGGCTTTCTATCTCTTGAATAGGGCATAATGCGCACGGCCTATAAAACATTCATATGTGAGATTCCTATTTCCAGTTTGTCACGCGACGCGACGGAAAAACCGCCCTAGGCGCGCAAGGATGCCTGTGTTTTAAGCACGGACGGATGAATGAATGTCCTTACACTTTACTGCACAACTCGTCGCGATTGTCTAGTTTTTACAGAACGAGCGCTATGATCCGCGCATATAAACGTAATCCGTCTGCCATCATGAATTAAACATAATACTGCAATAAATAACATTATTGAACATGATTTATAACTACAATAAAGTCGAATCGCGTTTTAAATTCAAATCAGTATTGGTTCATACTCGATTTCAACATAGAAGAGCTGCGATAAACAATTTTCAGAATATTTGAAGAGTTCTCTCGGTAGATACTTGAACGCTGCCTGAAGGTCTTGATAAACAAATGGGGCGGTCAAGGCGAACACACATGTGGAAAGATACCGATTTGGTGAAGTTTCCACATCACAATCAAAATGTCTCCATATCATAATCAAACTACTTGGAAAGAAATAGCTCTAATGCGTTCAATCATCGTCTGTTTTTGCAAAGCAGGTACTTAATCATTGGTAAAAACTAAAATCTTATCTACGTTTCTAACATTGCGTACCTAAATAAACCTGTGCTGTAAGCGGATAGCATATCCTTAGAAATCCTTGGTATATCGCGGTCACGTCTATTTAAGGAGTCGCGGTGCTCTAAGTGTATGTATCTAGGCGAATTGCTTGCTCTACGTGCTTCGATTATTATTTTAGAGATCTTGTGTTTATGAAACAGTACATTATGGTACTTGAAAATCACGCTACAGGAGCACCAATGCTTGTAAAGTCATAATAATAATGTTACTTTTTTTTTGTTACTTACTAGGCAATCTTGTGACCACGATCTCACCTGATGGAAATCGATTATGCGGTCGAAGGTGCAGCACGCTTGCCTAATAGATACCAATTTACTCTTGACTTGAACATACCTGGGTTATATTTTACCGGAAACACTGACGAGGGCAGAGCATTCCACTCCTTTGCAGTTCTTAGAATAAATGAAGAAGCGTAACTCTTCCTCTTGTGCGACGTATTTCAACATAAAAGGATGGCGCTTTGCTGATCGTCTAGTCGTACGGCGATAGAAAGGAGATGGGGGAATCAGACTGCAGTTCTTGTGCACACTCAACATAGTGCAATCTGTAGAATACCGATAAGCTTGCGACCTCACGTCGATGCGCCATACTTTGAAGCTTACTCTTTACCATAGTGTCATCCCTATTAAAAGTACCTGCATAATAAACATTACGATTGCAAAGTGAATTAACATTTATTTTTGTACGGGTAAAAGACTATTCAAATATTGCGGGCTCCATGCCTTCGTTTGATACCAAACTAATGCAAATCAGTAATGTTTCCTTGCATTAAACTAAAAATAGGGTAGTCCCCCAAACTATATATTCAACCCTTTTTGTTACACCCTAGTTATTTTCAAACGTATAGAATCGCTAATCTGTAAGGACACCCTATAACAAACTGTGATGACAGAATGGACTTCGCGCGATAAAAAGACTAACGGACAAATTAGATTCTATTCATGTAACCGAAATAGACGAAAGTTTAATCAAGAGCATTCATTTTATTGGTCTTATTAAGCGCATGAGAAACATGTCGTGCGCTGTGCATCTCTTTGGTCGAATTAGTTAACCTCTCTCAATGAAGCACACGGGAAAAATGTATTGAAGTCATAACTGTCATCAAGTCTATTAACCGATCCGCCCGCATGAGGAAGTAGCATGTAGGGGACCTCATCCGATGACTTCGTCATCACATCACTCAATGCACTGATTGAAGAGTGAATTCCCAAGCTGCGTTGGTCTGTAGCTATTTGTGTTAGGTCAGTTTACGACGTCGGCGTTAGGTGTGTTTATTTTGAACCACCTTTACTTTGCATCAATTAGCCACTGCCAGTATTAGCCTCACGATTGAAGCATTCGAAGATTCCAAGGAATATTGTTAGTTCTCACCTTTTCAATTTATCAGTTCATTCGATCATTTATAGCGTAACGTTAAACGCTCCCGACCATTACCATTAGATAAATTATTTATGACTAAGGAACACCTTCTTACGCACGTGTCTTGAGAATGAAATATTCAAAGCAATAATTCCTTCTCGCGTTATCTTTGGTGCACATAAAGCCGCTGGTTTATTGTTTAGGTAATGGTCACGCCTGTTCTGTAATTATTACCCGAATCGTAAACTCGATATAAATAGGAATTTCCCATTAAATGTGGCGCAATAGAAGTTCTGGTGTTTGATTGAAGTTTGACCTCAAATACGGAAGATTCTATAATCTGTAGAGTTGTTCGTTGTGGGTGTTACTGCATTCGAGAAGCACTTTGTGAAAATATAAGTACGCTACACGTGTATGAGTAAGTCCCAATAGGATGGCACTTTGTAAAGGTTCATTTTAATGTATTCGAAGTAGTATAAATAAATAACCAATAGTACATAGTTAGGTATATATCTACATTTTAAAAATCGTTCATCTGAAAATGCCTTACGATGAATACCACTATTTGTCATTTTATACCACCAATATAAGTGCCAAGCTTTATAAAACTTTATAAATTAGTTGTGTATGAATCTGCGTAGTTCGACTTATCAGCTTAGACATTATTTTATAAGATTTTATTTAACTTCACTTGTATGTAGGTATGTCTTTCTGTCTGTCCTGGAATCTTGTGACTCAAATTTCGAGCACTTCCCGATTAGCTATCCAGCTGAAACTTTCAGGATAGCTCACAACTGCTACCCTGAAAGTTTCTCAATTAATTAAAAATATGAAATAAAAACTTCTTAAATTATTCTTATTCTAAGATGCTTTATAATCTAGGGACTATCAACTAATTATTTAGGCCATGTACTTAGACTAACCCACAAGCAATCATAGCAATAACTACATAGCACTGAACACACAAGCATGTCTAGCATCAACAAAAGATTCTTGCACAAGTTGTCTGATTCAGATTAGATCTAGAAAAATATAAAAATGCGAAATGTGGGTCATTGTGTAATGTAAATCGTATTTAAAATCCTTGATACATAAATAGCATGTTCGTTCAGTTAGTGATTCATCGATTAATGAAACCTCATCTGCTTGTTTTGAATTCAATTTTACATAAACTTTTGAATAAAACCATGAATTCTTGTTTAAAAGTAGTTCATCTTTATTTTCGGCCCTGAATAATTGGCTAATAAGTAGGTATATACGGAGTAAGCGTAGTGGCACAGAATAAATAATAGTGTACTTTTTTTTATTACGGACTAGGCAATCGTTTGACCACGATCTCACCTGATGGAAAGCGATGATGTGGTCGAAGGTGTAGCACGCTTGCCTAGTAGATACCTATTCACTCTTGACTTGAACACACCGGGGTTATAATTTACCGGAAACACTGACGAGGGCAGGGCATTCCACTCCTTTGCAGGTCTTATAATAAATGAAGAAGCTTAACTCTTCGTTCTTGTGCGAGGTATTTCAACCATGAAAGGGTGGCGCTTTGCTGATCGTCTAGTCGTACGGTAATGGAATTCCTTCCGTGCAGAAGTGTGCTGTGAGGGCGATTGTGAGGGTGTCGCGGGTGACGTCGGTGAAGGCGTATTTTATATAATTACGGATGCTCACGCTGCCCTCGATAACAATCATGCAAGTTGCAATGTATGTGAGGCAAAACCTCACAACATTTAGGACGCGCGGAGAGAACCAAACTCACGGCCACAACACACGTGGTGCGGGTAAGCTTGCGTTGGTCACTCATAGGCTGACTAAATCTAATAGACTCGCTCAGGTCCTAGGACCGTCTATTTACAATCGCCTGCCGGATCAGGTTAAAGATGCGCCTAGCTTGGCATCCTTTAAAAGCAAAATTAAAGCATGGCTGATTGAGAAGGCGTTCTATGATGTAACGGAATTTATACCGGTATATCCATAATTCAATGTTATTATTGTTATTATTATTGAAAAAAAATGTTATTATTATAATTTGATATTTCTATTACTTTTTATGTTTATTTTAATATTGACATGTAATAATTATTACCAATAAATTGATTATTCAGAATATTATTCTGAAAGGTGATGAAGGAATCAGGTTGTGCAGTTCTTGAGCACACTCTCCATAGTGCAATCTGTCTTTTTTATTGGTAGTGGTAAATAAACACATACCTACGCTCCACTTCATGAAGTTATTGCAACCCTATCATACGGTCAGATTTCATTGGAAATGCATTTTATCAATACTAGCTGAGCCCGCGGCTTTGTACACGCGGATATGGAAAACTACCCTATGTCACAGAATAAATAATAGTACAAATACCTATGTGCTACTCATCGGATTGAAAGTACATTAGTTTTTAAGGCGAGACCTAAGCTAATCCAACAGTGAAAATCGGCATGGGCTAGTTTTTACGTGATGCGGGAACATACAGACTGACATACAGACAACATTTTAAAAATATCAAAACAGCACTTTAGACCTTTTTTTAATTCATTTTCATCGTACAGACTTTTCGTTACATACTGCTTTAATATAAGTATAGATTAATCTAAAAATACGAACAACTTTATGAAATAACAACACTTTATACCCACTATACTTACCAGTCTACATGCACTTGACACAGGCAGTGCGCTAATTAATTAATGTCAACCCAATTAAATCTTTTCGGCAGAACAAGCTTAATTGCAATTACACACTGAATAAGGTTTTACCGAAAATCAGTTGAAATGAAACGTGCAAATGTATACTTACAGAATTCAATTAATGTAAAAACATATTTATAGTGGCGACCTGTCTATCTTTTGTTATCTTCTACATAACTATCTATCTATACATACTTACATAAATACATATAATAAAGCAGTAAGTAACAAAAAGTCTGTACAGTGAAGATCATTTAAAAACATGGTGTAGGTGACTTAAAATAAGCTACTGAGCAAGAATATAGTATTTTTATTAATGGTGTATGTCTGTCTGTATGTTAGCGCATCACGTAAAAACTACTGAACCGATTGAATTTCGGGTATCGCTTTTGGAGAGCTTAGGGAATCTGGTATACTTTGTATCTTATTCTGATGAGTAAAAGCTGAGCAATCGATAAAACGGCTGAACCAAATTTGGTATGTTGTACTTTATAGGTACTTTTGGTCCTGGAGTAGCACATATATATTAACTAGCTGTGCCCGCGGCTTCTAGTTTAATTATAATAGAAAATACTAGTCTACCGTTGGAAGTTCTGAAAGAAAACGATACATACGTTAAGTTAGAATAAACGATTATGAATGGAATCGGTGTCACCCAGCTATGATTTAATAGCTCTGTCATCCGATTATAGCCTATATAAGGATTTTTATCTCACTGTGTGAGTGAAGTTTATTTACTTATGCAGGTAACTTCTTAATTTTCAGAACAATATATTCGTACTGCAAGTAATCTATAGGCTATTGAATCAAGCCTATAGATTACTTGCGATTTAATTCTATAGAATAGCCACTATTCTATAGACTATTCTTTTATTAGGAAGGATGCAATACTATTACATTCCAGGAAATATCGTACTGACGGAACAATGGATTTTGAAAACGTATTGTTTTGCCCTTGCTTGTGCAAACATTTCTTGCAATTCATGCATACCTGCGTTTATGTTATTTGTTGAATATTAATCTTTACACTTATTGTATTTTAGTTATATTAATATTAGTAATTTACTTTCATACTACTTAAATCTATTTTAATTTTGTTCTTTCACAATTCTTTCGAAATATCAAAAAGGAACAACATGCTTGTTTAAAACAAAAGTTTCAACACCTACATATAAAATGTAATGAATTCCAAACAGTCAAAGACCAGATGTAGGCTTCAGCGAGCTATTGCGAACCAGTCGTTCTGTGAATAGAAACTACGGCTTGCGAGCTCTCTGAAAACTCGCGAAGAAAAATAAAAGGAAAACTCGAAAGGTATTCAAAGGCATTTCCTCTGTGAAGAGTGACTTTACCTGTACATTTTTCTTAGTTTTCTAGATTAGGCTATAACTTTGTTAGTAGGAACTTAATTACTGTTTTATCAACCAATGAACAATAGCTGATTTCATCGATAAGAAAGTACGCTCCAAATACACTGGCATATATTTCCACTCCGTAACTGTTTTACCGCGACAGACGTAGAAGCAATTTTTTGGATAATTAACTAGATATTAAGAAAACCCAGTTATTAAGAAATTAATTATCTTTTTACACGGCACGGTCCGTGAAGGTCGCGCTTATCAGATTAAGGCGGTAAATTTAACAAGCTTACAGCCTTCAGACCAAAGCTATGACGTCAATTGTTTCAGCAAATGAGCACCAGAACGACCTTGCTCAGCCACGGCAGAATGTTACCTTCAGTTATGTTGGCGGTGAGCTATAAATACCATGGGTCAGGGGTCATTCGATCTTATGGTGTAACAGAGTTGCTCAGTATCTATTTCGTGATGCAAAAACGATTGCCGCAATCACTTTGTATGTTAATTACTCGTATATCTATCACGAGACAGTTACGCAGCAGCGTGTAAGTTTATAAATTATAGGTAGATATGAGATACACATTCTCCACATTACTAAATTCCTCTTTTATCTAAGTTATTTATGCTAAGGATTTTACGTGCTTATCTAAGCTTAATTCACCATTACTATTTAGTTATTAATTATTTCGTCACAAGTAAAAAAATATTCTTTAGAAATGTGTCTGTCTGAGAATTTGATAAGATAAATAACCTTTCGGAGCTTTACAATAGGTACAATTTCAAGTCCTTGGAAAGGTATTTCACTCCAATGCCTTAGCGTCTAGGTCTGACCTTCAGCATTCGGTTCAATACGCGCCCCGAGCATATAGCCTCGAATTCGTTCGTTGGATATCCTTCCCAAGGCCGCTCCTTCTAAACAGTTTTGTTCGTTAAATATTTATATGCAGGTACAATATTTTGTTACTGGAACTACACTAAATAAATCACTTTCATACGGCTCTGCTACTTCTCAAGAGCTGAAAACACCTGTACATGTTTTAGCAAAAAAGTGTCGCCAGGCCTTGAAAAAGTTTATGCCTGATGCTGCCGTAGCTACTGGGCCTGACCTTCAGCTTGCTGGTTCAATACGCTCCGAGTTTGTTCAGTGGCTATCCTTTGCAAGGCCGCCCTCTCTAGACTGTTTGTTTACACACAGGCCATTACTTATCTTACTTTAAGCACTTCAAAAAACCACTATCGACTAACTTGAACTTTATCGCTCGCGCCGCACCTCTACGATATAAATTCTTAACTCTAATAAGCTCTAGTTTATGTTGCTATTAGAGAGCTCGAGAAGAATTTTGACTTAATTGTGGTCTTTGGTACATCTGTATAATATAGAGACGTATTATTATTCTGTAAATATTTATGTTACTAAAGTTTAGAAGCAATTATTCTTTAATTCCATAGGTTCATGTTCGTTGAGCACATAGGTTCATGTTCATTGAGCACATAGGTTCATGTTCGTTGAGCACATAGGTTCATGTTCGTTGAGCACATTTAAAAATGTGTTTTCCTTATTATCTGGATAGGTAATCATTATTTTTCATAACTAGCTGTGCACCGCGGCTTTGCCCGCGTATTCAATGATAAAAGTTACTTCAATATGTTTTGATGTTTTAGCGAGTAGGTACAATCTACCAAAACTTTACCGATTTTTCGCATTTACTTACCTTTTCCTAAGATAAATGTAGTTTATGGTTATCTCTGTACTGTACAGTCCCTATGTTCAAAATTTTCTCGAATATCTGTTAAGCCGTTTTGTATTTAAAAATTTCCCGAGGGATTTTTCTATTTTCCGGGATCAAAGTATTCTATATCAGATAGTATCAATCTGTACAGCTACATATAAATAGGTTTAGCCATTTCCATGTGAAAGCGAGAACAGCCAGTCTTCCATTTTTTTTCTGATTTCCCGATTTCACTTACCTTTTTCCGAGATGAATGTATTTTATGTTTATCTCTGTATTGTACGTACCTACATTACCTATAATACCTATGTGCAAAATTTCATGACATGATAAGCCGTTTTGGACTTTCTCGCGGGATAGTTCATTTTTCCGGGATGAAAGTATTCTATTTTTAAACTGTGTCTAAAATTTCATATTAATCGTTTTGATGTGTAGCGAGTAAAACCAATTACCAAAATTTTCCCGATTTTCTGTGTGAACTTCCAATTTTCCGGGGTAAATGTATCTTATGTTGATCTCTGTATTGTAAAATTGTACATACCTACCTATATTTAAAACTTCATTGTTGTTGGCTGTTTTGGCGTGAAAACGCGCCCAATAATAAACATACAGACAGACAACATTTCACTTGTATATAGTTTTTTCATTATCGGTGCGAAAAAATCACCTATATTATAAGACTAACTGCGCACCGCGGATTTACCCACGTGTACGAACAAAGTACCTATCAAAAGTACAAAAAGTATTCTTTGTTGGTATCTGTGGTATACAGCATCTACATAGAAAATTTCATTAAATTCGGTCCAGGTGGTATCTCCTGAAAGTGCGCCAAACAGACAGACCATCAAACATACAAACGAACAGACAACGTTTCACTTGTATATATTAAAATGGGGATTACTGAAATTAAGCCACCGAATAATGATTAGCAGCTAATCATGTCTTGAATTAAAGTAGGTGATATATAAAAAAAAAAACATCATATGACCGTCTCCTTTTGTGAAGTCGATCGATCAATATCGATCGATCGTAAAATATTATCAGTACTACATAAAGCTTTAAAGAATGTGTGAACTTTCAAACTAACTACCATTCGAATAGGTAAATACTACCAAAACTGTGCTTGTTACATACATTTACGCAATAACAATGCAACCATACGGACTCTACTTCACTATTAAGTTCACTGTGCCAGTAGCTGACTACTTCCATGCAATGCCCTAGCCAACTCGATACCGCTTATCTGTAAGTGGCATCCATCGCTATTGCTACACGGCTTCCTTCCGATCGATGGTTTAGGCAATAAAACAGATCGCCACTTTTATCGAACCTGAGTGCTGCACAATTAAACGATTTTACACGATTTAATTGGATTGATGCCAATTGTTTAGCCCACCGTGCAAATCGGTTTACTGCCCATAATGTTTCCAAGTGCATTTAGTTCCTTTACTGGTCTCGCAACAGTGAATCGTCACTGAAATCCCCGTATTGTTCCAAATTCTTTGCCCGGTTACTTTTAATAGCTCCAGTCGTGAAATGAATTTTAAAGTTCATAGCTCTGCCGTTTCCGTTTGTCTAAAGTGCCCGGAATGAGGCCGTGGCGTGAGATAACGAGCAGGAACGAGTGCGAAACATTATACAACAACGGGTTGCTATTGCGGCCTATAGAAAAATTCACCATGTAATTACTCTGTTTTTTCCGAGAGGAAGTGGGGCTCCAGCTTCGGCTCTGGGGCGCTTATTAACCTGAGATCGGGGAGACTCGCAGTCACACTACAGGGGCATTCAGCGAACCAGGTCACAGACGAAAGGTTCTTTTACATTTCGGATGCCATGCCGTAAAGATAGCAAAAGAAATAGCACGATTGGAATGCGCCCTTGATTGATATTGAAAGAAAAAAAGAAACTATTTTTATTTATAACCAAATACATACATATTAATTTGTACAATTATAATTAAAGAGTTACATCAAAAGTATTATAAACAATATGCTGCATTTTGCCTACAAAATAAGGGCACAACCAATGATGTTATATATAAACAGAGGCAACTCAGCATTGTTGTGTTATTTTTACTAAAAAAATAACACGCTGATTTTCAGTTGCACCCTTCGCATATAATAAATTATATTGAAATCGTACCGCAATTTGACGTGATTAATGAATGAATGAATATGAGAATATTTTATTTGATATTCGCATTTATTGCGGATTGTAACAATTACCACTTCCTCTAATTACATACTTACTTATAGCTACAGTTTCAACGATTGACTTGAGTATGCGGCAGGAACTCGTTTCAGTAATGAAAGAAATTGTATAGTGTTTTGTTCATTGCAATGACTGATATAAAACATTAAATGCACAAGTGAGAATAAATTTGATGTCATAATGTAAGTAAAGAAATGTATTTTTAGTTCACAACATTAAATATGCATGAGAGTAATGAAATGTATTTTTACTCACAACATACAAATAAAATGCATGAGAGTACTGAGCGTAGGGACTAGAAGCACAGAATAAATAATAGTACACTAGAAGCCAACATTACTAGTGCCAACATTACTGTACCTACGTTTTTTTTAATTATTGACTGAGCGAGCGCGAGCGAAGCGTCGCCGTTTCAGCTTGGGCAAAAATGCTATCATATGACAGGTGGATGTCCAATGTCCGAATTTCCGGCAGTCCGGCTATTCTCCTCTACAGGTCGCATTTCTCAACCGATCTAGACGAAACCTGGTATCAAGGCTTCAATTTTTATTAGAATTATTTAGTCGTCGGGGTTTTTTGATTGGGGGTACTTCCTCCAAAAAGGGTATACTGAATAAATGGGAATAATAAATACGCATTTTCTTGTAATGAATATCTCCGCCTTATTATATCCGATTTCCATGCTTATTTTTTTTATTTGAAACTTTAAGTTGCTCTCATACAAATATAGTGAAGATCTCATGAGGATCTTCGGCGTGATGAGCAGGATAGCTCCTCAAAATGCACTAAATTGGTTTTAGGTTTCTACAGCCCTTTACCTACTAGGTTTGGGATTTGGGGATTGATGGAGCACCTTGGTTATTAATGTTAGTTGTACAATAAGGTAACTAGAAGGCGCTACTGTGCACTGCTAGATTGTTCGCAAAAAAGGTGTAGACCTCGCGAGTACACACTTTTTTGCACACATAATTATATGAGCGCTCTGTGAGCTGTAGACTCTACAGCTCACAGAGCGCTCATATAATTATATAAAATAATGATTATTGAATTAATCAACGAGCCCAATGTTTCATTCTTTTGGTTTGGTGTTGTATTTTAATATTCTTAGCGCGTAACACTTCACCATGATGACATCATAGACTTTATCATCAATGATTCATAAGATTTTTTAGCTGCGCAACAGTGCGACCTGCGATGACCGCTTCACAAACAACCCAAGCAAAGCAATAGGCCATAGAAAAGTATGACATAACGTGCTTGTCTATACTTATAATAAAGCAATAAGTACGAAAAAAACAGTACAAAGAAGATATTAATAAAAATGGTTGTACTTAAAATAAGCTACTGGACAAGTATTTTTTTGAATCATGTCTGTCTGTTTGTCTGTATGTTCGCGCATCACGTATAACTACTGGACCGATTGCGATGCGGTTACTGTTGAATAGCTTAGGGTGTCACTTAAAAACTGGGGTACTTGGTATCTCAATCCGACGAGTAGAAGCCGAGAAATTTGGTAAAAATCTTTTTGACGCCTGAAGAAATGTTGATCACATGTTAGTCGGTATATTGGTATTTTAGGTCTTGTAGAACATAGAGTACTTTTAGCCTAGAGAAATGACACGAGTGGGAAGCCGCGGGCACGGCTAGTTTATCGATAATTGCAAAGCACGCGCGGAAAATCCTCTACATTATAAAAAGTTCTGATATCCAGAGTTCAGTTGCATTGCAGTAATTATAGGTTATGACTAAATTATGTACATCGGTGTAATACTATACATCGATGTTTCACGCTTCCGCTAAATAGTTTCACATCACAGAAATAGATATATCTTTCCACTAGATTGTCTGCGTCATACGATAGTCATGGTTGAGTAGAATAGCTTAATCCCATCAACACGATCGTGAAGTTAACTGTAGAAGGCAGGATTTTGTGCTCGAGTCGAGATGAGTGAATAACGCAAAATTATTACTTTTTAGTGAGAAAATCTATACCTAAAATAAAGCAATAAGTAAGAAAAAGTCTGTACAAAGAAGATAAAAGAAATAAATTGTCCAGGGTACTTAAAATAAGCTACTGAACAATAATATAACATTGAAAACAAACGTGTCTGTCTGTAGGTTTGTTTGTTCGCGCATCACGTAAAAAACTACTGGAACGATTGCGATGTAGTTTTCACTGTTGGATAGCATAGGGTTTGACTTAAAAACTGGGGTACTTGGTATCTCAATCCGATGAGTAGAAGCCGAGCAATGGATCGAAATCTTTATGACGGTTGATGAAATTTTGATCAAATGTTGGTACCAACCAATATTGTTGGTATTTTCACATGTCCTGGAATAGCACATTATATAGTACTTTTAACCTAGATAAATGACCACGCATGTGAAGTCGCGGGTACAGCTAGTAGCATAATATAAACTAAATTATTGCAGTCAGATATGTGCGAGTGGAATGTTGACACAAAATATTCCGTTGCAAACCATGAGCTTCATTGTCATAAGCCCAATTTAAAAAATTACAAGTTTTGAAGTAAGGTGATTCACCAAGTCAGGTATTTCTAAAGTTCTAAGAATGTGTACCAGTTACCACTATACCACACTGTACCAAGAATTATCCCATATTCTCCACTAAATTCGCCCGCCAAGCTAAACTTTGTCAGCTTCGTAGCTCAAAGAAGTTGAAATGTATTTAAAATTATTTTTTTTAATTTTTTCTCCAACTTTTTTTTGTGTACCGCACGGTGTTGTGGTTCCTTACCTTTTCGCTTCAATTCAGACTCTATCGGATAGATATCTCTATCATAAATTCCTCTCCTTTCATCTTCCATCTTTCTTTATTCTCTCTCCTGTATTTAGACGTGTTCTAATAATGATTTTGTTTTTCGGATAACTGGCATTCCCAAATTTACCATATCATTCTTCATTAGGTCTGCCTCAGCCAGCAAAATTACTGACCACAATGAGACTTAATAAAAACGAATGTCGCAGGGTGAGATGAAGCAGAGCAGCAGCAGTTAACTTACAATGGTTTTGTTTGTTTGCAGTGTTGTCAGTGAACGCATTGAGCGCGGCTGGCGGCGTGGGCCTGGTCCCCACGCTGGTGGAGGCAGCCCTGGACATGGTGCAGGAGGGCGAGGCGGCCGGCGAGGGGCTTATCGCGCCGCGCCGCCTGCCCAACCCCGTTCTGGAGAACTCGCAGCGCTGCGACCTCCATCGAGAACTGTTATTCAACCAGAGGATGTAAGAACCTACTTCTACTTCTTCTATTTACGATGACAGACTTTCGGTCGGAACTTTTGTTCTGAAATCTGAGATTTTTATTGGTCCGTCTTGGGCAGTATTTTATATTCAGTTTGATTATATTTATTACTAGCTTTCGCACGCGACTTCGTCTGCGCGGAATGCAGTTTATCGTGAAAAAAGCATCTTATGTGCATGCATCTGGCATATTAAAAACCAATGCAAAAGTAGGTACAGCACCAACGCTCTTGATGTTCTTTGACAGTCTTATTTCGTTTCAATGGCAACCGTTCCGTACAGCGCGTAATTTACATTTTCCAGTTTTTCCGTTCCAAATTTCATCAAAATCCGTCCAGCCGTTATTGCGTTAAAACTCCCCAAACAAACAAACGTTTTCACTTTTATATACATGGCCTCTGATAGCAGAGGCCAGCACCACCTCATACGACAAACAAACAAACAAACTTTTATATATTGGTGTGGATGTGGATTGGTGTGGATGCTTTGAACATTACTAAATCTCTGAAAAATATGTTGCAATTATAAGAACATTTTATTGTCGACCTTAGTACATGACTGGATACTGAAGCCTTGAATAATGTAATTGATTGTGCGTCTGTGATTCGGTATTTGTAAATCCCTTGGCTCCAATGCCGTTCACGCAAAGATAAGGTTAAGTATTTGTAAAATCCTTTAGCTCCAACAATGATCAACAACCTTTCGTGGCGGTTCTCACCAGCACTCCCATGACTCCTTTGGCTGTGTCCATTGTTATTGCGAACAGGCTTTGTTAGTAGCTCTTTTTACCTGACTCGAAAGCTTTTCTCGATAAGCTTTATGCGGAGCCGGCAGTCCGCCTTCTGGCTGTCCCTTTGAGAAAGGACAGATTGATTAGTCTTTGTAAGCAAGTATCTGGTTTGAACGTTTAAAGCGCGTTTGATAAGATTACGTAAAGATAATATGCATAATTAATTATTGAAATCTTGAAATTCCAGTTGTTGATTAGATGTCAGTCAATAGATAAAACGTACACGACTAAGCACTTATAGCATCTCAGAATGTTTTCCAGCGTAGTATTGTAAACACTGTGTTTACTGTCGAGCGGAGAATACCGAAATACTTAGCCAGTCAAGTTTTTGCTAGGACTAAGTTTGGATCGGATTCTTGAGGCACAGGTGCACCGCATCCTGTTGAGAACTGCGAGCCCGATGTAATTTTATTGAACATCTGTCGTCCTGACTAACCGATGCGCTCTGGTACGATTCAAATAATATTTGAACGGAATTTGTTTACATTCGATTTGAAGCACGTACTTTTTCAACACAGTCCGCTATTTCAACAGATATTTGAGTTGAGAAATAGCTTCGCAGACGGTGACCTGTTGATTCAGGTCGTTTCCCCGTTGATGCGATTGTCGGAGCCATCTCGTCCTGTTATTTCCGCGCCGAGTGCGAACGCCATCCACGGAAGGAAGCAATTTCCAGTCTGCTGGCGTAAATTCATTTCTGTCTCGCGCTGAAATGTTTCAATTTTATCGCTTGACTTTGAATAACGTCATGTAACTAGCTAAACATTAAATTGTGAAATTGTGATAACGAAGAGTCGTGCGAGGATAACACGTGGTCTTGCCTTATTCATTCACTAGCTGCACCCGTGGCTTCGCACGCGTGGTCATTTCTCTAGGTTAATAGTACTCTATGTAATATTCCAAGATACCAATACCTATACCGATATTTGATCAAAATTCCTTCAGCCGTCAAAAAGTTTTTATAAATGGCTCGGCTTCTAGTGATCGGATTGAGACACACGAGTTTTTAAGTCAAAACCTAAGCTATTCAACAGTGAAAACCCCATCGCAATCGGTCCAGTAGTTTTTACGTGATGCGCGAACAAACATACAGACAAACTAACAAACAAACAGACAGAAACGAATTTTAAAAATGTTCTATTCTTGTTCAGTAGCTTATTTTAAGTACTAGGGTATACTTACTAGGGTGGACCATTTTTTTCTTAATTATCTTAATTTTACAGACTTTTTCGTTCTTATTGCTTTATTATAAGTATAGATATAGATAAGATAGATAGATGTAGGTAATAGGTACATTATACTAAAAATTATAAAACTGGTAAGCTTTATCATTGACTATAACTCCACCCCTCGGTTTTACCCGCGTGGTCAATGATGATGAAAAGTATACTAATGTTATTTTATCATCGAAAACCGCTCAGCCGTTTCAGTATGAAGATGTTACAAACATAAACACTAACTCACAAACTTCCGCATGTTGTGTGATAACATTTTCATTAAAGTTGGAAATTAAATGTTGTAACTGCCCGAGTTTTCTCTATCAATTTATTTATCTACTTTTGTTCCCGTGGCGTTACCAGTGTTATTTTTTCTGGAATATAAGGATCCTATGAGTTATTCCCGAACAAAAAATACCAACATCATCAAACTTCGTTCAGATGTCAAATTGTTTTTTATCGATTGCTCGGTTTACGGTCGGAAATAACAGGTACACTAGTTTTTAAGTCAAACTCTAAGCTATTAAATAGTGAAAAACTTATCGCAATCGGTCCAGTAGTTTTTACGTGATGCGCGAAAACAAACAGGCAAACATACATACGATTTTTAAAAACGTTATAATTTTGTTCAGTTGTTAATTTAAAGTTAACACGAGCATTTTTTAAGTTGTTTTCATTTTTCAGACTTTTGGTACTTACTGCTTTATTAAACGTGCAGACAAATAGATGTAGGGCATACGAAATAAACAAAAACGCAGTCAACATATACGTCGCTCGCAATCAGTGTTATACAAATATTGTGATATTAATTATAGATACGCAATACAAAGACCATCTGATTCGGAAAGCAATCGCGATAGTCCAGTGTTAATAAATTGCAGTCGATGCCAGACCTATATCCAGGCTTTTGCAGTTAGCCGCTTCACGGAGCTCGCTGATTGCTAAGTTGATTATGTTCCAGATATGGGCCGTCGAGGATTACCGGGATGGCCCAATTGGATATGTAAATAGAGTTGTGTTTCATCAGTGCTGGTGGGAGCGCGAGATGCACTCGGCAAAGTGCCGTAGCTGGCACTAATTAGCTGGGATTAAATCGTGCTGACGAACTCCCGGTAATGGCGCGGCAGCTCGCAGCTACCACTCACCTCGACCCGCCTGTAAATTGAAAACTGCGCTCAACTAACTTACCGACAGTTTGCTCGCAATTTACTCGGAAGTTTTAGTTCTAATTTGAAGCAATTACCGATCGGCTTCTCAGTCGACCTCATTACGAGGCACATTATGCCTTCGAAGCATCCGTAGTTTCAAAGTTAAATTGCAACGGAAATGCATTCGTTTTTAAAAGTTAACACTGAGCGGCGTACAAGACGCGTATTGCGCCATATGTGCTACAAAACAAAATAAAACAATGCAGTTAGGTCTGTGACGTCACACGGACCAAATAGTCCTCCACATATGCAGGTATTGCGCGTGGGAAACATACGAGGGAACGTTTGTTAAGTCATAAGAAATATCCACCAATTTGATAGGAAAACCATTGTCTTTCTCTTGTTGTAGGTACCTATACGATTTACGTAAATACAGCCTTGAAATTTGTTTTGTAATATGGAATTTACTTAGCTCAAAGTAGAAAATATAATCGTGTCAATATTGACACTCATAATGCATGTTGTGATGCTCTAGTCTACGTAATAGATAGGAATCTTATCTGTGTATCATTAACTGATTTCAATTAGTTGAATGATCAATATTTTTGTTATTATTTGATAAACCTACATTAAACGAAGTTCAAAACTGTTTATTATATTACAAATCTACATCTACACTAATATTATAAAGAGGAAAGATTTGATTGTTTGTTTGTTTGTAATGGATAAACTCAAAAAATACAGACCCGATTTTAAATGTTCTTTCACATAAAGAAAGTTAAATTATCAGCGAGTAACACTAGCAGGATTTTATTTTTCAAAAAATTAGAGTTCTCTTCGAAAATTGCAATAATGTAACCCAAGCACAGTATGGAAAATGACCTTAAAAACGGACATCCCCTTTTTATTTATTCAATAGATACTGTAAACTATTTGAAATGTATGAGTAAAACTCCCGAAGGTCAGATGTACATAGAATCAGATTTATGACGATTTAAGCTATTTCTTAAAAAAACTTTATTGTTCGATATAATATGTTTAAATTCACTTTTTACTATATTTGTTATTGTCATTGCATATTAGTTTATTTTTATAATTTATTAATCAAAACAATATCATTATTGCTCTAATAAAAAGAAAGATATTTTGAATTAATGCAATTTTTTCTTTTTTTTCTTTCTATATTTGGATTTTATATTTGCGTTGGCATATTCTGCAAAAGTACACTAATTTGTAAAAAAATAATCAAATCTGAATCTGATAGGATCTCGGAGTAATATGCTTCTAAAGTTTTTTCCGGATTTCTCTGGTTTTAGGGGTGTCACATATATATTTTTTCAGTGATCAGAGTTGGTAGAATGATTTAGGGTCAATGATCTCAAACGTACATGCTAATATGGACATGCCTCCGTGATTCCGGCATTTTAAAATGATTCATACATTTTTTCCGGGATTTCAAAATTATTACGTGGAAGAGTAAGGTAGGGTATGTTTGTTTTTTCTTAACACTTTCAACGCCCTGGGAGCTGCATAGGTGACCGGCATTCTATAAAAATAACTGAGGTGTTCAAAGACTTCAAGTAAAAGCCGTACAAAGTATAAACGGGATCATATTAGTAATAAATACACTTAATAATAATAGGTACCTATAACTTGGCAAGAAGGGTCTTTTGTCACCTTATCTTATACCCTGTTCGCACAACGGTTATGAGCTTGTACTTTCGATTGGACTCTTTCTGTTATTACAGGTTTTTTTGTGACAGTTTTACAATTCACAAGTAAACATTCAAGTATTTACTTGTGGGAAACGTGTTTTCCTTCTATAAAGTGCGTAGAAAATGTTATGAATTTACACATAGCAACTCACCAAAGCTTTATTTTAATAGGATGAAGTTCATGAAAACGCATAGCGAGCAAACAAAAAACCAACATTCATTTTTTTTATTTGACAGTTAAACAAAAATCAATTTAAAACGATTAACAATCGCTTCCCTTAAATTTAAAATGTAGTAGTTACTAAATCTACTAACTTACTACATAACATAAAACTACTAACACATAATACTACTTACTACTATACTACATAACTAACTAACTAACGTTACTTTAATACATAATATTAAATATTAATAATATTAAACTCAATCCCTTAAACATCGGAACTTTCCGGGAAAAAAGGCTTGCGTTCAAGCTTTTTTAGCACAGGGCCAAAATCTATATAAAATGTCCTCATTACAGATCCAAGAATTATCCTCCGAACCATTATAGAAAAGTAAAAATAAAATAAATATAAATTTATGTTTGCAATAAAATTAAATATGATGTTCTCGGACTACTAGTTTTTTTTTAAAAGCTTGTTTTTTATTTATATATTGTACATCCATAACTAGGCATTCGTAAATCGACCAAAACATATAAATTTAATCGCCTATATTGATAAAATAATAAAAAATAATTTATTAGAGTTGGTGTCAACCCTAAGTCAGTTTTTTAAATCCTTAATAACTCTCGATTCCTACGTGATTAGTATTAGATATTTTAATGGTATATTAGGAGGTATCTCATGAACATTTTCTTTTAGAAATAAAATGTTAAGAAATACGAGTAAAAAAATAATTACGAAAATAAGGTAACAGTTAGAGAAATCGTTTGTTATTAGAGCTAAAATTATAATAATTTGTCCATACTAAAGCTTATTTATAATATCATTATATTCCAAAAAGAAAAGCAAGAATTGTTAAGTATATTTCATAGTACAGCTATTTCTATGTTTTTTCTGATTTCCATAGAAAATAAAATGAAATGGCCATATTTCTGGTTCTATGTACATTTGACATTCGGGAGTTTTACTCAAGCATTTTAAATTGTTTACAGTACCTTATAAAGAAACAAAAAGGGGACCTCCGTTTTTGAGGTCATTTTTCATACTGTGCCAAGGTATCAAATTTTGCAAAAAAAACTCGATTACTTTGCATCACAAACCAAAGAGTATATAAATACTACGTAAGATCACAAACTAAGAAGGAGATACGGGTCTTTGTATATGGAACGTTGCCATGGAAACGAAATCACAGAAAATCTAATAATCATTGACGTAGGAAATCCTCTATGCTAATAATACACGAAATAGTAACCGTAATTCAACCTCCTTGCGTTAAACAGAATAATACTATAGACGAAATGGTACGTGAGTATAAAACCTATAAACATAAACATTTTGTGTAAGAAATAGTTGTTGTTCTATTTGTCCAAATAAAGTAGCTACTAATTTTATCTTTCTATATATCTACCCGTGCGAAGCCGGGGCGGGTCGTAAGTAAATAATATACCTGCATTCGTAATTTTATTTGACTTGCTGTCCATACATTGACAATCCTTGAAAATCTAAACGATTTTGATAAAAACCACAGAGTTATTAATGGGCTTCAGGAAAATGAACTCTCTCTCTCTCTCTCTCTCTCTCTCTCTCTTTTAGAGTAAAGAAACTCTGAAAGTTCCATAAACCAGATCAGGTACTTGGAATAAAAAAATATATATACCTAATAATGTTTATATTTTTTGCTTTTTTACTTCTTGTCTCTACTTTTTATTAACCTATCCGATAAAAACTGATAATTTTAAGTCCCAAGACTTTATTAGAAACCAATTAAACGAGTTGCCAACCTTTCTTAATGACTATCATTTTGTATGTAATCTAATATGAAATTAGGTAGGTGCTTACGTATCGGTCACAGCGAAAATTGCCTTATATGGTCAGGCAAATGGATTCTTTATCACTCCCAGTTTACATACGCGTGATAAGATAGCATATCAGTCATGTGTAGTAGATACGTAGCTTGTATTGTACTATGTTGAATTTTTAATCATTTTGCCGCCTTTTATTGTTTATTTCTCTTATCATTCAACTGTGTACTTCGTGATTAACTGTATCTTTCTATTAAACTTTATGCATTTTTCAAAGTTATGACCTAGATTTCTATTGATTTCAGAGGAAAGAACGTGCTCAACCAGAAGAGCGAACTTGAGCGGGCGCTCTCGAAACACAAAGACAAGCAGATCATGAACCAACTAAGGGAACATAGAGAAACGCCAGGTAAAATCTTCTACATAGATTATACTGTTTAGATTGCACAAAAAAAAAAAGGTTAACACCGACCTAAAGACGATCGTATCCATTATCATACCAACATGACATAATATATACATATATTATACATACACCACCAACTTAATAGTAACCACCTTGCCCCTTACTTATCCACCTTAATAGTTACTAGCGATAGCGAACATAACTTGATGATTAAGTAAGAAAAATATTTAGAAGTAATTGATTCTATCCATGTCATCCCTTCTCAAAACTCTCGGTCAAACGCTGGCCCAAGCAAAAAATATTCTTCGGAGGAAATGAGCGAACACAAAAAGTTGTGTGGTAAATCTAAATTAGTAGGAATGCGGGCCCGGGCCGTGAACCAACTTCTTACTGGTTTGAGGCACCGCTGGCCAAGATTATAGAAAAATAATAGCAGACTTTGTGGAGTTGGTTTGTTTTTGGTCCCTCGTCCCAACTTCATTGATAGGTACAGTTCAGGGAATGCTAGTTAACGAGTTGGCCAATTTTTTAGTCTATTAGGCTTTGATGACATTTAACTTTGAATATTAGACTAGATAAAAATCTTGATTTTTCACTTACTATCAGACTTGATGGCCGTTGCCGTAATTTTTGCAGTCTTCTGCATTAATTACTGCATTAATACTTGGAAGGTTTAGGTAACAATGTTAACCTCTGCCCTCTGCCTTCGAAATCTAAATTTTTATCACGTTTTTATTAGGTAAGTCACTTTCTTGTTTGTCTGTCTGTCTGTCGTTACGATTGGATTATTGAAACTCAAATTTCGAGTACTTCCCGATTAGCTATCCAGCTGAAACGTTTAGGGTAGCTCACAGATAGATGTCAAAGCATTCAAAAAATGCTTCTTAAAAAAACGTGGTTTTAGATTAGTTTTTTTATCTACATTATACTGCTTGTAGTCATAATTTTTGCACCAAGGAGGCGATAACTTTACAAGGTTGTTTGTGGTTTAATAGTTATCCCAATGCACTAGTTTGTTTACATTGTGAGTCATTAGCATAGAAGTATTATGAACAGTAGAGAAAGCAGGTGTTGAGGAAGTAATGTCGCGTCTCTCTAATGAAGGTACTCATTAATATTCGTTTTGTAATGTTGTTGTCCGCCTACAGCAGCAGTTCTTTGATATGCATATTCTGTTGTTTATATTTGAATACCCTACTGACCTTTATTTTAATAGTTTTATACTCTGTATACCTACTGTTGTAGAGTCACGCACGTCTTAAAGTATATTATAATAACTTATGTAATTTTTTCCAGCACACGGTTTGATTTATACGGCTTTATATACTAGATTATATTCGAACATATCTAATTCCTACCCTTTTTTATTGATTTAATTGATGTTACATGAATACCTAAAAAGTTATAACTTCCACTACGTAACAGAATTTCGATGACGGCACTATTCTATTATTCTATTATTAGTTGTACGGCTCGACATATGTATCAGTCGAATGGCACATATTAGCATCGTTCACGTCCGATGGCAGTAAGGTCGATTCAAGGAAATCGTAAATCGTCTTCAAACATTTTGAAACATTCTTTTGTAGCATTTTTGCACGTACGAGCAAAGGTTTTGGAACGGTGTCCCGCACAGTTACATCACATCAATCACTAACCCAAAAAACTTGTATAGGTACTTGTGTGTTCGTTTTTCTCGCGCATATTTGGAGTCGAGTGGTTTATCCGGTGCCTGAATATGAGCCTACCGCAGGTGCATTCTGCGGCCGTTCACCCGAGAAGCCAATAATTGTGAACATTCCTTTTACGAGCGCACAATGTAAATTAATTCGTATTCGATTGCCTGCGACAATGTGTCCGCGGTGACATATTTACAGCAATTCTGTCTAATTAGTTTGCGCGGATGTCGATGACCAAGGTTGGATGAAAGTGAATAGTGAAATTGCACAGTTCACTTCACTTCCCGTCTAACCGATTTGCCGAGCGTGGGAGAAACTACGGCCACAGATAATATTCCTAACTGCGTTATTACATTACCTCATAATAATGGCATGAGCATTTATTTGCATGCTCGAATGGGCTGTTTTGTAAACATTTGATTGTAAGTAATCTTAACAATTGAAGTAGATTTTTTAAATATCAATGGGTTGCATTCATACTAAACAGATGATCAATAATACACTATTGTCGTTTATAAAAGGTTGAACATTGAAAGAAGTATGCTCTCTGGTGACAATATACCCAGCTCGATATACTTTGCTACAATTCACTAAAATAAAAAAAATAAAAACGTCACATTTTTTCAATACATACGGTACTTACTACTGATTAATTTTTGCATTTAAATCTTTTAGTTTTTTGTATAAGTAAGAGATTTTACTACATTGTTCATATGTTAAAATTCTAATGCTAGCAGAGTCTGTGAACATAATTATCAAACAACTAGACTAGAAACAGCTGTGTACGCGGTTTTACGCGCTTTATTATTTCTCTGGGTTAAAAATAACCAACATGTTATACCAGGACCAAAATAACCAACGTGTTATACCAGGACCAAAATAACCAACGTGTTATACCAGCATCCCAATTCCATAACTTGGCTACAATCGGATTATCACTTTTTTCATAGCAAATTCGACTCTATCGCAAGGCATTAGTGGCTGCGATACTGAGAATTCGATTGAAGCCAAGTTATGAAATCGGGCTGCAGGACCAAAATAACCAACGTGTTATACCAGGACCAAAAATACCTAAAAGGTACAATATACCAAATTTCGTTCAGCCATCAAACAGTTTTTTATCGATAGCTCGGCTTCTACTCATCAGATTGAGATACCAAGTACACCAGTTTTTAAGTCAAGCCCTGAGTTATCAGTCAAGAACGCATCGCAATCGGTCCAGACGTATTTACGTGATGCGCGAACAAACAAGCAGACAAACAGAGAGACACCATTTAAAAAGTTATCTTCCTGTTTATTAGCTTATTTTAAGTTCCCTAGTTTTTTTTATTATCTTCTTTGTACAGACTTTTTGTTGCTTACTGCTTTATGATAAACTAGCTGTGTCCGCGGCTTTGCTCGCGTGGTCAGTTATCTGGGTTAAAAGTAACCAAATGTGTTATGACAGGACCAAAAGTACCATAAAGTACAAAAAGTACCAAAAAAAAGTACCAAATTTCGTTCAGCAGTCAGATATTTTTGATCGATTGCTCGGCTTATAATGATCATCGGATTAAGATACCAAGTACCCCAGTTTTTAAGTCAATCCCTAAAGTATCCAACAGTGAGAACCAACTGTTCGGTTGTCACTGGACAATCGGTCCAGTAGTTTTACCTGATGCGCGAATAAACAAACAGACAGACACCATTTAAATTTATTTATTTATTTATTTTAAATCTCATAGACATATTTTTAAATTATCTTCTTTGTATAGACTTTTTGTTGCTGCTATATTGTAAGTATAGATTATATATAGATTTTGTAGATAAGTCTTCAGTTTCAAAACTATAATATTCTATTATTATTCTTATGTTCGGTAACTTTTCAAAAATAAGTCTCTGGTAGCCAAATAATCACACTTTCTTACTTCTATCTTAAAAAGTATTAAGTATCATTTCAATATCTTAAGCAATCGCTCACATATTCTCTTTTTCATATCCAAAACAGATAAATTAGATAACCCGATATCAGAAGTTGCACTGAAAATGCAAACACTAAAAACAAAATTCAGCTGAAAGCGTTTACATATTCTTGCGATAAAAATGAATCACCGCTGAGCACAGGATATTCCAATTTGATTAAATTTTTTCCGCTTATTTAACAAGGTTAGTTTATCAAAAAAGATAGGTACTACGTTTTTTTTAAATAAGGATAAAATAAATTACGGATAAAATATGCAATTTATATTTTGAAAACCAAACTAAACAAATATCAAATTAAAGTTAGCAATCAGAAAATTAATGTCTATGATCCCATACATAACACATACTTACAGGTACACGAAATAAATCTATCTATCTTATAATAAAGCATTAGGTAAAAAAAAAGTCTGTACAAAGAAGCTATAACTCTTTAGTTCTGACTGTTTGTTTGTTCGCGCATCACTTAAAAACTACTGGACTGACAGCAATGCTGTTTTCACTGATGGATAGCTTAGGGTTTGACTTAAAAACTGGTGTACTTGATATCTCAATCCAATGAGTAAAAGCCGAGCAATCGATAAAAAACTATTTGATGACTAAATTAAATTTGGTATATTGTACCGTATAGGTTGGTCCTCAAAAATTATCCAGAATTCTGGTTATCCCAGAAAAATTACCACGCGGGCAAAGCCGCGAGCACTGCTAGTACTTACATAATTATTATTCTGCTTTATAAATCATACTACTAAAATAAAAATAAAATGGAAGTATGTATTGCCCAAACCATACCCACTCTCATTATAATCAGCCCGTGTCAGTCCACTGCTGGACATAGGCCTCTACCAAAGCCACCGAGCTTGATCTTCGTTTCTTCTTCTACTGCCGCTAGCCACCTAGCGTATATCGTCGCTCCACTGGAGCGGCATACACTATACTCCACGTCTATACCCCAACAGTTACCAGTTACCTTCGCCAAATATCACCAGCCCACTGCTACTTCACCTTACACATCCTAGATTAGCAGTAAAAGTAACAAAAAACGTGTTTTCCAGAACTAGAGCGCGCAATTGCGGAGCGAGCGCGGCGGCTGGAGCAGGCCGAGCAGGGTCCGGAGGAACCCTCGCCCGGCACCAACCCCACGCTGCAGGAGATCCGCGCGCGCCTGCGACACGCCGCGCCGCCCTCGCCCGCCGCCTCGGCGCACTGAACACGTACCACACCTGCTTAAATCCCTCGACACGTCATCAACACCATAAGCTTACGTTCCCACTGCTCAGGATCAGGGGGTCTATTGCATTCTAACATGTACTACATACCTGAGGAAACACCGCACTTCAGTACACTGTTTTTTGCGGTGATAACGCCGCACTACACTCAGTCACACGTTATTTGGTTCCGTATTGTGTTGATTTGGAAAGAAACATTATCTGCATAAATATGAGATGATGTATCTACTGAGATACTAGGCGCTAAGACAGAAATGGCATTAGTAGTAAAATGTCGCATTAGTTCGCCTTTCCATCACCGTACGACTAGACGATCAGCAAAGCGCCACCCTTTCATGGTTGAAATACCTCGCACAAGAACGAAGCGTTACGCTTCTTCATTTATTATAAGAACTGCAAAGGAGTGGAATGCCCTGCCCTCGTCAGTGTTTCCGGTAAATTATAACCCCGGTGTGTTCAAGTCAAGAGTGAATAGGCAAGCGTGCTACACCTTCGACTACATCATCGCTTTCCATCAGATGAGATCGTTGTCAAACGATTGCCTGTCCGTAATAAAAATAAAATAAAATAAAATAAAAGTTCTACTAAACTTTCCCCGTCTACGCTCTTCGTTTACGTTTACGTGTTCGTTCGACGTTTAATTATAGTCGTGTCGCATCTATTACGTAGTACATAGAAGCTCAATGGTCAACTCTATTAAATAACTATGTTTTCAAAGTTCATAGTTAAAAAAACGCACTGCGCGCCGTCCTATTATATGAAAGTATTGCAATATTGATAAAAAGCTATGAAAATAAAGGTTTCCGTAAGTCTCGCTAGCTCTCTCTGCGAGAGAGCTAGTCAAGTAGACACCCTCGACATTATTGGTACAAACTCTCCCCCAATTTTATTATGTGGCGAATATAGCGTAGTCGTTTTTTTAGCTAAGCTAAATAGTTGAAAGTGTAAATACCTCTGAATATTTACATAACAGTATGTTATAGAGCAGTTGGGAATGATTACAGAATAACTAATAGTATGATTTCCAATTTCAGTTGGTCTCCACTGCTATTTTCTAAAACTATCCGTGAATACTCAGCTTTAGCACCAAGTTTTAAGTAGGTACATTAAATTCTATTCGAGCAAAAGTCGAGGTTGACAGTTATTTATCATAACGCATTTGCATCCACTGATATTGATAAATCTTGGTCAAAGGCCGACTCCTTGTACGAATAATTCACTAGTTATTGCATAACGATGTCTTGTCAATAACATTTACTTATCAAATGGAGCCACTATCTAACGAAAAAATTATAGTTTTCTTTGTTGTCTAGCCTACTGCTATTTCCTTTGATTTATGGTGGCAGTTTGAAATTTGAAAATAGTACACAAGTGAATTCAATTACCTGCAGATTAGTGACATCTAGTTCGTATTTGGGGAAGTTCGTCGGAAAAATATTTACAACGCCATCTAGATATAGAAGACAGATGGTTGTTCAAAAGTGTGCGATCGTGGGATCGCAAAAACTAAAATAAGAAGCGGGATCCAAATGTTAGAGTTTAAGGGGTTAAGAAAGAGTAAGTATGAAAAAAAAGCTTGATACAAGGTTGTTGAATATTGGATGCGTGCTGCTAAGAAAGCAATGTGAATGTGAGTGAAGCGCTTTGATCGCCAAAGCTTGTATTATTTTGTTTGTTTTAATTTTTATTATTAGGAAACGTTATGCTTTAAGATCTTCTTCATCGAAAACAAGTCACTGTGAGTGTCGAAAAAAGAGGAGTCTTATATTATTTTAGTTACTAATTATATATTATTATTACTTTTCGCTGATCATTGTAATTAAACATTATCTCGTCTTTTCAATAACATCTATGCTATATCTGTTTAAGTAACATTTCATTAAAAAAACTGCGCTGTCTCTATAAACAATTCATGTAGTAAATCATCTAATATTCTAATATTCTAATATTGAATTGATTGTAGAAGTTACATAGAATTTGAATTCATTTAATAATATATATATATATAAAAAGTGTTGTACAGAGTATCGGCATCATTGGATTGTACATGAATGATTAGAGCTGGTAAGTTTTTTTACAGCTGATGTTCTTGTGACGAGTTACTGAAAAGTGTTCGGTTTTGCAATAAAAAGATATCTAAATACTATCTTTCAGTTGAATATAACTATATATTTGATAATGCCGCGACACTCTGTTTACTATACATATATATATGTATGTAACTTGTATCACAATGTACTTACCGAATTGTATCAAAATCACGACTGACTGAGTATTCGACTGTGTGTGTTTATTAAGTAAAGGGTAAGTCGAGATACATATTTTTCTAAACTTTTTGACGTTACGAAACATTTCTTGTAGAAATCCATTTGTATGCATTTACAAAACTGTTCTTCTTAGGCCTTAATCCTGAGTGAATTTATAAGGGAGCACATGTTTCGAAATAGGACTTGCACGCATTTTCAATAGGCGTTAGTACCGAAGTCAAATTAGTTACGGCTTTTTATACTTTACCAGTTTATCTGACCACCTTCTGCTACTGTAGCGAATGAAATTGAGTTGTGCTGTATTGAAATAGAAAGTTCAAAAAATAATTCCATTTGTCAAGGTTGATATAAGTGCCAGGTAATTCCCATGGACACAATCAGGCATGTATACTTGGTACACTTACATTTCTTGACGGTCTTTGTCCCTTGAGCATTTTAAGATTCGGCTAAAAATTGCACCTTGAAAATCATTCAGAATGGGCACACGTCATCTAGAATCTTAATTGTGACATATAATAAAACTTCTAATAATTAAGTAACAATAAATTGTAGAGTAGATAGACGTTGGAAAACATAGTTATATACGAACATATTTAATTGTCAGAGTAGAAATTTTAAATATGTAGAGTATAGGTACATCAATATTGTTATCCATAGCAGAATTCAATATTTATAGGATAAAGCTAGTTCGAATTTACATGAAGTTTCATATGAGAAGCCATTGCTTGGTAACATTTAACCATTAAAATAGTCCAATATTTTCCGTGGAATAATAGTCTTCTGTGTAAATCATAGCGGGGATGACAGCATCTAATTGGCACGTTTGTTACTAAGTAAGTACATCATTAACAAATTACGACATATTATTTTCAATTTACTTTTAAACACAGATATTTATGCTAAGGAATAATGGATGGGAATAGGGATTTATGTAGACGACTTATTTTGGACGTTACACTGTGCCGAAAATATGTTTTAAAAACAACCACATTTTCAGGAATTTGATAAAGTACATTTTATTGTTGTTTGATAAACTGAGTTTATATTTGGCTAAAATGTTTGAGCGTGCACGCAATTTGGTGTTGTCAGCCTCGTAATAAAACTTCAGGCGTTCTGAAACTGGAGCGTAATATCTTATTCGATGGTACACAATTTCAATACTCCAATATTTCCCAGTTATAAGACGTTTCAATGGCCTTAATGTCTTTGCACCAATGTAGTAGACCACTAGGTTTGTATTCAAAGTGTTCATGAAAGTGATAGATATCTAAATATTTTTGTATATTTATGTAACGTCTGTTCAATACGGACTTTCAAAGTTTAATAGATTAGCATTTAGCAACCCCAAAATATATACACATGCCATAAATGTCTTACTATACAACTTACTACTTATATGATTTTTGTATTTAAATTCTATCTAAGTTTTTTCCATAAAATCGCCATGCATTGCAGTGTGATTAGAATCTACTATATAATACTTAATTTAATAACCTACTCTATATTATTTCATGAATCTCCAAACTTCAATACTTAATCTTACAACTGCCTAATTAATATGTTCACCTAATTATTATATGTTATTATATTTATGAATGAGCTAGATTTGCGAAAACAGAGTTGTTTTAAGTTTTTTTATGTAAGTAGATAGGGATGTAATTTTACGTTATTTTTTGTATTGTGCCTAAATGTGACTTGTTATTAGATATATTTTAAGAGTATTCGTTGTATGGGATTGTATGATTAAAGTGTATAATGATTATGACGATTCTTGTACTAAAACTTATTATTGTCATTCCACTCGTTATTCTTTCACTTCTGATTGGTTTCTGTTTTTCTTTCTTTTTATATTATTACTTATTATTAGATGTATTTTAGTACAAAGTGGCATCTTGATATTATGAAAGAGTTAGTTTCTTAGACGGTAAAGAGGCCATTTAATTTTGATAAGAGTGAAGGCAAAATAGGTTATTAACTCGTTATAACATGAGGACAATGATACTGTATCAAAATTCAATAATTTGCATAGCCAAATAAAAATGTTAGAATAACTGCCAGCCTTTTATTAATCATACTAGCTGTGCCCACGGCTCTGCCCGCGTTTTTTTTCTGAGAAAAGAGTATCCTTTAAGTTATTCTGTGACCAAAAGTAGGTACCTAAAAGGTACAATATACCAATTTCGTTCAGCCGTCAAACAGTTTTAGTTTTTAAGTGATGAGCGAACAGACAGACACCTTTTTTTACATATTCTTGTTCATTAGCATATTTATTGTAGGTACTTTATTATCTTCAGTTTACAGACTTTGTTACCTATAGATATAGATAGAAGAAAATAGATATTAGATTTTGTTAAAACCGTGCTTCTATTTCACTTTGAGCGTGTAAACAAACTAACAGTTGGTTCATTGCTTGCAGTTCATACATGAAGAGATACATCTTATACAAAGAAATTAAATTTCGTGTTGGATTCCATACCAATATATAAAAGTGAAACGTTGTCTGTTTGTTTGAGGAGCTTTCACGCCAAAACGGCTGATCCTATATTGATGAAACTTTGTAAATAAATACTGTACAATATTGCTAGAAACCAACATAAGATACTTTTTATCTCGGAAAATGGTAAGTTTCCACGGGAAAACTGGAAAATGTCGATTACTCCCTGTAAGGAATGGTTGCCATGGAAATGAAATAATAACAAGTCTGTCAAAAAGCATCAAGAGCGTTGGTGCTATACTTTTCATTGATTTTTAATATGCTAGAATCACATAGGATGCTTTTTTCGCGATAAACTAGACCGCGCGGACGAAGTCACGGGCGTAAGAAGCATCTGATATAAACAGGTACGAAATTATCAAAAACTAGTGTTCCCGCCCGTGACTTCGTCCGCGTGGACTACTGTTTATCGCAAAAAAAGCATCCTATTTTCTTCTAGGATATTAAAAACCAATGCAAAAGAAGGTATAGCAAAAATGTTATTGATGTTGTTTGACTGACTTGTTATGTCGTTTCCATGGTAACCACAGACTATTCTGTGATGGTAACCGTTCTTTACAGTGAGTAATCAACATTTCCAGTTTTCCCGCGGAAACTTTCAATTTTCCGGGATAAACCTTTGTATAAATATCCTATGTTTTATTCTAGGGTATAAGCTGTCTCCATTCTTTATTTTATCAAAATCCATCCAGCTGTTATCGTGTTAAAGCTCCCCAAACAAACAAACAAACAAGCAACGTTTCACTTTTATATATTGGTACGGATAACAAATATTGCAAGTGTAACTTAAAATAACACAACATAAAAATTTTAGGTAAGTAGATATGTATAAATAAATTCGCCACTGAAAATAGTTCAGTACGATGCCTGAATTGGTACCTACTTGCTTGTGCTTCCATAATAAATTTACAATGTAGGTGTCTACTTGATCAGGAAACATAAATAAGTGCGTACATAATACGTGACGGAAGACAATATGTTAACGGCATGTTAATCCAATTACGCGAGCGGGTTACTTTTAGAATTACCAACATGTTACAATGCATCGAACTTTTTATTAGCGAATAATTATCGGGGGAAAATCGTGAAGCTGTTCAAGCGTGAAACGCTTTCGTTTTCTTAGGACAAGGGACCGCTGTGGTCGGTGGTAGATGCACCACTCCACCCGGGGCAGTAGCACCTCCAACGCGACACTGTCTCTAGACACCCACAGTTGCCACTCGGACTTCACCAACACCTCGCGTTCGCATAAAATGTAATTAGCGCGTCACTATTCGCACCAGTGCCTCTACGAACATGTACTACAAAAAGTTATGTGTTGCTTTCATAGCGTTTCTACTTTTACACGACAATGTGCAAGGGAAAAAGCCAAGGAAAAACAAGCGCCCCGAACTTGAAGAAGACGAACGCACTCCACAGCCCAGCGTGGTCTCCTATTCCACGTTTGGTTTCAACGATGTCGGTACGTATGAGGGCTTTGTGCCCAGTTCCCCTGACTACGCAAAACTTCTGAGTAGTTCCCATCAAGACTCTTCTACGAAAGTAGAGTCCTCAGATTTCCCGACATCTCCGGACTCCAATGACTTCGGTAACAGCTTTGGATCGCAGCCATACAGTGGACAATCATACAGCATGAACGAAGATGGAGGATCGCAAACTAGTTTGGTACAATACCCACAAAATTCAATGGGGTTCTTAAACACCCCATCTTTTGATACTGCTGTTGATCAACACAGAAATATTGCTGCTGATGAAATGTACGGACGGAATACAGAAGGAGTAAACGCACCAACATACGGTACTAAAATTAATTCGAGAAACAAGGCGAGGCCTGTCAATCAGTACAATGACACGGAATATAGTGGACCGAGCGGCTTCCAGAATGAAGAGAAGTTCTCAAATTTTCACGAAACTAAAACAGCAGTAGAAAAAATACCTTATTACGAAACTAAACCAACATTTGAAAATAGACCTTTTCAAGGAGAACCTAGCGCCCCTTTTTATAATGTTCCAAGTTATCCAACAACGAGCATAGCAGAATACAACCAACCAGTTCCAAGCGATACTCAAAACCCAGTAAAATTTCAAAGAGTAGTGGACTTCACTAAAATAAACCAGTATTATCCAACTGATCTAGATACGTCAAGACTGCCCACAACAACTCCAATACCCGACTTGTATGAGAATAATGAATCGAGTCAAAACACTTTTATGAATACGTATAATATTAACAACAATAGCAATAACAACTTTTTTAGTCCTATTACTAAACACAGGTATACATATGAACAAAATAAAAATGAAGACACATTTCAAAGAAATTCTTTCAAAACAAATATTATCAAAGAAGATTCCAATAACTTGAATGGATATTCAAGTGTTAAAGATAATTTGCTATCATTAAATACTGACACTGAAAATAAAAAGAAATCAAAGGCGAAACCTTGGTCATTCGGTGGACATCACTTCAAGAAATGGAAGGAACCTTCACCCACAAAGGGTTATGAATACTCCACGAATTACAGCTCCATGAGTTTTAAGTATGACACAGATGAAAACAAAATGACAAAACCTCTTGGGACTAGCAATGACGAGCTAATTCCAGCTGGTAGTAATCTAGAATTATCAAAATATAATTATCCTGAAAAAGACTATTCAACTTTCAAGAAAATGCCGGATTATAAAGTGCACGAAGATAACGAATTCGAAAACTTTCCATCGTTTACAGAGAAATCCAAACCTAATGATTTTGATTATAACCAGTACAAATACTTATATACAACAACGCCAACAGCAACTTCTTATTGGGGCAATGCTTTTAAATCGTCAGATCATACTACATCTATAAAAAGTCACCCAATCACTAATAAATATAAGTACAGAGATAATGACGAAGTTGTTCATATTCCAAGAAGACCAAACAAACAGAATTATGAAAATCCTTTCGAAAGCAGCTGGTCACAATATAATCGTAGACCTCATAAAAATAGACCATATAAAGACTGGACCAACGAAGTTCCTACTACAAGATTCAAGTCTGAAGAAGATTTGCTCGGTCTAAGAAATCAAGATACGTCACATCCATCGTATTTCCCAAGTTATCAAGCAAGTAACACTGATGAGGAAGATTATAAAAAACTAGTGGACAAGTGGAGGCAATCCTATTTTAAATCAAAATACAAGGATTATTTCCGTGATTACGAAAGTTATGGAACTGAAACGAGACCTATGCACGTTCCTGTACCGAAGCCATACGCGGTAAGTGAAACATTTTGTATGTACTCTCCACCTGTTTTGTAAATTGATTATTTGAAAGCATCTTGCTTATTGTCTAATTGCACTGCAAAAAATATAATGATGGAATGCGGATCAGAAATGTAGACGGCGCACGTCTCGCACTGATTTCCTCGCTTGCTCTTGGTAAGTAAGATGAAGCGCATCGGACACGGGAGAAATCATGAAACGCAATAGGTATCCATACATCGAAGTACCTAGTTTTTTATACATATACGTATATGTAAGTATTTATTTTCTGCCAATTACAGCATTTCGATTACAGCAAAGTATGATACAAAGTATGTAGGTACAAACTTCATTTCATAGAAACACGTAGAAATCGATGTTTTAAAATCGAAACCGAATTATAGGTGCGGTTAGATCGATGGTATAACGAGTAGTTAGATACTGGCAATTTATTGCGCCCGACAATCAAACCCTAGTCACGGTTTAGAAGCTATTGTTCCAGTGAAAGTAAACATGGACCTAACTTAGTTGATTACGTTATTATAGGCGATATCTCCAATCAATGCCGTTGAGCAGAAACTGTTCTGGGTTTGTGTTTGTCTTCTTCGGTATTTATTGTCTAACTGAATTCTTCTCGGTTTTTCTGCTACACTTGTTATTACGAAGAACCGAAATATAGGTACATTATCTAGTTCTTGTAGATTTATGTAGGATTAATACTATGTTTTTGGTTAATAATTAATATATTTTATTTTACATAGCACTGCAAATGCTTTACAGCGTATTAAAGATCAATGAGAACTCTTGCGGTTAATTCTACAAAACGATAGTTGTTCTTTTTTAATTGTGACAAAAGAATACGATAAAGCCCAAAAGTTTACCTGCACCAACATAATATACAGGGTAATTAGCGCATCGTTTGCCAAATCAAAATGGCTGATAAGAGTGGCCTTTTGCTATCTCCTCACCCCGTTTAGGACATTCTTGTTCCACGGGTTTTGGATGTCTATTTTTTCATCTATATTTGAAAAATCCCAAAGTCATAGTCAAAAGCATTGAAAAGTGAATTAAAAAATAAGGCTTTAAGTTTTATACGATTTGACGACGTTTTTAAAAAAATAGTTTTATTTCTTACTTTTTAGTTTCTTTAAAGTAGGCCTGAGAAAATGAAGTACCTACTTATTTCGTTCGCTTACAAAATATCCATATTGGAAAGAGTTAAAAGTCCATATTTTTAAAACTACTGAACCAATTTTGATGAAACTTGAACTTTTTCCTAAGTTGAAAAATACACTAGCTGTACCCGCGGCTTCGCACGCGTGGTCATTTCTGTGGGTTAAAAGTACTTTATGTATGCCAAGACCTAAAATACCAACATTTGATCAAAATGTATTCAGCCGTCAAAAAGTTTGTATTGATTCCTCGGCTTCTCTCCATCTGATTGAGATAACAAGTACCCCAGTTTTTAAGTCAAACCTTAAGCCATTGAACAGTGAAAACCGCATCGCAATCGGTCCAGTAGTTTTTACGTGATGCGCGAACAAACATACAGACAAACAGACAGACACGAATTTTAAAAATGTTATATTCTTGTTCGCTTATTTTAAGTACCCTAGACCGTTTTTTTTTAATTATCTTCATTGTACAGACTTTTTCCTACTTATTGCTTTATTATAACGCAAAATTTAGTATATTTGTTTAGACTAACATATAAGAATATTAAGCATTTTTGACAATATTACAAACATACATACATTCACGAAATTTGCTAAATATGCTTAGACACCCTTAAAGACTAACATATATGAATATTGCACATTTTCTACAATATTACATACATACAGATCAACTTGAGGACCTCCTTTCTTTGAAGTCCGTTAAATAAAGTTATTGACAGAAAAAAACGGCCTTGCGTCTCGATACACAAAGCTGGCAAGTTAGACGTTTATGTTACATATTGCACACAATAAGAAGGGGGATAGACCAGATATGTTTATAAAAGAATTCGAAGAACATGATCGCTTCTAGTTTTTTTTTAATTGCAATTCTAAGTTGTGCTTTAGATTTTGTTTTACTTCTTCCAAAAACTTGTGAGTCAAAAGAAAATACTGGATGTTACTTTCATGTGATTTGAATTTAAGCGAAGCGTACAACACTACTCATTAAAAAAAGTTGGAGGCAGTTTTTTTTTTTAATTCAAGAATTTATAAATGCTGACTTATGAGATATTTCACATAAAAATTGCAAAAGACATCTCCTATGGGCCATTTTAATTTGGCAAAAGATGCACCAAACGCCCTGTTTAATACAAATATACATTTTTCGGTCCTATTGTCACCAAATTCTCACGGTTGCAGAAAATGTGAATGTGATGAAAAGTTAGTTAGGTTTCGCTCACTTCGATACATTTAATTAAGTATCTATAGAATAGCAGTGAAGTATAATTTCAGTAAGCAAATATATATTTAATCAGTTTTATTTAGCTTGACCTGTTTGTTGATTTTTGTTCAACGGTTTTATTTAGCTTTTTTTTGGTACACGCCTTTTCTTCTGATGACAATACAATAATTATGTATACTTATTCAGTATCGTTGTAGACGCCGCCACAAATTGGCGTTTTTTTATCCCCTCAATGTGGATATCAAATGAAAGGGCTTAACTAGTAGAATACAGTACACTATGAAAACTCGAAATCCAAGATGGCCGCCACCACAAAATGGCGGACTACTCTTTTTTCAATACCCTCAATATGGGTATCAAATGAAATGGCTTGACAAGTAAAACACAGTATACTTTAGTAATAACTAAATAAAAAACTAAAAACATGAAAATAAAATAAGTTTTTTTAAATTTATGCGTTTTATGTACTAAAAGCTAAAAAATAAAACAAAATCGTGGGGCGTAGCGTGACCTGTGTACTTAATAAAAATTCGACTAGCCCCACGATTTTATTTTACTTTTTAGCTTTTAGTAACTTAAAATCATTTTTATTATTTTGAGTAAAACGGGATATTGTTTGTGTGCATGACACGTTTGAAATTTCTTCCACCTACGAGTACGTTACATATTATTACATAATTATTTATTTGCACTAATTTATGCCACTGCAATGCATGTATTAGATTGTTGCTTGTTTGGATCACTACCTCAGACCAAATCTTACTAATGTATCCTCCTATATCACTATACACTTTTTACTATTGTCACATTGTAATTATTCACATTTCAAATAAAAACCTATTTTTTTAATTTTAATTTGATAGTTACTGAAACCTAGAATTGGATAGATAGTAAACTACAGGAGAAAAATAAACATGTTTCGTTCTAAGAACAAAATAGATAAAATTCAAATTATTTTTTTCAATGAATTTGAACACCTCTCGCTAAAAAAAGAGATAAAAATCAAAATATTTTTTCAATTAATTTGAACACCTCTCGCTAGGTAGGCTATCCTTAAATTTCCCGACTTCAAATTTTCATTTACGTTGCTACTTAACTGTAATTATTGTAGATCACCTGTAATTATCATTTAACCATGGGCGTAATAAGTTACAATTTGAAGGTTTTTTTTTTATTTCTTCATTTTATTTTTCAAAAGAAAACTATCGTCTTTGTAGGTACAATAACATTTATAAACAAGTAAAAATTATGATAAAAATACTAAAACCTGACTGTGTGTGTCTGTTGAATGAAATTTTAAACAACTCACGTTTCACGTTCACGTACGGACGCAATCCGATGTGAGCTGACCGCCCGAAAAAGTAATAGTAATAAAAATTTATGTTTCCTATTTACTTACGGTAGTGATGTAATGTAAGTAAATAGGAAACATTAAAGTGACAAGAAGAGAAAACGAGGCCGACCATTTAGACGGTGGGTTTATGACACTAAAGTCATAGCAGGTGACACATGGACTAGAGTAGCTAAAGATAGAGGGAAATGGAGACAGTTGGAGGAGGCCTTTGCCAACTAGTGGCAAACAGACAGGAAGTCGATGCAAAATAAAACTAAAAATTAATGAGTGCATTGTTATAAAAAGTGTTAAGTACTTTAATTTATTATTATTTACATTGTATGTAACAGTATTTACGGTTACATACAATGTAACCGTAAATACTGTCTCAATAACGGTTATTATTATTATTTACTTATATATTTTACTTTACTTTAATAGTTTCAATTTCAAAATTGGACTAAGTATAGTACTTACATAACTTGAATAATCTAAAATTGAAAATTTTGTAAGAATCTTGAAAGACAATTATTGCTATTGTTTATGTTAAATAATTATATACTATTGGAATGGTCTCTTAAAGCCCTTGATTTTGATAGCCCACGCGAGTTAGGTTTTAGTATTTTTTTGTGTCGTAAATAAGATTATGGCTTATGTAAGCCGCCATATTAGTTTTCTTGACACTTCATATATCCTATAGCTATAGCACTCTCATGATTAAGACGAATCCAATGATACCTCATTTATCAAAATCCATCAAGCCGTTTATTAGGCTGTAGGACGCGCCTAAGAAACATACAAACAAATATACATACAACCCAAACTCATAAACAGAAGGTCAGTTACAAGTTTTCAATATTATAGAAAAATAGATGAGATAATTAATGGTAAATTAAAAGTAAATTATTCAAATTCTAGTCGAGTATTTCAGAATATTTATGTTCCTACCTGTGTAGGTACACGTTATAGCTGGTCTTCCAATGACCAGGTACACTTGTTGCGCCTGTGGTTTTGTGCAAAGCAACCACTCACTTGCCTTACATAGGTATCATCATTCGAGCGCCATTATCACCGAAGGCGTTGAAGAACACACAGCCAATTGTGAACTTGCAGATAGAAGTTCCTCACCCGGTAATAGTGCCGATACCTCAGCCCTATCCGGTTCGTGTACCCATCGCCAAGCCGATCGCCGTGCCGGTAATCCACGAGCTCAAGATCCCAATAGAGAAACCAATGCCTTATGCTGTTTACAAAGACGTGCCTTATCCTATTGAGAAGCTCGTTCCTGTGCCCGTAGAAAAAGAGGTAAGTGGTTAGTAAGGTTAGACTCAATGATAATGTTGCCGAAGAATATATATAATGAATTACCAAAGTGAAGGCGCTGCAAATGAATCGAATACAAGTCATTCAGTTCTCCATAAGGTATTTCAGCGAAGAGCATATTTTTTCTTCGTAGTCAAATTCAGCGCCAAAATAAGTATTTAACACTAAGATCATTGACAGCGATTCAAATATCTATCGTTTTGTACATATCACAAGCAGTAAGTATACCTGTATGTCTTTTAATTGCTGTGCCCGACAGGGTCCATATGGATCTATATTCTTATATCATTATCCATTTGTATTACGTATGGAATGCAATAAAAATTGAATTTAAATTTGTCTCGAATGTTATAGATTGACGATGAGATAAGACAGAATTATACTTACCTACTACAATCTATACTGTAAATACAAAGCATGAATTGCTTGCTGCATGATAACTCTTTGAAAATCACAGGTTGATATGCATCTGAAAATATTAGACATAAATTTTCAAGACACGTGTTGTCCCTCGGTATATTTTACATAAGAATTTTTGTATTAAGGTGCAGGTGCCAGTAACGAAACCCTATGCTTTCCACGTCCCGTACATCAAGCCCGTGTTCCACCACACCAAGCCGCGTGATGAATACGACTCTGATTATGGAGAAGATGACGACTACTTGCCCAGACCAGAGAGCAAGAACAAGTATTTCCAGTATAAGAAGAAACATCGTAATGGGTAAATAAAGTTTTTTTTTTACCTTATATAGGCTCATACCATATTTAGGTATTATCATATCTGTCATGAATACATAGTGGCCAAACGGTATTATGATGCCTTCCATGTCAACTTAGACAACTGCGACCAAAAAAGAGAAATTTCTTTTTTGGTTACTAGTGCATCTCACATTTTCGATGTACTCGATTTTAGCTGTAAACGTCCGATCCCCGTAGTAAATCAAAGTAACGCGTTCGTATATTTTAAAATTCGTAAGCCTTCTTTTGTACTTGCTGTCTCCATTCAAAACGATTGGCATCTTGAGACTCCCACTTCGTGGGCTCGATCCCGCACCGCTTCGCCTCTTCAGCGCATCTTTATATCTCGGCAACTGGCCCCCGCTTTTAAGCTTGCCTTCTTTAAGTTCTGAGTAAAAGATGCGCTTGGCCCTTTCTTCGAGCATTCGGGATACGTGCCCACACCATCGCGGTATACTAGTGCGCGTTACAATCCAGCGATCCCGAGTTCGTTGCTCGGCTCCGCACCAATGACTTTTCTAATTTATGTGCGGATTTCCATCCCTCCGTGCTTCGAAGGGTACGTTGACAATCTCTGACACTAGAGGCCAGCAGCAGCACTATCTCATATGACAAGCAAGCAACACTATAGTTATTATTAATTTTGCAAAAAAGCATAATATTATTGTAAGTACTATTTAAATATAATAACTAGCTTAAAACCTCAAAAAACACGCCTTCCTTGCCAAAAATTAAATGATGTCAATAAATTATATATTGTTGGAATGTGCGTATCGAGGTCTTCAAATTGATACCCATATTGTAAAATTAGAAGAACAAAGACTCATACTGCCATATTGCTTTTTTCAAAAATTATATTCTAAATTACTTGAGGGGTTTAATCTAAACCCATACGTCTAAATCTGTTCATGCATTTAAAAGTTATGGTGGAATAAAGAAACTCACATACATACAAACAAACAAACATACATGAATCGTAAAAACATTACACTCCTTCTTTTTGCAGTCGCATAAAAAGTAAAGTTTTTAAATGATCTATTAAGGTCATTGAAGGTTGTCTTTAAGAGATTGCTCTTAGCGATAAGACCACCCATTGTGCTGTATTTTAAAAATAAGTTATTGTATTTGTTCCTTATATGGTGTAATAAAGTGTTTATTATTATTATTATTGTCAAAATCGTTTATGATTCTCTCGTTACCGAGGTTTAACCAATAATCACGGGATTTTGGCCAAACGAAAATCAGTTTTTGAATTTAATCGAGCGATAAAAACATGCGTACAATTCTGCACGTATTTAAAATAACGGCTTTCTGTAGCAGAATGAAGGTTAGTTGGTGTATATCCAGTGCTTGCAGGCTAGTGTGTAGTGTGTTTGGTATTACACCTGTGGATGACAAAACTATGGGAATTGTTTTGACTGTCTGAACTCTCCATTGTGTCTTTAATTCTATTGCTAAGTCTGTGTATTTAGTTAGTTTGTATGTGTATGTGGATGATATATTGTGTGTATTGGGAATGGCAATGTCAATTAGGAAGACACATTTTTTCTTTTTGTCGTAAACTGTGATGTCAGGCCTATTGTGATGAATTGTCTTGTCTGTGATAATTATCCTGCCCCAGTATAATTTATAATCATCTGATTCTAATATTATTTCGGGCGTGTACTTATAGTAAGCGGTTTATTCTTTAATAAGGTTATGTTTATAAGCGAGGTATTGATGAATGATTGCTGCGACTTTATCATGCCGATGTTTGTAGTCTGATTGAGTTATGGACCTACAAGCTCCGGTTATGTGTTGTATTGTTTACGATGCGCTGTGGCAATGTCTGCAGAGGTCAGAAATGCTATCTTTGATGATGACGTTTCTATAATTTCGCGTATCTATTACTTGGTCTTGAATGGCCAGGATAAATCACTCTGTTTCCGGGAATAATTCGCCGCACTTAAGCCATGTGTTTGAAGAAACCTTGTTGACATTTGGGTTCAACAATTATTATTATTATGTACTGGATAGTATGTACTGGACCTTTTGTATCTAATTGCCATCGATGTAAACACTATACTATTTGCAAGTATGCAAATACATGAAATTGAATTGAATTTATTAATTGCAATCGGAGGTACTATTCAGAATGCCAAAAGTAACGTGAAGGTAAAGTCCCTCTAATCTAAAGATCAATTTGTGCGTTTTCACTTACAAAACTAAACAACCGGCAACGGTGGAGGGGTGCAGTTTTTGTTTGACGGTCTCTACATTACATTGTCTAACAAATTTGCCTCGCATTTAACAATGCACCAGCTCATGTTTAACATTGTTACGCTACATGCAGTGCAGCTACGCGTGTCGGCAACGCACGGAAGGTATTCAAGTTCAAAGACTTATTTTCTTATTTTCAGCACACGTAACCGTTCGCGAAGGCCGTCGCGGACTGCCTACCAAGATCGCAACAGGAGGCGATGGCCAGACCGCCGCCACCCGGCAGACTCGAGGGACGAGCTCCCTCGCATGAGACCAACGTTGCATCACCAACCATCGCCATTCAAACGCCGTGACACGGAAATAATTAGGTTTGAAGAAAAACCCAGCAGTTACTATTTTCGTCCATAGAACGAGCCAATGCTGAGTAGTGTATCGGTCGTATCGTGATCGTGATAGACTGTTTTACATTTGAGTTAGTTCTGTTAGATTTGTAAAACTCTGTTGATTTAGGCCTTCACTGCATTTTTATTGTAAGTAGGAAATAGAGTAGGCAGTAAAAGTAACTTTTATTGATTATCTTTTTATAGCTATCAGTTAGACAAGCTTTGTTAACTTTGTCTGTTGTTTATTGTAAAACTTTTTGTGCCAGTGCATTTATAGAAAGTCATTCTCACTGAATCAAATAACTAGTACCTAACGATTAAAAGTGTAAATTATAGATTGTAGATTATTTAATATAATTTCAATTATTGTATAGTTAAAATTAAGTAGTTTGTATTGTAATGACTAAATGTCGAATAATCATTAAAATTATGAACACCTAAACATGGATTTAGTAATTTTGCGTCATTTTCAGATAATGCATCAAACCGCTGCAGAACCATCGTCAATTGATTTCAGAGCAATGACTATGGCTGCAGCATAGTTCTGAAACCGCTGTTATTTGGCTAAATCAATTAATTAATTTACCTAAATGTTTAACTAGATAGATACTTCTGAGAATACTTACAAGCATGCACTGAGCATGAGATTACCTAATATTTAGGAGCTTCAAGAATAGAAAAGTTCTTCATAGCCATATTAGCAGAACTGATAACAATTATTTATAATTGTATTTAGGACTCACAAAAGAGATTATTCAGCTGCGCTTGGACGCTCGCTTTTACCAACGCTTCGATAAGCAGACATGCGCTGGCACCAGATGCAGCGGGGCAACCGTCGCAGGAAAATAATAAATTATATGGAAATCGGAATATGAACGAAGCTATGACGAACTGTAATGACATCTAAACGAAGCATATTTAGCTTGTAACATGTTTTTTAAATTGTTCGTTATAACATTTATAGATTGCAACCTCTAACGTTGTATATGTGTAAGAAGCTTGCCGCTAATAGTTGCACTCTGCTCAATATCAATTACAAGAATCAGTACCTATATCATCAAAATAAGAGAAAAAACACGACAAACCAGCCAAAAAAAAAACTTGTCACTCGGGATGATGTAAGAATTCTAACGATACCCCATTCATCCAAAATCTGTTCAGGCATTTAAGTTATGATGGAATGAGGAAACTCACATACATACATACATACATACATACATGAACCCTGAAAACATTATACCCCTTTTTTGGGCATTCGTAACGTGTAAAAAGGAACAACCTTCATGGTGAGAAAACTAATAATAATAATAATAATATTTATTGACAGTATAAAAAAGATTACAAAAATACATTTGATCAATAGACTCCCCTCTAGGATTCCCTGTCTCGGGGGGTCTATTTCTCTTCCAAAAGTTCCAAGAATAAAATAAAAATTATCTTAATTAATTGAAGTAGTTTTTTTAGTTTAATTTTAATTTATTTAATTATATTTGTGTGCGTGTGTGAGTGTGCATGTATATATTTATTATGTATTTGAGGGTGCATGTTGTGTGAGAGTGAGGGTGAGAAAAAGCTCACAATGTTTATGATTTATGTAGACCTTTATATAAAACAGAGGAGAAGTTGCTCTGTCTCCCTATAATTTTTATTTTGTAACCAGTTACAGAGTTTATTCTTGCATTCATATCTGGAAAGATTAATTATGTTTATTTTTTTATTTATTTTATTGTACAAGTATGGACCCAGATATGAATGGAATCTGTGTGCAAAGTGAAACTACTACTACTAGTCAACCTTAGCTCTTGCAAATCTGCTAAAGTGAATTTCAAAACGTACTCTACACTTATATCCTACACTAGCTGCGCCCCGCGGCTTCACCCACGTGTGGTATGATGATGATGATGATGATGATGATGGTGATGAAAAGTATCATATTATGTGTTATTCCGTGGTTTAAGCTATCTCCATTCCAAATTTTCTCAAAATCCGTACAGCTGTTTGAGAGTGAAATATGATGATTATTATGATGGTAACGATGATGATGAGATGGTAAAAGCTATATCCATTCCAAATTTCATCAAAATACGTACAGCCGTTTGAGAGTGTGAACTGTGATGATGATGATGAAAGTATCATGTGTTAATCCATGGTATAAGCTATCTCCATTCCAAATTGTATCAAAATCTGTTCAGCTTTGAGAGTGAAGTATGATGATGATGATGATGATGATGATGATGATAAGTATCCTATGTGTTCTTCCAGGGTATAATCTGTCTCAATTCCAAATTTTATGAAAATCCGTTCTGCTGTTTGAAAGTGAAGTATGCTGATGATGATGGTGATGGTGAAAATGTTATATAATTATAGCTTTTAAAATTAAAATTCATTTATTTCGAGCAACTGAGCTCATAATAATAAAGTAGGATCATAATATACTCAATAACACAGAAATAAAATTAAAAATAAGAAAAACTACAAATTAAACGGCCCTACTGTCGGCCACATGCCGATCACAGCAGTGCCGTATATACGGGCAGTCCATCCTGTCTGCGATCATTGCCAGGACAACGCTGCCCCGCACCCTGCGCACCAGGGACGTGCCCCGCTTGCGCATGAAAACAGTCGATGCGTGCCCAAGCGAACATGCCCGAAGGACTGCAGTAGCGAGGCAGCCTCAACACTGCCCTGAGTGCGTTGTTGTTGGTGTTGAGTGCTTTGAAGCTTCTCGATCACATTAGCATTCAAAGCGAAAAAAACGCATCATAATCGGTCCATTCGTTTGGGAGCTAGATTCTCACCCCCTTTTTCTCAACCACCCCCCCCTTTTCTCAACCCTCCCCCCCTTTTCTCAACCCCCCCACCATATAGCGAAGAACCGTCCTATTTACCTTAGCTTTCAAATATAAAAACCACAACTAAATCGGTCCATTTGTTTGGAAGCTACGATTTTCACCCCCTTTTCTGTTTAGTTTAGGGGATGTCCGAATCGCTACCATTATCTTCTTATTTATAGAGAATTTGAAGCCCGGCTGAAGATGTTGATGCTCGGCCTTCGGCCTCGCTATAGCGTCAATTTAGAATACCGAGGACTTTGAATTTGACTTTGTCGTGTAACGCAGGGTTTAGTAATAATCCTTTAAAGGTAGTATCTACGTGTTACGCCGTTGGGTGACGTAACGATTAGGTAGATAGGAGGTTTTACCTCTTTGCGTTATATTATGACGTAATGACGCTTGGAGGCAAAATCAAAGCTTATCTAGAGTGAGATAGGTCTTACCTCTTTGCTCTACGCTATGACGTAATGCTCAGAGAAAAGATCTATAACCATAGAAGTACGTTATATCCCTCAAGGAAGAACTGGCTAGTGGGGTAAGACAAGATTATGAATTACCTTACTTTCAGTTAAACCTTAGTCTACGACTAATGGACCGTAGAGGTAAGGCGCTATCTTACAGTTTGCAAGATTGTGAATTACGCTTACCTCTATGTTAAGCCCACTAGAGGGTATGAAGTCCTATCGTCCTATGTCAATGGTTTTGCCACTCTAGAGGAATAGCCGTAAAATGATGGATGGGGATTTATGCTTTTTAGGGCATAAAACATCATGAACATGAGACATTAACCTGGCTATTGCATACGTTACGACGAACAAAAATTAAAATTAAAGAATAGATATTATGTATATCAATACTCTTTGATTTTAAATTTAATGACAAGACACGAGGGTCTTCAAGATATGTTGCAAGATCTGTTTATTAAAAATGACAGAATTACTCCTTTAGATTAACCAGAGGGAAAACGCGAGGTTTACCTCTAGGTACTCTATTAATCAGAGACTATCTTGAATAAGCTATAGATAATTGAGGTAATCGATAGAATTATCCAAATCAGTCAAAGGAAATAAAGTTGTAAAGACCAGACTCATAAAGGTTAAAGAATTTGGACTCTAAAGCCTTCCTATCAGATTTCCCTAAATTTATTAAGTTGAAGGCCTACCTTTCCTATAAGGGGAGGCTTCCTATATTTAATTATTTTAAATAGGCAAGTATTAATATGTTAGTGAAGTTTCTATCGTAGTAACAGGAACTGTTCGGGAGGAAGGCGGCAACTCGGTGAGGAGGACGGCGACTCGGGAAGGAGATCAGCAACCCGGAGAGAAGTTCAGCAACCTGGAGAGGAGATCAGCAACCCAGTAAGGCAGCAATTCGTTCTCAACTGCCTTGAAGTAGGCTCACGGTCCGATGAGGAGTTGCGGTCTCCAACTTCAATTTTCGGCGATGTGGTAGAATTGGTCCTGGAGTCGTCTTAATTCTCGAAGATCTGTGGGATGAAGCAGGTGCCTAAAGGCAGTTTAACTCCCATACCAGATCAGACGAGCTCCCTTCGAACTGAATCCGTCTGGATGTTCGGTAGACGTCTCTCCTTCGAAGATCTTCAGGGTACGGTGATGTCACCTCCCTGGCGAAGCCGTTGTAGCTGGTGGAGTGTGGTTGAGTCGCAGTCTGATAGCTCTTCTAAAATCTATGTGTTTAGGGAGAATAGTTCATTAACTGGAGAATTCTTCACTTTAATAACGAATACTTTTAAAATTTTGACTCGGTTTATTTAATTAAAACACTATAAACATGAATTTTAGAAAAGGTCAAAATATCTTAAATGGAATTTCTTTTATATATTATTTTTATAACTTCTTCACTAGAAGTCTAGATCTACTCTGACCCAGTCAGGCGAAACAGCTTAATAAAAAACTGTTCATAACTGTTGTATCAAACGTGAGCTAATTTCTATGGCGGCTATCTTTTCTACTTCACTATATGCATGACCTTCTTGCACGCCTTCGCTATGAATATGTGTTCTGTGGTTTAACTTTGTTTACAAAATTATTAGGCAAGTTGTTTTTGTGATAATTACCGTCTGTTGATGTATTTAATGCTTTGAAGGTGTTTGTTTCTACATTAAATAAATAATAGTGTAATTGAGTTTGAAAGTTTTCTATGCAATGAGCTATAAAACTTGCGAAATTTATGGTTTGCGATCTGTTAGAGCGACGGGTCAAAAACGAACATTTATGGCTAAATTTCCACTGAATAAAGATAGGTAAGTGGTAAATCTATTCGGTAATCTATTAGGTACAAGAACATAATGATTTTTCTTTCATAATATTCAACAAAATAACATAGCCTTGCTAGCACTAGTGCGGTGCCGGTGTTATCGTTATTCGACATTCTAACCCGTTATTCGACATTTGGCTCCTAATCTTATTCTAAGTCCTTCTGCATTCCACGCTATATAATAGTAAACGTAGTAAAAGTATAAATTTAGAATACCTAATGTCGCGTAGCCTAAAACCGCTTAATCTTCTAATTTTCATTAAATTATTATTTTCAGGTGCAAAAACTGGATACAAGTGACCGATAAGAGGACTTGACATACATACCGATCGAAAAGCTGCATGAATTAAATATTTCTGTGGCAAACATTTTCGAAACACCGACTACAAAAAGAAACAATTCAATTTAAAAAAAATTGCTACTCCTTAACTGCTATTAATCACGGACCACTGCTACTTTGTAATATTAAGTAAGGAGTAAGGAAGATTAGACATTATTTCAAGGGAAAAAGACACAAATTGTGTTGTGTACTATATGATGTATTATTTTTGTATGTAATAAAAACCACATGCTTAGAAAAAACATTATTATTATAAACCCCATATAAATTAAAATAGTCCTAATACGTTTTTTTTTCTCTAAATATCGATATCGATAAAAATGTGCTATGTTTGCAGACATTGTCATGTTGGCTAACATGCTCGATATAGAGTGTTATTACCTATGGTCATTAGTTTTGTTATGTTGAACTTATTCTCAGCGCTCGTTTTAAAAATTCACAACATCCGTTCCAATATACGTCAGTCCCGTCTCTTCTTACGTAGTATTTATATACTCTTTGCTCTGACCCCCAATCTGCTTTCATTTAAAAGGAAGACTTTCAAAGGCTTGAAAAAAGAACTTTGTAATAAAAGTCATATTTATCAATGAGCAGTAACTCGATACAGAATTAAATGAGGTCAGTTAAGATTTACATTCGAATTATAAAATTTAAGAGAACAAAGTTGACAACAGATGCCTATTTGACGACTTCTGTCAAAATGAAATAAACTACAAATGCAATTTTGTCAGCCTGTAGCCGTCCTTCAACAATAATATTAAACTCTGAAGAATAAGAAAAATCAACACTACATTTATGATAAAAAATATAATTTTCAAGAATTTTAACAAATTAACTTGTAAATCAGGATTTATGCAATAAACTAACAAGGTAAGATAAGAATTACACACAATAATACCTCATATATCAAATTATCTAAAATCTGACTCTGAACGTAACCAATTTTGGAAATTATTTTACCTACAAAAACTAATAGTATGAACAGATAATATGTTGTTCTATGAAAATACATAATACCGAGGTACGTAACGTATTTTAAGAGTATATCTGGAGGTAGTTATATATAATTTCGATAATTCTGATTCAATATTCATACTATTTCTAGTTAAAAATTATACATTACTAAAGTAGGTCAGACTATATTGTGGCAAAATACTTGAGGCCGATTATAGGACATTTACAAGAGTTATAAAGGATTATTCATCAGATAACTACTCCTATCATCTCACAATCAATTTTTTACTCTAAAATTATAATATTGTGTAAACATAAATGATATTTTTACAGAGTTGAAGAGAAACCTAAGATTAATCAATCATCGTAACAGATACAGCTTTAAAACACTACCATCCACTCAAAAGGTATAATTAGAGGTCAAGAAGAGTTAGATAGAAGGATAATTGATAAGATTATAGCTCCACAAACGAATCGTAAGTACTTAAACATAAAAAGAAATACTACAACTTTCCCTTTGACTTTGACTTTTGCTTTGACTTTGAACTCAACTATAACTTTGACATTCACTTCTTCTTTGACTTTGAAGCCCGGCTTAAACATGCTGATTCGGCATCCCGACAACACACAAATTTCATGTAATGAATGAATCGCTCAAGTGTTGCCAAATGCGCTAAAAATTGAATTGAAAATTCCAATAAATTCGTCTTTTTATAAAAATGGCAACATTGCCGTCCCCAATTATAAAGTTGCATGTTTAGCTGTCAAGGTTTAGCGAAAAAAAAAACTTTTCTATTTTTATTTTCCAGACTTTTCCTGAAACCTATGCCACATTGTCGTTTGATATATACATATTGCCATGCCACAACTTTGGTAGAACAATGACTTTTTCAAAATCAGGGCCAAAATTTTTTCCTTTGCTCATAGGGACGAACCATTTAAACGGTCAAAATCCGTAATGGTTTCGAGAAACTTTTTTTTTTTTTTTTTTCTGACTTTTCTCTAAGTCAAATTCCGACACTTTTCACATCTAAAACATAGCTTATATCTAAAATCACTCTTTCTAGGAGAACTACCATGTCAATCAGTGTGTCATCGTTATGCAGCTTTATATAAGGGGGAGGGATGTGATAGATAGGAAGCCTACTGAATTATTGCGTTATTCATGGAATTCTTCAAGTTCCGAGTAAGTATGTGTATGCCGAATGAGGTAGGACGGCCTCTGGTCTCAGAGTTTGTTAGGCCGCCTAATGGCCGGTTCCTATATCTTAAAACGAACCGCTTTCGCTTACTGTCCGTAGGCTTTTGACAAAAACGCCATACAAAAAACGTCATTTTTTAGCAACCAGGACCGATGGATGATCGTGCGCTCCGAGGTAAGGAGCGATGGTAATTTGCACATCACTAATTGAAAGTAAATGGTGGCGGCAAGAAAGTTTAAAAAATAAAAATCAATCAAACCTCGTAAATAGCAAAAAACCAGACTGCGTACAAAACTAAAAACAGGCAAACTGTGCCCGACTGTATCTTACAATTAAAAATCAAAAATCTAAAGCTTGTTTGCTTCTTTTACGTTTTGTTCGCAGTCGGTTTTTATTGTATTTTTAATAATAATAAATTTTTAATAGTTTTTTTAGTTTTCCTTGTTCGTTTTTGGAGTGATCTTTTAAATATCTTCGTCATTTTGATAGGTTTTGGTCATATTTTGTTCCGTTAGAAATACAATATGGCAGCAGTAAGCCGCTATAATCCATACCAATATATAAAAGTGAAACGTTGTCTGTTTGTATGTTTGTTTAAATGTTTGTTTGGGGAGCTTTCACGCGATAACGGCTGGACGGATTTTGATGAAATTTAGAATGGAGACAGCTTTTACACTAGAATAACACATAGGATACTTTTTATACCGGAAAATTGAAAGATTTCGCGGGAAAACTGGAAAATGTTGATTACTCACTGTAAGGAACGGTTGCCATCACAGAATGGTCTGTGGTTGCCATGAAAACGAAACAACAAATCGGTCAAAAACGACCGTTTTTTTTTTAATATCTATACTGTAATAAAACTGTAACTGGGCTAAAAAACTGTAAATTTTGATTGAGATAAACTTCAAAATCGATATGGAGTGCAAAAAGGTTATTTTTTCATTTTTTGTCTGTCTGTCTGTCTGTCTGTCTGTCTGTCTGTCTGTCTGTCTGTCTGTCTGTCTGTCTGTCTCTTTGAATTGAACACGCATCACGCTGAAACTATCAGACGGATTTTGATGCAACTTGGCAGAATCATAGCTGATGTACTGGATTAACATTTAGGATACTTTTTATCCCGGAAAAATCAACAGTTCCCGCAGGATAGGGATAGAAAGTTATTTAAAATAACACGTATCAAGCTAAAAATACTGGACGGATTTTGATGTAACTTGGCACAGTCAAAGTTTATATAATGTGTTAAAATGTTGAATACTTTTATTCCAAAAAATTAAGAGGTTCCTGCAGCCTATGGGTCTAAAGTTGTGTTAAATTTAAAGTGATCATACATCCGTTTATAGACTGGTACCGAATTACGTCATTCTGCTATGAGGCTCACTGGCCCAGTTGGATAGATGCATGGGTATGTAATCCAGACGTACGTGGATCGAAATCACGCGCACCGTAGAAATGTTTTGCTCCATAATTAAAAGATTTTTACATTATTTATGCGATTCGTTGGTTGATTTGGTAGATTGTTTTGAATTATGTTTGTTTATTTTATTTGTAGTTATTAGATATTATTATTATCTATATTCTATATTTTCTATAGCTATATAAGGGGGAGTTTCCAGAAAAAGGAGATGAGAATCATACCTTTCAAACGAATCGACCAATTTAGCTGCTGTTTTTTATGTTTCAAAGCTGAGGTAAACAAGATGGTTCTGCTATAAATTGGAAGCGGGGAAGTGAGGATTGTAGCTCCCAAACGAATGGACTGACTTTGATGCAGTTTTTTATGTTTGAAAACTGATGTGATCGAAATGTTTCATCATGGTTCTTAGCTATATGGGAGGAGGGGAGGAGTTGAAAAAAGAGGGGGGGGGGGGCGGGGGGTGAAAATCGTATCTTTCTCCCGCCTTCGTCTTCTAACCTATCACAACCATGTCGGATCGCCACTGAAGGTTGTTAACAGAGGTAGGTAGGTAGGTACCTACATTGGTACTTTTGGTACTGGAATAACCCATAGGATCCTTATATCCCAGAAAACTACCACGCGAGCAACGCTGCGGGCACAGCTATAAAGCAATAAGAACGTAAATCTATACAAAGAAGATAATTTCAAATAAAATGGTCTATGAATAGAACATTTTTTAAATTCGTGTCTGTCTGTTTGTTTGTTTGTCAGTATGTTTTGTTCGCGCATCACGTAAAAACGTATTAGACCGATTGCGATGCAGTTTTCAGTGTTGGGTAGCTTAGGATTTGACCTAAAAACTGGGTTACCTACTTGGTATCTTAATCCAATGGTTAGAAGCCGAGCAATCGATAAAAAACTTTGTAACGGCGGAAGGAATTATGATCAAATGTTTATTTTAGATCTTGGAATAGCACATAGAGTACTTTTAACCTAGAGAAATGACCACGCGAGCGAAGCCGCGGGCACAGCTAGTCCTAGAATAAAATAGGATGCTTTTTTTCGCGATAAACAGTAGTCTGCGCGTACGAAGTCGCAGGCGGTAAACTAGAAGTTCATATATTCTATAGTAGTCTCGTGTTTAAGACGAATCTAATTATACCTCAATTATCAAAATCCATCAAGCCGTTTAGGCTGTAGGGTGCGCCAAAGAATCGTACATACAGCCCAAACACATAATATGGGTCAAGAATGGGTCATGTTTGGGATGAGATGCATGAGAGTCGTAGGATTTTTAAATCTCGCTTAAGATGGTGCCAAAACAATAGTGAGCAGTTAAAGATGGACATTCTTGCATCACATCACTCTAATAATGACTTCCGTAGCTTTTGGAAGTCCACTAATAAATTGAGTATAAACCGGGCTTACCTGAGAGTGTCAACAGTATCAGTGACCTAAAGTGTATAGCTGACATGTTTAAGGATCACTTTGTTGTGAAGTCGCCATTGGGACCATCACAGTCAGAGGGCGGTGGGGTACCTCATGGTCAGGAGCTTATAGCCAGATTCTCAGCGAAAGAAGTCAAGAATGTCATATCATCAATGTCACTAGGCATGACCATGACGGTCTGAGCATAGAACATCTGAAGCATGCTGGCGTTCATCTGCCTAGAGTGCTCGCGATGTTCTATAAGCTTTGTGTAGGACATTCGTACCTTCCTGCTGATATGATGAAGACTTTGGTGGTGCCAATTGTGAAAAGCAAAACCGGTGACATAAGTGACAAAAATAATTATAGGTCGATTTCTTTGGCAACGGTCATAGCGAAGGTTCTTGACGGTTTGCATAACATTCATCTTGATGCATTTTTAAAAGTTCATGACAACCAATTCGGGTTTAAATCAGGGCTCTCTACTGAGACAGCAATTTTGTGCTTAAAGCAAACTGTCAAGTACTACATGGATCGGCGGACGCCCATCTATGCCTGTTTCCTCGACTTATCGAGGGCGTTTGACCTGGTTAATTATGACATCTTATGGAAAAAACTAAACGCTCTTTCCATGCTCCATGAACTAACGCAAATTTTAAAATTTTGGTATCAAAACCAGGTCAACGTTCTTCGTTGGTCGAGTGCTTTTTCGGAACCGTACAGGTTGGAGTGCGGGGTGAGGCAAGGAGGGTTGACCTCACCCAAGCTCTTCAACCTGTATGTAAATGCACTGATTGAGCAGCTCAGCAGCACCCGTGCCGGCTACCATATGTACGGCGTCTGTCTCAATAATATCAGCTACGCGGACGACATGGTGCTGTTGAGTGCGTCGGTCTGTGGGTTGTCTAAATTGTTGGGCATATGTGAACAGTATGCCCTTAGTCACGGTTTGCTTTATAACACAAAGAAGAGTGAATGCATGGTATTTCGGGTCAGAGGTAAATGTCCAGATAAAATTCCATTCATAAAATTATACGGGGTTCAGCTTAAAAGGGTCGAACAATTCAAATATCTTGGACATTTGATAACCTCTGACCTGAAAGACGATGCAGACATAGAAAGGGAGCGTAGGGCGTTGTCTGTTAGATCTAATATGATTGCCCGCAGGTTCGCTCGTTGTTCAAGTGGCGTTAAAATCACTCTTTTTAGAGCGTTTTGTACGTCCTTCTACACGAGCGCCCTGTGGGTGAACTACACACAAAAACAGTACAGCACCTTACGCGTCCAATATAACAACGCTTTTAGGGTGCTGATGGGGCTGCCCCGATTCTGTAGCGCATCTGGGATGTTCGCTGAATGCCGGGTGGATTGCTTTTACGCAACTATGCGGAAACGGTGCACATCCCTGGTGCGCCGGGTGCGGGGTGGCCCCGGCAGCATCCTTAAAGAATTTGCAGAGAGGTTCGATTGTCAGTACATGAACTACTGTTGCAGTGTTCATGTACTGACAAGGTAAATTAATTATATTAATTTTAATTTTAGTGTAAAAATTTTAATTGTGTATTTTAATAACTTGTGAATGACCCTAGATGGTGGAAATAAAGAATATATATTATTATAATCCACACCGCTAAACAAACCAGTGAAGCACAGCAAATGGCAGCTGCGTATGAGTGCGTGAGTGGATTTTGTGGTTGATACACAATTTCATCACAAGAGACTGCATTGCTTTTGATTTTCCGTGAGAACTTGACTGAATTAACAAGACTAACAAACGCGAGATCTTGCTGCGATGTGGGTTTATTTAAACATTCATGGGTTTATTTATTTTTTCGGGGGCCGGGGATTGACGATATTAATGACACCTAATATAATGTTAGATACTTAATGAAGGAAGGTATAGGATATCTTTTATCATTGTTCACGCAGGCAAAGCCCCGGGGCGCAGCAAGCTATATCTTTAAAAAACTCACTTGTGCCGCCACTATTCAAATTATTCAATTAAAAGCGGTATATGAGAGATCAATAATTCAGTAGTACCGCTATTGAAATTACTTGCTCAATAGTGAGAATGCAATTTCCCATTAGTACCATCGGTGGTACTGAGTAGTTGTGTCACGAGGCAGTCCCCGGGTTTGGGTTGCTCCCACTATTCCAGGACACAAACCTCTTTGACACAGAATTCCAGGAACTTCCTTCCGCTCGATTCTAGCACACGGCGGGAGCAGACTCGGCAGGCCAGAGTCTGATATTGTCCGGCTCTTGTCTAAAAGAGTTCCGCGCGAAGCCGTTCATCGAGTGCAACGCGATCGGGCGCTGCAACTCAACGATGTTCCTCAAACCAGAGCAGACTTTCAGATTTTTTATATTAATGTTAGCGAAGGAAGGACGAAAGATATATTTTGCAAATTAAATCAATGAAAGCACTAAATTGGAATATTATTCTATTTTTTACCAAAAATCAATATGAATGACAGGATATTTGTATTTGGAATGGATAATGAAAATGAAAATGAAAAGAAATGGATTATGAAAAGAGTATTGTTATGAAAGAGGTTTAGACCTCGTCACAATACCCCCCCTTCCCCGAGAAAAAAAATATTTTTTGATATTAAAAAAAAAATTTTTTTTGTAAACTTTATTTAAAAAAAAAAAAAAATATGCTAAGAACAAAAGAAAAAAATAATAGTAGAAGTTAATAATAAAAATATATATAATATGGGTAATAAAGTTAAAATAGTAAAATAATTAATTAAAATAATGGAAATGCTAAAAAATGCTATCTTTTCAATTTTTATGTGAAAATGTTTATTAACAATGTCAATATACAATTGATTGGATTCCTAGATGCATTCATATTCATAAATCACACATTCATTCATCATCATTCATAGTCTTATTCCCATTCCTTGGAAATAAAACTCATAAGAAAGAGGAACCTTATATATCAATAAGGTCACTCGTGGAACCAATACAGTATAGTGTAGGCTTATTTATACAGTCACTAACCGCTGATTAGGGTGATTATGTGAGTGTATGTGTGTATGTGTATGTGTATGTGTGGTGAATGTATGGTGTATGATGTGTACATATATGTATGTGTATATTTATTTACAATTATTTTGCCAAAATGGCTAAACGTACCTTAGGGTACGACGTGCCTGTAGCACATGAATGTACATAGTAAACGTTGTGTTAGAACGTTAAAATAATATAAGTAAGGTAGGTAGGTAATAGTATATTAACCATAAGATAATACAGGTTTTGTGACCTAGGCTTGGTTTATAGCATAATCACATTTGCCGCTCTTTTCAGTGTTGGAAGTTTTGTGTGTAGGTGTAGTAAATAATAATATATGGTACTGGTTTCGCTTTATACTGAACATTATGATTGTAAATAAAATAAATAAAAAGTACATAGCTAACAAGTAGGCCATTAACTACTGTTAGTACCAAAGCATTAAAGTAAGTAGTAAGTACCATAGCACTGAATAGCAATACGTAGGGACTTGAAGTCAATATTCCTAATGAATTCGACAAGTTAATGAAGTGAATAAAAAAAAATAGGCTAAAAATGTGGACATTACTCCGTAAAGGGAAATTATATTAAAATTACATTATTTACAACTTAAATACAAGTTTTTTTTTTTTTTTAAGTAGGGAACCTACAATGGTCATAAGTAGATATTTAAATATATGGTAAGGTACAGGAATATGAAAGCAACGTAACTTTCATAGTACATAATTATAATAAAGTATGTAAGTAGAGAAGTGATGGTTAAGGTTAAGACGTACGTGGTATAGGTTTAATGTCTTTGACATGCCAACGGCCTAAGGGATTACCAGATAAATCACTGAGGTCGTAAATTAGTGGTGAAATTTTAGCTGCTATGATGCATTTTACAAATTTAGGAGCTAATTTAGCTGAAAAATACTTGCCTGCTGAACTTATGGGATAATTACGTTTCCATATAATGTCACCTTGGTTAAATTCAAGGTGTTGATGATGTTTATTATAATATTTTGCGTTAGTTTCATGAGCGCGAAATAAACGTGCTTGAACTTCAGCAAATAAAGGGCTTAACTGACCTATGTTGTCAGCGTACTCATCGCGTGGAGCAAAAATCAATTCTTCACTTAGATCCAAAGCATTATATACAGAACCACATGTTACAAGTTCGCGACCAAATACTAAGAAAGCTGGTGTGAATTTAGTAGTTTCATTAACAGCTGAATTTATGGCAAATTGGATTTGATTTAAATATAAATCCCAAGTACGATGGTCATTATCAACAAAAGAAGCAACTGCTGTTATAATTGTTTTGTTGTAACGTTCAACAGTATTGACTTGCGGACAGTAACGGGGGGTGTAATGAATTTTTGGTATGTTGTAATATTGAAATAAATCCTGGAGTTCATGACTAATTAGTTGAGGGCCATTATCTAGGATTATGGTCTCTGGAATACCATAAACCATAAAAACTAAGTTCTCAAGTATATGTTTGATTACAGAAGAGGTAGCTCGCTTCATGGGGAATATAAGACAATATTTGGAAAAACAACATGTGACTACAAAAATAAATCTATTAAGTTTACGTGTCATTGGAAGTGGACCAACAATATCAATAGATATGCATTGGAAAGGACGAGAACAGTTCTTAGGTTTACCCATCAGACCAATGGTATTTTGATTCTGATGCTTATAAGCGAGGCATGTTTCACATTTAGAAATATGGCTGGCAATGTCTTTGTACATTCCTGGCCAGAAGTATTTTTCTTTAATACGATGGTATGTTTTGAAAGTGCCAAAATGAGCTGCTGTTGGTAACGAATGGTTTTCGTCGATAATAGCTGTACGAAATTCAGATGGGATTACTTCTTTCCAACTTAATTCTGAGTTTATGAGGGTATTAGAACGGGTGTACCTGTAGAGTTTATTGTGTCGTATCATATAATCAGGAGTTGATGTGGGATTTGTGCTACACTTGGAGTATACAGAAGTGTACCACGAATCAGAAGTCTGTATTGGATCATAATTAATCACATTAATTGGTTTAATACGAGACAATGTATCTGGGACCAAATTATCCTTGCCACGTTTATATTTAATGTCAAAATTAAACATTGATAAGCGTATGCTCCAACGGGCAAGTCTACCTGTAGGATTATCTAAGTGTAAGAACCATTGAAGTGCAGAATGATCGGTATAGATAGTAAACTTTTGACCATTGTCTAGATAGCAACGCCAATACTCTAATGCTGTTATAACGCTTAAGAGTTCACGTTCAGTGATAGAATAGTTTCTTTGGGGACCTGTAAGTAATTTGCTCATGTAAGCTATGGGTTTTTCAACTCCATCGAAGTCTTGGGTAAGCATTGCTCCAAGTCCAAAAGCGGATGCGTCGCAATGAACAGCAAAGGGTTTAGAAAAGTCAGGGCAAGTTAGAATAGGAGTTGATATTAAAGCTTGTTTGATTTTATTAAAAGCTTTATCAGCTTCAGAAGTCCACTTGAAAGCGGGAGCTTTCTTACTAGTAGACGTAAGTTTAGTGAGGGGAGCAGCTAATGTGCTAAGATTGGGTACAAAGCGTCTATACCAACTAGCTGTACCGAGAAACTTTTTCACCTCGCGAGCAGACCTGGGTGCTGGTATTTCTAAGATTGCTTTGACTTTATCAGGGTCTGTGTGAAGACCTTGATCATCAATTACGTAGCCTAGGTATTTAAGTTCATTTCGGAAAAATGCACATTTTGGAAAATTTACTGTTATACCTGCTTTTGAAAGTTTTGCGTGTAATTTATTAAGCAAACGTACGTGTTCCTCGTACGTTTTTGTGGCTATTATTATATCATCCAAATAATAAAAAAGAGAGTCGTTATTAGACTCATCAGAAAGAAGATTATCAATGAATCTTTGTTGCGTAGCTGGTGCGTTAGTAAGACCAAAAGGCATAACCTTAAATTGAAAAGATCCACGACCTGGAACGTGAAAAGCAGTCTTAGGTCTGTCTTCTAAACGTAAAGGCACTTCCCAAAAAGCTTTAGCAATGTCAATTGAACTCAGATATTTAGAATCTTTAAGGTTATCTATGATGTCTGATATGAATGGTAATTTATAAGCATCTTTTCTAGTTATGTCGTTAAGCTTACGACTGTCGACGCAAAATCTCCAAGTACCATCTTTCTTAGGGGTAATAATTACAGGATTTAGCCATGGGCTTTCACAAGGCTCTATAACATCAAGTTCTAGCATTTTATCAACTTCTGCTCGAAGAGCTTTCTGTTTTTCAGGTGATAATCGATAGCAACGTTGACGAATAGGTGGGTGGTCACCTGTATCAATACAGTGTTCAATAAGGTTTGTTCTTCCTAAAGGAAGTACGTCGGTAGAAATATTACGAAATTGTTCTACGACTGCATTAGCAAGAATCAATTGTGTATCTGTAAGTCTGTCATAAGACTGTAAGTAAGTATCATTATTATTGATGATAAACATGGGAGTATCTGAACTCTTGAGCATACTGACCGTATTAAGTATGTCTGGAGCCAGCTTAAAAGTTTTCCAGAAGTCGATACCTAATATGAAAGGTTGAGTAACAGCGGGTATTACATGGGCAGTAATTATAGCAAACTTATTTTTAAATAAAGTTGGAAGCTTAATAGTACCAATTGAATTGATTGTTTGACCATTAGCAACAGAACCTTTGATAATTTGGTCACGTTGTAGTTCCAAACCATGTTCAAGTAATAATTTATGTGAGTTATTACCTAAAATTGTAATGGCACTGCCACTATCCAGCAAACCGTTAAGGGTTAAATTCCCAACATTTACTCTAAGGTATGGACGTTCAGTGTCCGATGTATTATCAAAGAGGAGCGTAGAAACGTTGTATGTTTTGAAAAATATTGAAATAGTTTTAAGCCAATTGTTCCAATCATTTTGATCAAAGTTATTGTTAGTATTACAATTTTGTGTTTCTAGTTCCTCTCTAATTAGTTTTTTGAATTTTTTGTACATACAGGGCAATTGGTAAAAATTACGTCTTTTTTACCGCAACGAAAACAAACTTTATGTCTGTAGGGACATTGACATAAAGCATGACTGTCGTTTCGACAGCGAGGGCAAAATATAGGTAGTGCAGTTTTCTTAGAATCTGCAGCAATTGAATGTACAGGGTAAGGTTGAGGGTAAGGGTGTGTTTGCACAAGTGGTTGTTGTAAAGTATTGTACGGATAATGTGGTATGTTAGGTGTAGCAGTGACTTTGTGTTGGGTATTAGAAGTCGAAGGCTTCGCTAAGTCTTGTAATGTGGAAGGGGTATCAGAGTTGGAAATTTCAATGCAACTTTCGTACCATTTGCACGATTTTAATAATGTTGCGACCGAGTCGAGATCGTTTGGAGATAACCTTTGACCGAATTCGGGTCGCAAGTTACGCCTAAGAATATCAATCTTAGCTTTTTCTGAAATAGGCTCACGTAATTTTGCAAATAATGATTCTAATTCGGTAAAATAACAAATCACACGCTCATTTGTTTTTTGTTTGCGAGCATCTATGATTTTACGCAGTTTATAGTCGTAGTCTGTAATTTCAAATTCATTTAGTAATGTAATTTTAAAAGATTCCCAATCCGGGATTGTTTGTTTGTGAGCTCGAAACCAATCTAAAGGAGTTCCTTTCAGAATATCGTATATATGATTGTATAGTTCAGTATGTGAAATATTTCGAGCAACTGCGAATTCCTCTACTTTTTCAAGAAAATCTTTTGGACAACTATCCCCCTTGTAAATAAACCGTTTAATTTCGTGACTTGATCTGTTGATCGAAATATTTTGTAGCTTTTGTGTCAGTAGGTCAAAATATGGTAATTGAGTTTGTTGTTCTGGAAAATGATCGTGTGTAGAAGAATTTTCTGTAGAAGAGCTGCTAGGATTTTCTAATGTTTCGAAACGTTTTTGTAAATCGAAGAAATTCTCTGAAACATTTTTAAATGTTTCTAGTTGTACTGTCGTAAGTTCGGTGGTAATATCCATGTTATTTAATCTATTTTTAATGTGCAGAATATAGGACGCATTCTTCTCCTTTCGTACCGGGTAAGCTATTAAACGTGCAGAAATAATGGTTAGACATTTTTGAATTTCGATTATATCCTGTTCAAATGTATACGGACTTTGAAAATCTTGTGTATTCGAGCTGTCAAGTAAGGTCGATAACCTTGAACGTAAATTTTCTGCAGTATCTGTTGTATGAACTTCAGCATTTCTACATTTTAATTCATAGATCAATTCTGGTTTATTTAGATGCGCAGGGTCCATTTTTATTTATTATGAGACCAGCAAATAAAACTAAGTGTTTACTTAGTAGGTAACGTGCGTTTAGTGTGTTTAGTGCGTTAGTAACGCTTTAAAAATATATAAAAAAATAGCGTTAATGTAATTACGCGTTTAAAGTTTAGAGTAATTCGGAACTAGGTAGGCCGGTAGTGAAATTTGGAATAAAGTACGTATTAATGAAAATGTCTTACTTACATGAATGACTGGAATGCAAATATAAAATACACTTGAGTATAAAAAACTGTTCTGGGTTTGCCAAATAATTCAATCCAAATTTAAATCAAGATGGCCTAGTGCCTTTTAGAATTTTGTGGGGCGACTTAAAAATTGAACACTGATTAAAAAAAAAAAACACGAAGAAATCGGGAACTTGTAGGCAGGTAGAGCAGGCTGGGTACGGACACGTTGAGGGCGCCAGTGTCGCGAGGCAGTCCCCGGGTTTGGGTTGCTCCCACTATTCCAGGACACAAACCTCTTTGACACAGAATTCCAGGAACTTCCTTCCGCTCGATTCTAGCACACGGCGGGAGCAGACTCGGCAGGCCAGAGTCTGATATTGTCCGGCTCTTGTCTAAAAGAGTTCCGCGCGAAGCCGTTCATCGAGTGCAACGCGATCGGGCGCTGCAACTCAACGATGTTCCTCAAACCAGAGCAGACTTTCAGATTTTTTATATTAATGTTAGCGAAGGAAGGACGAAAGATATATTTTGCAAATTAAATCAATGAAAGCACTAAAGTGGAATATTATTCTATTTTTTACCAAAAATCAATATGAATGACAGGATATTTGTATTTGGAATGGATAATGAAAATGAAAATGAAAAGAAATGGATTATGAAAAGAGTATTGTTATGAAAGAGGTTTAGACCTCGTCACAGTTGTACTAATTGGGAACAAATAGTTTTCCACCAGTACCACCATTTAAATAAATAGCTTGGGGGGGGGGGGGTCCTACTGAGATTGCAATTTCGCTAGTACCATTGGTGGTACTGAGCACTAGCACTACTGGGAAAAAACAGTTTCCCACCAGTACCACCATTGAAATAAAGTGCTTATTGGGGTACTACTGAGATTGCAATTTCCCATTAGTACCATCTGTGGTACTGATCAGTCGTACTACTGGGAACAAACCGCTTGTACGCTATGCCACACAAAAACGTATGACGTCATACATACGTATGTACTTAAAACAACAATTCCGAGATTGAGATTGCGTTGTATTCCAATGATACATTCAAAAACCCTTAAGACTTAGAAGAAGTCTAGGCCTAAAGAGAAAAAGATAGACTTTAACATAACTTTCCTGTCCGGTCTTTGGTTAAACGGTTGTCTTTTCTGACAAACTTGAACTCTACTTTTAAAACTAAAATTATCGTTGCTTATGAAATAACCAGAGGTGAGGCATATTTTAATGACTGTAATTTTATGCAATACTTACCTATAATTTTTATAAAAATATTTGTATTTTATTTCAGGGCCAGCGGTTGCTGGTCACGACTACTTCGTAGTTGGTAGCTTATTGTTTTGCGCGCACTTTTTGAGAGGGCCGGGCCTCCATGCTAAGGTTAAGAAGAATACCTACTTTGTACCTACATTATAAGCTGCGATTTCCGGCTATTTACTCAACAATTAATTCCGCTATATGTTTAACCCCTGAACAAAGAGACGGGTGTTATAAGTTTAGGGTTTGTACACTGTGTGCATGTGTCTGTCTGTGGCGTAGCTCCCGAACGAATGGACCGATTTTGATGCGGTTTTTTCTGTTTGAAAACTGATGTGATCGAGATGCTACTTAGCTATAATGGGGGGGTGGGGGATGGGGTGAAGATCGTAGCTCCCAAACCGATAGAACGACTTTTAATAATAATATAAATATACATTTTTAATTAGTGCTGGTACTGAAATTTCAATAACACAAACTGAGGTTAACACTTCACTAGGAAGTTGCATACCAATTCATTTACCACTTGATGCGGGTTGTTAGGTAAATTGCGGACATGTTAAAATCTTAGCTTGATGATCGGAAGATTAGTGCGCATCATAGAGCTGAGTACGGTCGAAGAAATACACTTCATGGAAATGTGTGACGTGATAGGTATTAATCCAACTAATATAAATAATCCAACAAATAATATATATGCGGGAGTTTGTGTGTGGTGTGTTTATATGTTTGTTACCACAGCGCTGAAGCGGCTGAACGAATTTTGATTAAACTTTGTAGGTATATAGACACACTAGCTGCGCCTCGCGGTTTCACCGGCGTGGATTGATGATGATGGTGATGATGATAAAACAGCGCTTTAACAAAATAATTATAAATGAGAAAGTTTGTGCATGTTAGTACTATACAAACATGCACAAACTTTCTCATTTATAATTTATGTGCCACTAGCGTCTCAAAATATTGGTTGATGCTGGAATATAAGCCAAAGGTACGTACTTCCCCAGGCATACTTGCACAAGTAAAAATTAGGTACCTAGGTTTGGCACCGCCTTCAAAAACTATTTTTTAACTTATGTTGTATTTTTGCATTATTATTACAAATATAATTTCGAAAAAATGATATTATTCTGGCTCATATGTATGTAAAATAAAGTGGTTGTTCACACAAGAATATTTTTAATATGAAGTCTTTTTTTTTTGGAAATATATTTTATTTAAATTTTCTTCTTTGTAAAGAGTTTTTCGTTCTTATTGCTTTATTATAAGTATAGATAGAAGATAATAAAACAAGCTTAAATAAAATAAAAAAATACTATAATATAAATTTACCCTCACCCCTCATTATAGCTAAGAAGCTTCCCGATCACATCAGCTTTCAAACAGAAAAACTGCATCAAAATCGGTCCATTCGTTTGGTAGCTACGATGCCACAGACAGGCACACACACGGATATACACACCCTAAACTTATAACACTCGTCTCTTTGTTCGGGGGTTATTAAGTTTATTGTCGTATTACCGAGCGAGCGCGAAGCGTGAGCGAAGCGTCTCCGTTTCAGCTTGGGCAAAAATGCTTTCGTAAGTCCGGATGTCCGCTGTCCGGATATCTGTTCTCCTCTACAGGTCGCATTTCTCAACCGATCTAGACGAAACCACAGAATAAATAATAGTTGACGAAACGGTATACAGGTTAAGCTGAGGGTTTATTGTTTGCTCGCGTCCGTAGGATTCAGCCCTCGATGTCCTACACGTGAGCCTCGGGTGGTGCCAAAAGAGCAACTGAATCACCTGGTGGTAGGCTTCGGCCGCCGGCTTTTTTATATTACCACCCTCTGGACAAAGTCTTGATGCCAAACTATTTGTCGTGTTCCATCATGATGTTCAGGGAAGCCGTCCGGATGAGTTGTAGGATGCAGTTGTGTTGGAAGGGTGGACCGTGATCGGAATCATGGTGTTTCTGCGTCGGAGGCCTTGCTTTGGAGGATAGCGGGATCCGAAGCACGGTGTTCTCTGCTGGCCGACCGCAAGTTGTAGGGGGCCCAAGTAGTAGTTTAGCCAGCTACGAAAGGCTGCCCCGCCGCTTGTGAAAAATCCTGAAATGATCCATTGGGCCGGCTGGCGACCGGATGTGAGGAACTGGTGAATTATTTCAGGGGGGTTCGGGCGTCCCCGCAGTCTCCGCGCAAGTTCTTCAATGGCGTAGTTATGCCTTGACTTCCGTGGGTTAGCCGTTCAGACATCTCGTTTGCTATTACTCGTCCAACCTATTCACAACTACTCATCATGAAAAAAGTCCAAAGAAAATATAAGTTAAAACGGCAGATGCACGTCCTCACACTTAAAGTGGATCTTGCGAATATTCACTCCAATTTCAAACCGGTCCATTATTATCTGGAGATCTCTAAGCCCCACTTGTTCTTCTTGTCGGAGACGCAGATAGGATGTCCAGCTGATACGGCATACTTGGATTACCCAGGCTATATCTTGGAGCATCTATTTATCCCAAATGCCGGCGTTTGTGTATACGCCCGTGATGACATTTGCTGTCTGCGTCTCCGAAATCTTGAGCACCCTAAGTTCTTGGTAATTTAGGTGCTGGTGGACACGGGCATAGAGAAAATTGTGTATGCTTGTGTTTACCGCTCACACTGCGGAGATCGGGTGGCGACTTTATTGGTAGACTATTTAGGTGAGGCGGCAAGTGTGGCCCAACATCGTTACCCGTCTGCTCAATTGGTGTTTTTGGGGGATTTTAACGCCCACCACAAGGAGTGGCTTGTCCAATACCAAAAAACCGACCACGCTGGTAGAGAGACGCGGAAGCTTGCTCTGGCGTTAGATCTCTCTCAGCTGGTGCAGGAGCCGACACGGGTACCTGACCGTGACGGTGACACTGCCAACTGTCTCAACCTGTTGATGACGACTGAACCAGACCGATACTCCGTATCAGTATCCCCACCTCTTGGTAGCTCTGATCACTGCCTGGTTAAGTCCATCTCAGTGTATTCCCCACCTGATCCTAGCCTTTAGGGAAATAGGCGCGTGTGGAGATACAACTCAGCAGATTGGGACGAGATGCGGCAATTCCTTGCATCGTACCCTTGGCGGCAAACATGTTTCACCTCCCAGGACCCGTCAACTTGTGCGTCTGCTGTTACAGAGGTAATATGTCAGGCAATGGAATATTTAATTCCATTCAGTGACAAGACTCTTTCCAGCAAAGCTCAGCCTTGGTTTGGATCCAGCTGTGGTCATGCTGTGGCTCTAAAGCGTGCCGCATATCTAGACTGGGCTGATGCTCGAAAGCGCAAGTCTTCTGATATTCGGGCTAAGAAAAGAAAATTTAACGTTGCCGCTAAGACCTACAAGAAAATACTTAGGAAGGCCCATTTTGATCACGTAAGTTGAATTGGGGCCAAACTGGCTTCATCCCCGCTGGTAGCAAAGCTTTTTGGTCCCTGGCCAAGTCGGTCGAAGAAAACGTCTGCCGCCCCTCACTGCCACCATTGCTGAAACCTGATGGAACACTAGCTCACACTGCTGGAGACAAAGCGAATTTATTTGCTTTTCTTTTTGCAGAAGCCTCGCATCTATATGCTTCTGGCAAGACACCTTTCTGCCTTCCTCATTGCAGGGTTTTTATGCCCGAAATTCGCATTCGCCAAAAGGAGGTTCTCAGAACGCTTCGAGCTCTAGATGTGAACAAGGCCACTGGCCTTGTTCACATCGTCCTGATGGTATTCCAGCGATTGTGTTGAAAAACTGTGCGCCTGAATTGTCTCCCATCTTAACGCGTTTGTACCGCCTCTCTCTTCACTCAGGTAAAGTTCCGAAGAGCTGGAAGCTTGCCAATGTACAAACAGTACCAAAAAAGGGTAGTCGTGCTGATCCGGCCAATTATCGTCCTATCTCAATAACCTCCTTACTCTGTAAGTGTATGGAGCGTGTCATAAACATTAGGCTCTTGGCATACCTTGAAGACAATGATCTTCTCAGTGACCGGCAATACGGATTTCGCCGAAACCAGTCTACTGGGGATCTTCTCGCGTATGCCACTCACGTACTGAGCGAAGCCATAGAGATGCATGGTGAGGCGCTTGCCGTCTCTCTCGACATATCGAAGGCATTTGATCGGGTCTGGCACGATGGCTTTTTAAACAAGCTTCCCTCATATGGTTTACCTGTTGGCTTATGCAATTGGATAGTTGATTTCTTGAGGGAACGATCTATTCGAGTAGTCTTAGAGGGCTGCTCGTCTGATCAAATGGCTATCAATGCCGGTGTACCTCAGGGATCGGTTCTCTCGGCTACACTGATTTTACTGCACATTAATGACCTTCTGAAGCCCGGTACCTTTGGGTATGCTGATGACAGTACTGTAGTTGAGAGATACACTTCCAATGCTCAAGCCAGCTGTGACGCTGTCCAGTTTCAGAGAGAGGCTATGGTAGACCGTTTAAATTTAGCCTTAGAAGCCGTGTCCGATTGGGGCGATGCTAACCTGGTTAAGTTTAATGCTACTAAAACGCAAGCGTGTTTGTTTTCTGCTAAAAAGAGTCCTCTACACCGATCTCTGTCTTTCCAAAGTGTAACAATACCAATAGGCAACCATTTGGAGCTTTTGGGTGTCGAACTCACATCAAACCTGAATTTTGGGTCTTATATTGAATCCAAAGCAAAAAAACTTAGTATTTTGTCTAAGGTTAGGCGGTACTTCACACCGGGACAGCTTTTGAATCTTTATCAAGCACAGGTCCGATCTTGTATGGAGTACTGCTGCCACCTCTGGGACGGTTCTGCCAAGTATCAGCTCGAGTCTTTGGATTCAATTGAGAGACGTGCTATCAGGCTCATTGGGGATGACACTCTGGTAAAGAGTAAGTTTCAAAGTCTGGCGCATCGACGTGAGGTAGCAAGCCTGGCGGTATTCTACAGATTGCACTATGGAGAGTGTGCACATGAACTGCACATCCTGATTCCCCCATCACCTTTCCATCACCGTACAACTAGACTATCAGCAAAGCGCCACCCATTCATGGTTGAAATACCTCGCACAAGAACGAAGCGTTACGCTTCTTCATTTATTATAAGAACTGCAAAGGAGTGGAATGCCCTGCCCTCGTCAGTGTTTCCGGTAAATTATAACCCCGGTGTGTTCAAGTCAAGAGTGAATAGGTATCTACTAGGCAAGCGTGCTACACCTTCGACCACATCATCGCTTTCCATCAGGTGAGATCGTGGTCAAACGATTGCCTAGTCCGTAATAAAAAAAACAAATTTTTTTTTTAGTCTACGGGGATTTTTGATTGGGGGGGTACTTCTATATAAATATTGTTTGTAATGAATTTAAAAAAAAAAGGTTAACCGATTCTAAAAAATCATTTACATAGCTAGCTACATTATCAACGAGTAACAAGGGCAAAATTTATTTTTCAAAAAAAACCTCTTTCGAAAATTGCTATAATATACCTACATAGCCCAAGGTATTAAAAATTTGTCTACAAAAAAATCAATTACTTGCTGTAAGGAACGGAATTACATGTTGCCGTGGAAACGAAACGAATAACAAGTCTGTCAAAAAAGCACCATAGGCATTGCTGCCAAAGATTTTGAATTACGCTTACTGGAGTACTCTTTTACAAATTACGACGGGTAGGTATAAAAGTTAGATTAATGCCGCGGTATGAGCGCTACCCGTGGGTAGCCGTGGCAAGTCACTATTTAGGTATAAAATGCAAAAGAATCCTCACTGGGAAAAGTCTCCTCTAGTCCTTTCCATTTCTGCCTCTATCCATTTATACCTACTCAGTAGAACAAATGTTTTTTTTGTTGTTGTCCAAATTTGATCGGACCCAATATGTCATATTGCTTAGTAGAACAGATTATGTTTTGACCTATCTGTTCTATAGTCGAACAAATAGTAGTACAGTTTGGACTAACACTTATTTCCCGCTACCTTTCTTATTTCGTCTTATTTTTTGTCGTGTTTTGCTTTTGGTTTGTCATGTGTTATCGTTTGACGATGATGGAAAGCGATGATCTGTTGTCATCCGAGCTATAACGGTGCTATATTATGTCCTGCCCATTTCCATTCCTCCCCTTTGTTTTGTTTCTAATAATATCGTTTCTAATTTTATTTTTTCCTATAATTGTTCAGTATGCTTCTTTGGCAGGTATTTATTTGTTTCTTATAGCTCTTGACCACGTCCATGTTTGTTTGAGGCACATCTCTTACGTTCTTTTTCGTAGTATTTCTTTCAGCGCCCTACTCTCAATTCTTCTTTCGGCTTCTTCTATGTTATTATTGCCGTGAAGGGATATTTGTTTTACCAAATAAATATTATTATCGACATACATTAGTATTTTTTATGATTTCTATAGCAGTTAACACCTGCTTAGCATAAATATATATAATTAGCTTATCCGCCCGCGACTTCGTCTACCCGGACTTCAGTTTATCGCGAAAAAAGCATCCTACGTTCTTCTAAGATATTAAAAACCAATGCAAAAGTTAGAGTTCTTGGTTATGGCCTCTGTGGCTTGTTGATGGTATTAGCATCAACTACTTACTCTGTGGCACCAACGCTCTTAATGATTTTTGACAGACTTATTATTTCGTTTCCTTGGCAACCGTTCCTTACTGCAAGTATTCAAAATGTTTCAGTTTTCCCGTGGAAACTTACACGGAATTCTTGGAATTTTCCGGGATAAAAAGTATCCTATGTTTTATTCTAGGGTATAAGCTATCTCCATTCCGAATTTCATCAAAATCCTTTCAGCGGTTATCGCGTGAAAGCTCCCCAAACAAACAAACATACAACGTTTCACTTTTATATATTGGTATGGATATGGATGGATAATTGTTATTTGTGTAAATTGTATTTCTTATTGTTTGTCATTAACTTTCTCTTTTCCAAATTAATTTGTAGCCCAACCTTTTTACTTTCTACGTAAGTAATAGATTTTTCACCTCACAAGCTCATAAAGAATCTGTTTTCCATTCAAGATCTGAGTGCAAAAGTACATTTTACCCGCTAGCGTGAAGTTTTTCACTCTATTTGACTCTACTCTACTCTAATCGGCTCTAATCAACCCTATTCGACTCAATTTGATTCTATTCGACTCTACTCGACTATATTCGACTCTTTTCGTCTCTACTCGACTCTATTCGACTCTACTTGACTCTATACGACTCTATTAGACTCTAATCGACCTTATTCGACTTTCAATACAAGTACTCGTGACAAAAAACAACTTTGCAGCCTTGCAACAAATAACTATTTCATAGTTGACATTTGAGCACTGCTTTCAGCAAATAATATCGTCTGCGAATCCTTAAGTGGCTCAAGCATTTTCCATATATTTTAATTCCTTTCTTTTTACAATCAATTACATATATAATGTTTTCTAAGACCGACAGAAACTGTTTGGTGAGATAGGATCACCTTGGCGAATACCTCTTTTTGGGATTAGTTTTTTTTACAAAAGCTTACCCTTTTATCAACCGATATTTAAATTGAATAAACATATTTTCAACATTGTACTATTATTTATTCTGTGACGCAAGTACAAAATATGAACAAGATAAAAAAACACAAAACAACGATAAACAGACATTGAATACTAAACACTACCCGTCTCTCGCTGCGGAATTGACGACACAACAGTAGGTAACATGTGACAATAACAAGACATAAATTCAAAAACTAAAACCCGACTACGGGCGGGTGAAAATAGTCTATGACAATTTTTACCCGCCCGTAAACAAAGTTTTTAGTTTGAACTCATAACTCTTCCTTTGCTTTGCAATAGTCGGGTATAAAAAAACACTTGCAATGCGGACCAAGTTTTTAGGTTGAACACGTAACTCTTCCTACCCCTTGCAGTAGTCGGGTAAAAAATATATGTGACACACTAGAAGACGAATCGATCTCGTCTGTCAATATCGGAACATGTTTTAAGTTTGAACACATAACCCTTACTTTGCTTCCCCGTTGTCAGATAAGACTATGACACTCTATACCTAATTAGACATTTCCTTCGCCATTGATACCTAACGACGAATCGATTGATACCTCGCTTGTCAAAATTGGACCAAAATGAGCGACAGCACATCCACATTCATAATATTCATAAATACATACATACATAGACTGTTAAACTTATTACCGTTCCCTTGCTTCGCCATAGCCGGGTAAAAATCGAAATTTGCATATTGTTAATAATTGTATTTTCCTATTTCTAGCTTATTTTTGTATTATAATACCAAAGGTTAACAAAGATCATAAGAGCAGGTTATAATACCTATATCCTGTCTAGGCGAGTTGAGAGTAGATAAAGTCGTCGACCAATATAACATGTGCTATTGGTCGAAGGATAGAGTAGAGCATCGGATGAGCTCATTTAATTTTGATTATTTGGTCGGTCACTACACCGCAGGGTGTGGGTTCGAAAATAACTAAACATGCAAAGTGAGCATGAGCTTTCGGCGAAGGTCTTTTTTTTACATAACCTTAGTAGTAGGGCACACTAGTTCTACTATTATTTATTCTGTGACACTAGTGTCCGTCTGGATGCTTCCACCCTCAACCAGACAGTCTTACGAAGTACTGTTATTTATTCTGTGACAGTCTGTTTCCAGCTACTGCTGGACTACCTATCCTTGAGAGCAATCAAAGATGGCTGGCATGCAAGTCATACTCGTGAACGTTATATAACCTTGGTAGTAGGGCACACTAGTTCTACTATCATTTATTCTGTGACACTAGTGTCCGTTTGGATGCTTCCACCCTCAACCAGACAGTCTTACTAAGTATTATTATTTATTCTGTGACAGTCTGTTTCCAGCTACTGGTGGACTACCTATTCTTGAGAGCAATCAAAGATGGCTGGCATGCAAGTCATACTCGTGAACGTTATATAACCTTGGTAGTAGGGCACACTAGTTCTACTATCATTTATTCTGTGAAACTAGTGTCCATTTGGATGCTTCCACCCTCAACCAGACAGTCTTACGAAGTACTATTATTTATTCTGTGACACTAGTGTCCGTCTGGATTCTTCCACCCTCAACCAGACAGTCTTACTAAGTATTATTATTTATTCTGTGACAGTCTGTTTCCAGCTACTGCTGGACTACCTATCCTTGAGAGCAATCAAAGATGGCTGGCACGCAAGTCATACTCGTGAACGTTATATAACCTTGGTAGTAGGGCACACTAGTTCTACTATCATTTATTCTGTGAAACTAGTGTCCGTTTGGATGCTTCCACCCTCAACCAGACTGTCTTACGAAGTACTATTATTTATTCTGTGACACTAGTGTCCGTCTGGATTCTTCCACCCTCAACCAGACAGTCTTACTAAGTATTATTATTTATTCTGTGACAGTCTGTTTCCAGCTACTGCTGGACTACCTATCCTTGAGAGCAATCAAAGATGGCTGGCATGCAAGTCATACTCGTGAACGTTATATAACCTTGGTAGTAGGGCACACTAGTTCTACTATCATTTATTCTGTGACACTAGTGTCCGTCTGGATGCTTCCACCTTCAACCAGACAGTCTTACGAAGTACTGTTATTTATTCTGTGACAGTCTGTTTCCAGCTACTGGTGGACTACCTATCCTTGAGAGCAATCAAAGATGGCTGGCATGCAAGTCATACTCGTGAAAGTTATATAACCTTGGTAGTAGGGCACACTAGTTCTACTATCATTTATTCTGTGAAACTAGTGTCCGTTTGGATGCTTCCACCCTCAACCAGACAGTCTTACGAAGTACTATTATTTATTCTGTGACAGTCTGTTTCCAGCTACTGGTGGACTACCTATCCTTGAGAGCAATCAAAGATGGCTGGCATGCAAGTCATACTCGTGAACGTTATATAACCTTGGTAGTAGGGCACACTAGTTCTACTATCATTTATTCTGTGAAACTAGTGTCCGTTTGGATGCTTCCACCCTCAACCAGACAGTCTTACGAAGTACTATTATTTATTCTGTGACACTAGTGTCCGTCTGGATTCTTCCACCCTCAACCAGACAGTCTTACTAAGTATTATTATTTATTCTGTGACAGTCTGTTTCCAGCTACTGCTGGACTACCTATCCTTGAGAGCAATCAAAGATGGCTGGCATGCAAGTCATACTCGTGAACGTTATATAACCTTGGTAGTAGGGCACACTAGTTCTACTATCATTTATTCTGTGACACTAGTGTCCGTCTGGATGCTTCCACCCTCAACTAGACAGTCTTACGAAGTACTGTTATTTATTCTGTGACAGTCTGTTTCCAGCTACTGGTGGACTACCTATCCTTGAGAGCAATCAAAGATGGCTGGCACGCAAGTCATACTCGTGAACGTTATATAACCTTGGTAGTAGGGCACACTAGTTCTACTATCATTTATTCTGTGAAACTAGTGTCCGTTTGGATGCTTCCACCCTCAACCAGACAGTCTTACGAAGTACTATTATTTATTCTGTGACACTAGTGTCCGTCTGGATTCTTCCACCCTCAACCAGACAGTCTTACTAAGTATTATTATTTATTCTGTGACAGTCTGTTTCCAGCTACTGCTGCACTACCTATCCTTGAGAGCAATCAAAGATGGCTGGCATGCAAGTCATACTCGTGAACGTTATATAACCTTGGTAGTAGGGCACACTAGTTCTACTATCATTTATCCTGTGACACTAGTGTCCGTCTGGATGCTTCCACCCTCAACCAGACAGTCTTACGAAGTACTATTATTTATTCTGTGACAGTCTGTTTCCAGCTACTGCTGGACTACCTATCCTTAAGAGCAATCAAAGATGGCTGGCACGCAAGTCATACTCGTGAACGTTACATAACCTTAGTAGTAGGGCACACTAGTGTCTGTCTGGATGCTTCCACCTTCCACCAGACAGTCTTATGGAGTACTATTATTTATTCTGTGACAGTCTGTTGCCAACCCCCTTTCCGGCTACTGCTGGACTACCTATCCTTGAGAGCAATCAAAGATAGCTGGCACGCAAGTCATACTCGTAAACGTAACATAACCTTGGTAGTAGGGCACATTAGTATCTGTCTGGATGCTTCCACCCTCTAACAAACAGTCTTACGTAGTACTTATATATATTCTGTGACAGCCTGTGGCCAAGCTACTTTCCGGCTACTGGTGGACTACCTATGCTTATGAGCAACTAAAGATGGCTGGCACGAAAGTCATACTAGTGAACGGATACTGCTTGTGATACAGCTTGGTTTCTTATTATTTGTATGACCCTGTAGAGTCCAACTGCTGGGCAAAGGCCTCCCTGCCCTCCTTCCACTTTTTTCGACTTTGGGCTATAGCTGGCCAATCTTTGAGGTAGGCGTCAAGATCGTCCCGCCATCTCTTCTTGGTTTCTTATTTGTCATTATATTTTTTATTATTTTATGTGTTTTTTTTTTATTGAGGGACATCTTCATTGCACTAAAAAAATTGTCAAATTTTAAATGTACATATATTATTATTAAAATTTATGTAAACACATACATTTCACAAAAAAGTATTGTCAAAAATTATGACATCCCTGTTGAGTTTCTTGGTGCTCTATTCTCCAACGGGCGTATTTCTGAAGCACCGGTAGAGTCAGACAGAAGGATCTTTCTTTTTCCTGTGCGTGATTAAACACTGAATCGGCACATGAGAGGGAAATTTTCTTTTCAAACTCTTTCTCCGGCCTTATCCCATCTTATTAGAGGTCGGCTCTCGTAATCTTCCGTCTTCAGAGGTGTCTTTTCTGGGTTGTCATTGGGTCTATGTTACTATTTTCGAGATCATTCCTAATTACAGACATCCATGTAAGGCGGGGTCTTCCACGCTTTTTCGGTCCTGTATTATAGTTGAGCACATTCCTTGACATGTGATCCTCCGGCCTACTCATGACATGGCCGTACCATCGCAGTCGTGTATCTACTTTACTAACTTATATAGTATAGGTCTTACTTTAAAAGTAGTAATGGTTTGACACTTTGTCTAAAAGGGTGACTCTGACAGATCATCTAAGCATTCTCATTTAGGCGACATGTAGCTTGTCAGATTTTCTCGCCTTTTCTAGGGCTGCAGTTTTTTTATTGTGGGATATCTCATTGCCACTTTAACATATGACATGTATATGTGTATTAATTAGGATTAGCAAGCTGAAGTGGCAGTGGGCCGGTCATATTTTTCGAAGGACTGATAACCGTTGGGGTAGAGGTGTACTTGAGTGAAGACCGCGACTCGGCAAACGTAGTGTAGAGTACCCTCGGGCTATGTAGAGCGACGATATACGCAAAATGTCTGGCAGCAGTTGGAAAATAAAAGACGAAGATCGGGCTCAGTGGTGTGTTTTCGGAGAGGCCTATGTCCAGCAGTGGACGGACACGGCTGATGATGATGATGGTGATGATGATGATCATACAAGTTTAACCAGATTTATCAAGTAACATAAACATGAACGAAGACTTTATACGTCACTTAGTTAATGTTTGCTAATTATCAAAGAGATGCATTGAGATGTAGAAGTGAATATAAAGGCTGTGGAGACCTCGAACTGTTTAGTCTGTGTTCGCGGCCCTGTTGAACCGGTCGCAGGCTGGTGTCCCGAGCTTCCACTTGAACGTTCGCAACGTAACGTAAGTTTACCGCAAACATGTTTAAAGATGTGGGCAGCGCGTGCGCGCGCGCATTATGCGCGTAGTAGTGCGCAAAGGTAGCTTTAGCGCCAAAAAGCAAGCGACTGGTATGAAGTAGATAGATGAAACTTATGAATAACTTATTACTTCTTACTCGTATAACTTATGAGTTATGGGCCTATGATAGATGTAATACGATATAAACTGCCCGAGAGAAGGCTCCAAGTGTCTGGTGTATGTGCGGTCTATCGTGGTGTTCCCTAGAGTTGTCGATGAAACCATGAGACCGTATTCTTCTCTCAGATATGGCGAAAGTCAAGAGTTTTCTTTATTTCGCGGATTCATGTTTAAATCTCCCATGAGCAGTATCGGGATTTGAGTGTCGGCATCCATCTCGGCGATGATTTTAGTGATTGAGTTTCCAAACACGCAAAGACTACGATGTAGGAGCAGTTTTATGTAATTTGACTTAAGCCCTTGGATGTATGGTATATGCAAGTTGCTAAGAAACGGAAAGATCTAAACATAACTTCTGCCAGAGCGAGATATATCTCCCGTGCCTGGTTTTACGGTCACTTTTTATATCTTTCTTCTTTCAGTGACAGGAAACAATTGCTTGGAATTGCTGTTACGTATCACATATTTCTCCAATAAACTTTTTTTGGGCTAGTGGATAGTGACGTCCGTTTGATTTCGTTCGTCGCAGGTTCTAATTCTGCAAGGTGCAATCATTTGTGTGATGAGCAGAAATGTTTGTTTCCGAGTCATGGATGTGTGTGATATTCGTATTTATGTAGGTTTATCCGTTATGTAGTGCTCATTTTACAGGGTATCCTAGTTTGGGGCTCGGTAATTGGTGTAGAATTGACCCGAATATATTTCTATTTATTTATTTATTTCTATCACTCGTCCTTTTCGTTACAGCCGCTCTTTTACAAAAATTAACTATTATTATTAGAGGGGTACCCCCTCAACCGATTCATTCTTGTTTTGACCACTCTCGCGCTCAAAACAAGAATGAACGAAAAATGCAAATATATAAAACCTAACCGCCTCTTTTTACCCGACTAGATTGAAACCAGGTCAGAGATATAAAAAGCACAAATAAAATCTCCCCACCCCCCTTTACAGCTAAGAAGCATTTCCATCACATCAGCTTACAAACCGAAACAAAACGCATCAACATCGATCCATTCAAACGAACGATCATGTGTACATACATACATACATACACACAAACACCCACATACCCACCGTAAACTTATAACACCCCTTTTTTCGTCTTTGGGTGTCATAAGAAAAAAGTCTGTACAAAGAAGATAATTAAAAAAATATGGTCTAGGCGACTTAAAATAAGCGACTGAACAAGAATATACTTTATTTTTAAATCGTGTCTATTTTTGTCTGTTCGCGCATCACGTAAAAACAAGATTTTGACTTAAAAACTGGTGTACTTGGTACTTCGAATGCTCGAAGATTTGGTATGAAATTTATTAGGATTTTGTACTGTAAAGCTACTTTTGGCCCTGAAATAACACATCGGTAACTTTATCCCAGAGAAATGACCGCGCGGACTAAGCCGCGGACGTCCAGCTGCTCAGATTTAGCAAAATGGATGTATTTGTGATCTACTGCTGGATGAAATTGTGATTCGGTATAACTCGCAATTTGTTGGTGGCGTAGAAGTTTCACGACAAAGTTTTAAAGTTTTTTAATGTTTGGAACTTTAAATGCAGATCTCAATCCGGTAGAGCAAAAATAACTTTTGTAGAATAAAGTGTTATAGATTACTAGCTGCGCCCCGCGACCCGCGTGGATGTTTAAAATATATATTAAAAATTAATAATAAAAAAACTATTCAAGAAATCATACTTTTTTACTGTTATTAGGTTGATAAAACAGTTATAAAGAATTGTGTATAATAAAATAAGAATAATCTGCAAACCTTTTTGAATCAGGGGTCTAAAACTAAGCAAGTTTGATGATTTGTGTAAGTTTCTGCAACAAAAAAGCTGTCTTTATTCAAAAAAAACTCATAGTAACTTAACCTTCAGATTATTTAATAAACAATAACATAGTATCACCTATCCAATACGGTATAATTTTTTGGAGTGACACAGTAACAAACTATATGTGTATCAGGATTTATTACACATATGAACAAACTATGCGTCATAGTGGTTTGTTTGATTAAATCATCTAATAAAACAATAAATACAGTTGTACAGGTAACACTCTCACTTACAAACTTTCGCATTTATACTATCTCTTTGACACCTGTTTATTTTAATGTTATTTTTCTATCCCTCGGGAACAGTACTTTTTTCGGAATGAAAGGTAGTAAGTAGTACTCTATGTCCCTTTTTGACGTTGTCAGTGGTATACCCCTGACAAGGTCTGTGCAAAATTCCATGATGATCGGTTGACTATTTGAGGCGTGAAAGCGTAAAATACAAACATAACTCACGTTCTCTTTTAAAATACTAGTAGGATCGTATGAGATAGGAGAGTTATTTACATTCCCCACCCTTTTCTCCTTTAAAACCCTACCAACAACCCAGTACAGAATAGTACAGTATGTACTGTAAAACCTAACCGCTAATCGCTTGTCAAAACCTAACCGGGTTTTAGTTTTTGAATTTATATCTTGCATAGACTCTATTGTTATTATTTCATTGTTTCGAGGTGGCAGGTAGTAAACACAACTAATGATTGGTATCGAAGGTCTGTTCAGTCTGTTGTTTTAAACTCGCACTTGGGCTCATTAATATCATATTTTTCTTAGAATTTACAACATACTCGTACTTAGTAGTTATTATACTTCTTTGGATGGGTAAAAAGATGGAAAAGTTATTTAAAAGTGGCTGCTCAATAATAAATATCCAGCAGCCACTTTTAACTGATAGCAGTTGTTTCAAGTTTTATTACTTACTAGCTGCACCCGGGGCTTCGCATGCGTGGTCATTTCTCTAGGTTAAAAGTACTCCATGTACCTACTATTCCAAGACCTAAATAAATGTTGGTATACCAATATACCAACATTTCCTCAGCCGTCAATAATATTTTATCGATTGCTCGGCTTCTACTTATCGGGCTGGGATACCAAGTACACCAGTTTTAAACTCAAACCATATGATATCCAATAATGAAAACACCATCGCAATTGGCCCAGTATTTTTTACGTGATGCGCGAACAAACAAACATACAGACAAACAGACAGTCATGATTTAAAAAATGTTATATTCTTGTTCAGTAGCTTTTTTTAAGTACCATTTTTTTTTTAATTGTCTTTGTTTAGACTTCTTTATACTTTTTGCTTTAAGCAAACTAACTTTCTACTAACTTACTTACTACTTTTACTTATTGCTTTTTGCTTATTGCTTTGCTTTGTTTAAGCATACTCGTAGATATTTAATACTTCAAAATAACATAACTTTGAACCCCTATCCCGCCGAACGCTTCATTTTTTCGGGATAAAATGTATCCTCAATTTAAACCATTATATGAATGATGACTATGCCAAGCTGTAAAAGTACAAAGAAGTTAAAGTACACTTACTTACTAGAGTAATTCAACCTCTTTGAGACGTCAATGTAAAGAAAACTTTGCCGGCTGCCAATAATAGATGCATAGTTCATCGCAAACACGAGAATCGTAAAGTTTGATATAAAATTTGCTATAATACCGATAACAATCGATATATGAGACGAGGTCGCTAACTATTGGTCTCATACAAAAGCTCAGAGTTGCGCAGCGTGCAATGGAGAGAGCTATGCTCGGTGTTTCACTACGTGATAGAATCAGAAATGAGGAAATCCGTAGAAGAACGAAGGTTACCGACATAGCTCTCAGAGTTTTCGAGTTGAAGTGGCAATGGGCAGGCCATATAGTTCGCAGAACCGACAACCGCTGGGGAATAAAGGTTCTCGAATGGCGACTTGTTCGTGGTCGCCAAGCTAAGTGTGGGGAGACTCCCCACACGATGGACCGACGACATTGTAGCCATCGCAGGAAGTCGGTGGATGGAGGTGGCACAGGATCGCTCGTCATGGCGCTCTTTGGGGGAGGCCTATGTTCAGCAGTGGACTTCTAAAGGCTGACATGTGATGATGGAGGTCTGTCACATTGACGCTTTTTCAATTCTTGGAAAGTGGTGTCACAATTCTCATTCCAACAGAAGGACCGCTTCTCCTCAGTGAATTTGTGCAAAAGCTTAGCAACATCAGCGAAGTTCTTTACAAATCGTCGGTAATACGAGCAATAGCCCAAAAATGCTCTGACGTCTGTTTTGTTTTTTGGAACTGGTCATTCCTTGACCGATATGATCTTCTCTGGGTCAGTATGCACCCCTTCTTTCACGAGTCCCAAAAAGTTCACTTGCCATCTGAACAATGAGCACTTCTTTCGGACTCAACTTAAGATTTGCAGCTCGAATTTTTTGCCATCACACGTTCCAGGTTTCGAAGGTGGTCTTGAAACGTACGCCCCACGAGGATGATGCCATCCAAATAAATGGAACAGGCATGTCCAATCAACCCAGTCAGTACCAGCTCCATCAACCTTTCAAAAGTTGCAAGAGCATTGCACAATCTTTTTTTTTTTACATAATCTTCCATATACCCTTCCCCGTAGAAAACGCAGTTTTCTCCTTGTCCTTAGGGTCGATTTCCACTTTCCAGTACCCACTCTTCAGGTCCAGCGTTGTAAACCACTTCATCCCCGTCAGCGTATCCAGGGTATCGTTGATCCTTAGTAGAAGATAACTGTATTTTTGGTAACATCGTTGAACCTACAATAATCCACAAAGAAACGTAAACGTCACCCTTTTTTTGACCAACACCACAGGAGCGCACGATGGACTGGATGAAGGTTCTATTATACCACCCTTCACCATCCCGCCAATCATGTTTTCTACCTTATTTTCTCGTGCAACTGGCAGCCTCCTTGGTCGTTGACGGATCGGCAACTCATTCCCGGTTTTTATCTTGTGCTGAACTAATCCCGTCATCCCAATGTCAGCATAATTTTAAGAGAAGATGTCCGCGTACTGAAGTAACATTTTCTCTGCCTTCGCAATTCTTCTTTGGAAAGATCCTTTCGGCAATCTTCTAGCAGTTTCGACACATTAAATTTGCCATAATGTTTAATGTCACTGGATGACTCTTGACATTGTCGCATCCAATCTACTTCCTAGAAGGTACCAATTAACGTCCCTTTGCTAATGAGTTGTTCTTCATTAGTTAGGTTCAATATGCGCACTCCTGAAGTGTTCGTGGCCCTCACCAAAGGCCCAAGGGTTAGTCATTTGCGTTTTTTCTAGATGCATCGATATTTTTGCGTAGGATCCCATGGCAGACTTACTGGCACGATAGTTTCTGACCTGGGAGCAAGGACCATTTTCTTAAGGCGGTAGATCTTCCCTATGTTCCTCCTTCCATGAAAATTTCCTCGCTGCCACATTTCAAAATTCCGTGCTTCACGTCGATCTCATAATGATGTTCTCTTATGAAATCCAAGCCAAGAATGCAATCATCGACTATGTCGGCCACGATGACTTTATGCCGGAAAATTCTTTAACCGAGTTTCATCTCCACCTGCTTTTCCCGTATGCATATTGGTCATAAGTCGATGTAAATGTCACAACTAATGCATTTGCATGCCAAAAATATAGTTCCACGCCCGATATGCTCGTGTACAGGGGGTGGTTTGTTTGTCGTATTAGGTAGTACTGGCCTCTAGTGTCAGAGTTTGTCAGGCCGCCCGAAGGCCTCTGACATGGCTTAACGACTGCTACTAATCAATAACAGCCTGGACCGACAGCTTAACGTGCCCTCCGTAGTATGTAATTTAAGTAATGTGTTTGATTTTTCTTGTTTTATACAAGTCCAGCAATAACACACTCTAATTTGACAAGTCCGTGGCACCAGAGCGCATAAAGAACTTGGCGGAACCGCTCCGCGTGTACCGTATAGGGTACACTGACCTGCTATCGTGTTAAATATATCTTACTGCTTTGAACTCGTCTCATCTCACTGACAATGATGTTATGCGTAGCGAAATCATTAAAATAATGAAAATTTTTATTCGAATTTTAATGTAACAAAACGCACCCTTTATTCATGGATATGTAAGATTCTCACAGTTATCCATGCATACGAATAAATATCATGCCCGATCTATGAAGGTAAGGAAGATTCGTTGATACACCCAGATATCAGTTTATCTCTCAAGTCACCGGCAAAAACGTAAGCTAGCAATCATTGTGGCTTCGAGGGATGCACTGCTTCCAATATTGTCAAAACCAACTTACAACATCAGTTATCAATTAATAACCCAGCAAATATTCTTAATTTATTTTCAAAAACTATTTAATTGTTACAGTTCTAATATGAGGGCAATCAGTTTCATAATTGCTCTAACAATAGCGTCAGTATGCCAAGCGGCGACTCCCCAGCTCCGGTTTGCGTGGAAGGAAGTAGACTACGTATGGAACGCGCCGGCTGATCGAGAAAACGCAATCAAAGACGAAAGATTCGTCCCGGGAAACAACCTTCCGTTGGGCCTGGCTCGGTGGAAGAGTAAACTCTTCGTAACCGTGCCAAAATGGAAAAACGGCGTCGCATCTTCTCTGAACTACGTCGATATCGATGGACCTCAGGATCAACCTTTGAAGCCGTACCCCTCATTCCGAGATAACTACATCCCTGACACGGCGAAAGCGCTACCATCGAACTCCTCTATCATTTCTGTGTTCCGAGTCTACGTGGATGCATGTGACAGGTTATGGGTCATGGATACCGGTCTTGCTGATGTCCTAGGTAAGAATGTTTTTGTACGGTCAACATATTACGATGCATTTTCAAGTGAAGAGAAAACTGAAGTGATAAGTACTTATATTAAAGCTTCTGCGTAGGAGTCATCGAGAGATAACATCGAGAGCGATGGTGGCCTAACGGTTCTATAGTGCAATTTAGAATCCAACGATACCGGGTTCAAAACCTAGGCTCCGCAACTATGACTTTTCTGAGTTATGTGCGCTTTTTCTTCGCTCCGTGCTTCGGAGGGCATGATAAGCTGTCGGTCCCGGCTGTTATTGATTAATAGCAGTCGTTAAGCCATGTCAGAGGCCCTCGGGCGGCTTGATAAACTCTGACACCAGAGGCCAGCACTACCTCATACGACAAACAAATGGATTTGTCTAATGGTTGGCATCATAAAACCATCATCATAGTTGTTGAGTTAATACTTTTGTTTTAAGTTAGTTAACGTAGGGGGTTAAAATTATTATAGACTGTAGATATTCTTATTCTTAGTCACTATGTAAACAATATAAAACTAGGCTTAGTTGTACTCGTATAAGTAATTTCTTATGCGTATTTTAGTGTTCGTAAATATCTATCTATTGTTATAATCAGTTTAAGGATGAGTCAATATTTTATTACAAGATAACGAACAAGGAATCTTGTTTATGTCGAGTAATGAAGTAAATAAAATGCATTTTTGAGGCATTTAGTAGTTCTATAAATAAGTAGGTGATAAATTTTATCAATATGTAATTTATTTTGCAGGAACGCCAAAGCAAATTGCTGGACCATCCATTGTTATTTTTGATTTGAAAACTGATCAACTGGTTCATCGTTACTTCTTCAAACGAGAGGATATGAAAGAGGACTCTTTCTTTGTTAATATTGTGAGTAAAATAATACAATATTTCATAAACTTAAAGCCGAGTACAGTCTTAGTAGAACAAACAAGAATTTTCAAAAATTTAAGTAAGTAATTTAAAACTTTAGAGATTTTTGTAAGTGAGCGATATAAATTCAGCAGTCTTAAACCAAGTAAAGCGCATTCCCATGGCTCAAAAGATTTAAATTTCTAAAACGTTTGAAAATTCTTGTATGTGACTTTAACTGTAGTCGGGTTTTGACTGTAGTTTTTGAACATATATATGTTATTTAATAGTTAATCTACACTCATATCGTAAAATGGTTGCATTATGATATACGTACATTACGCACGGCACGTCTCTAATAAGAAATATATATATATATATATATATATATTTATTATGACACTGTTTTTTGAATTAAACGATGTTATAATATATATTTTTTACCATTAAAGCACCGGTCGGCCCCGTACCTACGAGGGTTATCGTCATTTATTACCTATGGCGGCGCGTGTTAGACCGTATGAGTAAATTAATGTGTTTTTGTTGCTCAAAAGTTGTATCCTGATTACAAATGTCCGACAGCAGTGTTAGTGTGGAGAATTTGACTCCACCTGACATCTCGGAAACAGCAACGAACATGACGAATGAAATTTTACTAGAAAAATCAAGAAAATAATTACATCTTTTTTTTGTCATTAAATGTTTGTTCCTATTGCATGAGTGTAGATAATGTTTTTTTTATTTTTTTATTACGGACTAGGCAATCGTTTGACCACGATCTCACCTGATGGAAAGCGATGATGTGGTCGAAGGTGTAGCACGCTTGCCTAGTAGATACCTATTCACTCTTGACTTGAACACACCGGGGTTATAATTTACCGGAAACACTGACGAGGGCAGGGCATTCCACTCCTTTGCAGTTCTTATAATAAATGAAGAAGCGTAACGCTTCGTTCTTGTGCGAGGTATTTCAACCAAGAAAGGGTGGCGCGTTGCTGATCGTCTAGTCGTACGGTGATGGAAAGGTGATGGGGGAATCAGGTAGTGCAGTTCTTGTGCACACTCTCCATAGTGCAATCTGTAGAATACCGCCAGGCTTGCAACCTCACGTCGATGCGCCATACTTTGAAGCTTATTCTTTACCAGAGTGTCATCCCTAATGAGCCTGATAGCACGTCTCTCAATTGAATCCAAAGACTCGAGCTGATACTTGGCAGAACCGTCCCAGAGGTGGTAGCAGTACTCCATACAAGATCGGACCTGTGCTTGATAAAGATTCAAAAGCTGTCCCGGTGTGAAGTACCGCCTAACCTTAGACAAAATTCCAAGTTTTTTTGCAGCTACCTTGGCATTGGATTCAATATAAGACCCAACATTCAGGAACGAAACGGCACATAAATAATTATTAAAACACTCGAGTGATTGTATTAAAAAACTCACCTACGGCTAATTTTTTAAACTCACTCTCGTGTAAATTAATACCACTTCTTTAGTTTTAATACATAACCCTTCATTTGCTTCGCCGTAGTCGGGTAAAGTCTATACACTCTTGCGATGAAGACAAATCGATTCAAAATCAAAATCGCTTGTCAAAATCGAACCATGAGGTGCGATCATCCAAATACATATATACATTGACTGTTCTACACATTACCCTTCCCTTGCATCGCCGTAGTCGGGTAGTAGTGAAAGTGTTAGATTTTACATAATGTGTGCAGTGAATAAGCACCAATTGATATAAATTTATATAACCCCAGACCCCAGCTCCTCCCATTATAGTCGTAGCTAAGAAGAATTTCGATCTGATTAGCCTTCAAACATAAGAAACCGTATCAAAATAGGTCCATTAATGTGGGACTAGGATCCCTCCCCCCCCCTTCCCGCCATTATAGCTGAGCTGATGTGGTCGAGATGGTTCTTATGTAGCTATAAAAGGGGGAGGGGTGAGGGGGGAGGTCATAGCTCCCAAACGAATAGACCGAGTTTAATGCGGTTTTTTCTGTTTGAAAGCTGATGTGTTTATGTTTGTATGCTGAGGGCAACGAGATCTTTCTTTGCTGAAATGGGGTGGGGAAGAATGGGGGTGAGGATCGTAGCTCCCAAACGAATGGACCGATTTTGATGTGGTTTGTTAAGTTTGAAAACTGATGTGATCGTGATGCTTCTTAGCTATAATGGGGTGTGGGGGGTCGGGGGCTATATACATTTTTACCAAGCAAGGATATACATTTTTAATTTGTGCTTGTTACCTAGTTGCAAAGTATGCCCGAGATAAACATATTCCTTAACAACCTCGAGAGCAGTTCCGTTAACAACAATTCGTTCTGGAATAGCATGTTCGTTGAACATAGCCTTTGGGTTTGTCCAAGTTCATCCGGAGACCAAGTTGAGACGAATAAGCTAGGCTCTCGAACATCTGTTTCTGCAACAATGACGACGTCATCCGCTAATTGACATTATTACTATCCATCGATGGAACTATCACACTGATTTTATAATTATCCATTTCAGATCGTAGACGTAGATAAAGACACCTGCGACAATGCATTCGCCTACGTCCCTGATATAGGCGGCTACGGCGTGGTTGTATACAGCCTGAAGCAGGACAATTCCTGGCGCGTGGCCCATCACTATTTCCACGCTGACCCTCTGGCTGGCTCCTACAACGTATCCGGAATTCAGTTCCACTGGGCTGATGGCGTGTTTGGACTGGCACTGTCTGAGCCTAGAGAGAACGGGTTAGTACGATCTTGTACCATCTTGTACCTACTTGATATAATATCTTCCTAATGCCTCAAAGCTGCTGCTGTCCCAATATTTTAAAATACATGTTTTTAAGGCTAAAATGGGTCTACTCGGGAACAAATCGGGACCGTTTAGGTTGTTGGAAGTAACGCCCATCTTTCACGATGTTGACACCCGCTTTTTGCAGTCTGCTCATGACAGCGGTAAATGCAACTTGATCAAAACATCGAGGTTAGTCAAAATAGAATAGTTAGAGGTTAGTTTGATAGTAATTTGTGCGCGAATAGACCCATTTTCATTTTATAAACATGAATGAAATTCGCGAAAGTTAAAAACTTAAAATACGTGTTTCATAAAATTATACTCTTTAATTACGTAATGTTTTCTCATTGAACCCTCTGCTTGATAGATCTTGGAATAAACAGAAAAGTTGTCTGAGCCAAAAGTATCAAGTTCTGAATCTTCAATATCTACTTCGCACAAGCATCATAAAAACCGCTACAGAGGCATGATGACTGCGTAGCGCGAGGCTGTAATAAAACTTCGACTCCCGCGCAGTGCAAATATTTGTGTGAACAACAGGTATTTGTTTTGCGTCTGGGTGTTTGAAACCATGGTCCTTGAAGTTCCTGATTCCATAGATACAGCTAATCCTTTAGAATGGGCGGGATTATCGATGGGTAAACCTAGACGGACAGGATCATATTGAATTTTATAACACTGAAAATTATACGGCTTTGTTCTGATTATCACAGATACCGGACAATGTTCTTCCACGCGTTCTCAAGCACTAAGGAGTTCTCTGTGTCCACGAAGCTACTTCGCAACTACACTCAAATCGACATGAACGAGGCATTCGACGAATTCAAGGTTTGAATACTAGTTCAGTACATACCCATCTTTCGTCTCGTCTAGCGCTCTTGCACTCGAATTGCACAAAAAATCGACAAAACAGACTAATCGCTAGAAATGAAACTTGGCACATCTTCATGTGATTTCTATAACCTGGAATTTGTGCCTCTTACCTAATAACCACTCCCTTAAGATTTTAAGATAGGTATAACAACGAACGAGGCTCTGGCAACTGACAAATGGCAGTATAACTACTTGCCTAGCCTAGTCATTTAAATTTAGTTCCACTTTCTGCCACCAGCTGGCGCTGAAGACCACACCCTGTCAATATACGTAGACTGTGGTCAATATGGCGTGGGCAAGTAACAATATTGTTGGTGTCTCCCACAGTTTGATTACATTTACGCAAAAATATAGTACAGTGAGAGAACAGTGTAGTGACAAAAATAATGTGAATTTAGCTGGTACTCGTCTGTTTGCACACTACTATGTCTGTAGAATTGCGCCTTAAACCTAGATAGGTAGGTTGAACATGAAAACTGTTTATAAAAATTTGTCTGTTTGCAAACTACTATGTTTTAATAGAATTGCGTCTTTTTTGTCACATGATCCCGAATTGTACAATAGCCTTAGCAATCTGCCAGCAAGTTCATTATAATATGTCATATGTCTGAATATCATTCAGGCTGTTAGTTGAAAGGTTCTATTCAATTAAAAGGCTACTATTAAGCCATCTGCCTGCTACATATCCATTATAAGCAACTACGCAGATAAATGGCACATACCACTGGTGCAAATACTGCGATCGCCAACCCGCTTACCCAGCGTGGCGATTATGGGCATAATCTTCCACGACAAGTACCCCAAAAAAAACGGCCCCTAGTTCCCGGTGGCCCTGCTATTCCTGACCACGGTGGCGGTCATAGTAACGGCAGGGCGGTTGATGCTAAGAATCCCCGGGTTACGGAAAGCCACCACAAACGAATGACTACTTGATGAACACATAGTGCAGCTGGAAGTGGAACTAGAGAACATAAGATGGCACATTTTGGGGTTGTGTTTAGTCCATAGGGACACCGTAACCCTATATAAATTCGGACAATTTTAAGAAGGTACTTCAGAGAGGGTGATCTTCAATCCAAAGACGGCGTCGGGTTCCTCGTTCACCAAGTCTTCGATAACAACGTTGAAGAGATCTGTAGTGTGTCCACCAGGGGAGAGTTCCTTATAATCAGGCTCACAAAGAGATATATACCCAAGGTGACTCAGGTATACGAACCGACCTCGGCATACATAGATAAAGAAGTAGTAGATATGTATGAGGATGTATCTAAAACCATACATAACACCAAGAAAGCCCACTACAACGTTGTTATGGGGTATTGAACGCCAAAATGGGAAAACAAGCTGGCAACGAAAGTAAAAGTAGGACCACACGGATTTGGTACCAGAAACGTCAGAGGAAAAATGCTTGTCAACTTTATTGAGAGGGAGGGTCTTTAAAAATTAAATAGATTAATAAAATAAAAATAATATTATATTAATATATTTTTTTAATTATTCATGAATTCGTTCTTAAAAAGCAGCCCCAAAGAAAGTGGACGTAAGTCAAGGCCGGATGGTGTAACAAAAATGAAATCGACTTTATTATGACGGACAAAGAAGCACATATTCAGAGATGTCTCAGTGATCAATAGGCTTAATACCGGCAGTGATCACCGATTGGTTCGAGGCACTCTGAATATTGACTTTCAGCTTAAACGAGTCCGACTGATAAAGTCCACGCTCCGACCAAACTTGCGCCAAATTATTTCTGGATCCAAAAAGTTCCAGGAATATCTAGAATGGCATTTCGATGCCGTGGAAACCACATAAGACTGGACATAACGAGGTGGTGAGAATCCTTACGGAAGAGGGCCAACATTTTTGCAGTTTATATCATAAGGGCAAACAATCTAAGCTCTCAAACGAGACTCTCCAGCTCCAGACACAAAGATGAGAAAGTAAGCAAGCCTCTTTGTCAGAACAGAAGGCTCTCAACATAAAGATTAAGAAGCTGACAAGACGTGACCTCTGGTAGAGGACCGAAGGTTACGTCGTGTCAGCTTCTTACACACACGCCTTACACAAAAGGCAATTGAGCAGAATTTCAGCAATTTGGTAGGAGTCACCTGACAAAGCTCAAAACAGCTGATGGCAGAACCGTTGTTTCTAAACCGGGGTTTCTTGCCGAGGGTTGATCGAGGGTTTTTACAGTCAGTTATACGTTTCGGATGATCCACTATATTGATAAGATGCCAGGAGACAGCTTGGAAGAGATGGAGATGGCCCTGCGATAGTTGAAAAATGGAAAAACCTCCGGTAAAGATGGAGTTCTGTTCTAGACTCTCTGCAGCGATGCCAAGTAGATCGGCGATATATCAAAGTGATGTCTGTATTGATTGATACTGCTACGATGACAGTCCAAGTACAGAACCGGAGTACTGAGCCTTTCCCATTGCTTAGAGGTGTAAGACAGGGGGATGTTTATATCCCAAAAACTGTTTACGACTACACTGGAGGATATGTTTTTGGACGCTGGGCTGGAAAGGGGCGGGCATCAACATTAACGGCGAGTACATCTCACACTTGCGATCCGCAGATGATATCGTCATTATGGCGGAGTCACTGCTAGAGCAGCGAAAAATGCTGACTAGCCTAGTTAAAGCCTCATGACAAATTGGTCTCCGCATGAACATAGAAAAAACAAAAATCATGGCCTATGACAATATTATACCGGAACCAATAGTAGTCAATGGCATACCTGTCGCAATTTTACAGGAGTATATTTACCTCGGACAAATTGTTATTGAGTAGGAACAATTTTGAGAAGGAAGTAAATAGGAGGACTCAGCTGGGCTGGGCAGGTTTTGGAAAATTTCTTCTAGTCTTCTCGTCACCCATTTCACAATTCCTGAAGACAAAAGTCTTCAACCAGTTCGTCCTACCCGTAATGACATACGGAGCTGAAACGTGACACTGACTGTGACACGGGTCCACAAGCTTAAGGTCGCTCAGCGAGCTATGGAATGGAGTTTCTCTGAGAGATCGAATTCGAAATGAAAAGATTCGGCAGAGAACTAAGGGAACCGTCATAGCTCAGAGAATAAGCGAGCTGAAATGGAAAGATTTGAATAAATGGTCACATTTTTCGTAGAACCGATGAACGTTGGGGTAGATGAAATCTAGAGTGAAGACAGTGAATATATAGGCAAACGTAGTGTAGAATGCCCTCCTGCTAGATGGAGCAACGATCTGCGCAAGGTAGCTGCCAGTTCTTAGAAGAAAAGAGCCGAAGATCGGGCTCTGTGGCCCCTTGGGATGACCTATGTACAGCCGTGGACTAATATAGTTTGATGATGATGATGATGATGATGTTCACAGAGCTCCACTCTGTGATTTATACTGACTTATGTTAGAAAGTATTGTCTGTGGAGATTTCCTTAAAGTTTCTAAGGCCTCCGATACGCGACGGACATTTTCGGAATTTTTGATTGTTTATTTATGTAATTGTCAACTTTTTTTGCCTAGATTAACTTTCTAAGGTGCTCTTTGCTCTTACCTTATTAACCTAATGAACCTACCTACATATGTTAGAAACATAACTATAAATTAGTAAGCTGTTGTTGTATCTACAAGTATACTCGTAGTAATAAAGTTGTTTTGAAGAAGGTGGTAGTTACTTATTATTTTATACATTATCTATTTATTTATTTATGGTTTTTGCAGTTGCTGGGGGACAGAGGTGAACACACGCAAGCTTCGGCCAGCTTTTACGACGAAAAATCCCATGTATTGTTCTACACACTGGTAAAACTCAATTTTTATTCATCGATAACCCGTTTATTGACGTCCGATATAAGACGCAAGAACTTTTTGATTACACCTAATATTGTTGTATGCGAGTCGTCAAAGTTTTTTTTTGTTCGCGATCTATGATTTCCGTCGTGAGCACATAATGACCGTGTAAATATAGCTATATGAGATTACGTGGTAATCAGCCCGATTACGCCCATTAATTAACGTGGGCCTCCCTCATAAATGGGGGGATTTGGCATTACCACCACGCTTGGCAGGCATCCTGGTGATCCCAGTATATATCGATGTTCACACAAGAACACAACAGTGGTTATTAAACTGGACCTACATGGCTTATAAAAGTAAACTAATAAGTCAGTTATAATATAAAATAATCAACTTCAAATAAAAAGTAAGCATATAGCCACCAACAATCTGGTATAGTCAACATTAGAAACGGAATATACAATATGTAGGTGTACCTAATTACCACGTAATCTCGTATAGCTATATTTACACGGTAATTATGTGCTCACGACGGAAATCATAGATCGTGAACAAAAAAAAACTTGGACGACTCGCAAAAACCATCTCGATCACATCAGTTTTCAAACATAAAAAACTTCATCAAAATCGGTCTATTCATTTGGGAGCTACGATTCTCACCGTTTCGTTTAAGACATTATCTCTTGAATAAGCTCAACCATATTAATAATTATGGCTCGGTTGGGCATCGCCTTCAAAAAACTCTTTCATATCTTATGTTGTATTTTTGCATTATTATTACGTTGGTAATTTCATAAAAGTGATACTGTCCACTAAAAAGAATAATATAATAACAATTGACCCAGACAATTATTATTCTTTTTAGTGGTTGTTTACAAAATAACATTTTTATTATGAAGTCGTTTTTGTTTTGTAAATATATTGTATTTTTTTATTTTTAGTGGCCTAAGCAAACCTCGGAAAGAATATATGCCAAAGAAAATAGTAGACACTCACTCACTTTAGACTCAAAGCGTTGATAAATTAATACCAAGGATGATTAAACCTACATAATATATAACAACTGAATTAGTTTTGACGAAAATTATCTATGATTTCACTGGAATGAAATGGAACTCTTTAAAAAAATGGTTACACATCTCGTAGATATGAGGAAATATAAACCCAAAACAAATGGATTTATAAGTTGTAGATGCTGTAATGATGTATGTGTCCTCTTTTATTTAAGGCAATCTTTTACGAGGCACCACCAGTACCACTTAAGACCTGAGAACTCATCGATACCAATCAATTTAGCCTAAACTCGAAGGGGTTTCATCATTTGATGGTTGGGTTAATGGGTTCCTATGACTCCGTCTTCATCATTAGACCCTCGATACCTCATTAGACCAGATAACTTATGAAGATAAATCCAACGAAACCAAACTCGAGGGGCTTCCTGTTCCTGAGCGCCACCGCTCGGCCAGCCACCAGTCGATTAGTGGACTGTATAGCCGAGGCGGAAATCGGAAAGTGACCGACCGTGGTCGATGGCGCTCGTCTGGTCGAAGGAACGGGCACTGGGTTGATGAAGAAAAGTCGCCTTGGTTCAGGGTTCCGACCCTGGGTTGTTCCTGACTGGAGAGGTCTTGAGAGCGAGTTCTAGTAGAGATGTTTACTCGACGGCTGCTGGCGATGTTTTTTTTTTTTGTAGGATTGTCTAATGCTGTTGGGTTTATCGGCCTCTACAGCTTGAACCGGACTTGGGGGCGGGCGCTAACAAGCACTCCGCCGCAATGCGTGACGCAGAAGGCGCACGCCAAAGTTAAAATTTAGACGACCCGCACGAGGGTACCCAGGGAGTACGGCCCTCGGCTTGGACGGCTGTCTGATTACGGGGGTATCGAACTAAACACCCCTGGATCGCTACCGTTGGGTAGTGATCGAGGGGGCCCTGAACAATGGCTAGGTGCCTTTTAATTGACTTTTATAACTGACCGCCGATTCGTAATACACCTTCGAGAAGAATCGGCAAGAAACTCGAAGGCGAATAATATCTGACTATGTGATCTTTCATGAATTGACTGATCGAAGCTCGATATCGCGGTGCAGGTCGGCGCTCCTCTGATACCAGGGTGCGCCTACTGCGTTTCGAAGGAATTTATTTTGAACTCTCTGGAGCGGTTCCAGGATTGGCGGAGGGGCGTGCGCGAATGCTATGGACGCGTAAGTCATGACGGGGCGGATGCAGGCTTTGTAAAGTGTCACCTTATTTCAAAGGGACATTTTACTCCGCTTGCCTAAGAGGTGGTAAAGGCAGCCTTGGAAGAAGGTGGACTACTTTGAGGTGTTTGCTGGCGATGGAATGAATTTCGGGCTAAATCGTTCCTATATTTATACGGTTGATTCGCGTTGTCGTCTCGCGGCGGTCGGCCGCAGCGCGGGCGGTGGGAGTGGCAAGCGGTGTCTCTCGCTCGTACGTTGCTCCCTCTCTGTCTATATAGTCCTATTTTAGCCTGTCTAATTCTTAGTGTTTTTTGTCTATATTACCTATATCTTGTTCCTACCTACCTATTTCTCGCTCTCATAGACCCTACCAATCAAACACAATCCCAAATCGGCTTTATTACGTGTAGGCAAACTTAAAAAACATATGTACAAACTATAGCTAAACTTAATCTACTTAATCTATTTAACTTATGTTCTAGGTCTTATATTATCATATTAAAGCATTATGTAATAGTGTCGTCGCGAACATTTCCTTTATTTGATTATTGAGTTCCTAAGACTACCGCCTGGCTACATCATCAATCATCATCAAACCCTGGGTACCACATAAAAGCAGAGAACTCATTATAACAAACCAAATGAGCCAAAACTCGAAAGGGTTCTATCATTTTGTTGTTTAGTTCCTGTAACTACCTTCCGGCTCCATCATTGATACCACATAAAACCAGAGATCTCATGAAGACAAAACAAATGAGCCCAAACTCGAAGGGATTCCATCATCCGATTGTGTAGTTCCTTTGACTACTACTACTGCTACTGTAGTTTTTTAATTGTCATCCGAACTTCACCCATGTGCAAAACTTCAGTATCTTTGGACGTCCTTAAATTGTTCAAAATTGACTTGCAATCCAATCCTAAACATTATAACACAGTGAATTTAATTAATTGTTTAAAGCTACTAAATCAATTTTGATGAAATTTATACAGTACCACAGTCTTCTTACTCAAGTAAAAACAATAATCTAATTCTGTTCAGAAATCCCAAGATATTAGAGAACTTAAACTATAAAACAAATATATTTTCTAATAAAACTACTGAACCAATTTTGATGAAGTTTATATAGGACTACACAGAAAGTTTAACCTTTTGAAAAAAAAAACATCGAAATAGGTTTAGAAATCTTAGAGATAAACACAAAATCAAGGCAATATAAACACAAAATCGAATGGATTTACTCAAAAAAACTATTTATTCTCGAAAAACTGCTAATTTTGATACAATTTATATGGGACCACTTGGAGAGTATACTTACCCTTTCAAACAAAAAAAGAATTTTCCAAATTGGTCCGTAATTGACGGAGATATCGACCGAAACACACAAAAAAAAAAGAAGTTCTGTCGAACATATAACCGTCTCCTTCTCTGAAGTCGCTCAAAAAGTGAAACGTTGTCTGTTTGTTTGTTTGGGGAGCTTTCACGCGATAACGGCTGGACGGATTTTGATGAAATTTAGAATCGAGACAGTTTATAGGCTAGAATAAAACTTTATCCCGGAAAATTGAAATTTTCCGGCCAGCCTTTTTCGTTCATATTACTTTAATTATAGGTAAGTATAAATGTATGACTTTGTCAATTTGCATAAAAAAATACGTCCAGTAGTTTCAGCGTGATAAGTGTTCTTTTTAATAACTTTCAACCCCTATCTTGCGGAAACCCTTCAATTTTTCGGAATAAAAAGTATCCGATGTCCTACCTTGTAGTACGAGTATGAACTCAAATCATACCAAGTTTCATTTGAATTCATTCAGTCAATCAGTCAGCGGTCAAGATACGGACAAACAGACAGACAGACAATAATAAAAAGTATAACAGTTTTGGTTTCAGTATCGAATATAGAGAAACATCCAAAAAAAAAAAATTACTTCAATATTCACATAAATTTGGACCCATATCCCGCAGAAACTCTTTACTTTTTCGAGATAAAACGTGTCCGCAATTTTAACCCATCATGTAACTTAAGACGGTGCCAAGTTGCATCAAAACCCATCCATTAGTTTCAGCGTAGTACGTGTTCTTTTAAATAAGTTTCATCCCCATCCTGCGAGAACCCATTAATTGTTCAGGATGTAAAGTATCCTATGTCCTACTTCGTAGTATGAACTCAAATCATACCAAATTTCATTTAAATTTATCCAGTAGCTCTGGCGGCGTGAGGCGCGGCCAAGATACAGACAAACATACAGACAAAAATGAAAAAACATACAGTTTAAGCTTAATTATCGAATATAGAGTAACATCAACAAAAAAAACACAATATCTTTAATGTACAGTTATCGCGAAAACCATACGAGGGCTGTGACTAAGTATGCAGGCAGAGCACTCCAACTCCTTAGTTATCGAGAAACACATACGAGGGCTTTGACACAATTCGTAGGTAGAGCGTCCCACTCCTAAGTTGTCGCGAAACACATACGAGGGCTGTGACAGAGTATGCAGGCAGAGCACTCCAACTCCTTAGTTATCGGGAAACACATAAGAGGTCTGTGACACATTACGCAGGCAGAGCGCCCCACTCCTATGTTATCGCGAAACATATACGAGGGCTATGACACAGTATGCAGACAGAGCTCTCCACATTGGTTGCTGATTGGATTGGTGCTGAACACCGAAGTGCAAAAGACCATTCACCACCACCACCGGGGCACCAGTTTATGCCGTATGTTTTGACACTCGCAAAGGAATCAAAACCGCGCGCGCCATGCCCGTGGTCCACCTACAGTTCACCTGGCTGTACCAGGGGCAATTTTTTCTTCCCGTGGTTTACCTCAAGATAACTAGGTGTACCAGGGGTTTTTATTTCTTTCGATGGTCCACCATAGTTCACATAGCTGTACCAGGGGCAATTTTGTCTTTCCGTGGTGCACCTGTATTATAGTTCAAACCATCCAATCTCTGAACACAATGCAAACGTGGTATGACACGCCCTCTGCATATGGCGTCCACAAGTGAACCTTACTTTTCAAAATAAATAGCGAGTGTTTGAAGTCTTTTTTGGTGATCCTACTGACGCAAATTTTTCATGAAACCTTCTCAATTTACTCTTCCTGACTACTAAAATATTCACAAAGAAAGATTACAAAAGTACTTTTCGTAGATCTAGTAATTTTCCCTGACCAATTATGAAATAAATAAAATTGTAAATGTTCGCGCTACCTAAAATATTATGTCTTTCATGCTTTTGCGTCTGGATAAAATCCTATGGACTTATGATTGTCTGGTACTTTTTAGTTATAAAACATTAACAATTGCCCTTGGTACCTTATACTGGAGATATATTTTTGATTCAAGACCAACAACAGAAATAGTATTCCCTCGTGGTCCTCCAGTAATTGACAAAATAGTAGGTAAAAGTAAAAATACCCTAAAAAGTACCAGGCAAACATAAAACCATAGGATCCAAATTCAAAAGCAATCAAGGATTTATAAAATCATATAACTTTGCGCTACATAAACTATAAACTAACGTGAGCGTGATTCACTATATACAGATACTAGCTGTACCCGCGGCTTCACACGCGTGTCTATTTCCCTAGGTTAAAAGAACTCTATTTCTATTCTAAGACCTAAAATACCAATATACATACATTTAAACAAAATTTCTTCAGCCGTCAAAAAGTTTTATCCATTGCTCGTCTTCTACTCATCGGATTGAGATAATAAGTACAACAGTTTTCAGTCAAACCCTAAGCTTTTCAACTTTTACGTGATGCGTGAACAGACTAATAGACAAACAGACAGACATATGTTTTATTCATTTTTAGTAGCTTATTTTTAGAACCCTATTTTTTTTTAATATCTTCCTTTTACAGTTTTTTTGTTCTTACTTCTTTATTATAAGTATAGATGCCCTTCACTTTTGGGCAGAATAATACAAATATTTGTTTTATTACATTATTTTAATCATGCCTTTAAAACAGTACCGTGACACACCTACTGAGTACTGACTGACTGACAGACAACGCCCAGCCTAAACCGGTGCACGTAGGTATTTGAAATTTAGAGGAATATTCCTTGTGTATCCTAGAGGTGAACTATGAAAGTAACTATAAACCGTAAAACTTGAATACTAACTCCAAACAAAATAGCCCTATCCTGTGGGGGGTACCCTTTACTTTATCGGTATGAAAAGTATCCAATGTCCTATCTCGTAGTATGAACTCAAATCACGCCAAGTTTCATTTGAATTAATTCAGTAGTTTCGGCGTGGTGCGCGTCCAGGATACAGACAGACAGACAGAGATCAGTTTATTTTTTAAAAAATACAGTTTTGTTTTGAGTACGAATATAGAACAGCCTCCAAAAAAATAACTTAATATCTTCAATGTACAGAATTTGGACCTCTATTCCGCAGGAACCCTTTATTTTTTCGGGATAGAAGTATCCTCAATTTTCACCATCATATAAACTATGACTGTGTCAAGGCTCATCAAAATCTGTCTAGTAGTTTCAGAATGGTAAGTGTTTTTTTTAATAACTTTCAGCCCCTATCCTGCGGGACCGTTTAATTTTTCGGGATGAAAAGTATTCTATGTCCTACCTACCTTGTAATATAAACTCAAATCATACCAAGTTTAATTTAAATTCATTCAGTAGTTTCGGCGTGATGCCTAGCCACGATACAGACAGACAGACCGACAAAAATGAAAAAAAAAACAGTATTGTGTTCAGTATGGAACAAAGAAGAGCCTCGAGTGCACCCCTGGGTGCACTTGACCAAGTCACCAAAATTTTAACTTTGGCGTGCGCCTTCTGCGTCACACATGCGCGGAGCCCTTTCGCGATGGTGACGCCGTAGAGGTCAGTTATAGACCAACAACATATTAAACAAATCATAAAGTGGGATATGCGACGAGAAGACATGACGAAGTTTCCCAAATGCAGTCCAGCTGAATCCGCATATCGGCTTCCCTCTCAAAGTTTTTTCTACCCAACATAAGACTTTGTCCTGGATAGACATACTGCTGCACAAATTTGAGATGCATGCCACTGACTGCTATTGGTTCCAGTTTAATGTGTTGATTTATTATCAATTTTGTTTTGTCAATGTTCATGAGGAGGCCAATACGTCGGGATCTCAGACCAAATATTACTTATGTATCCTCCTAGGTCGGGAGGCATCTGCTAGGCTGGTCAGCATTTGTGACTCCGCTATAAAAATGATATCGTCTGCGAATTTCAAGTCTGAGATGTGCTCGTCGTTTATATTGATGCCCATCCCAATCCAGTCTATCATCTTTAACGTTTCCTCCATTGCGTTGGTAAACAGTTTTGGGGATATTATGAAATCCTCCAGTCGTACTCCCCTAAGCATTTGGATTTGGTCAGTTTGCTGGGCCTATATTTGGATGGACATCGAAGCAGCATATATCGTATATATCGTAGCAGCATCATACAGGCATTTCAACACTTGAATATATCGCATCGCTGCAAAGAGTTTAGACCAGACCAGGTCTCGAAAAGCCAGACACAGTGGCCAATTATACTCTTCTAAATTCTGCATAATCTGGCGCACTGTGTGAAAGTGGTCTACGGTGCCATATCCTCCGCGGAACCCAGCCTGCTAGGATGACTGGAATTTGTCAAATCTTTAATTTAGCTATTGTTTTCATTATTTTCTTTTAGTGCGCCATAACTTGATCACTTATAAACCAAAATATAATGATGATTTTTAAAAAGTACCTAGCGAACAAATGCCCGTGGGACCAAAAACCACCCAAACCCAACCAAAAGACCCAAAAGGTTTTTCTCGTGGTCTTACTAATATAACATAATAGTAGTTCCAGAAGAATTACTTTTGTAATTTTTCCTTGTGGATAGTTCGTATTTTCTAGGTGGACCACGGGCAATACATTCTAAAAAAGATATACCTACATAAGTGGACCACGGAAATAAATAAAAACCCCTGGTACACCCAGTTATTATAGGTGGACCACTGAAAGAAAAAAATGCCCTTGGTAACTATGTAGGTGGACCCCGGGCAGGGCGTGATCATTACCTATAGGGTACTCGCCGTTGACCTAGAATCATGAAATTAGGCAAGAAGCAATGTCTTATAGCAAAAGTAAAGGAAAAAATCAAAAAACCGTGTATTTGTAGTTCCATAACAATTATAATATATATATATATATATATATATATATATATACTTACATAACTTTTTGCACGCATGCCCAAAAAAAAAAGCGAAATGTTTTCAGGGTTCATGTATGTATATATAAATATATAATAACTAGCTGTGCCCCGCAGCTTCGCCCGCGGTCAATCTTTGCCACACCCACCACATTAGCAAAGACATTTTTAAAATCTCTCTTATTTGCATCCCTAGGGTGTCACTTTGACTCCTGCTACTTTGACTCCTGCTACTTTGACACCTGTCACTTTGACACCTGTAACTTTAACACCTGTAACTTTGACACCTGTCACTTTGACACTTATAATTTTGAAAATTCCTTCAAAGCTTCCATTTTTTTCCTTATTTTGGTCCCATACTCCTCCCCCTGGCCCCGTACCCTTTAAAACTTCTACCAACAACCCTCAACTTCCACCCACCATGGCACTTTGACAAAGAATTTGCAAAAATATATTAATGATGATAAAACTTATTAAGTGTTTCTGCTCTCCTGGTACTTTGAAATACTTTATTTTTTAAATATAATCACACTATTTAATGTTCATGGGGAGGTTATACTCACTTTTAATAACTTTATTTGTCAATTTTATATCTCCAACTTTTAAGTGTTTCTGCTCTCCTGGTACTTAGAAATACTTTTTTAATATAATCACCCGATTTAATGTTCATGGGGAGGTGTATACTTACTTTTAATAACTTTACTCAAACAATACTAGTAATGTGGTAATTATTTCGACAACCTTCTTTGGGCAAAGTCGACCTTGCCGCGCTGCTGCGTAATTACCATTTAACAAACACTGACCGCATAATATTCTGCCATGTTCTACACACACACAGGTATTACACAGTAAAACCTTAAATCCCGATTATGCGGACCTACCGTATAAGAAAAAGCCACGAACGCTCTGAACACACTGTTTGCATAGTTTGTCCTTAACGACAATAATATTTTTCAAAATCATACGTTGCGCGTTGTTTTGGTCACGCACTGAAAAAACGTAAGATTCAATTCGCCCGCTAGTTTTCTGATCCGTCCCGTACCGCAACTGACTATCGTCAGCTTTTAAATTTATAATCGACTTCACAAAAGGAGACGGTTATAAGTTATAATTATGTTCGATTGTATGTTTTTTTATGTATGTTCTCCAATTTCTCCGTCAATTACGTTCCGATTTTGAAAATTATTTTTTGTTTGAAAGCGTATACTCTCGAGGTGGTCTCATATAAATTGCATCAAAATTGGTTAAGTAGTTTTTTGAAATTAAGTAGATTATTCTTAAATATTGTTTATATTACCTTTAATCTCCAAGATTTTATTCATTAGGGTAGAATTTCAGTGTAGTCTAATATAAACTTCATCAAAATTGGTTAAGTAGTTTTTTTATTAGAAATTAATTTTATTTTTTTATGTTTTCTCATATCATCGGAATTTCTGAACTAGATGATTATTTTTACTTGAAAAAAGAGGACATACTGCATAAATTAGTTAAGTAGCTTTTTACAAGCTTTTATTCAATACACTGGGTTGGGACAAGTTTGCAAGTCAATTAACGACGTCCAATGAAGTTGAAGTTTTTCACACGGGTGTAGTTCTGATGACAATACAATATGATGGTACTGTTGAGCTGGTCTGATGATGGAGCCGGACGGAAGTCACAGGAACTCCACAACAAAATGATGAAACCCCTTCGAGTTTAGGCTTACTCGTATTTGATTGGTCTCGATGAGTTTTCAGGTCTTAGTGGTACTGGTGTGGTATCTCGTAAAATATTGTTTTAAAAAAGTGTTTATGTACTCGTATTTAAAACTTATAAATCCATTTTTTGTTTATGTTTTCTCATATCTACGAGATGTGTAACCATTTTTTTTAAAGAGTTTCATTCCAGTGAAATCATAGATAGTTTTCGTAAAAACTGATACAATTGTTTTATATGTAGGTATGTTATATCCTTAGTTTTAATTTTACTAACGTCGAGTCTAAAGTGAGTTTAATTATTTTCTTTGGCATCAATTTATTTCTTCCGATATTTGCTTAAGTCACTTAAAATCAAGAAATAAAAATACTTTCAAAAAAATTAAATAGTCTTCATATTAAAAATGTTCTTTCGTAAACAACCACAAAGAAGAATAACATAATTACGATTGAGCCAAAACAACATGACTTTTTCTAAATTACCAATGTTTTAATAATGCAAAAATACAACATAAGATAAGAAAGAGTTTATTGAAGGTGTAGAATATTGGTACATATTTCAAAAAAGGATTAAACATTTGTGACATTATTTCCAAACGTGAATTACGTTTGGAAATAATGTCACAAATGTTTAATAAGAAAAACAAACCCTTCTGCCATGTCTAAGTTAACGATTAAATAAAAAAGTTCTTGCATGTTCTTGCATTTTAAATCTGTATAAAGGATGCACATTTTTTTAAATAGTTTGCAAACATATAGTACAACATAATAGGCAATGTAGTTTATTAATAAAATTTCAATATTTGATGATCAAAATTAGATTGACAGCGATTTTATGATTACAACACCGTAATAATCAATTAAAAATATTTTACTTAGCACATTATAATGTGCAACTAATTGGGATTACTACACTGAAAACAGAATTTATTAAAAAACTTATTTTTTAGTAATGTCACCCAAGTTAGTGAACAACCAGGTTTACCAGTTATTCGGATAAAATAAAAGTTGCCATATCTAAAAACTAGGCAACTTTTAAATGTGTAAAGTTGTGATCATCTGAACGGAACTGAACTGGTGCATAAACCAGGTGGTCTTTTAACGTTTGGATGTTGACTTTCGTTTTTGGGATAACTTATCCACTTACTTTTTCATTGTCCCTAAAAGTGTTCCCCATTTACAAAATTCTTTTATTTTAGCTAAACATCCGTGTTTTATCATCATCAGCCTATATTAGTCCACTGCTAGACGTAGGCCTCTCTTACTGCACTTCACTGAGCTCACTGAGTCTTCAGCTCTCCTTATCCATTTTCTTTCAGTCACTTTTCGCAGGTCATCACTCCACCTGGCCACAAGGTGACCTACATTATGTTTGCCTAAACGTGGTCTCCACTCGAGTACTCGTCTACCCTAACGGTTATCGGTTCTTCGGGAAATGTGACCACCACCACTTTAGCTTGCTTATCTTTAGAGCTATGTATTAACCTTCGTAACTCTTCATTACCAATCTTGTCCTTCAGAGAAACTCCAAGCATAGCTCTCTCTTTAGCTCGTTGAGAGACCTAACATTTATGGACTAGTTCGACCGTGATTGTCCACGTTTTGGCTCCGTAGGTCATAACTGGTAGGACGCACTGATTGAAGACTTTTGTTTTCTTCTCAAAGTTGTTCCTACCTAATTGCAATATTTGCGCAAGGTAAACATATTGCTGGACAACTTCAAGAGGTACACCATTGACTGCAATCAGTTCCGGGTCAATAAGATCGTTAAACATGATCTTGGTCTTATCTTGGTTCACTTCGAGACCGATACGTTCAGAAGCATCAACTAGGTTGGACAGCATACTTTGCAAATCTTGCAGCGACTCCGCTATTAGGACGATATCATCGGCAAATCGTATGTGTGAGATGTTCTCGCCATTGATATAAATGCCCGTGCCCGTATAAACGTCCGTGTTTGGATCACATAAATTCATATGTGTACCAAATTTCAACTTAATTGGTCCAGTAGATTCGGAGCATATTTATTGTGACAGACGGACAGACAGACAGCACACGAGTGATCCTATGATTGTTCGGTTTTTATTTGGACGTACGGAACCCTAAAAAACAATTTCAAGACATAAGTAGTTACCTAACTAAAATAAATAAAACATATTTTAATAAAACTACCTATAAAAATTCATAGTTTACAGGAGCGCAACTGCAGTTTAGTTATGGTTCTAATCCGGGAATTCAAGATAAACTTAAAAGCATGTAAATACTGGTACTTTTATTGGCACACAAATCCAAATAGATAAAATTATGAATTTAATAATCTATGGAAGCGCGGTGCAAATAGCGTTGTCACAACTGTCAGTAGCTCTCCGCGCTGCCTGCGCTCATCCCGCTGCAACAGAGCATACGCTCCAACAAACGTTAAACGTAAAGGGCGCATTTTATAATGAAACGTACGTATTTTAATTACACACAATCAATATTGCATTTTGCATCACCTACGTAATTTAACACAGGGCGAGCGCATAATCAGTCGCAGACTGACATACACAGGACAAGGTCCGCATTTTACATCACATAAATACTTTAACAAAGGACGAGCGCATAATCAATTGCAGACTAACATACACACCTCGAGGTCCGCATTATAATAGCGTACTAACTCTTACACAACTAGGACTAGTGGCGCCACGTGGTGGTTACAAACTGAACTAAAACACTAACGGATAATAACTAAAGTTGTCAAATATCCCTAATATGCGGTAATTTTTCATATTTTGCTAAGATTTCACCAGTCAACCAATCTCATCACGACGAATTCAAAGATATATTTGAGACCTCGTCACATTTTATGCGGACGTCCGCACAACCGGGTAAGTCCGCACAATCGTGGTTCCGGTCACGGTAAAGTCTGCATAATATTAAAGCCGTAAATACACACACACACACACACACACACACACACACACACACACACACACACACACACACACACACGCCCACGCACAAAAATTGTAGAACAGTTATATAATTATATAACTTTAATATAAATTTTAATTTAATTTAATATAAGTGAAACTTTATAGGACCAAAAGTTCTCCTGTAATCTGGACTAAATAAAAAATTAAGCAAATTATATTTTTCAAGAAATTTAAATTGTTATTTAATACAGTAATCGATTGTCATATTAATAAAAATAATTTATTTTTTGTGTATCATACCTATATATAATTATTTTTTAAATCGTGTGTGTCTGTTTGTCTGCGTCTGTTTGTTTGTTCGCACATCACGTAAAAACTACTACACTGGTTGTGATGCGGTTTTCACTGATGGAAAGCTTAGGGTTTGACTTAAAAACTGGTGTCTTGGTATCTCAAAATAATGTGTGGAAGCCGAGCGATCGATAAAAAACTTTCTGACGGCTGAAGGAATTTTGATTAAATGTTGGTATATTGGTAATTTAAGTCCTGGAATAGCACATAGAGTATTTTATCTTCGAGAAATGAACTCGCGTGCGAAACCGCGGGCACAGCTAGTATATAATACTCCTATTCGTCACGTTTATTACTATTTTAAACATTGACACAAATTGCACCATTTTATAGTAGTCCTATGCGTCAAGTTTAAAGCTATAAACGCCATTTGTAACCCTTACAGATATACCTTTGGGATATACGGATCATTTCCCTCCGTCTTTACAAACAAGCAACCGTTCGTAAAGACGGAGGGAAATATATTTCCCTCCGTCTCCGTCTCCGTCAGAGCTATAGCTCTGCATGTATATGAACATTGAGACATAGTAGCGGTGCTCCAGTACCTAACGCTTACATAGCCGCTTTCCTTTAAACAAATAAAAAAAAACTTCTCCATGATGTCAACCATAATTATTATAATAGTATAGGAAAAGCGCTACTCCGTCATTATGCCTGGCTGTCCGATTATGGAATGGAGGCAAATAAGAAGGACTGACTTATGTTTTGTATTTTACAGGTGAACCTTGATGGCGTGGGATGCTGGAACTCGCAAAAGCCATTCATTCCTGAAAACAACCCTCTGATCATCCACGACCCCGTTCAACTTGAGTTCGCTAATGATTTAAAGGTCAGAATAAACAAAACATAACAATATATAAAAGTGAAACATTGTCTGTTTGTTTGTTTGTTTGGGGAGCTTTCACGCGATAACGGCTGGACGGATTTTGATGAAACTTGAAATGGAGATAGCTTATACTCTGGAATAAAACATAGAATACTTTTATCCCGGAAAATGTATTGTGTCCACGGGAAAACTGGAAACGTTTTGATTACTCGTTGTAAGAAACGGTTGCCATGGAAACGAAATAACAAGTATGTCAAAAAACAGCAGAGTGGTGCTATATCTACTTTTGCATTGGTTTTTAATATCCTAGAAGAGCATAGGATGCTTTTTTCGCGATAAACTGTAGTCCGCGTGGACGAAGTCGCGGGCGGGTAAGCTAGTACTTTATATATCCAAAGACTCCTCATTATAGCTAAGAAGAATTTTGATTACATCAGCTTTCAAAAATAAAAAATCGTATTAAAATCGGACCATTCGTTTGGGAGCTACGATCCCGACCCCTCTCTATTATAGCTAAGAACCATCTTGATCACATCAGCTTTCAAACAGAAAAAAACCGCATCAAAATTCATCCATTCGTAGGGAGCTATGATGCCACGGACGGACACACACGGATACATACACACCCTAAACTTATAACTACCCTCTCTTTTCGAGACCGGGGGTTAAAAATGGACTAGGTACTTAATTCCCAGATAGCAGATTTTTAATGTGAAGGTTTTCTTTAACAGATATGCTAGAAGACCACCGATAAGGTAACCGAATAAAAAAGTTAAAAAAAAACATATTAAAAACCAATGCAAAAGTAGATTTAGACTTCTTGGTTATGGCCTCCGTGGCCTGTTGACTTATTATTTCGTTTCCATGGCAACCGTTCCTTACAGCGAGTATTCAACATGTTCTAATTTTCCCGTGGAAACTTCCACGGTATTCGTGGAATTTTCCGGGATATGTTTTATCTCCATTCCAAATTTCATCGACATCCGTCCAGCGGTTATCGCGTGAAAGCTCCCCAAACAAACAAACAAACAAACAAACAAACAGACAACGTTTCACTTTTATATATTGGTATGGATAATTTGTGCTTGTTTGTCATATATTTTTGTCCTTTACAGGTGGATGATGAGGGTATCTTATGGATTCTGTCAGACAAGCTTCCTCGCTTCATGTTCAAGGGGCTGGACCCCACTGTGCTCAACCTCCGGATACTGAGCACCAAGGCCTCCGATGCCATCATGGGAACAGCTTGCCAATAGTTGGAGCCTAGTTTAGTTATTGTAAAACCCTTAAGGTCGTTTGCCCCAGTTCGACCGAGATGTTCCAGTTCAGCAGGAATCGGCCAGCTAACCAACTCCTCCTGTAACGACTTGGGATGAATTCAACTGGAAATGTATCATTGGAATTCATATTTTATTTTGTTAGTTCGTTTAATCATGGTCAATGGTGAATTCCGCAGAGCGTTGATTAAACGAACTAATTTGGGGATACGGGAGTACGGAAAATAGGGTAGTACGGGTAATCAAATTAGGTAATTGATTAAACGTTTTTTTACGATTGAAAACCACATGTATTTTTTACTAACTGCGCCCCGCAGTTTCTCCTGCTTGGATGATGATGATGATGAAAAGTATCCTATGTGTTATTCCAGCTATCTCAATTCCAAATTTCATCATTATCCGTTCAGCCGTTTCAGCGTGAAGAAGTATCAAACATACACACACCCTCTCATACACACATACATAAAACACATAAAACAAACAAAGTTTTGTGTACATACATAAAACTTTCGCCTTTATAATATTAGTGTGATATACATATTTAATTGCACGATTGCCCAAAAAAAATGTAATGTTTTAGGGTTCTGTATGTATATATTATATATGTATGTGTGTGAGTTTCTATGTTCCACCATAACTTTAAATGCGCAAACAGGTTTGGATGTCTGGGGTATCGTTAGAATCATCACAAAAAGTTCGTTTTTTATCTCGGCAGTCATGTTTTGCGTTAATACTGTGTGATTATACTGTTACATTAGCATGAAGTTCTGTTGTATTTATTTATATACAGTACATACCTACCAACTATAGCATATGAAACATTAAATTAATAGGGATCGGGTAGAATGGTAATTGGTGTGAATTGTCAATAATTAAATAATTGAATTAATAACATATCATTAAAAACGACGCACATGTGCAAGTTGAACACGCGTGGAGAGGGTTCCGTACGATGAATATATTAGTTCAAAATATTGAGAGATTTCATCATCAGCCTACATCTGTCCACTGCTGGACGTAGGCCTCTCCTAATTCACGCCACTAAGCTCGGTCTTCAGCTCTCCTTATCAATGAGTCTCTCACAAGCCCTTTCATTTGATACATATCACACAGTACAGTTTGCAATATTTTTATAATTTGCACCCCATAAGTGACCCCCGATTCAAAATTCATTTATTTACGTTACACGTCCGGGTTCGGGTCACAAAACACACACAGAATGTGTAACGAATCTCAGCATAATCGGTCCTGTAGATTCGGAGCAAATTGGCTGTGACAGACACGAGTGATCCTATAAGGGTTCCTTTTGATGTGTAAATATCTAATGGTGCGGTACGGGGGTAACGCCGACTGTTGGCGTGGCGATCGAGCGGTCCACGACACGAGCGCTCGTGGCTCGTCGGCTATTTCCGCTTCAGCTCGGCCATATTCAAGTTATAAGCTATCACATATTTTTTTATGTGCAAAATGTATACTACTCCAGTTGGGAATTGAACTCCGGTACTAAAGACCCACACAGAAACACACACAAATGCGAAAAGCTATGTTCTGCTATCGCCAACCCGCCTGCCCAGCGTGGCGATTATGGGCATTAACCTCCCAACATGATAAGCCAAACAAAACAAAGACCCCTAGTTCCCAGTCGCTCTGCTATTCCTGACTACGGCGGCGGTCATGGTAACGGCGGGGCAGGGGGTGCTAAGAATCCCCGGGTGCGGTAGGCCGCCAAAAACGACTGACCCTGGCAACTTATAATGGACGAACGTTACGGCTTTACGAACATCTTGTCCAACTGCAGGAAGAGCTGAAAAACATAAGATGGCGCATTCTAGGGTTGAGTGAAGTCCGAAAAGAGGGGGAGAACATCGTTACCCTAGAATCGGGCCATCTTATGTATTACAGAGAGGAAGACAACCTATCCCAAGGTGGTGTCGGAATCCTGGTTAATAAGGTCCTCAATGACATCGTTGCTGAAATCTCCAGTGCGTCGACAAGGGTTGCGTACCTTGTTATCAAACTTACCAAGAGGTACAGCCTGAAAGTTGTGCAGGTTTACGCGCCTACTCCGGCACACTCGGATGATGAAGTTGAAGATATGTACGAAGACATATCAAAAGCCTTACATTACACCACTAAAGCTCACTTCAACGTTGTCATGGGGGACTTTAACGCTAAAGTGGGACTACAGACATGCAACGAATCGACAGTAGGACCACATGGATTTGGTAGCAGAAATCCTAGGGGGCAAATGATTGTATACTTCCTCGAACAGGAGGCATTGTTCTTAATGAACTCTTTCTTTAAGAAACAACCACAAAGGAAGTGGACATGGCAAAGCCCCGACGGTAAGACGAAAAATGAGATCGACTTCATCATGACGGACAAAAAGCACATCTTCAGAGATGTCTCAGTGGTAAACAGGTTTAAAACTGGAAGTGACCACCGACTTGTTCGAGGCACCCTGGATGTTGACTTCAAGCTTGAACGATGCCGCATGATGAAGTCCACGCTCCGACTAAATATTCTCCAAACCGTGGTTGTGTCTGAAATGTTCCAATTAAAACTGGAAAATCGATTCGCTGCCTTGAAAACCACAAACAACGTTGGTCAGGATCTGGATCGGGTGATTGGAGTCCTGAGGGAAGAGGGCACAAATTTTTGCCAGATGCAGCGAAAAGGCAAGGAGTCGAAAATTTCGCAGGAGACATTGCTGCTCATGGAGAAACGACGGGGAGACGCAGGAACCACACCGTCAGTTGACAGTTACCGTAATAAGACTATCTCAAAATTGGTAAGACGCGAGACCTCCGAAGATCGAATACTCGCAAAATAGAAAAAGTGATAGAGCAAAATCGGGGGTCTAAAGTCTTTGTACAGTAATTGGGTAGAAGTCAACTGACAAAATTAACGACCTCAAGTGGTATCACCGTCGTTTCTAAGCCAGAGATCCATGCGGAAGTGGAAAACTTTTACGTCCAGCTGTATTCTTCGCATGCGCCTCAACCTGAAGTGAAGATTCCAGAGTCACTCTGACCCGACATTACACTGAAGAGCTGCCAGAAATAACCATGAACGAAATCGGGATGGCTCTTAAACAGCTTAAAAACGGAAAAGCCCCTGGAGAGGATAGAATTACAACAGAGCTCCTGAAAGCAGGAGAAAAACTAATACTAAAGGAATTTCAGGAAATCTTTAACTCTGTTCTCTAAGGGATCGAATTCGAAACGAGGTGATCCGGCAGAGAATCAAGGTTATCGACATAGCTCTGAGAGTTAGCAAGCTGAAGTGGCATTGGGCTGGCCATATTAGCTGCAGAACCGATAACCGTTGGGATAAACGTGTTCTCGAGTAAAGTCCACGAATTGGCAAACGTAGTGTAGGACCGGCTAGATGGAGCGACGATCTGCGCAAGGTTGCTGGCAGAAAGTGGATGCGAAGAGCAGGGCATGCCTTGGGTGAGGCCTATGTCCAGCAGTGGATACAGGCTGATTATGATGATGATAATGACGACTAAAGACCGGCAGTCGAATTTTTAATTTTATTTTATTTTTTGAATTCACTGTAATTGTGAGCTACCCTGAAATTTCAGCAATTTATGCAATTTAGCAGAAATTTATAAAAATTAGAAATTAGATAGTTTTTTTTTTTTTTTTTTTGCGGCTAAGCGTCCCGCGACGGTTTTTTTTTCATTCGGACGTACTGAACCCTGAAATTACACGTAAGGTATCCAATAGAATATAAGAAGAATTTCTTAAATTTTAGTAAATTCTGTCAGTGGACACGAACTCAACAGCCACCAAAAATACCTAGGTGTTGATAATGATGATGGAGATATCAATGTGAGAGCGACCTTATTGAGCCTTTGAAAATATTAGCTTAATAAAAAGTCACACAATAATGGATGGGCACCATGGATGTTAATTGACCAGTATGAATGGGCAACGGATGCGTCAGTCACGGGGATACAGGCCTTGAGTCACTACCCGCGTCGAATTCACAAAAAGTGATCGCGCAATCGCAAATGTGTTAAAAAGTTTATGGTGGCTATCCAACTAAATACCTCTGCCTATTTCACATTATGAAATATTCGTAAAATACCAAAACTGTAAACCTAATGCTATATGGATATGATTGATAATGATTTTCATTATTATTGCAATAACTAAATGTACTAACTAATTCAAAACCATCTTTAAAAAATGCTTGGATTGTTTTTCGAAACTGACGAACTAAGTAATAGCAACATTATTAGACCACCTACAAAAAAACACCTAGAGCTAGAAGCCGTGTCAGAGAAGAATCCAATTACGAAATATGCATCTAAAACAATAACTAACTAGCGGAGAAATAATCTCCAGAATTTTATTACGAAAATGACACAAAGCATGATCTAACAAGGTTTATCAAGTTACATAAACTTGAACGAAGACTTTATATATCACTTACTTAACTCACTCGTGACTTTATAGCCTTTGTTGTAATTTCATTCATTCAATAAGATGTTGTTAATTATAAAAGAGATGATATTGTTAGCGAGGCAGGCATTGCATTGAGATGTAGAAGTGAATATAAAGGCTGTGGAGACCTCGAACTGTTTAGTCTGTGTTCGCGGCCCTGTTGAACCGGTCGCAGGCTGGTCTCCCGAGCTTCCACTTGAACGTTCGCAACGTAACGTAAGTTTACCGCAAACATGTTTAAAGCTAGCATAAGCTGATATATTGTGTGCTCTAATAAACAAGCAACTTTAAAAAAAAAGTGGCAGTATGATTTTAGACTTTGCAGTGTTTGTTCATTCTTGTTTTTGTGCTGAAGGTGTCAAAGGTATCTAGAGCAGTTTGCATTGACACTTCAACTTGATTAATCGCGTAGTTTACAGTTAGTACGTACAAACGTTGGTACCCACATATACAAAGTAGTATTATTTCTGTAAATAATTTTAACAATGTTCTCCTAGCAATTTTAAAAACAAGGTCTCACTCCGGTAGAGCAAAATAACTTTCGTAGAATAAAGTGTTTTTGATTATTGTATGAAGACGTCGACAGGAGAGTTGTTTACATTGACATTTCTACTGGTTTAATCAGTTTTTGTGCCATTTTTGCGTATAGATATACGAAAAAATTAACACGTATGAAAGTAGATGCTTTCATACGTGTTCATTTTATTTAAAAATGTGCTTTTGTGATGTGACGAAACGCGTACTCAACAAATTGAAATAACCAGAAAATTGGATTAAATTAAGAAAGTTATTAAACTATATTTTTTTCGTTAAGTAATTAGGTATATTCCAGCACAATATTATTGGAAAAACTTACTTTTTGATACAATTTTTCAACAGGTATTATATAAATATTACTTTGTATACCTAATGAAAAAATGGTTTAGAAAACGAATCGGATTTTGTATGATTCGTTTTATTATAATCGTTATTAATTTACCGTAAGGCAGCGGACAAATTTATTTTTAGGGATTTTGAAGACAATCAAAAATGATATTGAAAAGTTAATATAAAATTTTGCTACGCTTGAATATCTGCTGTGTGGTCCTATCCAGCTTTTCAGCTATTAAAAAACTAGATGGGTACTACTTGTTATTCAAGGATAGCAAATCCCTATGCAGTTAGAATACTATAAATAGTGAATAAAGAATAATAAATAAATCAAACATAAACATAATAATAGATACAAGAGATTGGTAGACATTATACTTACTTATTATATTTGCATTGCATCTATTAGTTGATTCTTGAATAGCTTCGTCGTACATTTACTTATTTAATAATTAATTTATCACGAGAAATGTGTCAAAGACTAGTTAAATGTTTTCATTGGATACCTGAGGTACGTAGGTACTTAGTAAGCTTTCATAAAAATAATAAGATACCTATGGATACTTATAAATTGTGACTTCATTAATCAATGTAATCTATTCTTAAGGCCAATATTATGACATTGAAATTTATGACAAGCAATCATAAAGTCGTCGTGATTATCATCATTGTTGTATTTTCCATTGCCTATTGTTTGATTTCCTCCGAGACCTACAACTGAATGACTTGCTTGATATGTAATTGATTTTGTATAGTAAAAATCACCAGTCGGCCTTCGGCGAATGCCTTAAAAACTGGTGGACTGTCACATTCTCTGCTCAGCAACTTGTTCCTTTGAACACGAATCGGAAGTAGGTACTTACTAAATATGTGATTTTTACGTTTTGGTACATATTGGTCATACATTCATTGACTTCTCGAAGTTGATTTTTAAAAAGGATACCTATTGTATGTATTATTTTCACCACCTAACTACGTCAATTTATGGCGCTAGGTTCTGGATATTTATAAGAATATAATAAATAATTTAAACGAACAAAAAAAAATTATATGTATAACTTTAGAAGGTTAAGGTTTTTAGTGCAAAACGTTATCTGGTGGAGTGATCTGGTAGATATTATTATCCCATAAAAAAATAATTAAAAATGTAAAATTGGTAAGGGAAATGCAACAGCCATAAAAACAGTGAGATATAGAAGGCCAAGTTCTTGTAGCAATTGGCTGTGAAACAGATTAATGAGTTAAATATAATGGTTTCAATGTATCTAACTGCGTTAAACTCACTCGTCTAACTGACAATGATGTGATGCGTAGTGAAATCATTGTAATAGTGACAATTTTTATTAGTTTTTTAAAGTAACGGCGCACCCTTTATTCAGGGTTATGTAAGATCGTCACAGTTCCCATGCATACGAATACATAACAAGGCTGATCTACGAAGATAAGGAAGACTCGTTGATACACCCAGATAGCAGTTTCTCAATAATCAGATCTCAAGTCAGCCACAAAAACGTGAGCTAGCAATCATTGTGGGGTTCGCGAGATGCCCTGCTTCACAATACTGTCATTACCAACTTACAACATCAGGTAGCAATGAATAACCCAGCAATTATTTTCAATTAATTTTCAAAAAATATTAGATTAATCATAAGACGTGATTTCTAAGCATGATATCATTGTTACAGTTCTAATATGAGGGCAATCAGTTTCATAATTGCTCTAACAATAGCGTCGGTATGCCAAGCGGCGACTCCCCAGCTCCGGTTTGCGTGGAAGGAAGTAGACTACGTATGGAACGCGCCGGCTGATCGAGAAAACGCTGTCAAAGACGAAATATTCGTCCCGGGAAACAACCTTCCGTTGGGCCTGGCTCGGTGGAAGAGTAAACTCTTCGTAACCGTGCCAAAATGGAAAAACGGCGTCGCTTCTTCTCTGAACTACATCGATATTGATGGACCTCAGGATCAACCTTTAAAGCCGTACCCCTCATTCCAAGATAACTACATACCTGACACAGCGAACGCGCTACCATCAAACTCCTCTATCATTTCTGTGTTCCGAGTCTACGTGGATGCATGTGACAGGTTATGGGTCATGGATACCGGTCTTGCTGATATCCTAGGTAAGAATGGTTTTGTACTAAGACTTTCAAAACATTTTGATGCATTTTCAAGTGAAGAGAATACTGAAGTGATTATTTGTGCGTAGGTGTCATGGAGATATGACATACAATGGATTTGTGTAATGTTCGTCATCATAACACCATCATCACAGTACTTGTGGTAATGCTGTTATTTTAAGCTATTTAATGTAAATTTGTAAACAAAATAAAACTTTGCTGTGTTGTATAATGTCAACTAATTACTTATGTTAATTAAGCATTTTATAGTACCTACGTACATATCTATTGTATTGAGCCGCTTAAGGTCACAATGTAGAAGAGAATGATTTTATTACAAGACAACGAACCAGGAATCTTGTTTATGTCGTGGATGTTAAGCGTAGCATTGACAATAATTAAATAACGAAGTAAATAAAATGTACTTTGATGCAATCAGTGGTTCTATAAATAAGTACTTGATCAATTCTAACATTAATTTATTTTGCAGGATCACCAAACCAAATTGCTGGACCATCAATTGTTATTTTTGACTTGAAAACTGATCAATTAGTTCATCGTTATTTCTTCAAAGTAAAAGATATGAAAGAGGACTCTTTCTTTGCTAATATTGTGAGTAAAATAACAAAAGTATTAGATTTTTCATTATTAGGTAAATATTTGTGCTGTGAAAAATAATTACCTACGTCGAATATATGTGCTTATATCGGAATTTTAATCTTATTACCAGTGCACGCATTTCAGCTTTATCTTGGCATTATGCCTTACGAGTCCTTAGTGATTTTTACTACTTATACTATTCATATTATACATCGATGGAACTATCACACTGATTTTATAATTATCAATTTCAGATCGTAGACGTAGACAAAGACACCTGTGACAATGCATTCGCCTACGTCCCGGATTTAGGCGGCTACGGCGTGGTTGTATACAGCCTGAAGCAGGACGATTCCTGGCGCGTGGCCCATCACTACTTCCACTTCGAGCCTTTGGCTGGGTCCTATAACGTATCTGGAATTCAATTCCATTGGACTGATGGCGTGTTTGGACTGGCGCTGTCTGAGCCTAGAGAGAACGGGTTAGTACGGTTTTGTACTACCTTCTACGGGTTTAAATTTTCTGGTACGCTGGCATTAGTCTTCCTAATGTCCCAATGCTGCATACAATGCGGCTGCTGCCTTAATACATGTTTTGAAGCAACATAAAATTAAATTTGAAACGGGTCTACTCGGACACTAATTGGGATAGTTTGTTTTACAAAAACAAACAGGGTTAGTTAGAAATGACGCCCACAGTTCACGACTTTGACACCTGCTTTCTCCTGTCGACTCGTGACCACTGTAGTGCAACTGTCAAAATGGTATTTTGATATTCATTTGTGCGTGATAAAACCAGTTTTCGTCATAATTCGGGATAGGTTAAAAACTTAAAAGTTGTGTTTCCGGATGAAACAGTGTTTTCTGATAATGACGTTATGCTTTCTCATTGAATCCTTTGCTTGACAGATCTTGGAGTATACAGAAAAGTTGACAGGACCAGATGTACCATAGGTTCTGAATCGTTAAGTACATAGTACTTCTCATAATCATAATGAAAACAGATTCAGTGGCATGATGAGATGACTTGCGTGAGGCTGTGACGTAATTTCGACTCCCGCGCAGAGCAAACATTTGTGTGAACAACAGGAACCTATACATGTATGAACCTATATATGTATAGGCTAGTCAGCTCACTAGGCTAGACGTCACTGATTCTGGTTTTGTCCTGATTTCTGGTGTTTGTGGGATCATGGTCCTTAAAGTTCCTGATTCCATAGATTAGACAGAGAAAATCCTTTAGAGAGGGCAGGATATTCGATATACCTAGTATAAAATACCGGGCAGGATCTTATTGATCGTGTCGTGTTATAACTCGTATTTTAAAATGCCTAAAATAGATATTTCGATACAAAATGTTTTAATAGATGTCAATTAAATCAATAAAACGACACTTTACTACTCGTTACTACACTGCAGATAAACGGCATGTAATGTTAAATTGTACAGTTTTGCAAGCATCTACAGAAGCGTGAAGTTCAATGACAAATTTGAATTGATTGTAGTGAACGGATTACCCAGGTCCACTTACAAGCTTGTGAAATTTACATACATACCTACGGAGAGGTCGTATGTATGCTCTTGTGCATAGCAAACAGAGCAGTTGGTTACTATACAGTTCCAACTTTTTAGACGCATGTAGGTAATCTGCCAATAATGAAAGAGTTTTTTAATGCAAGCTTTTATTTATCACTAGATGTGCCCGTGGTTTTGACCGCGTGGTCATTTTCTGGGATAAAGGGATTCTATGTGTTATTCCAGAACCAATAGTACCAATATCAGGCGACGGACTCGTAGTCACACCGTTTTGTTCATCAAACTTCGTTCAAACGTCAAATGTTTTTTTTTATCTACTGCTCGACTTTTTCTCATCGGATTGAGATACCAAGTACGCGATTTTTTAAGTCAAGCCCTAAGCTATCCAGCAGTGAAAACCGCATGGTAATCGGTCCAGTAGTTTTAAAGTATAAATAGATTCCATGTTAATTATGATATGACAGTACGTATGTTTAGTTCACATCATGCGATTCCCTTTTGATCTATCATGTAGTCATTTTGTGCACATGATGGGAGAAAACGTATTTGTTGTAATTAGACAAGTCCTAACTATTCAAAGAGCCCAAAACAAATAAGTAAAGCTCGTAATGAGGTGAGGTCACAAAACGAATGTAATAAAAAATATAAATTATGTCATAGGTCTTTCATTGATTGCCCAAGTTTGTGAAAAGGAAAATTATACAGCTTTGTTCTGATCATCACAGATACCGGACAATGTTCTTCCACGCGTTCTCAAGCACTAAGGAGTTCTGTGTGTCTACCGAGCTGCTTCGCAACTACACTCACATCGACAAGAGCGAGGCATTCGACGACTTCAAGGTTTGAATACTAGTTCAGTACTTACCATGTACTTACCCATCTATCGTCTCGTCTAGCGTTCTTACACGTAAATTGCACAACATGTCGGCAAACAGTCTAATCGCTAGAAAGGAACCTTAGAACATCTTTACGTGATTTCTATACCATGGAATTTGTGCCTCTTACACTCCTATAGCTATATCACACACGGCTCCACTCTGTGATTTATGCAGGCATATAATAATAATAATAATAATAATTTTTATTGACATAATAATTATACAGAACAGTAATGAATCCATAGGCTCCCGAACTAGTAAAAACTGTGTTTCAGGAGCCAGTGACTTCTCCCATATACATATAGTACAAATTATGCCTCATTCAGTTAAAACCCAAACAAACAAAAGAAAAACATAATTAAATTACACTAAAAATAAAATTTAAACAATTTAATTAAAATTAAAATTAAAACAATGATTCCACAAACAATGATGTTAGTAGTGAATCACTGTTTGTGATTGTAATGTAAGTGTGTGTTTGTGTATGTGTGTTGTATTTATGTGATCATGTATGTGTGTATTTATTGTGTAGTAATTTGCCAGTTATGTATGTATAATTATATTTATGAAACCTTCAAAAGTAAAAATCTGATAACATTTTTTCAATTCCGTCATAGTCATATTTCTTTAACCAGTTAACTAGAGTGTTCTTAATTTGTCTATTACTATGTTTTTTAACGTTATATTCCTTGTTAAATTTGTTGTATAGGTGTGGAACAACAACATTATACTGTTTATGCGCAAATTTTGTTTTCACACGAGGAATAGGACATCGGTAGACTCTCTTGGTTAGTTCAGGTAAGGTAGGCACCGTTTTCCTATGATACCTTCGGATACTTTCAAATATAAATAATTTTCTTATAGTGAGAACACTTGCTTTCTCGTAAACAGCGGTAGTGGGATGTCTGTAAGGCAGATATTGCAGTACTTTTAGTATGGCGCGCTGTGCACGCTCCGCAGTGATGAGGTGAGTTTTAGCTGCACTACCCCATGCGCATATACAGTACCTAATAATACACTCACATAATGCCTTGTAAGTTTGTATGACTAATTTAAGATCTGCCACTGTTCTAAGGGTTTTAAATGCATACATTAGTTTCCTTATCCTCGAAACAAGCGAAGTTATGTGAATGGTCCAATTAAGTTTATCATCTATTAATACTCCGAGATATTTAATAGAGTCGACACGGGATAAAGCTGCACAGGAACATTGAGGAGAACGAATGTCATTACAGTTACACGGAAAAGTATGTATTTTTACACCAAAATCATTTTCAGGGCCACTCGAGGACGTCTTACTGTAGCACATAAACTTAGTCTTACTAGTATTCAGTGATAATAGACTGTTTTCGAGCCATTGTGTTACTTTAGCAAGGCAGTTCTCAGCCAGTTTCGCAACTCCTTGCCAAGTTTTATCATGTAAAAGCAGCACGGTGTCATCCGCAAACATCAACAAATCAAGGCCAGGTAAAGTAGTGCTACATAGATCATTAATATAAATCAGAAAGAGTGTAGGTCCCAGCGTACTACCTTGCGGCACGCCGTAGTTACACCCTGCGCTATCACTATCATAACCTTCAACCCTTACCCGTTGACTCCTTCCAGATAAATAATCTGCAAACCAGGCACAGGCTATGCCTCTGATGCCAACGTTCTCTAACCGCGTCAACAAGATAGGAATAGAGACTGTATCAAAAGCCTTTTGGAGATCTAAAAATACTCCTAGACACTTATCACCAACATCCATATATGACGTAATCAGAGAAGCTAACGTCAAAACCGCATCCTCTGTCGACCTCCCTTCTCTGAAACCGTATTGATTTTGATTAAGAAGTCCATTTTTCTCAAGGTACCTCATCACTCTTATTTTGACCAGTTTTTCAAGGATTTTAGAAAGGGTTGAAAGTAGAGAAATCGGTCTATAGTTCGATGGACTTCTTTTATCACCTGCTTTGAAAATCGGACAAACAACAGCTTTTTTAAAAATAGTTGGAAATATTCCTGTACCCAAGCTTAAATTGCATATAAACGCGATTGGTTCTGAAAAAAACATTATAAATTGTTTTAGAAAGCTTGCAGTGATTTTGTCCCAGCCTGGCGCGCTATGAGATTTTAGTTGTAAAATCACACCCTTAACTTCAGTTGGGTCAGTGGGAAGTAGTGCCATAGAGTTGAGGGGCGGGTTTGGTGATTTTGCTAAAAGAGCCAGGTCACTTTCTGTTGTTTGCATGCTACTCAGCGTTTTATTAGCTAGCGTTCTACCAACAGAGGTAAAGTAGGCATTGACAGTATTAAGCGATTGTACTGGACTATTCGTAATGTTCAATAACTCAGGAGACTGTACTTTTGTTTGGTTAAAATTACACACTTCTTTAATTACTTTCCACGTCTCTTTACCATTTCCTTTACTTTGAATTAATTTATTTTTATAATACTCTCTCTTTAAATTTCCAATTATTCTATTGCATGTATTCCTATACTTAATATATTTATTTTTTAGTTTATCGTCGTCTGGTGACATTTTTACTTTCATATGTAGTTTATCTCTTTTTCTTATGGACCTGACTACTCCTCTAGTTATCCAAGGTTTAAGCGGTTGGTGTCTTTTTGTAATTGTTTTTATTTGTGTATTATCGTTAATTATTGTAATAATCCTATTAGTAAAAAGCTCTGTTGCTATATTAACACTAGTCATATCAAATAAATCTTGCCAGTGCTCTTCCATAAGTAAATCTTTAATGCCTTTATAATTAACTGTCACTTTATTAAACTTAATTGGGCTTTTATTTACTTTAGTATTATCAATATAAAGCAAAATGGGTGAATGATCTGTTAGCAGTTGTTCAAATACTATTGTTTTCCAAATACCTTGAGCTTTGACCATAAAATGATCGATGCATGTTTTTATTCTAGTAGGACGATTGACTCCTTGTCTAAGTCCGTGCATTGCCATTAAATTAAGATAGTCATGTGAACATGCACATAACGTAGTACTAATCATTATGTCTAAATTAATATCTCCGGTGAATATTATAGTTTTGGTAGTGATTCCTTTCAGAATTGTGTCCACTGAATCTAAATATTTACTAGCACTACGAAAACTTGGAGATCGATATGTACAAATTATTGTATAATCAGGTGAAATTGTAATTACTAGTAAATTCCCTTCAATAACATTTGGTTCACACGAGGAGGATTTTATTTCATGTCGAACATAAGCAACAACTCCGTCATTTTGATTCAAACTGTTCTTCGTCCAGAACATATTATAGTTATCTAGGCTAGGTGGTGGATTTTGACGGCTAGTCCAGCATTCTGTCAGTACGAAAACGTCTATGGAGACATCAAGACTTGATACAAATGCCAAAAATAAATCAAAGTTGCAGTTAATACTACGAATGTTAATTGTTAAAATCATAAGCGAGTGATGACTAATTACATCAATGTTTAAAAGTTTCAGACAACCGTTGGAGTCACTAAGTGATAGACATTCAATCTTCTCCGAGTTGTCAACTTCCGTTATAATAAAAGAATTATCATCCATTATTTAATAAGTGAGTGATAGTGTGCAAAATGTTCAAACAAAATAGCAGTTTCCTGATATGCAAAAACAGTATAAACGGCTCGTACGAATAAAAACTTAAATTGAAATGTATTATTATAGTTAAAAAAATATTTATGGTAGTAAAATTGTGTAAATTTCTTTATGTTCAAGAGTGAAAGTATATTGTAATTGTGGATGTTAAGTATGTGGGTGTGTATATAGTGTAATAATTGACAAGCAGTCATAAAAATGAAAATGTAAAAGTGTAGATGTGATGAGTGTTTGCGGTTAACCTTTACAATATCTATCTTAATACAAACAAAAAATGCAAAAAATTTCAAGTATCCGAATAGATTAACTAGTCACTTATTTTTAAGATTTTCTAAATCACTCTCACTGTTTACTTTAATAAGTGATCCTCCATCCACCCTCCTCAGGTATATTTTGCCTCGCGATGCCCAGCAATACTTGAAACCATTTCCTTTGGCGAATTCCCTGGCCAGGAAAAAAAGTTTTTTCACCTGCATTGTCAAGCTCTCAGATACAAATATCGGCTTAAGTGGACCTTCGAGTTTTAAGTTTGAGGTACTAAACTTGCTGGTCGTATATTTCTTATTATACGCCCTGACGGACCCAACGATTTTATCCCGCAGGATCACCGTCGAAAATTCCGCAACTATGGGCTGGCTATTCTCATTCTTTGTATTTATTCGATAGATATCGCGGACCTCAGCCGGTTTTACTGGAATACTAAGTGAGTTTCCTACTTTCTGGATAATATTCAATAGATCTTCTTTTGTTTCATTAGTCTTCTTAGGGACATTACGAACTTCAATTTTAGAGCTATTGAAGTTTCGATCCAACTGTTCCAGTTTGTCTTCCAGAGAACGAATATATTTGAGATCCATAGATTTTTGTTGCTCTAATGAGTTTATTCTTGAGACCATCTCTTCATACTTTTGACTAAGAAAATCAATGGAAGTCGATATGTCTTTATTCTGTTCTGTATGTGCGTTGATTCCACCCTGCACCTTATTCATAAGCGCAGTAAATTTGGCATCTTGCTCTTTCTGGAGTTTGGAAAACATCTCTAATATTTCTTCCCTGCTTACCTCGTCCCTCTTTTTCCGGATCCGCAATGTGATGTTAGGATCACTCGATGCATGTTCTTTTGAAATCTTGGGCACGACGATATTATCAGCACTCGCAGACGGGGGCGACTTTAGATCAGAGTCCGACTTACAATGAGAGAGCGGGGCGGGCGAAGACGGCGGCGGGGTGCGTCTCATCGACATAGTAGCAACGGAGACGGCAGCAGTGGCACGCTGAGCGCAGGCGAGCGGGCGATACCAGGCAAGCAGAACGCCAAAAGTGGTTTGCGTAAGCAACAGATTAGGTGGTCACAGATTACTTAATATTACGGTCGCGCTAAGCGCAGGCGAGCGGGTACATACCAGGCAAACAGAACGCCACAATATGTAGGTAAATATTGTCTGTGGAGTTTTCCTTAAAGTTTCTAATGCTCCCGACGCGCGACGGACAGGATTTTCTTGTTCTCGGAATTTTAGTTTGTTTATTTAGGTCACTGTCAACATTTTTTGCGTAGGTTAACTGTCCAAAATGCTCTTTGGTCTTACCTTATTAGCATAGTGAATATGTTAGAAAGATAACCATAAACTAGTCTGAGCTGTTTTTGTACCTACAAATTTAGTAATAAAGTTGTTTGAGGAAAGTAGTAGGTACCTTTTTAGTCTGAGCTATTGTTGTACCTACAAGTTTAGTAATAAAGTTGTTTGAGGAAAGTGGTAGGTACCTATATAGTCTGAGCTATTGTTGTACCTACAATTTTAGTAATAAAATTGTATAAGGAAAGTGGTAGGTACCTATATAGTCTGAGCTATTGTTGTACCTACAAGTTTAGTAATAAAGTTGTTTGAGGAAAGTGGTAGGTACCTATATTATTTTATACATTATCTGTTTATTCATTTATGGTTTTTGCAGTTGCTGGGAGACAGAGGGGAACGCACGCAAGCTTCGTCCAGTTTTTACGACGAAAACGCCCATGTATTGTTCTACACACAGGTAAAATTCCATTTTTATTAATCGATAACCCGTTTATTGACGTCCGCCATAAGACGCAGGAACTTTTTGATTACACCTAATATTATTGTGAACGAGTCGTCCAAGTTTTTTTTGTTCACGGTCTAAGACTCCGTCGTGACCACAGAATGACCGTGTAAATACAGCTCTACGAGATTACGTGGTAAATAAAAATGAATAAGATCCCGTTTGTAATGTTGACTTTACGAGATTGTTAGTGGCTCTACACTTTTTATTTGTCCTTGATTATTTAGACTAATATTATAATGAGAAAAGATTTGATTATTTCTATGTTTGTGTGTTTATTTGTTTGTAATGGATAAACTCAAAAAGTAATTACTTAAACAAATTTTAAAATTGTTTTATTTATGAAAAGCTACACTATTTCAGATGGACATAAGCTATTTCTTACTTCCTCATTATAATTTTCTTATATGCATCTTGGAATAAGTGGACAACTACGGGCGGAGCCTTAGGGCAGAGCAGCTAGTGTTATATAAGCTGCCTTATTACTTTTCTTTTATTAGCCGTGTGGGTTCGGCTTAATAATAGTTCCACCCTTGTCATCCCGCGCGTGCTGTGAGAACCAGCATAGAGATTTAAGGAAATGGTTAGCATGCACCTGTGTAAGTATGGACATCAGATGTCCATACTTACACATACATCCCAACAGATCAGACGTCCTGGTGATCTGTTGAGATCACCAGGACGCCTGCGAAGCGTGGTGATTATGCCAAATCCGCCCTTTCATGAGGTAGACCCACGTTCACTAGTGGACGTATTCCGGCTGATGATGTGGTGGGATGTGATGTGTTCCTTGCAATAATATTTATTGTACCTTTCGGGATGTTTTCAGTACGGTCAGGATAAAAGTTATAACTGATTACAGATTTAAATATATAGTGTATTATGTATACAGGCTGTAACATAATTACCTATTAAGTACCGGGGTGGGGTATTCCACGCGTTATGGCGAATAACGTTAGTTCAACGACTGTGAGGAACTGGTGCCTGAGATAGGTTTAAAAAACCTTTAGTACTGGTCACCAAATAGATAGGTATATATTTTTGTATGAGATTTAAATACTATGTATTCAACCATTGCACACGTAAACGCACATGCTTGATTGAAACAAACCTGCTGCGTACCTAAAAGGCTATTCAGTGACACGTTTATAGTGTTGGTAACAGTAGAAAAAGTATCTATTAGCGAATCCGGTAATGGGATATGGCTGAAAGACGTGCATAAAAAACCAACAGCTTTTTTTGTTAATTCACTCTAATTACCTGGGCCCAAACTACCCCTGCACTATGGGTACTGACAACGGTGGTATAACATACTTACATGAAAAATATATAAAAATAAATACGCCATTACTAAGCGAAATCAGATCTATTTGCGAATAGGTATTTTTATTTAAGAAATATTGGCGCGCCAATATCTCACCTAAAGTTTTTTTTTATCACTGTCTTGCCAATCGTTTGACCACGATCGCACATGATGGAAAGCGATGATGTGGTCGAAGTAACCAAAGATAGTCTAGGATGTGACAAGCTTGCTTAAGGATACCTGTTCACTTCGCTTTGAAGACTCCCAAATAATGTATTCTTGCTTATCGTACCTACGAGGTAGTACTGGCCTCTGGTGTCAGAGTTGTCAGACCGCATGTGTCATGGCTTACCTAACGCCTACTATGAATTAATAATAACCAGAACCGTGCTTACCGTGTCCTGCGAAGCACAGATCGGTATAAATCTGCATATGACCTAGAAAAGACATAGGTGCGGAACCGAGGACCGATCCCGGTGGTACCGTTGTCTTCTTTGTCGTTGTCGCTCACTGGTTTCATCATCATCATTATCATCCTGAATCAGTCGACTGCTAGACATAGGCCTCTCGCAAAGCACGCCACTAAGCCCGATCTTGGATATCATCAATTAGTTATCGGGAAACATACGAGGGCTGTGACACAATACTCGGGCAGAGCTCTACACTCCTTGGCTGCTGATTGGTGCTGAATGTGGAAGCAAAACGCTTTGTTCTTAGAGGTATAATGTCAACCGTATACCCGTATAACCGCATAGTACAAGAATGGCGCTACTATGCCTGTACGCCTGGCTGTCCGATTATGGAATGGAGGCAAATAAGAAGGACTGACTTATGTTTTGTATTTTACAGGTGAACCGTGATGGCGTGGGATGTTGGAACTCGCAAAAGCCGTACACTCCTGAAAACAACCCTCTGATCATCAACGACCCCGTTCAACTTGAGTTCCCTAATGATTTAAAGGTCAGTTTATACATTATGTTATTTAAATACTCCATTATCCGGCTTACAGCTCACAGACAAACAAATAAACATATTCTAAATGCTAATTAACTTTTTAAGTCGTGGACACGCGTTTTCCCGTAGTACGGGGCAAAAGTTTTTTTTTGTTTCGTTTTCCTTCCTCAAGTGCAGATTTTGTTGCCTGGAAAACTTTACATTCTATATTAAAAAAAAATTAGAAAAACTGCATATTAAATCGGGGGTGGTATTAACTTTTGCAAGAGATACTTTGATAATAATGGATATGATAAAAACAAAAGTAGGTAGGTCCAATCGTTTTCTTCTAATATGTCCTCTAAAATCAAGGACATTTATGCTTGACTTATTCAACAAGGTAACAATACTAGCTTGGGCTTTTACTAAGTCGCAGCAAATGAGGTCACGTAGAGCCTTGTGTGAACGTATAGCTGTGTCCACATTGTACATTTCAATAGCCTTTATGTCCAAGGAAATCTATTTCTGTCTTTCATTGATATGATTCTTTTTTGAGTAACAATCTCACGGAAACAACACATGAAGAATTTGTTGTATAGGTAGATGAATTTCATTCAAGTTCAGAAATACCCGTAGGAAAATATTATTTGAGCTTGATTTTAATTATTATTATTATTGTTCAAAATATGCAAGTAACTGCAAACTGTAGAAATCAATTCTAGAAATTTAATTTGTTCAGATAAAATACCTAGATAGAGATAAGTCTTTATTTCATAAAAAAACATGAATACTTATATTGCACAAAAATATACACACTGCGGTAATATAATTGGCGGTCTTATCGCAAATCTGTTACAGACAACCTTCAGATAGATTAACAAGGTTATACGTATATACAAAAATGAAAATTAAAAAAATTGCTAGAATTATGTGCGATATCCTCATTTCGACAGCGGAAATGGTTAACACTTTATAAAACTGCCACTAACTAGTCCATTTTTAATCAAAAAAAATATCTTATTTCCACGTTTTTATAAAGTCACTTTCTTGTTTGTCTGTCGTTCCGGATGGAATCTCGGAACTCAAATTTCGAGCACTTCCTGATTAGCTATCCAGCTGAAACTTTCAGGGTAGCTCAAAACTAGATGACAAAGCATTAAAAAAAAAGAATGAAATAAGAACTTTAACAAAATTCCTATATATACCCGACTGAGGAGGGTTATGTGTTTGGGTTGTATGTATGTTTGTAAGTTTCTTAGGCGCGTCCTACAGCCTAAACGGCTTGATGGATTTTGATAAAATGAGGTATTGTCATTGGATTCGTCTTGATCACGAGAGTGCTATAGAAATATGAAGAGTCAAGAAAACTAATATGGCAGCTTTCTGCCATATTGTATTTCAGACGGAACAACAAATGACCAAAACCTACAGGTTAAATAAAAATACAGGTCTTTAAAAGACCATTTCAAAAATATTTAATTCTTAAAACTAAACAGTAGCAATTTTCTTTTAAGCTTTTTACAAAATTTTCAATTTTAGATTATTCAAGTTAATGTAAATACTATAGTCTAATGTTGCAATTGCGACTACTAAAGTAAAGTAAAATATGTAAGTAAAAAAGACACATTAAATTTATATAAATACTAGCTGCGCTCCGTGGTTTCACCCGCATCCCTGAGGAACCATATTTTTTTTCGGGATACACAGTGTTAATCCAGGTAATCAAGTACACACCATACAAACATACAAACTTTCCTTTATAATAAAACTTAGCATACATACAAACTTTCCTTTATAATATTAGTGTGATTATTTTTGCGGGCGGTCAGCTTAATAATTTTGTTCGCATTCGGTTTTTTGTATTTGTATAATAATTTTACTTTTATATTTTTTATCTACATTTTTGCTTGTTTTTTTTACTTTCCAGGTGGATGATGAGGGTATCTTATGGATTCTGTCAGACAAGCTTCCTCGCTTCATGTTCAAGGGGCTGGACCCCACCGTGGTCAACCACCGGATACTGAGTATCAAGGCCTCCGATGCCATCGCGGGAACAGCTTGCCAATAGTTATAGACTAGTTTTAGATATTGTAATGTCCGGGATGATACAGTTCAGCAGGAATCGGCCAGCTGGTTAATGAGCAAAGAAAGTCAACTCCTCGTGTAACGACGTAACATGAATTCAACCAGAAATTTATCATTGGAATTCACACTTTTGTTTCGTCCCCATACCAAATTACAGTAGAGCGTCGGTTTAAAAAACTAATTGTGGGACATGGGAGCACGGAAAATAGAGTTGAATCAAATCTTGTTGATTATCCGAACAGACCTATTTTTTTTTTATACGTTTTTTACGATTGAAAATCATATATATTTTATACCTCTTTTAGAACTCAAATATTAATCTTTAGTGTGTTTATACTGTCACGTTAGCATGAAGTTCTGTTATATAAGAATATACCAAACAATATAGAATAAGGAATATTAAATTACTGGGTATGGGGTAGAATTGAAATGATGAGATCAATGTTTTGTACCTAATCCAAAGGTCTGGGTGGCACTGCAATGACTAGGGACAGACGTGGATCACTTACCATCAAGTGAATATGAGCTCGTCACGTCATGCACTCAGGACGGCAACGCATTCTTAGATATCATTTCAACGAAAAAACGGTATGTATCAACCAGTCGTTCAGGTGACCGACGATGTTTCGGATAATCGACGCTCTACTGTATTTGGTACAGAAAAGAAAAGGTTCCATGCATATATATTTTTATTTTAAGAATCTATATAAGTTATTTATTTAATTTTACTTTTTTATTTTCAACTGAATTTCTTCAAGTTTTAATTTTATTTTGTTTGATTAATAGTTTTGTTTATTATTTTTTGTAGGTTTAAATCATTAATGATTTCTTACATAATTACAAAATAAAAAATAAAAATTGCTTTTATTTATTATGGTGTAAACAGGATGACAAAATAGGTACCCATGTCATGCAAAGCTACCAAAAACAATATTATCTACATATTTACTACTATTTACCCACAATTATTAATAGATACCTAAGGTAGGAAGTATCTAACCTGGTAAAGGCTATACTCACCTTACAAATAAATAGACGTGTACAATAGATTTCTTTTTACCCAACTGTGGAAGGTAATCTTTTTGGGCTGTATGTATTTATGTTCCTTTGGCACGTCCTACAGCCTAAACGGCTTCATGGATTTTGATAAATGATGTATTATTCGATTCGTGTTAATCACGAGAGTGACATAAGTGACATAAGTATATATGAAGTGTCAAGTAAACTAGTATGGCGGCTTACAGCTACCATATTGTATTTTCGACGAATCAAAATATGTATGACCAAAACCTGTCGAGTGAGATATCAATATGAAGGTCTTTAAAAGACCTTTCCAAAAATGGTGATTATCCCGTTTATAATGTCAATACCAATGTTAAAACAGTTTTAAAACTTAATTATCTATACTTATCATAAAGCAGATGGTACCAATATGACTGTACAAAAAAGGTAATTTAAAAAATGGTCTAGGTTACTTGAAATAAGCTACTGAACATGAATATAACATTTATTTTAAATTGTTTCTGTTTTTTGTCTGTCAGTTCGCGCATCACGTAAAAACTACCCTGAACTGATTGCGATGTGGTGTATAGCCTAGGGATTGACTTAAAAACTGGTGTACTTAGTATCTCAATTCGATGAGTAGAAGCCGAGCAATCGATAAAAATTATATGACGGCTGAACGAAATTTGTCATTTTGTACTATAAGGGTACTAGTGGTCCTGGAATAACACATAGGTAACTTTAAACCCAGAGAAATGACCACGCGGGCAGAGCCGTGGGCACTGCTAGTATCACATAATTACTTTTCATAATACTTACTATACGATGCTAGCTAAAACGTATCTACATCATTTCGAATTTATGACAATGACAGAGAGAATACATGGAGCGTAAAATTACATTACGTGCTACACCTTCGACCACATCGCTTTCCATCAGGTGAGATCGTGGTCAAACGATTGCCTAGTCAGTGATAAAAAAAACATATTCGCTTAACGTCAAATTCAGCTAACTCCACATACATCATAGTGGAGTTAACTTGAGTTTGAAGTTAGGCGACTCACTAACAAAATTATGTAGGTAGGCACTTACCTAACAACAGAGCGGGGCAATGCCCCCGCCAGTAGGTATCTGTTGGGTTGGGTACGCTGCCAACTGGTAGAGTGCTACAACATTTGGGCTTCCTGTGAACCAGTAATGGCTTGTAGGCTGTCAGAATGTTGTTAGTAGGTACTAGTTAGTTGATTGTATTTTGTACTAAGTACTTCGTTAATAAAGATTTACAAACAAATCTGTAAAGCAGCCCGTTTAAAAAAAACATAACATCATCACTTACCATGTTAATTACTTACCTACACCTATCAACAAGTAGTTACTGTGACATTGAAGACAATTTGATTTAGAACACCATCTTATAAACTAAATCAGAAAATATGCTGGAGTTAACCAACATTTGAAAAACTACCAAGGTTTGGTGGACTGCTCGACTTATTTACTTCAATTATATATTACAGAAAATCAGTGATAAAGTCGTTCTATTTATTATTCTACTCTACAGTGTCACCTAAATAACCTCCAAAGTAAAAAGCTACTAAATATTATCTATAACGAACATTTATTCGTAGCTTGCACTGTACTAAACAGATAACTAGATTTCATTTATGCTACGTCCCAGCCGCGGCTGCGTCATTCACAAGTGGTGTCTCGACCTAAAAGGACATCTCTGCGCAGAACACAATGGCGCCTACATTCAAGACTGAAAAAGTTGGCATCGTCGGAAGGTAAGAAAGTTGTTTTATATACTTGGCAGATAATTAATGTATATTTTAAATTGCACTAAGCTACAAGTGCTGGTCAACATAACTTGTCTCATAGTATATTAATGTTCTGGCGAAATGTATTCCGAATTCAATCCAAATCATGTTATTTATTTTTGAGAGGCAAGCTTGCATAGCTTGTCGAGAATCTAGGCAAATTTTGTTGTTTATTGCGCTCAATTTTCCACTAAGTATAGGTACCTACCTATAACATGCTTGGAGGTAAATTAGTATTGGCTCAGTGACCTCGGTGTGTACACGATTGTATCAATTTCTAAGAAATTATATGTAAATATTCGGTGCATTAGTTATTGTAGGTATCTTTGTATTATTGGCCAAATGTTGTTATTATACAAAACAATAAACAGGAAAATGTACCGTTTTCCTTATCTGGCCGGAGTGTTGAGAAGTCCAGTAAATTTACTTAGTACTTTCGATTTAGATACAAAAGCTTTTATTTTTAGTTTTCCTTCCATAACGTTGCATTATTTAATATGTGCTCCAGAAACATTAAAGCTACATTCAACATATCCTAGGTTAGTTTGTCTTATGTAAGTACTAGCTGATGCCCGCGGCTTCGCACGCGTGGTCATTTCTGTAGGTTAAAAGAGTACTCTTTGTGCTATTCCAGGACCTAAAATACCAATATACCAACATTTGATCAAAATTCCTTCAGCCGTCAAAAATATTTTTATTGATTGCTCGGCTTCTACTCATCGGATTGAGATATAAAGTACCCCAGTTTTTAAGTCAAAACATAAGCTATACAACAGTGAAAACCGCAACGCAATCGGTCCAGAAGTTTTTACGTCATGCGCGAACAAACATACAGACAGACAAACAGACGGACACGAATTTTTAAAATGTTATATTCTGTTTCAGTAGCTTATTTTATGTACCCACCATTTCTTTTTAAATTATCTTCTTTGTACAGACTTTTTCGTTCCTATTGCTTAAGTACATAGCTTGCATTGCAGGCATAATTATTTATCTAGAAATATAAATATATATTGTCACAAAAAATGTCTGAGAGACGACGCTGCGGTACTAAACCAAAATAGTTAACTATATAATAGTTTTAGTTCTTTTAGCGATATGCCTCTGGATACAAAATAAGAGAAGTCTCTAGCTTAATGATACCCTCATCCCGCGGGTGCGGTTATTACCAGGAAACAGTTAATAGTTCATATCTTTTAAACTACTGAAAGGATTTTGATGAAACTTGAACCCCTCCCTAAACTGAAACTATAACAAAAATAATTATTGCAATCGGATCTATAGTTTCGAAGAAATACGTGGACAGACATACATAGGTACATACATACATACACGAAATTTGGTATATATGCTTAAACACTCATATAGACTAACATATGAATATCACGCATTTTCGAGCCCCTTGAGCGGTGTACTCGTACAATCTAACGAGACGCCGCGATCGATCCTCGGCTTCGCACCAATACTTTTTATTCGACTTCACAAAAGAAGAAGGTTCTATATTCAACTGTATATTTTTTAAATGTTTGTTCACCAATTTTTCCGTCAATTGCGTACAGTTTTTCTTTTATTTGAATGAGTATGCCTCTAGGTTAGTCCCCTGTAAATTGTATCAAAATTGGATTAGTAGTTTTTTTTTTTGTAATTAGTTCATCTATTTGAAGTCGAGTTTTTGTACTATGCTTTTTATTTTGTACAGCACTTGTCTAAGTTATGTCACAGAATAAAGATTGAAGATTGTATTGGCAGTTTGTACATGTCATTGTACAGACTTTTTCATTCTTATTGCTTTATTATAAGTCTTTATTTTAACGTACCCTCTGACTATTATTTATTCTGTGACATAACTTAGACAAGTGCTGTACAAAATAAAAAGCATAGTACAAAAACTCGGCTTCAAATAGATGAACTAAAAAGAACTACTATATCTATATAATATACTGATAATAAAAAAAATGGTCTAGGGTACTTAAAACAATCTACTGAACAAGAATATAACATTTTTAAATATCGTGTCTGTCTGTTTATCTGTTATTTTGTATGTTTGTTCGCACATCACGTAAAATCTACTGGACCGATTGCAATGCAGTTTTCATTGATGGATAGCTTAGTGTTTGACTTAAAAACTGGGGTAATTGGTATCTCGATGAACAGAAGCCACGCAATTAATAAAAATATGAAGGCTGAAAAAATTTTGATCAAATGTTGATTTATTGGTATTTTAGGTCCTGGTATAGCACATAGAGTACTTTTAACTTAGAGAAATGACCTTCACGTGCGAAGCCGCGGGCATCAGCTAGTAAATAAATATATAAATACGACTTCCTTGCCAAAAACAAACTTATGTCAATAAATTATATATTTGGAATGTGTTCGAATTATGGAAATGAGGAATTAAGACCTTCAATTTGAGACCCATATTGCAAAATTTTAAGTATTCTTTCGCATTTCAAAACTAAGTCTTTTTTTTTATTATTTCCTTTCTTACTCGGGATGATGTAAGTATTCTAACGATACCCCATACATCCAAATCTGTTAAAGCATTTAAAAGTTATGGTGGAATAAAGAAACTCACGTACATACACACATACAAACATACATGAACCTTGAACACTCCTTTTTTAGGCAGTCGTGTAAAAAATAAGCCACGCCACAGATAAAGATCTAGAAGTTCTAGAACAGGTAGTATAAAGTTATCATAAGTACTCTAACATTCTCTCTCTATCTCTACCATTGGTTTGGTATGGTATTCTATGGTTTGAAACCATAACTATTATTCTCCTGTAACCAAACTAAATTGTCTATTCTCACCATATTTGAGTTGATGGTGCTATATAGGTACGAATACACATTGATAAGAAGCATGTCTTGTTTTCGATCTGTCACTGAGATAATGTTATCACAAAAGTCAGGGGTTAATTTACAACCAAATAATTACATAACTATTGATAGTCAAAAGCATATTTTTAAGTATACCTACTTTTTTATTGAGCTTTGTAATCGTGTAGAAATTATAAAAAAAGAGCTAAACACACGTTTTGCTTTCATTCATACCAATATATAACAGTGAAACGTTGTCTGTTTGTTTGTTTGGGGAGCTTTCACGCGATAACGGCCTTACGGATTTTGATGAAATTTAGAATGGAGATAGTTTATACCCTGGAATAAAACATAGGATACTTTTTATCCCGGAAAATTGTAAGTTTCCACGGAAAAATTGGAAAATGTTGATTACTCAGTGTAAGGAACGGTTGTCATCACAGAATGGTCTGTGGTTTCCATGGAAACGAAATAACAAGTCTGTCAAAAACATCGATAGCATTGGTATTATACCTACTTTTGCATTGGTTTTTAATATCCTAGACGAAAATAGGATGCTTTTTTCGCGATAAACAGTGGTCCGCGCGGACGAAGTCGCGGGCGGGAAAACTAGTGTTTAATATAACTAAGTATAATGCTATAAAATTAAGGAGACAAAACGGGTTTAAGATAAATTGTACAAGTCGATAAAAAAACATTACTTAAATAATTTTACTTTTACCTTTCCATTATTTTGTACTTACCTAATTTGATAAATATATGGAGATTGGCCGGTGAAACCGGTTTATGCTTATATAAATAACATCATTGGGTTTATGACAAAAATGCACTAGCACGCACATTTTGATCAAAGTACACCTTTACGAAGGTAGGAAGGTGATTTGTTCTTTTGTTAAGTTAAACTGAACAATAAAATTTTGGTCAACAAAGAGGCATTCAAGTTCTTCATTGTTTTCTCAAGAACACCTTGACACTAAACGTAAATGTGCCTCTAAAATATCTACTAATAAAGATTTTACATCTACATTTTGAATGCCATGAGATATTATATCCTCCATTTAGTAATTACCAGTCATAGAGATATATATCAGGACATACCTACTATGTGACCAGTTTGCATTTTTTTTGCATTGGCTCCTTAGAGCTCTCTTTACTTCCTTCCTTTCCTTTGGAACTGTAAGCAGAGAATAAATAATCCATACCGATAACAAAAGTGAAACGTTGTCTGTTTGTGTGTTTGTTTGTTTGGGGAGCTTTCACGCGATAACCGCTGGACGGATTTGGATGAAAATACCCTAGAATAAAACATAGGATACTTTTTATCCCGGAGAATTCCACGAATTACGTGGAAATTTCCACGGGAAAACTGGAACATGTTGAATACTCGCTGTAAGGAATGGTTGCCATGGAAACGAAATAACAAGTATCAAAAATCATCAAGAGCGTTGGTGCCACAGAGTAAATAGTTGATGCTATACCCATACCAACAACAAGCCACAGAGGCCATAACCATGAAGTCGAAGTCTACTTTTACATTGATTTTTAATATCCTAGAAGAACGTAGGATGCTTTTTTCGCGATAAACTGTAGTCCGCGTGGACTGAGTCGCGGGCGGGTAAGCTAGTACTATAAACTGTCAGAAAGTAATAATACCTACGTATGGCTACTATTTTATAGCATTTAGGTACCTAGGTAATTCAAAACAATTTTTATGTAGATGGTAATAATATCAGATCAGATAAAAATTATGTGTGGTTCTTAATAATAATTATTATGAGTACTTTAGAAGTTATGAAGGAACAGACGAATATACGTACATTCATACATACCCACCCACATATATATACACACCGGTTAAAATCATAACACTCCTTTTTGCTTCGCCGTAGGCGGGTAATAAACGTTCGCGTTTCACACTTCTTTTTATCAATCATTTATTTTTTCAGTGGCCTGATCGGAAGGTCATGGGCAATGCTCTTCGCGTCCGTGGGATACCAAGTTACAATATTCGACATCGTGGCGCAGCAGGTTTCAGATGCACTCGAAGACATCAAGAACCAGTTGGAGACCCTCGAGAAGGGTGGTCTATTACGTGGCACCCTCAACGCGAAGGAACAGTACCAGTGTATCAAAGGTAGAGTTTCTTTATTCATACTAATAACGAAAGAAACGTCGAAACAACGTGGGTCTCTCATTTACTCAATTGGGATAGGCACGTAAAAGCAGTAAATTTCGAATGACATTACTATTCCTTGAAGTCTATTCATCGAATGCTAACATCCTCCAAGGATTGTTTCTGAGAATGGTCAAAATTGCGAATGGTAATTTTTTTATCACTCTACGACCCTTGGTGAGCCGGTCCTCGCCGTTTAAATTGGGAACCCTTGGTTCTGTGCCCTTGCTCTACACACTATACTCCGATAGAGTATCGTCTGTACTATTAATAAGTCTTCTCTGGTATCGTATAATTTATTGAACGCGATATTTGGAGTTTGAAGGCACAAGCATTGTTTGTTACTCATTGTTTTTAGGGTTCCGTACCTCAATAGGAAAAAAGTAACCCTTATCACTTTGATCATTCACTTCTGTTCACTTTCACTTCAGGATCACTTTGTTGTGCTGTCTGTCAAGACCCTTTTTCTTAGGAACGCATGGAGGTATCAAGTTGAAATTAATATGAAATACTCAAATCTGCAATCCATTGGAAATTTAAAAAATTCAAACTTATAAGTCAACATTACATAAATCTTGTTTATATCATAAACAAACAAGGTTCATGACCACTTCAGAAGGTCTGTTTGTTTAGGGGGAGGGGGGAGGGGGAATGGTACATTTGAATAGGTAGTAGACCAGACAAATTGATTTAAGTATTTTTGTTATTATTAAAGAGTAGTTTATTTAGTTCATAGAATCAGGCGTTACTTTGCGGAAATCCATATTTAAAATGAACAAAATAAAAAATATGTTATAAAAAAAAAGAAGTGTACCGACTCGCACTTGGCAGGTTTTTTCTTTTTAGTAGTCACCTAGTGTAGTAGTAGCTTTCCTGTGAATATGCACAAAATTGGAATAAGTAGGTAGGTAGCTACTTTATTGTTGTTTAACCACAGAATACATAATAGTACTCAGATTTAACGTTCAAATACTAATAAATTATGTAACACGATAAAATTTTGTGTTTGTTTATAATTATGACATGAAACATTTTATCACAGTATGGTTTATGTAAATAATGATTGTATCAGAAATGTGATATTCTGAGTAGGCATTGTTTCTTATCAATGAGAGCGGTCCCCGGGTCTGTTCCCTCCAAAGAACGGAACGATGGAAATCCGCAAATTTGGAAATATAATTGGCGAGGAGCCAAGGCTCGAATGCGAGTAAAGCGCTCGTTTGTGGATAGGATACCTATCTTTTGACCTCTGTATTTCTATATGTTATGTAGGTATGTTATGTATCTAATAGAAAACCAACAACAATGTTTCTATTAGTTATAATGAAACCATTACTAATTAGGGACTAATGGCCATACATTTTATCTTACAGCGACCTGCCGCGCGCCCCGGGCGCTTGTGTTGGTAATCTGTTATCATTCATAATCGGTCACTCGATACCATTCATAAGCTACATTCATGTATGCCATTGTAATGTAACCATAACTAATTGTTTAGGTATTAAACTCTTCCTAGTCTACTGGTAATGGGTTATACATAGATCACTACTGGACGCAGATTTCTTTGTGGCGAGTTACTGCAGCGCCTTGTAGGTGTCGAAGCGAAGGGACGACGAAACGAGAGTTCTGGCGAGAGCCCGTATTAATTTTTGTCCTTGACGTTATGTCGGTGTGAATGATTTTGAAATCATTTGCAATTGACTTACTGTTTAATTTGTAACTCTATGGTGATAAACACGAGTCGGACCAATCGCAGAAATCGGATAAATTGTAAAATTGTGCACTGATTGGTCGGTAATATGCGATCGTGCATGTTTGTCCACAATTTTTCGACTGTTTGTAATAAAACGAATTAGAATCCGTCAGATAGTAACCTATTGGTTCCTACAATGAACATAGGCAATAGGTGACATAGGCATCGCCTGGGGCACCCGCCACCGCCACCACATCGGTAGAGACATGAGACCACACCTGACGCTTATACATTAGTCAAAGAACATCTCACGCTACCACACGATACGCAAAATGTCTTTATACGTGGTCCAACAGTTGTCTATATACTTACACTAGCTTTCCCGCCCGCGACTTCGTCCGCGCGGACTACTGTAGGATATAAAAAAACAATGTAAAAGTAGGCATAGCACCAATGCTCTTGAAGTTTTTTGACAGACTTGTTATTTCGTCTCCATGGTTTCCATGGCAACCGTTCCTAACAGAGAATAATCAAAACTTTCCAATTTTCCCGTGAAAACTTACAATTTTCTGGGATAAAAAGTATCCTATGATTTATTTTAGGGTATAAGCTATCTCCATTCCAAATTTCATCAAAATCCGTCCAGTCGTTATCGTGTGAAAGCTTCCCAAACAAACAACAAATAAACTAACATACAGACAACGTTTCACTTTTATATATTGGTATGGGTTAGTTTGATTTAATTAACTTAAAAACCCGCATGAGTAGGTATTTACTTTCTATTTACTATTTATATCATAATAATATTCTTCTTCGTGTCGATAGTAATTTATTTCTTTATTTTATATGCACTTGGACCAGTGAATAGCGAAGACTATGGCATACCAGTACAAAGTTCTTGCTGTGTACAGCGGTAGAGACATGAAGGACACTCCAGCAAGTGTGGCATGGTTGCACGGGTACGCTGCAGTCACATTGAATTCTTGACTGGTCAATCATGCCCCACTTGCATAGGTTGCTGCTGCAGTCCAACCTAGGTACGGAGTCTGTTTAGGTTTTCCAAAGTGGCCAAGGTTGTTCATGACTAGGTGGTAGCACCTCCATTGGTGTTATGAAATTATCAGGTGGTTTATGCCTTGTGGTCCACAGGTTATTTCAGGCATAATTTAATTCGCTTGGAGCAACAGGCGACGCTACTGTTCTCAGGAAACTGTGTCGGTTTTTTAGTCTATTGGGGGAAGATTGAACATTATGTAATGGGTGCGTTTTATCTGCTTTATGTTTGTATTTCTCAATGGCTGCGGCAGAATATCTGCGGACACTGGGTGGAGTGATTCCTGATAGAGGGTACAGAAGTGTCAGAGGAGTTGGTTTCAGACAATCTGTCACAATGCGACAGATCTCATTGAGCGCAACGTCCACTTCCCTTACGCAGAGAAGCTTAAAGAGAGACCTGATTTTTGAAGTAGGGGCCTGTGGACAGGCTGCCTATGTCTTAGGTGTAATACGACGTAGCAGTTATTCCTATATATAGGTTTCAAATTTAGCCTTGGTTTTCTGAAAGTGAGCTTTAAAACTTAATGTTCGTTATAGTGTTACACCGAGATAGGTGGGCGTATAGCAGTATTCAATATTAACACCTTGCCATGAGATGTGAAAAGGGCGATTAGCTTGACGGTTTTGCAAGTGGAAAAGTACAGGATTGGGTTATAAGTTGGTCGTTTGTGTAGATATTGAACAGTGTTGGTACCAGAACTACTCTGAAGCAAGCCATTTTTTTTATTACGTCATATGCTTTTATCATATTGAAGCTAGACTTCCAATCATCGATTTAGTAGCAACTCAGCAAGAATATTGACGAAATCGTTGTGTTCTATCATTGTTTCGACTTCATGTTCACGGTGTCGTAGGCTGCAGGCAGATCGACAAAGACAACGCCAGTTACTTTCTTTGCCTCGTATCCGTCTTCAATGTGCGTTGTAAGCCTCAAAATCTGGCCGTCGTAAGCCTTTCCCGTTCTGAATCTTGTCTGCTCTGGTATTAATTTCGGTTCGATCTGAGACTGTAGACGGTTCAGCAGTAATCTCTCAAAATGTTTGTAAGTGTGGCAGAGTAGTGAGATGGGCCGGTATATTATTGGGACTGAAGGTTGTTTGAAAATAGCGACAATCTTAGATCTCCTCCAAAGTTTTGGGATGAGATGGCTTTCTAGGGCAGAGCTAAATAGTGCTAGATGCCACGAGATAGTTACAGGGCCCAGGTGTTTCAGTTGTTGAACGGTGATGTCGTCAACATCAGCAGCTTTGCAATTTTATAGATTTTAGGGTTGTTATTAAGTCGGTCAGGTTAAATGGTTTGCCCCTAAATATTTATTTTTTGGGGTTTTCGGTTATATTACCATTACCTACTTTGAATTTTATGTAATTGGTGAGGGGCATTTCCATTTAGTAAAAGCTGGTGAGCCACTTGGTTCGCTGTGACTTTGCCCGATTTGGTTGGGTTGGGGGATCTTCCGTTAGCTTTTTAAAGGTAGACCATGCTTGCTTACAGTTGTGGGTCATGTCGATGTTTGTTCATCCATCTAACTCCTCGGTTGATCTTAAGTTAAGTATGTCCATGAGTTCCTCACCATAATAATAATATGTGATGTAATGGGATAATAATAATATGTATAATAATAATATGTGATAGCCACGCTTAACTTCTCTTTTCCAGGATCTACTGACTTGGCAACAGCAGTAAAGGACGCCATCTTCGTCCAAGAGTGCGTTCCAGAGAACCTCGACCTGAAGAAGAAAGTGTTTCAGAACCTGGATGCTGTGGTCGGGAACAACACGATCTTATCCAGCTCCACCAGCACTACACTGCCTTCACTGTTCTCGGAGAACCTTAAACATAAGTCACAGGTTGGTGTTGTTTAGCTTTAGATGGTACAATTAGAGAGATAATAGAAAGAAATATCGATAGCGTGATGGGGATTTGGGTTAACTGTTTAGATTTTATGAAAAAACCCCACTTGCGTGGCGAAGTTCGTGGGGATTTCCATTAGTGTTCATTATTTCATTCCATGAAATAATACTATAAATAAGTATAATCGAGACAACCACAAGTAATGTACTTGGGTCGAATATAGCCACCTTAAGTTTTAGGGTAATTTTTGTATATTTCCTAAGTTAATAATCATTAGCGTTAATGCCTGTAAAAAAAATGTAAAATTTTTATTTATTTTTTGTTATTTTATAAAACGAGAAATTGGCCATGATTCTGACCCGGGATGTTATATGCCTTTGGCCATATTAACAGTATGAAAAATACCATAATGCAAGCAAGTACCTATTTTGTAAGTATTTTTTAATAATATTGGACCAATACAAAATATTACATCAGTATTTTTCTAGGGAGTGGGTCCAAGTGTATACTAAAGTAACAAAAAAAAAATTATCAACGAAAAATAACGTTCTAATGTCTAAAAATATAAAATAGGTAACAAACATGGCTACTTTGAAATTGAAAAATATGATTTAGACATATTAATTGTAATCAACATAAAAATAAAGAAAATAAATTATTGAAAATATAAGAGTGGATATTCAACCCAGGTACCGTATTAACTAAGTACATATAGCTTTTAGATTCTGGCAGCCACGCATGCTTTATAGTGACGACTTGATGATATTTCTGAAATAGATTTAGTTTTCCCGCCCGCAACTTCGTCCGCGTGGACTACTGTTTATCGCGAAAAAAAGCATCCTATTTTCTTCTAGGATATTAAAAACCAATGCAAAAGTAGGTATAGCACCAATGTTATTGATGTTGTTTGACTGACTTGTTATTTCGTTTCCATGGCAACCACAGACCATTCTGTGATGGCAACCGTTCCTTACAGTACGCAATCAACATTTTCCAGTTTTCCCGTGGAAACTTTCAATTTTCCGGGAAAAAAGTATCCTATGTTTTATTCCAGGGTTTAAGCTATCTAAATTTCAATCCTTTCTAAATTTCATCAAAATCCGTCCAGCCGTTTTCTCGTGAAAGCTCCCCAAACAAACAAACAGATAACGTTTCACTTTTATATATTGGTATGGATAATGTTAAAATCTGGGTCTTGTGATCTTCATGGACCTTGGGAAGCCTACCTAGGGCGGGACCGCTCTCTAGTTGAAAACAAAAAAGCCAATGAACTGCTTGCTAGTCATTTGTTTACCTTATCCGCGGCCCAATGACAGGGGGTGAAGAGACTTCGTGACTTGACGACCGGTTGGTCTAGTGGCTAGTGATCCTAGGAACGAAATCAAACGGTAGCGGGTTCGAATCCTGCAAGGTGCAATCATTTGTGTGATGAGCAGAAATGTTTGTTTCCGAGTCATGGATGTAATATTGGTATCTATGTATGTTTATCCGTTATCTAGTTCCCATAGTACAGGGAATCCTATAGTTTGGGGCTAGGTAATTGGTATGGAATTATCCCGAATATATTTATTATTTATATTTATAACTAATGTTACTTCTTAATTTTCCAGGTGATAGTGTCCCACCCGGTGAACCCGCCGTACTACGTGCCGCTGGTTGAGATCGTGCCCGCGCCTTGGACGAAGCCTGAGGTGGCCAAGAAGACCCGGGAGATCATGCTGGAGATCGGACAGGAGCCTGTCTCCCTCTCAAGGGAGATCGACGGATTTGTTCTCAACCGCATCCAGTAAGTTGTAGACTCTCAGCATCGTTTTTTACGAGTTAAATGGAAAACCCGGCGATGTCAATAAGCGGCACATTTGAAGGACTTCTTCTTTTTTTTAGTCGTCCTTCTCTTCAAAATGTCTTCTTGCGGTGGCTCAGCGTACCTGGTCACTCCTTTCCCTTAAAATGGTTGAAGGGGGATGATGGCTAGTAGACAAGTCATACTTAGTGAACGGGTGCTGCTTGTGGGGACTGGTCCAGACTGGTTTCTTACTAGTAATTTTTATTGTATTTAAAAGGTTGATTTTTGTGAGACGTCTTTGGAACTTTTATCTTTTGTATTTGACATTTACATGGTGTAATATTATAAATTCTGACATAAAGAGTTGGAGTTGGAGTTGGAATGGCAAGGAGTTAAAAAATATGTGGAGAAAATGAGATCCCAGTAGTTTCTTGGTGCTCTCTTCTGTAACGGGCGTATTTCGGAAGCACCGGTAGAAGTCAGAAGGGTATTTCCTTTTCTTGTGCGAGATTCAACTATTAGTTAGGGCTATTTCCTTTTCAAACCAAAGCATATTTAGTTTACCTAATTGACCGAGCGAGCGCGAAGCGCGAGCGAAGCGTCTCTGTTTCAGCTTGTCCGGATGTCTGTCCGGCTTTCTCAACCGATCTAGAAGAAACTTAGTATACAGGTTAAGCTTTTTTTTAGTTTTCTTGGTGAAGATCTGATGAGGTTCTTCAGCATAATGAGCAGAACGGCTCCTAATAATACAGTAAATTTCTCACTTTTAGGTTTCTACCAGTGGAATCAGCCCTTTACAATACAATACAATACAATAACTCTTTATTGAACACATTACAATAAAAAATAACATAACAGTAATGATACCTACTAGGTAGGGATTGATGGAGCACCTTGGTTATTAATGTTAGTGGTACAATAAGGTAACTAGATGGCGTTACTGTGCACCGCTAGATTGTTTGCAAAAAAGTTTGTACGCACGAGGTCTACAGCTCACAGAGCCACTAGTTTATTGATTTGATCTATATAATAATTTTCATTTTTCTCTTTGTTATGAGATGTTAAGTTTTGACTTACAAAAATGCTATTATTTGCATATCTATACTTATAATAAAACGATAACAGATCCAATTGAACATTGAAGACATTTAGTAAAAAAAATTGAAGAATATTTGTTCTATATTTGATACTGAAGCAAAAACTGTTTTTTTTTAATTATTGTCTGTCTGTATCTTAGCCACGCATCACGCCGAAAGTACTCAATGAATTCAAATGAAACTTGGCTTGATTTGTGTTCATACTACGAGGTAGGACATAGGATACTTTTCATACCGAAAAATTAAAGGGTTCCCGCAGGATAAGGATTGAAATTTATTTAAAGGAGCACGTATTACGCTGTAACTACTGGATGGATTATGATGCAACTTGGCACAGTCATAGTTTATAAGACGGGGGAAAATTGAGGATACATTTATCCTGAAAAAAATAAAGTGTTCCTGTGGGATATGGATGCAAATTCTGTACATCAAAGATATTTCACTTTTTTTTTAGGCTCTTCTTTTTTTGATACTGAAGTCAAAACTGTTTTTTTTTTGTCTGTCTGTCTGTCTGTCGGTCTGTATTTTCAACATACGTCACGCCGAAACTACTGAATGAATTCAACTGAAGCTTGGTATGATTTGAGTTTATACTACGAGGTAGGACAAAGGATAGTTTTCATCCCGAAAAATTAAAGGGTTCCCGCAGGATATTGGTTAAAAATTATTTAAAAGAACACGTATTACGCTGAAACTACGGGACGATTTTTTATGCAACTTGACACAGTCATATTTTGTATGATGAGTTAAAAATTAAGGATACAAAGGTTGAAGGGGTTAAATTCTTACGGGATAGGGGACCAAAGTTATGTTAATTTTGAAGTCATTAACATAACTTTGGACTGTAATATTTTATTTGAAGATTAAAATATCTATATATACTTATGATAAAGCAATAGATACGAATAAGTATGTAAAAAGAAGATTAAAAAATGTGGTATAGGGTACTTAAAATAAGCTACTGAACAAGAATGTAACATTTATTTAAAACATGTCTGTCCGTATGTTTGTTTTTTCGCACATCACTTAAAATCTACTGGACCGAATGCGATGTGGTTTTAACTATTGGCTAGCTTAGGGCTTGACTTAATAACTGGTATAATTGATATCTCAATCCAATGACTAGAAGCCAAGCAATAAATAAAAATCTTTTTGACGGTGGAACAAATTTTCATCAAATGTTGGTATATTGGTAGTTTAGGTCTTGGAATAGCTCATAGAGTACTTTAAACCTGGAGAAATGACCACGCGTGTAAAGCCGCGGGTACAGCTAGTTTATAATAAATACTTTGACTTTGACATACCAAGGACTAAGTACTCAGTACAGTACCCACCAATAATAAGAATAGGAAGGTGTGTTTGAATCCATGCCAATATTTAAAAGTGAAACGTTGTCTGTTTGTTTGTTTGTTTGGTTATTTGTTTGTTTGTTTGTATGGGGAGCTTTCAAGCGATAATGACTTGATGGATTTTGATAAAACTTGGAATGGAGATAGGGGAGAGGTGGCATGAAAGGGACAAGTATTGAAAGGGATAATTCATATGACCGCCTAAATAAAAGTCGTATCAGAACAACACAAATTTTGTTGTGTTGCAACCCAAATGCACATCTATTTGCACCTAACTTCACGTTCCAGTAAATTCAAAGATAGTGGTGTCGTATGTGTGTTTGTAGGAGAGTTCAAAAGTTTTATTTTTGTTAATGAGGAGAAACGTTTTCTCGAATACTATAAGTTGTCTACTTATCTGTGTACAATTGTTTACTATCGGCTAGATACAGATAGACATGAGAATAGAAGGTCAGTAAACTTTTGATTACAAATGAAGATTTTGGTGTTATGTTTTTATTTTGTATGAAAGGGACAAAACAAACGGTTATGAAAGGGACAACTTATTCTTACTCTATAGATGATATTTCTGAAACTGAAGTATTCACTCCAAGGTTAAGATACCGCAGCCAGGCAGAAGATAAAAGAGGAGATGATGACGAGTATACCTAATGTTTGTAAGAATACATATTCAGAAAGCGTTGAAGATTGGTTTCAGTGTTTAATTTGTACAAAATGGGCTCATGAAACCTGCGGAGTTAAAGGTGTCTTTAACTTTTTTGTTCGACATACTAAGATTCTTAATTAATAGCAAAGTTCATTACTTAGTTTTAAATGGCCATTTAAAAAAAACTATAGTAAAACTGTTGATTATTGCTGTTTCTCTCGTAACCCGTCATAAATCATTACTTTTAAGCAGTATTATCTTTTTATGAAAATAATTATGTTTTTTTTTTATTTACTGTTTACTATAAATGTGAGACTAAATTGATCTCCACTTACTGTGAAAAAATAGATTTTAGTGTATAATATAAGTAGTTAAATGTACCCTCTTTTATTTAGCAAATAAGAGGTCGTTAAGCTGTCGGTCCTGGCTGATTAATAGCAGTCATATTATATTAATATTACATTAATACCATGTGAGAGGCCCATAAGCGGCCTGACAAACTCTGACACCAGAGACCAGCACTACCTCATACGACAAACATACCAACAAGTTGATTTTCCTTGATATTACATACTGCATATTATGAAAGGGACAAAATACACTTTTTGTAAAGGTGCAAAAAAATATATATTTACGTATAAAGAAATGATTATTATTGCATTTCATTTCGATAGTGAAATAAAATAGGTTTACAATTTTACTCCAACCTGTTCAAAATTTTGTTTCATCTATTTACTAGAACCTCATAAGAAAAAATGACCCTATCATGCCACCTCTCCCCTAGCTTATACCCTGGAATAATACATAGGATACTTTTTGAAAATTGTAAGTTTCCACGGGACAACAGGAAAAACTGGACAAATGTTGATTACTCGCTGTAAGAAACGGTTGCCATGGAAACGAAATAACAAGTATGTCAAAAAACAACAAGAGTGGTGCCACAGAATATCTAATAATACTACGTAGTGTTGCTATACCTACTTTTGCATTGGTTTTTAATAACCTAGAAGAACATCGGATGCTTTTATTCTCGATAAACTTTAGTCCACGCGGACGAAGTCGCGGGCGGGGAATAATGTGAATAAACATTTTTGACTTCTGATTCCGTTGCTAGTCAGTTAGGTATCTACTTTTCCTAATTTGCTAATGGGGTCCATGTGAATAAGCATTTTTTAATTTTTACTTTGATTTAGATATAAATCTCAAGTATTACCTATAATATCTGCCTGGAAGCAGATGGGCTGTATTCAGTAAACAACATCGCTTTATACTGCCCCATAAGTGGATCAGCACGAACTACCGGTTTAGATCGAGTGACAAAAGATACCCTACCTACCTACCTACTCGACTTGTAACTGTAAGCTGGTTGAACGACCGAACCACAGCTATGTTCCTACCTAGATTGATTCTTGTCTTGGTATCTCAACTGAAATTTTAATATATAATTGTCCACTATTTGTATGTATAAGTATTAGAATTTAGCTAGAGTTTGACCATGCCAATATAAATAGTAGTTTATGAAACGGTTGCATAACGAAAGGTATTAAACACGAGAGTGGTTTAAACAACAACAAGCATGAGGAACGAGATTTTACCAGCAAAAACGAGAAAATATTAGGTTTTTTTTCATTAGAAATATTTACCTGTTGCATGAGTAGTGTATAAAACGGCACATAACTAAGTATTAAAACACTCGAGTGATACTATTAAAAAGTGGTTTAAGTGTGAGTGGTTTAATAGTATCACTCGAGTGTTATAATACCTAGTTATGTGCCGTTTCATACACTACTCATGCAACAGGAAAATATATGTAATGTCGTTTTTTTTTTTGTTTTTGCTGGTAAAGTCTCGTTCCTCATGCTCGTTGCTGTTTCCGAGATGTCAGGTGGAGTCAAATTCTCCTCACTAACACTGCTGTCGGACATTTGTAATCAGGATAAAACTTTGATCAACAAATCATATACCACATTAAATTGGAAATGCGTGTTTAAATGTAAATTAAATTATTGCGCCAAAATCTAGTCCACAGCGAATTGGCGCGCATACGGTCTAACACGCGCTGCTGTAGACGGGCTTTTACAGTGACATTTAACTAATATTATTATGAAAAAACAAAATGACTTTGTTTTGTTCAGATACGCGATCCTCAATGAGGTGTGGCGGCTGGTGGAGGGCGGCATCGTGGACGTGGCGGACATCGACAAGGTCATCTCCGAGGGGCTCGGCATGCGTTACGCGTTCCTGGGCGCGCTGGAGACGGCGCACTTGAACGCGGAGGGCATGGAGAGCTACATCGAAAGGTACGAGGTGCCTACGTGCTGCGTACCTTGAACAACGAGGTGTGGCGGCTGGTGGACGGCGGCGTCGTGGACGTGGCAGACATCGACAAGGTCATCTCCGAGGGGCTCGGCGTGCGCTACGCGTTCCTGGGCGCGCTGTAGACGGCGCACTTGAACGCGGAGGGCATGGAGAGCTACATCAAAAGGTACGAGGTGCCTACGTGCTACGTAACTTGAACAACGAGGTGTGGCGGCTGGTGGAGGGCGGCTTCGTGGACGTGGCGGACATCGACAAGGTTATCTCCAAGGGGCTCAGCATGCGCTAAGCGTTCCTGGGCGCGCTGGAGACGGTGCACTTCAACGCGGAGGGCATGGAGAGCTACATCTAAAGATACGTGCCTGCGTGCTACGTACATTCAATACTTTTTTTTGTCCTATAAGCCGTATTTCATGTCACATGTCATGTGTATTTCAGCACTATGCTGGCCTCGGGTGTCAGAGTTTGTCAGGCCACCCATGGCCACCCATGAGGACCACTGACAACTGCTATTTATCAGTAACAGCCGGGGCCACCATCAAAACCACAAGAAATTATAACTATAATAGATGCTCGTAGATCCTCGCCTGTAGTGCGAACACTTTAACAATTAAAACACAAAAGATTTACGTAAACAACACTTTAGAAGGATACCGAGGTTAAACTCCGAAAACATAATATAGGCACATAATAACACGTCAGTTAAGTAGGTAGGTCAATTCTTGCAAGCTGAAGTAGAACCACTTCCTCTTATCCTAATACGGAGTTGAATGTTTACATATTGGTTCAGTTCCGATGACGATGCATTTTTATGGTAAGCATGACCTGAATCGTCATCCACGATTAGCTCCAGATAAAGGAATACTTCACCGGTCAACAGCACAAACACGAATTTTGTGAACGCATCTGCACTCAGGGTTCGGTCCTGACTAGGGAACTCATGAAATGTTGTATACGTATTTAATTGTGATAGCCCGTTCTAAGTTTCACCATGACATGCGGCTAGGTACTGCATAAACGCTTATTTTATTTTTTATGCTTACATCTGTGTTCGGTTTCAACTAGGTTTTTCAATGCATTTCTTTAATTTTCAGATATGGTGACACAATCCACAGCGTGAGCAAGACGATGGGCGAGATTCCTCGTATGACTCAAAGCCCGAGTGCCGGCACCATCTGCAAACAACTGAACGCTATGGTGCCCCTGGACAAGCTGCAGGAGCGCCGCGCGTGGCGCGACGCGTGCCTCACCCGCCTCTCCCTCCTTAAGAAGGATATGAACAGCACGTACAAAAAATAATCACGCAGAACTTGTGAAGTTATTTGTTATGAAAAATTGTTAAAAATTAGTAAACTTTATTAAGCATAAAAATCTTCATTTATAATACCTCTACAATGCATATACATATAGGAAGAGGGCCGACATTATAATATTACCGTATTATAATATTAGGTATCGACAGGTTATTATCTGCAATTGGTTGTTTGTATATTAGCAAAAGCAAAGTTAATTTCAATGATACACTTCATTATAACCTCTAAATTTTGCAAGCAAATAAGTAAATTTTCTAGAGAAATGGCGGATTGACTAAGTCTATACAACGGTGCAAATAATATATATTGTATTACTCAAGGTAGCTCTTGTTCCATTTTAAAGACTTCAAGTAGGTCTTAGTTATATTGATTGTCTTTTTGGATCTTGAACCTGTATTAGAGTATATAAATACCCCTATTATGGAACTTCTAGTAGAACAAGAGTGGTTATTTGAACTCTTATACAACTGCTTTAAATGGCCTACAATTAACTCTTTTATGCAGTTGAGCGGCGTATAACAGTAACAAGAGAAACCCTCATAAAACTTTCAGTGACATATGCTCTTCGTAACTCTCTATAAAAGGTGTAAGTGGTAAATTGGTTCTAGAATAAACTATTATAAAGACAAGGGTGGTATTTGGTTCTGATACTGCCACTTTTGGTATATTTTGTACCTACAGACGTTTGCAGAAGCAGCAATGCAACTTCCAAAACTGCTTCCTGAACTCTAATGCCACTATTATAAATCTTAAAGTTATAAAATAGGCTGCAATTTTCACTAGTGTGTTGGTTGGGTAGTGATTTATTATGAGTAATAGATAGCTGAAATACGATCTAAACGGCATAAATGACATGCAGTTAACTTTGGCCTAGCAATATCGATTTTATTCAGAGGGTTATAAGGTCGTTTTTCATTTGGTTTGGAAGTTATCGTTAGTGACAAAAGATGCAAGAATTGCAAAAGTGATGAAAATGTACAAAGCGAACAGCTTGTTAAAAATGTAAGTAAACGCTATCTCTTCCTCACGAACGCAGGCCGCCGATTCCAGTCTCCATAATACGTAACATTTACAGCTATTGCGATGAGATTTTTATGTTTTCTTACTCGGTAAGTGACAACTTTAAGCTGTTATCTATCTATTAAAAAGGCATGAAAGTGGGGCAAGATAAGTTGCGAAATCCCAATGGGTACCTACTAAAGCAACTTTAACGAAACGTCGAGGTAAATAAAAATAACTTTTTCAACGCGGATATGTCCTGTTTAAATAATTGAATATGTGTTCGAAACGTCAAAATTTAAAAGTTACAATAAAAGTAAAAATCCAATGCGCCTGCAATGGTTGCTTGGGGCCGTTCGTTTTATTTATTTATTTAATTCTTTATGCACAAAAACAGTGTACAGAGGAGGACTTAATGCTAATAAAGCATTTTCTGCCAGTCATCCTGGTTGTGCAAGAAAGATGTGTAGGTATAGGCGTGCACTCGAGATATGGACAGTAAAATGAAATTAAAATTAATTGAAATTAACACTAAAATATAAAACTTTGTAAAATATGTATATACAATTAATGTAATATAGGTATACACACACACACACACACACACACACACGCACACGCACACGCACACGCACACGCACACGCACACGCACACGCACACGCACACGCACACGCACACGCACACGCACACGCACACGCACACGCACACGCACACGCACACGCACACGCACACGCACACGCACCCGCACCCGCACTCGCACCCGCACCCGCACCCGCACCCGCTCCCGCACCCGCACACGCACACGCACACGCACACGCACACGCACACGCACACGCACGCACACGCACACGCACACACACATACACACACAACGCCCACATATATACGCCTTATATAAAAGCCTTAAGTAATTCATATAATATCATAAAAATAAAATACATATAAATATTATAAAATTAAACAGTTGGTGTTGTTAATAAGTCTTTTTTAAATGCTCTCGAGTTAACCGTTTAAAATTTTCTTTAGTTTGACACTTTCTAATGTCAATTGGAAGTGAGTTCCAGAGACGGACTGCTGAAACCTGGAAGGAGTGATCAAGGAAAGAAAGGAGAGTTCGTTTTGTAGCAAATGGCGAAATTAACTGTTAAAAACGCTAAATATGATCACATTTGCCGTTCCCTTTGGACATTTGTGTTGTGGATGAAATTAGCGATCTGAACTGTTTTCGATCACCGTTCCTTTTACATGTATAAAAGACAGGTTGACATAGGAAAATCGACTTTATTCCCTTATTAATAGGGTCGTTTTTCATTCGGTTTGGAAAGGATTAGTAGTGTCAAAAGTTGCAAATAGGGCAAAAGTGTTGAAAATGTTCAAAAAGAACGGCTTGTTAAAAATGTACATTTCGAAACTGCCCACAACGTATCGAACGCGGGGGTAGTTGTGAACACTCAACCTCACTCGCCATAAATAGGCCTGCTACCGACTGAACACTTTTTTCTTTTCTTTTTGTGATGGGACGAGCAAGTTGCTCGCCTGATAGTAACCGTCATACCTGCCCATAACAGTTTCAGTGCCACCTAGAACTTTGATTACAAAAAAAAGAAATCAACTGGTGCTACCATATGATTCAAAACGAACGCCTTAAACTTCACATCTGAGGCGTTCGTTTTGAATTAAATGGCAAAAATAACTGCAGTGCGATTCCCTAAGCCCTCAGAGAAGTTTCTCTGAGCTTATTATTCCACCAATATAACACTCGAAAAAACACAAGTTTGAGATATAAATTCATAGTAAAACAACCGTCTCCACTTCATTTCCCGCCGAATGTCCAACGTATTTCAGTGCTGAGACTGTAAACACTGCGAACGATCGGTTTAAATGGTTGGTCAGCATGCACGATAACAAATTAAACAAATATTGTATGCAACTCATTTGAGCCAGCTGTGTGGTTTTCGTTTATTTTAGTAATCTCATTTCTTTTTAGTAATCTCATTTCTTTTTAGTAATCTCATTTCTTTTTAGTAATCTCATTTCTTTTTAGTAATCTCATTTCTTTTTAGTAATCTCATTTCTTTTTAGTAATCTCATTTCTTTTTAGTAATCTCATTTCTTTTTAGTAATCTCATTTCTTTTTAGTAATCTCATTTCTTTTTAGTAATCTCATTTCTTTTTAGTAATCTCATTTCTTTTTAGTATTCTCATTTCTCTAATAGTTCTCTTGAATTCGTAAGCTTCTGCTAAAATAATAATCTCTAACTTCTGCTTTACATGTACACAATTGAATACAAGAAAAAGGAACAATCTAAATTTGAGTGCTAGCGTTAATTGAAATGGAAGAAACTATTCTAATGGAACTTTTAGAAACTTACAACGAAGATGACAGTGATGATGAAGGTTTAGCACCTTTTTATTACTGAAAACTTTCGTTCATATTTAGCTTCTTTTTTCGACACTTAGCCACAGTACATATATATAGTCTTACTATATTTGTACTGTGACATAGCTCTATTTCCCTGCATTCGAGATGAAGTAGTGGCGTTTTGGACTGTTTCGAATGCCATTTTTGTCTCTAACTACTAATCCTTTCCAAGCCGAACGAAAAACGACCCTAAACTCAAGAGAATAAAGTCGCTTTTCCGTCATCAAACATAACTGTCTTGTACAAAGCGAACGTTGATCTAAACATATTTAGCGTTTTTAATTATTGTTATAATTTTGCATAAAAACGAACGGCCCCTTTGGCGAATCTGGCACTTCTGGCAGCACAGCAGCCCGATTCCATAACTTGGCTTCAATCGAATTCTCAGTCTCGCAACCACTATGCCTTGCGATAGAGTCGAATTTGCTATGAAAAAAGTGATAATCCGATTGTAGCCAAGTTATGGAATTGGGCCACTGGTTGACCTGACAATTTTGTTTTTGAAGTAGTGTAACCAGATTTAGCAGAATCTGTGATTATAGCAGCATTAGATCCCCAATGGGGGGGGGGGGGGGGATTGGAGGCAAAGGGGATGAAAATTGTATTTTCCAAACGACTGGACCAATCAAGCTGCGGTTTTTCATGTTTCAAAGCTGAGGTAAACGGGGTTCTTAGCTATAATGGGGGGAATGGGGGTGATGACCGTAGCTCTCAAACGGATGGAACGATTTTTATGTTTGAAAACTGATATGATCGAGATGCTTCTTAGCTATGATGGGGGTGCAAAGTTGGGGGTTATATAAAATTTTAATTTGTGCTTGTTTTGGCCTTGTGTGTAATTGCTTGTTTTCTGTCTTCGACCATCAACAGTCAGCCAGCTGTGTCGTGCGCGTTAGTGAACTTAGCAAAAATGAACAGAATATATGACCAGATCTATCCTTCCAAGTGGGAGAAGGATTTCATTTTTCATCTTGTATATCAAGATTCAAAGATGACAAAAATGCCGCTTTTTGTAAAGCATGCAATTTAAAATTAATCAAAAAACATGAAAAGGATAAAAAGAGGACGGCACCAAAAACAACTTAAATACTTAATTAGGTTTGCGTTTTTTTAACATAATCATACAAATTATGACCATTCATTAGCATAATTTTGGCATTCATTATAAAAAAAATAGCAGACTTTAGCAGAATTTAGCCGAGTAGCTGGCATTATGATCAATATAAATCTGGTCACACTGTCTTGAAGTTGTATGTTTTTCTGACATTAGCTTTGTGCGATCTTTCATTCCTAAAATATTTTATTTACCTACCTCTTCACGATTTCGATAAAAAATATAAAGCACAGCTGCATGGATTTCCATATTTATTAACATGGTGTAAAGTAAAGCGAAGTGTCGCTAAAATCGAAAAAAATAAACATTGATTTGATATTGCCTTGATCTCATGACAAAAGGCCTTGCAGCACGCATAGATATACGGACAATTTTACAAATGTGTTGTTTTGGTAGATAATGGATCCAAGAATGTGTAGAAAAATCAGTAGTAGTGAAAGTCTTCCAGACGGCGAGGATGTGGAGTTTGAAGTATCCAATATCATTGCACCGCAAGAGAGCGATGATAACTTTATGCTGGAGGGTAGCCCTGATCCGCAGATGGTGACATGGCTAGATGATGATCAGATAGAAGATTTAGATCTTAATTTAGACCATCCGAACCTATGCTTTCATAGAGTCGATAGTGCAGATATAATTTACAGAAGCAAGAAGAAGAAATTTAAAATGGTAGGGAAGTATGTAATGGGTGATGTTCTAGGAGAAGGTTCGTACGGTAAAGTTAAAGAAATGTTAGATTCGGAGTCGTTATGTAGAAGAGCTGTTAAAATACTTAAGAAGAGGAAGTTAAGAAGAATACCAAATGGAGAACAGAATGTGCAACGAGAGATACAGCTGCTGCGAATACTTAGACATAACAATGTGATAGAACTAGTCGATGTAATGTATAATGATGAGAAACAGAAAATGTATCTTGTCATGGAATTCTGTGTGGGAGTGCTACAGGTATGTGCTTCTAATAATTAATTAAAATAGCTTTTATAATGAAAAATGACAGAGTAAATGCTGAAAAGTAAATCCAGTCTTGTAAAGCGGATGACAGATAATTTCTTATCTCATGAGCTAATCACATTTACTATTCTATTATTATTATTGTTTAGGCAATCGTTTGACCACAATTTCACATGTTGATTAGCAATAATGTGGCTGAAGGTGTAGCATGCTTGCATAGTAGATATCCATTCACTCTAGACTTGAACCCACCTGGGTTATAATTTACCAGGAACTGATGAGGGCAGAGCATTCCACTCCTATGCAGTTCCTGGTATGGAAGTGCATGAGCTAGACTTGCACAAATATAGTACTTGCTGACACTTATGAGTAATACTTGTTTTATTATCACACAAAGTCTTTGTACACCTACTTGCATAAACTCTGCATGCTTGCCTTTGCCTGGCTTCTAATAGGTTCTATGTTGTGTTGTTCCATTTAAAAAAAATACAATGCTTTGCTCAGATAATACACACAAGTCTGTTACACAAAGGAATATTTTCATGTGTTAGTGGGTATTCTGTTTATTTTATTTGAATGCCTAAGCTAGATGTTACACAGAGATTAGTTATTGTGTATTTAACATCTGAAGGTCATGTGTGTATATCTTGCTAACATCATGATCTATTTTTATGTGTATTTATGTTTCAATTATTGGATAAGTTCAACAAGAGGCAGTGTTATGATAATTGTCCAAAAATATGTTATTATATTACAGATAGAATTTTATTTTTAAAATCAGTTAAGTATTTATTGAGTTTATTCGTATTGCTCACACTGCGACAATTTTCTTACTTTTAACATTATAGTACCCGTAGAAACTCCAAAAAAAAAACAACAGTAAGCGTAATTCAAAATCATTGGCAGTAATGCATATTAGGTGTTCTGTGGCAGAGCTTGACCATAGACAACTGCATTACTCACGTACTTGACAGACATGTTATTATTTTGTTTCTATAGCAACGTTTCTTATATAAAGTAATCGTACTTATAAATTTTTGATAACTCGGGTTACATTATTGCAATTTCTAAAGGTAACAACTCTATTTTTTTGAAAAATTAAATACTACCCATGTTACTCGCTGATAATGTAGCTTTCTATAGGTGAATGGTCAGAGGCCCTTGGGCAGCTTGACAAACTGACATCAGAGGCCAGCACTACCTCATACGACAAACAAACAATATAGGTGAAAGTTTTTTTTATTTCAGTTCAGTTTTTTTTGAGTTTGTCCATTACAAACAAACAAACATACAAACAATCAAATCTTTCCTCTTTATAATATTAGTGTAGACAAATTCATAGTATTCACTCATAGCATAATAAGGTACTAGTATGTTTGTATTATCTATCTGTATATGTATCTGTATTATCTAAGCCATTGATAAACATAAAAGTATTTAACTTAGTAACTAATTACTATGTAAATGGATGTGGTGGATTGTTCTAGTTCTTTTTAACTTCATGTAAATATTCCTGGAAATTTACATGAAGTTACTCAAGTAGGATTGTCAATTATTATCCCCACTAATATATAAAAGATAAATGTTGTCTGTTGCTTTGTTTGGACCAATATTAATGAAATTATGTAATCACAGAGACCAACATAGGATACTTCTTATTTCAGAAAATTTATCATGTGGGAAAAGAGCTGGTGAACAAGTATTTTTGTGGTTGAGTGTATGGAATATCTTAGTAAAATTATTTCAATAAGCAAAGTAGTCCTAGACAAAAAAAGTGTATAATATTAATGGGTTTCTCCAGAAATTAACGTCATTTTATATCCAGAAATCACAATCCTTACATACATTCTCTTCAGCAATATACACCTAAAACTTTCAATAATTCCTGTCCCTGCAAAGGTTAGAGATCACTTCTAGGAATAAGGCTGCCTATTAGGCTGAATAAGCCTGTTACACTTCTGCTACAATATTCCCAATCTTTTGTAACAAACATGATTACCTCTTTCAGGACATGTTAGAATCAAGTCCAGGGAAGAAGTTCCCGCAGCGACAAGCCCACAACTACTTCACTCAGCTGCTGGACGGCTTAGAGTATCTCCATGGTCAGGGTGTCGTCCACAAGGACATTAAACCCGGGAACTTGCTTTTAACTCTGGACCAGACATTGAAAATTACAGATTTTGGGGTTGCAGAGGTAATTTGCACAAGAATATGATATTTGTTACACAAACAGTTTTATTTTTGGTTGTATTAGGTAGTTTGGCTTTATTTGCCAAATGACCGATAAACCGATAACCGTTCGGTTAGACGTGTCCTTGGGTGGAGAAAACATAATGTAGGACACCCTCCAGCTAGTTGGAGCGACAACATATGCAAGATGGCTGGCGGCGGTTGGAAAAAAGAGCCGAAGTTTGGGCTCAGTGGAGTGCTTTGGGAAAGGACTATATCCAGCAGTGGACTGATGCGGGCTGATGATGATGATGATTAGGTATTAAATTATATATCCTTCATTTGGGGTGGTCCTGACAACCAATATGAATGATTCCTTTTTATATAAAACAAATAAAAAAAGCCCATGCTTAAAATAAATTAGGCACGTTTAAAATCATTGTTATCATTTATAATTATCATCACTGATGAAAGGTTCTAAGTCATCATTTCCTTCATCAAAATAAGATTGAAACATTGAACGATTGCACAGACAGTAACAAAAAAAAACTCTGAGATGATGCAAATGACCATTATTTAGAAGAGACAAGCAGAAAGGCAAATGAAGCCATTTATTTAGCTATGTAGGCTTTTCATAGGCTAATTTAATTTTGCCAGGGCCATTCTGTAGTGAGTAAGTAATTACATGTTAATTAATTAATGTTAATTAATTCTCTTTTCCCACAGCTTCTTTAACATCATTGAAACAACTTTTTAATGTACTTGTAGCCAAAAAGTCCTACTATATTGTTCTTAACATTATACTGACAAGGTTTATTTAATCAGAATAAACAACTCAGAATTAAAAAAAAATGCTTTGTATAAAAAATTAGCTGCATCCCGCGGTTTCACCCGCGAGAGTTATGATGTTTGATGATTGTGAAGAGTAGCCTACGTGTTTTGGTGGTTTTGGTGGTTTGACCACAATCTCACCTGATGGAAAGCGATGATGTGGTCGAAGGTGTAGCACGCTTGCCTAGTAGATACCTATTCACTCTTGACTTGAACACACCTGGGTTATATTTTACCGAAAACACTGATGAGGGCAAGGCATTCCACTCTTTTGCAGTTCTTATAATAAATGAACAAGCGTAACGCTTCGTTCTTGTGCAAGGTATTTCTAAAAAGCTGGCGCTTTGCCGATCGTCTAGTCGTACGGTGATGGAAATAATAGTTTTTTTGTGCATTTTATGATATTTTGTATGGACTGTCAGTTCTAATGTATGGAGTTCTGCACCGCGCATACCAAGTTTTCCGCTTGTTAGGAGAGTATTCTTTTTTAAAACTCTAAGCTCTGATTGGCCTGTTTACAACAGTGTCTTCTCTGATTTATATTAGTGTGATAGTACAAAATAGGTGACCAAATTTGATAAAATAGAAGTAAGACCACACTGGTGCTCTTATATACCCTTTCAAATGAAAAAAATACATCTAAATGAATTCAGAAATATTGGAGATGAATGAAATGAACGGTGAACGTTTCAGGCATTAGACATGTTCTCTCCAGAAGACACTTGCTACACGGGACAAGGCTCGCCCGCGTTCCAGCCCCCCGAAATAGCCAACGGCGCTGAAACCTTCTCAGGAACCAAAGTGGACATCTGGAGTAGTGGGGTCACATTGTAAGTATCTGAAAAATCAAAATTTTTACTTCTTTATTAGCAACCCTAATTAATTTATCTGATGCTGTAGCCAAGTTGTTTTCTGCTAAGTATAGGAAAAGTATGAATATTTTTACAAAATGTGTGGGATTGGTAAGTGGTGTTGGTTGTTAGTTTGAAGAATTTATTTTTTTGTCCTTGTTCATGAAATATTAAGTTTTTGACTATTTTTTTGAATTTGTCCATTACAAAAAAACAAACAATCTTGTTAGGACTATTTTGCTTGTAATAAAGCAGTAAGTACCAAAAAATCTTTATAAAGAAGTAATTTAAAAAAAGTGGTCTAGGATACTAAAAATAGGCTACTGAAAAAGTTTTTTTATAATCGTGTCCATCTGTTCGTTCATCAAAACTACGACCGATTGCGATGCGGTTTTCTTTGTTGGATAGCTTAGGGTTTGACTTAAAAACTGGGGTACTTGGTATCTCAAACCGATGGTTAGCTGCCGAGCAATCAACTAAAGTAGCTAGCAATTTGGCTACAGGCTCTCTATATACAGTACACAATAATAATGTTTAATTTTAAGAATACAGTACAGATTCTTAAAATTAAACATTATTACACTACAGTACAGTGATAAGACTGGATTTCTAAGATATATTTACCAGTAACAGTTATCACTTGGATGCATCATATCTGGCCATAATGCAGTTCTTACCTGCATAAAATAAAAAAAAAATTGATGATTTTATTTTAAAGAATCGTTTCTTCAAAGTAATGAGGTGCAATAAATTGAAGATCTGGGAATTAAAGTTTTTTAATAGTTGGTCCATACTTTATCTTAATATAACTTCTAAAATCAATGAAAACATACTGTAAACTCTTATAATGTTTCAAGAAACATCACACAGATGTTGACTTCAAAGCAAAAAGTTAATATGTTTACATCGTACCAAAAAGTTAACCTTTAAACTTCAGTCTGGTTAAATATAGAAAATCACAACATGTTGTTAATATATTGTGTCTAGTGTAATTATTATCCTCAAGTGTACATGCTCCGAGTTTCCTAAATGCAGGCATTCTATAGATTATTTTAGTTTGAAACGGAATATTTTGTATTTATTACCTAGTTGATAGTAGTTCTGAATATGACTCATTTCTAAAGTTACTTCAATGAGTAATATGTGGGTCGCAGTGAATTATATTCATTTTGTACATTGAGGTTCAGTAATATATTTAAATAGAATTACCATTCTATCAATGCTTCAAGCAGTAATTTAAGTATCCTCTATGCTTTGTAATGGTATATCCGCTTATGCTTAAACGTAATATAGTGAAATCATTTGGAGGTACGAGTAGATTGCCTAACATCACGAAAATTTTATCACAAGATCATCCAGATATCGGAAGCGAAACGCGAGGTTGATTTCAAAATAACTACCCACTCATTTTTAGATTTAAAAAATGATATTCAATGCTAGATTTTGTTATTGTAACTTTTAAACTTTTGCGATTCGAACACATAGTTATATATTTAAACGATTGTGTCTTGTGACCACGATCAATGCAACTTGATCGAAACGTCGAGGTAAATAAATATTAAGTTTTCAGCGCGATTAAGTCCCGTTTAAATATATAACTAGATTTTGTTATGTTTTCGATATTTTTACTGTCTATATTATTCTGGTGATATTGCATTACGTATTTTGACTAGTTAGGGGGTCCTGATGTTGGGGTTCAGATCAGAGTGAGAATAAGCAAAAGAACTCTAGCAAACTGCTCTATACCGTGCTTAGGGTCATTAATTAAAAGAAACAGATTTTTGTTAACATAAATAATAAATATTTGCCGGAAACCTTTCAGTTGATGTACGTCGACCAATGATATTAATTGTTAGCAGCCGGGACCGACATTTTAACGTGCCCTCCGTAGCACGGAGCGATGCGATGGCTCGATCGATCAAATCTGGAAACGGAATACCAGAGACGAGAATTCAAAATCCGCTTTGTGGTGATGTTTACCTTCAGAAAGTATGAGCTCAGTCGGACGATTGGTATACAGGGGGTTTTTAATAACAAAACTTACTTTACTTCAATATTTATTTAATGTTCTAATACCTATGCAGTGCCGAGTGCTGCACGGCTTAATAATAGTACCACCCCTTCCTAGATCAACCTCTTCTCATGCCGCAGGTGCTGTGAGAATCAGCAGAGGGTACTCAGGAAATGGCCAGCAGCAATGTCGTGTAAATTAACAGCAGCTCCTGCGATCACCGAGAGAGCTACCAAGCGCGGAGATTGTGGCACAATATGCTCCACAGATACTCTCTTCATGAAATTATCTGCTCATAGTAGCGAAGCTTATATTGCATGAATACTTTTTAGGTACAACATGACAACGGGCCGGTATCCGTACGAAGGCGACAACGTATACCGACTGCTGGAGGCGATCGGCCGCGGCGAGCCGGCGCCGCCGCCGCCCTCGCTGGGGCCGGCGCTCGGCGCACTGCTGCGCCACATGCTTAAGCGGGACCCCGCGCTCCGCCCCACTGTGCACGAGATCAGGAAGCACTCGTGAGTATGAGGGACATTGTCTCTTGTAATGACGACTGCTGGAGGCGATCGGTCGCGGCGAGCCTAAGGCCGAAACATACTGGTTGGCTACTAGATGCCGTCTTCAGTTTCCACGAGATTGTATTTGAAGCAGCCACTAAATAGGATACCCTGCGCGTTCTTCTTGCGTTCTTCTTCCCGACCCGCAAAGCCTCGCGTTCAGTCGTGACCAACCATACCAAGCAAACCTGAACGATCGACGAAAGTATAGTGTACTTATAATAATCGTTTCTGTATGTTTGTTCGCGCATCGCGATGCGGTTTTCACTGTTGGATAGCTAAGGGTTTGACTTAAAAACTGGCGTACATGGTATTTTAATCCGACGATTAGATGCCGAGCAATCGATAAAAAACTGTGATGGTTGAACTAATTTTGAAGAAATGTAGTAAATTGCACTTTATGGGTGCTTTTGGACCTGGAATAACACGTATGGGCTACCTTCAAATGAAATGCCCACGCGGGCAATGCCGCGGTCACAGTTAATAAATAAAGTTAACAAAGCGTTACACGATGACACAATGAACTCGCAACCTTGGACACAGTACTTAAATTCATATAAAAATATTGTGTTGTTTATTTAATTAAACGCTGCTGATAGTATTTTTATCGAGGGTATTGCAGGTCAGTGTAACGCGGTCGGGTCAATGATTTGAGATGAAATCAATAAATAAAACAGTTTCTGATGCTTTTAGAGTTCCGTACTCACAGGGTCCAAAGGAACCCTATTACTAAGCCTACGCCGCCGCGCATTCCGTATGTCTGTCCTACCATTAAATGCCTGTATATTTTGTTCCGTAATAGGGAGCGAGTTGAAATTTACACAGAATATGTGTTATTATGGTGGATACCCTAACAAATAATAATAAAAAAAGGTGAAAAATTAAGGGGCATGGTTTAACGGAATACCGATGAAAAGGAAAAAGGCGAAAGGCTTCCTTTTCAAACAGCTGTCGATCCTTTAAGAAACAGGATCGAGCGCTACTTCTGACCCTCATTAAACATGTCAGGATCATATGGAGTAGCGTGATGAAGTTGATTTCATATCCAACCAGCATAGAAAAAAAATCTTAAATTGTGATGACATTAATACATAATAGTGATCTGGAAAATAAATACATAAAAATGCTAATAAAAGAAAAATATGATTATTTTGCACTTTACAAAATATAAAATAACACATTTATTGCAGTTAGAATTGGCCAAACGAAGCTTGTCCTCAGTAACAATGTCCAGTGCTTGCTTCTTGACGCTGGAAGCTTGTTTACACACAAACCTAGAGGGCGTCGTTAAAGGTGCAAATGAATATAAATAAACACAAGAAAGGAGTGCCACTACAATAACATGATAGTTTTTTCCGCGGTTGACGCTAGTCTTGTTATTCCAGATGGGTGCAAGCCCGGCCCGTGCTGGAAGCGGGCGAGCGGCTGGTGTCCCTGCGGTCGCGGCGCTCCGACGAGCTGCACACCTCCACCGTCATACCGTACCTCGTGGAGCGACACTACGCCTCCGCGCAGGAGTACTTCACCGAGAGAGACTTGAGGCACGGTCAGTATCATCACACGTCCAATTTTATACCGTACCTCGTGAAGCGACACTACGCGTCCGTGCAGGAGTACTTCACCGAGAGAGGCTTGAGGAACGGTAAGTATCATTACACGTCCACCGTCATACCATACCTCATGGAGCGACACTACGCGTCCGTGCAGGAGTACTTCACCGAGAGAGACTTGAGGCACGGTCAGTATCATCACACGTCCACCTTCATACCGTACCTCGTGAAGCGACACTACGCGTCTGTGCAGGAGTACTTCACCGAGAGAGGCTTGAGGAACGGTAAGTATCATCACACGTCCACCTTCATACCGTACCTCATGGAGCGACACTACGCGTCCGTGCAGGAGTACTTCACCGAGAGAGACTTGAGGAACGGTAAGTATCATTACACGTCCACCTTTATACCGTAACTCATGGAGCGACACTACGCGTCCGTGCAGGAGTACTTCACCGAGAGAGGCTTGAGGAACGGTAAGTATCATCACACGTCCACCTTCATACCGTAACTCATGGAGCGACACTACGCGTCCGTGCAGGAGTACTTCTCCGAGAGAGACTTGAGGAACGGTAAGTATCATCACACATCCACCTTCATACCGTACCTAGAGGAGCGACACTACGCGTCCGAGCAGGAGTACTTCACCGAGAGAGGCTTGAGGAACGGTAAGTATCATCACACGTCCACCGTCATACCGTACCTCGTGAAGCGAGGGAGAGTATCTGATCCACTTATCTATATCTATAATGATACTATATGTATACTCGAATGTTGTACTCCTTTCATAAGCAATTTTAACTTTGTTGTGTTAAACAATGTCACAATAATCAGTTAGTGAACAACATAATAATTATCTTCAGGCGTTATGAATTTTCCTATGAATAATGTTTATTTTTTTGTTATTAACACTACAGTCTGCTTAGAAGCTATTCTACAATAAACTAGGATATAATCACTTGATACTAATTATTTGTACTTGATACTCAGGGCGTCTCACCATCGATAAATCAATAAGGGGATGAGCAAGGACCCCCAAGTGGCTCTACCAAGCCTTTAAACCCTATTTAAGGTTAACGATTTTGTATAGTTTATATTACGGGATACGGGATAGATAACATTCAGTATACTTTCTATCGTGATAAACTAGTCCGCGCGTACGAAGTCGCGGGAAAAAGCTAGCACAATAATAACATCACCACCGAATAAATAAAAGTACATCGTAGAGAAGACTCACTCCCTTAGAAAACGTTTAAATACCTATTGAAATATACCTACAGTTGTAAAATGTATTTATCTGCGCGTATTGGAGAACGGCAATATTAAACTGAACCGCTTGACTCATTGGATGCGCGCCGCGGTTGCTAGGGTTGCTCGTCTTGGCTTGCGGAGGCCCGCACGCGGCTGCGCCCCTCTGAAGTCGGTCGGTCGCGTGGTCACAGAATAAATAAAAGTACTATAGCTTGTAATAATACAACAGTGCAGTGTAGTATAGTGTTGTATATTTCAATGTGAGTTATTAAACAGAAATAGTTTTTTTTATCTATTTGTAGTTTACTTATAATATAAGCAAAATTGACAGAACCCACCAAATAATAAATGTAAAGCTAGGTATATTTTTATTTGAATTTAGGCAACTGAATGCGATTCAATATCATGCACACTGTTTTTCTTATTATTAACTTCAGTTGTATATATGTATGTAATGTATGTATCGATGTATTTTGTCCTGGAATCTTGCAATTCAATTTTCGAGCACTTCCCTATTAGTTGTCCGGCTGAAATTTTCAGGGAAGATCACAAACCGATGAAAAAGCAATAAAAAAAAGGAAAAACATGTATATATATTTTTTCTTTTTCTTACTATTACATCGCGCGGCTGTGTTCTGCACGCGTCAGTCACTGACAGCGCGCGGCAACTGATTGAATTCAGGCGGACGACTCGTCGCTTCGATTTCATACATAAACATTAGAGTGAGACGGCCTTATAACACCTCGTTACAATTTTATGATACTGCAACAAAATTAGGAAAACATTTATTGGGTGTAAATCGTTACCCTTGGGGATGCTAACTCCCTTTGCGATCAATTTATGGTGGGAGATCCTAAAGTCCAATAGCAATAAATAAATGAAAAAAACATTAATATTACAGAATCTGAGGAACTGCACCTTGCTGGTAGCGTCAGAGCTCGCATATTTTCCATGAGTTAGGTTCGTTGCATGAGAGTGACCCCATACATTAACTATACAAATCACTCAGGTGAAGCTATCTATGCATTCCTCAATCTAATACATAATTGTGTATATTGACAAATATACAAACTTATTACCATTGCCACTTAATCAGTATATTGTAAGCGTTTATTGCGAAAATATATATAAAAGATGTAACGAACAGGTGTAGCAATACTGAACGGTATGAATGTAAATCAATATTTGGCAGAATATACAATTTTAAATCATGACTATGTTTTCCACTTAAATACAAAACTAATTTATTGAAATTGTTAATTAATTACCCTTATAGGCTCGTTATTGTATCTACTTTCTGGCTTTGCTACACCTGTTTCTTACACCAAAAATATTGCCCCAAATAGCTATATAAAGGACTTATCATAACATAACACAATGCTTAACGCGGAGATACTAACTAACTGATCACAAGTACAAAAGTAGGCCAGATATTTTTAATACAGCTTTTGACCTCATTCGCATGTTTGCGAGTATCATACCGAGTGTGATAAAGTGTAGTCAACTTCGTATCAGATACGCTCACGGTTCGCTTCGTGCAGATGAAGCCCGGGTTTCTCTTTAAAATAATGACACATTTTGATTCAAGTAGAGGAAAAAAAAGCTAAGAAATTCGCTTCATATCTCTATGCCTGTAGAACGAGGCTTATTATTTGCCTCGTTTTTGACAGGTATTGGCTCACAGAAGGAAAAAGCCTTGGTAATCCTTCTAACTTTATATTTTAATAAACTAACTTTACATACTTGCAACTTTCGCGAATTGGAACTATGAGTTTGGTAGAATATCGGATCTATTACATATAGATGAATATTAAAATAAAAAATTGACATTCCTCGACGTATTGATCAAGTTGTATTGACCGAGACGTGATCAACTAGAGACCACGGTCCCCTAATAGTGACATCATCATCGTCATCAGGCTATACTTGTCCACTGCTGGACGTATGCCTCTACTAATGCACGCCACTGAGCTCCGTCTTCATCGCTCCTCATCCATTTTCTGCCAGCTGCTTTTCGCTGGCCACAGGGCGTTGTATTCTATTTCTATTGCTTGTTCGTGGTCGCCATTCGAGAACCTTTATCCCCCAGCGGTTGTCGGTTCTGCGAACTATATGGCCTGCCCATTGCCACTTCAACTTGCAAATTTTGAGAGCTATGTCGGTGACCTTGGTTCTTCTACGGATTTCCTCGTTTCGGATTCTATCACGTAGTGAAACACCGAGCATAGCTCTCTCCATTGCACGGTGCGCGACTTTGAGCTTGTATATGAGACCAATAGTTAGCGACCACGTCTCAGTGCCGTATTATGACATCACTGGCAACACGCACTGATTATTAACTTTCGTCTTGAGGCTCTGCGGTATCTGCGACGAGAAGATAAGGCGTAATTTCCCGAACGCTGGCCATTCGAGTATTCGTCGGTTGACCTCTTTGTCGAAGTTGGATCTACCCAGTTGGACCGTCTGACCTAAGTAGACATAGTGATCAACAGCTTCGACTATATCGTTCCCAACATAAACCGGCATGGGTGCGACACGGGCATTTGACATGATGTTCGTCTTACTCATGTTCATTTTATGACCCAACTGTTGGGAAACAATATTAAGGTCACTGAGCATTGCGCTTAGGTCTTCCAGGGTTTCTGCCATGATGACTATCATCGATGGTGAGTGATGCATCCGTCTGATGTATCGTCCGATGTATGCCTGTGTGTTTCGCTTAGATGTTAACACCATATCCGTTCCAGTTCAGAAGCTTGAATATATCTTCAAGTGCAGAGGTGAAGTTTCGAAGAAATTAACGTCTCCACATAAATATCAAAGTAAAATTTGACATTCCTCGAGCCTTGGTAATCCTTCTAACTTTATATTTTAATAAACTAACTTTACATACTTGCAACTTTCGCGAATTGGAACTATGAGTTTGGTAGAATATCGGATCTATTACACATAGATGAATATTAAAATACAAATTTGACATTCCTCGACGTATTGATCAAGTTGTATTGATCGAGACGTGGTCAACTAGAGACCACGGTCCTCTAATAGAGTCATCATTAAGATCAGGCGATACTTGTCCACTGCGGGACGTAAGCTTCCTAATGCACGCCTCTGAGATCCGCCTTCAGCTCTCCTCATCCATTTTCGGCCAGCTGCTTTTCGCAGGTCGTCACTCCACCTGGCCACAGGGCGTTCTACTCTACGTTTTCTTAGACGTGGTCTCCACTCGAGAACTCGTCCACTCCAACGGTTACCGGTTCTTCGGGCCATCCCACTACCACTTTAGTTTGCTTATCCTTAGAGCTAAGCCCAATAGTGTATCACAACATTAATTTTGGTTAATATAGAAACTCCCGACGAACTATAGTTTAGAACCGTCGTTTGTCCAGAACCTACGTTCAAAACACTATTTTAAAGTGTCGTGATTCCACAAATCCCCGCGATTTAGTCCCGCTTATGCTACTCATCACCAGACCCTATAATATGCGGGCGCGAAGAATGCCATTCCTTCACAAAGAGTGATCACAGCATACCTTGGGAACTTCTGCAACGATTTCATCAAAACAAAGCTAAAAAACTATCTCTTTAACTCAATGTAATAATAGTATTACTTATTAATAGTTCCAGCCATTTGGAAAGCTACGATGCCACAGGCAGACAAGCAGAAAAAAACTCTTCAAACTGATAACACCCCTCTTTGTGTCCTCTACGCACAGTGTGAGCAATCACAATATTGGTTTAGCAAGAAATATAATATAAATACGTAAGTACAGAGCAGGGTGGCGCATAACTGAGTAGGTTCTTGAGGTAGAGGAGTGGTGCGGGGGGGTCTTCGTCGATCGTCTCGACAAATGTAATGAGCTCAAATTGCTCAAACTTGATTTGGCATTCCATTGCTCCGTTTTCTACCTTCCAGCTCCATCATCAGACCAGTTCTATGGTACCATGTTATTTTATAGTCATCGGAATTATATACATTTGAAATTTCGGAAATGGAGTTCGGGGTTGAAAACAACTTCCATATTCTGCTGACAGTTTAAATTAAACAATGTTCCTGCAAGAGGCGTGAGCGTATCAAGGGCTCGATAAACCAGGGTACCATATACACAAAGCTACTTGTATTCTCTTGTAGAGCTCGGCGATGGCGGGTCCCGCACGATGTCGACGGCGGAGCTGTCCGACGCAGAGTCGTCCGCGCGCAAGCGGCGCTGGCACTCGTCGTGCGGCCGCCTGCCCTCATGCCGCCTCACGTGATCCGCCCTATATTGAAGGGCGGCGACACATCTCTCACACCAAATTACTGTTCAATACTTCGATTATACAGGGTTTAACAAATGGTGTAGCAACACTGAAGGGTATGTAAGTATATCCTGTGACGATTCATTTTCCATAATATGAAAGTTTAAAACTAAATTACTGCTACCACTCATATTCAAATATAATTTACAAATAAACCTTTTAGGCTATAAGTTGAGCGGGTCACTACCCAAGCAGTATTTTTAGACATACATACATACAGAGCTTGCAGGAACCGAAACAATGTATTTTGCAGAAAAAAAACTTGTCCATAAACCAGTTGCTTGCCACGCGCGCACGCGCATGTATGCGCTCAGTACTGCGCAATGTTAGCAATAGCGCCACCCGATGATAATGTACTTATGGTGTATCGTTTCGCTCAGCGCGCCAAATTCAAATTTTCTTGCGTTTTTTGTCAATTACAGCTTAATTACGCATCGTGGGATCATGAAAACTTATTTTGCGGCAATAAATGGGCTGTATCAAGAAATTACGGTTAAAATGATCACCTAGATAATATTGGTTTAGCTACAATTGTCAATAACCTAATTTTCAACTTGGTTTTTGATTTATTGACAAATGTACTTATACTAGCCTTAACCTTGATTTTTTGGTTGTTGGAATTTCATGATACAACCTATTTATTGCCGCAAAATAAGTTTTCATGAACCCACGATGAGTAATAGAGCTGTAAATGACAAAAAACGATAATTTGAATTTGGCGCGCTGAGCAAACGTTGCACCTTAAGTCGAAATGTTATCGACTTTCTGGCATTACAGTAACATTCTAAATAAGTTTCTGTATACGTGGTTTTAGTATTGCTTTACCTATTTATTATATCCTGTATTTAATTATCGAAGGTTCGATACTACTTAACATAACCATAGATAAATGATAAATTCCTAAAAGAACGAACTCTCGCCGTTCCTGTACTTATCGCACATAGCCTCAATATTGCCCGCCATCATCAACAGCCTGCTTTAGATCACTGCTGGATATAAGCCTCTCCTCGTGCGCGCCACCGAGCCCGATCTGCAATTATAGCTCGATGTGTTTCGATCGCATTACAAATATCGAATGCAACGTTATTGAAACAATGTTCAAATCAAGTAAGTGATTAACTATCATCATCATCATGTCAGCCTTTACATGTCCACTGCTGAACATAGGTCTCCCCCAAAGAGCGCCATGACGAGCGATCTTGTGCCACCTCCATCCACCGACTTCCTGCGATGGCTACAATGTCGTCGGTCCATCGTGTGGGGGGTCTCCCCAAACTTCTACACTGATTTTCTGATTAACTATAGTTCTAATCAATAAAGTATAGTCATAAAAGTAATTAAGCAAATAAAGGTTTAAAACTTTTATGCATAATAATTATGCATGGTAATTCTTGCCTAATACGAATAGTATCGCCTAAATCATTAATACTGCGTATTTTTTTTGGTTAAGAACTTATCGGGGTTTCAATCACACAAATTCTAACGAAAGATCGATAGAATTGATAGATACGATATTTTTTAAGGCTTTACAATTTTGCTCGTTGTCTATTAAAAATAGTTAAAAATGATAAAATGCAATAACCTGTCCATAGGCGTGGCTCGAAATGTGCAGGGACGGGAGTGTCCATCATTTTCATGAGTTTATCATTATTATATGACTTAAAATATAAAGAGTATTTATAAATATTGCGTTTCTAATTAAAGCTGTATCTCAAACTCAATGTTTATTAGGTTGAATGTACCTCTGTTATTTTAGTCCGACTATAGTTTAGTTCTCATCCCACTTTTCAGTACGAACCGCTGGTTTCTTCACCGTTCGCTGGCTGTGGTGTATTACTAAGGCGGCTGGAATTCGCCAACACGCCTTCGCTAAACGGCAGTTAACTTAAAATTGTCTTACATATGAGTGGTATAGAATTAAAGGCAGCTCAGTGCATAACTTAAATTTGAAAAATTAAAAAATCTTCATTTAATCTTCAATGAAATAAACTAGAGATACAGAGAGAGAGAGAGAGAGAGAGAGAGAGAGAGAGAGAGAGAGAGAGAGAGAGAGAGAGTTCTATTGCGACTGAGAGCAAAACAAGGCATGCCTTGTTTTGACATTTCCGTTTTTCGAGCGGCGATCGGGGATCTACCCTATATTTCATCGCAGCTTTTACTTACTACTTAAATTCAAATTAGTAATGAATAGTACTAATTTGATATCAACATATCTGGAGAGCTACAATTTAGGAAAATATGTAAGTCACTAATCTACATTTGATGACCATGAAATAAGCTGCTTTTGATCATAACACAACATAATTTAGCTGGGTTTGATAGCGACGTTAATTTAGTGCGGTGGATTTTGCTGTTTTGTTTTCCTAATCCATAGAGAATTGGAAGACGAAGCGATGGGCATTTATAACTTACTAGCTGTACCCGCGGCTTCGCACGCGTGGTCATTTCTCTAGGTTAAAAGTACTTTAATAATATGTACTTCTAAGGCCTAAAATACCAATATACTAACACTAGATGTACCCGCGGCTTCACACGCGTGGTCATTTCTATAAGTTAAAAGTACTCTATGTACTATTCCAAGACCTAAAATTCCTTCAGCCGTTAAAAAGTTTTTATCGATTGCTCGGCTTCTACTCATCGGATTCAGATACCAAGTAAACTAGTTTTTAAGTCAAACCCTAAGCTATCTAACAGAGCACATTGCAATCGGTCGGTTTTTTTTTCTTTTTCTTTTTCAGTTGCTTATTTTAAGTACCCTAGACCATTTTATTAAATTAACTTTTTACAAACTATTTTGTTCCGATTTTTGTATAGATTTTCGGATTTTAAGTCGGTAAGCTGCCTTGATTATATACCCCTCGTATATTAAGTTAATAAAAATTGGTTTATGTTTCAAATATTGGTAAACTCCAGCCTACAGTTTGCTATAATGTTTATTGTTAACTGTGATTTGCTTATTCGATGTATTTTTGTAAACATATAGAGATGGATCACTATGTGTAGCGACCACGCGTTTGTACTTAAACTGCTGCTGATTGCTTGAATGTCGATCGGATTTTTGTATGATAGTTGGTGATACATGTTTTCGGATGCGTATTTACCTGATTGAGACGACATGTTATAAGAATCTCCGACAATTTGAGCTAAAACTTTTTTTTCGTATAATGTGTGTTAAAAGTTTGAAGATATCAATAGATCATCGTCAAACAAAATATCAAATGCAATGTAGTACCTTAATTTTTTATTTTATTGTTACACTAGAATGTTACCACGTTGATGTCGATTGAGGTCGACTCGATATCTTTCGAAATTGTTGATTGTTATTAATGTTAGCCAAAGTGATATCGATTATGATCTTTGGCGTCAATCGATTCTATGTAGTAATATGTATTAATAATTATGCATATATATATATATATATATATATGGCAATAAAAATAAAATAAAACGCATATTTTTGTATAAAATGATAGTTAAAATTCAATAAAGTATTCTTGCCAATAACCGATGATATACTATTTCGAAACAATTTTAGGAAAATTAACCAATAAACTTAGTCATAAAGTGGATTACTTATTCTTATGACTTTATTGGGTAACTTGAAACATTATAAAACTTCACTTCGGCTTGATAAAAAGGCTGCCCTTGTTTCTTTGGAAAACTGAAATCCTTTAATACTAATACTACTTAATTGTCACATAATATTTTAAGGGTGTTTTACCAGTGAAGCCATACAAACGAACATTCGTTTTCATTCAGAAACCATTAGTTGGATCAAAATGAAATTTTACCTAGAATAGGCTTATATTTAAAAAACTATTTTTCAGGGATTAAGAACTTACAAAATGCTTGCTTATCGTGTGAGGTACTGCTGGCCGCCGGTGTCAGAATTTATCAGGCCGCCCGAGGGCTTCTGGCGGAATTAATAACAGCCGTGATTGCTATGCTTAACGTGCCCTCCGAAGCACGGAGCGATGGAAAACCGCACATAACTTATAAACGTCTTTAGTGCGGAGCCCAGGATAACTTACAAAATTAGAGCAAGCTTTAGTTTTCAATACTAAAATTAACTCTTGCTTTTTTCTGGTTGATTTTTAAACATCGCTATTGCATAGTTCAATCTACCTACAAAATTTTGGTTTAGATCCGACTTGTCTTCGACTGTTTTTTTAATGCAAACGAAACTACTTTTGTATGAAAGAGTGAATTTCTGCTACCTTATACAGGTGTCCAGTCAATTTTGGATAACATGGCAGCTTAAAAAATAAATAAAAAAGGATAACTAATGGGTTAGGAGTAACGAGACTTTAAATAAAAATGTCCAAATTTGGTTCCCTCGATAACATTTTTGGATACTACGTTTACAAATTGAGGAATAATCGTTCTATTTTGAAGAGCTTTTATTTAACTTGCAATGTATGTACGTATATATGTTTGTTTTGGTCAAATCTTGCAAGCTGAACTGAACCACTTCCTCCAGGAGTCGAATTTTTACATGTTGGTTCAGTTCCGATGGCAATGCATGTTTATGGTAAGCATGACCTGAATCGACATCCAGGATTAGCTCCAGATAAAGGAACTCTTCAACGGTCAACAGCACAAACGAAATTTTGTGTGCGCATTTTATTATGATAGCTGGTTTAAGTTTTACCATGACATGGTTGCTGCACTCAAGGTTGGGTCCTGACTAGGGAACTCCTCAACGGTTAACAGCACAGATACGAAACATTGTATACGCATTTATTGTGATAGCCGGTTCTAAGTTTCAACCATGACACTGCGTAAAAGCTTCTTTTTTTAAATGATTTTTAATTTACTTCCTGACGCGCATCACAAACAGTTGACCAGCAGAAACAGTTATTTTTATAAAAATCTTTGAAAAAATATTGGGTTTGTAACTTATTTTTTGAGCTTCTGTATTGAAAAAAAAACATGGCGACCTAAATGGCCAACGTTTTTAAAAATATGCCTACTTTATGCAGTTTGTGAAATAGTAATAAAACCTGCATGATGTACCTTCCGGGCTATCCACTCATTACCGGACAAACTGTATAAGCTAGTAGAAAGCGTGTAAAGTCGTCAACATTGTTCAACGGGATTATTAGTCAAAACAAAATGCTGCAGACTCCTGTGTTTTTTTGCATGTTGTGTTAACTAAAAGGTACGTTACTGTTTCGAGCGTGGATGTGTGAATGTTATATTTTACACGAGCAAAAAGGAAAGGGCAAAAAATGATTTTGTTTTGTGAAGTACTTCATTGTCATAAATGCCAAGTGGTTTTGGATATCGTCCGAAGTAGCCATTGATTATTTATAAAAAACATTGTAATATAAATCATTTTCTATGTATGGACTGGCTTATTTTACTAACATCCGAGTTTAACCTATGAATAAGCGAGTTTTTTGAATGTATAAACGATTAGTGACTTTTGAGTAAATGTTTCATGAAAAGTACAAGTATTGGTGTTTTGTGGGACTCAACTACGCGCATATACTCACTATATTGTCATCTCAGCAATGAACATGTCATAGTTAAATTAAATAATGGTAAATTTTTATAACTGTTTCCACTTTTATATAGCATTTCTTGGCAACCGATTGGTATTGTACCTACCAACTGATGTTATTTTTTTTATATAATTACTTTATAAACTGATTCGAAACATTTCAAAATTAAATGGCAATTATACAAAGGAACCAAAACTTTTTGATCACTATTTCAGTCAGCGCACGGACCTCACTTTTTATGATATTGATTTTTGTATGCATGAATGTAAATTAAAATATATTATAATTTTGTGTTTAAGCCTAATAAATTTAATAGTGTTCATCGTTTGTGTTAGGTTATAACGGATTGTTCGATTGAAAATTCAATTTTTGATGTGTAACATCTTTCCTCTCGGTTTCCTGTGGGAGTGAAAAGGGACGGAAGTGTGTAACAGGATGCCGGGGAAGCGCGCGCTATTTGATTTGACCAATGAGCGCGCGCGGTGCTAGAGTATGTTAATGTTGCTTATTACCAAGGTGAGATGTTACACATCTTTTGCGGCTATTGTAAGGCTCGCACGTTTTTTTCTCAATTTTCATGTAATTTTATGGTCAAATCACAAATCTAAATAATTTACCCTCATTTGTAACTAAATATTTGTATTATGAATGTGTAATTGTTTAGTTGTGCATAGATCGGCGGGAAATAACTCTAGCTCGTATATTTTTAAATATTTTAATATAGCTAGCCATATTTAATGAGATTATTGCAGATGATCTCTTGTCGCCAAAGGCGTTTCTGCAAAAGTATTGTTTTAAAAATAGAAGGTCGAGTTTTTGGTTTTTTGAAATGTGAGGTCTTACACATCAATAACATTGTTCAGATTTGTGTTTACGCTTAATAAACGGAAGTATGTTTTGTGCCTGAACGGAGAACATAACAAAAATATATAAAAATACTAAGAATATGAATATATTGTAAATAAAAGTTGGAAGTAATATTGTGGAAACGTGTTTCCTTTTTAAGTAAATCCCATTAATAATGGATACATTCATAAACTGTTATATATCTTGGGAGACCTGTATGGTCACGACACACGACTACGATAGTTGCGTAGTAATCGCTACTAATGGGTCGCATGGTAGGTGGTTTGTTCCTAGTAGTACCACTGGTCAGTACAACCGATGGTACTAATGGGAAATTGCATTCTCACTAGTACCTCTATGCCTATTACCATGTAATTTCAATAGTGGCACTAGTGGGAATATTTTTCTGGACCACCGGTGGTACTACTGAGTAAATGAATTCTCATTCATCATTGATCACGCGGGCAAAGCCGCGGCACGCAGCTAGCTATATCTATATAAGTCTCACTTGTTAAATTATTTAATATTTTTCTGGACCACCGGTGGTACTACTGAGTAAATGAATTCTCATTCATCATTGATACGCGGGCAAAGCTGCGGCACGCAGCTAGCTATATCCATATAAGTCTCACTTGTTAAATTATTTAATTAAAATGGGTACTAATGAGAATTCAATTACTCATTAGTACCACCGGTGGTACTGAAAAATATTCCCACTAATAAGAAAGTGGCAGCGGCAGTATGTGTCTCGGTAGTTATCTGCTAGTCGCTGCGCAAACTGCTATTTTTCAGGCGCAATCCCAATGTTGATGGTGAAGACGGCATTGTATAACTGCCTCGCTTACGTTTTCGCATATTCTGTCTCGCTCTTACTTTATGCTGTTTTATCCCCACAGCAGTCCTGCGCAATCGTTCACAGATCCTAACTTCACGAATATATAGATTGGCTGCGACTACTGTACCACTATTGAAATTACTTGGTCATAGGGGTAGGTACCTATTAATGAGAATGCAATTTCCTATTAGTACCATCGGTGGTACTGAGCTGTGGTACTACTGGGAACAAACCTGTGTATTTGCGTGCGTGCGCAAATTTTGCTATCCAATCGTGAAACCGCATCGTAATCGTTTTTACGTGATGCGCGAACAAACATCCAAACAAACTAACTAACAAAGAAACAGAGAGACATGATTTAAAAAAAGTAATATTCTTGTTCGGCATATTTTAGGTACCCTAGACCATTTTTTTTCAATTCTCTTTGTTTATACTATTTCGTTCTTATTGCTTTATTATAAGTATAGATACCTAGTTACTTTACATTGCTTAATTAAGTTAATTGTACCAGGCATGGCAAAAGGACAAGCATAACGCTAAAAGAAAACTGAAAAAACTAAATTCAGATTGGCTATGAAAATGTAAACCCTTTTCATAGCCAATTTGAGCATGGATTGAGGTCGAGGATTATCCCAGATAAAACAGCATTTTTTTTAAACAGTACCTACAGCTATTTAAAAAAAAAACTTTTTGCCAACCCTGCTCGCGTCCCAGTTGCGGGCATAATGCCCGGAAGTGTATGCGGCTGCAGCAAGCCTTCCGGCATATCGACTTCTCTTTATTTGGGTTACATTTCTATGGTCACTGGGCTACGCATGCGAAGGTGACGCAGAAGACCCGGTTGGAACCTCGGCACGACACATTACTTAGGCATTGAAAAAGTTATGAGCGGATTTCGAAGCTATCGCTCTAAAATGGTAAAGGAAATAATTGGTCATGACGTTCAAGGTACTGGGCCAGCGTGATCGATTACTCTCTCTCTCTCTGGGTAAAGGGCTGAGTCCAAGGAGTGGGCACTTGAGCTGTTATCAGTGTTGCTATTTTATGATATTTAGAGTACTAGGTCTTCTAATTCTTATTCTATACTAGCTTTTCCGCCCGTGACTTCGTCCGTGCGGACTACTGTTTATCGCGAAAAAAAGCATCCTATGTCCTTCTAGGATATTGAAAACCAATGCAAAAGTGGGTATAGCACCAATGCTCTTGAAGTTTTTTGACAGACTTGTTATTTCGTTTCCATGGCAACCGTAAACCCTTTAATTTACCGGTATGAAAAGTATCCGATGTTCTACCTCGTAGTACGAACTCAAATCAAGCCAAGTTTCATTTAAATTCATTCAGTAGTTTCGGCGTGATGCGCTCCCAAGATACAGACAGGCAAAATACAAAAAAGAAAAATATTGGCATTGTTCGGGAGTTAAAAAACCGTTGGTCCAATGACTAAACCCGGTACTTTCGTCCATGTTTTGTAATAAGGCTGATTAAGTTTTAGTAGGTACCTGGTTAATTAATTAGCTCCCTGAGGCTCACAAGTATTTAAATAGCTACGTTACTATTTGTAAAATAAATCAACAGTAGAATCTTACCTCAGAATTATGTACTAAATATCTACAAACCTAGGTACAGAGTAGGTGATACCTGCTTATTAACAAGTATTTACAGTACCTAACCTACGTTTAAATTTAAATTGCAAATGGAAACCTAAGTACATCATACTATTTATTCTGTGTCTAGTCATTAGAGCAGGCTCCCGTTCAATGCTCTATACCTACAAGGGCTACATGCCTAGCATAAGCTACCCACCTATGCAATTTTATTATTGCACTAGCTGTGCCCGCGTGTTTGCCCGCGTGGTAATTTTTCTGGGATAAAATGAAGAATTTAAAGTGATGCGCGAGCAAAAACACAGACAGAAAGGCCTCATTTAAAAATATATTATATTCTTGTTCAGTAGCTTATTTGAAGTCTACTTTGTACAGACTTTTTGTTACTTACTTCTTTATTATAAGTAGTGTAGGTTGCATGTGGTTTGTATGTTATTCTTAGAGTATACGTATAACTATGTATACTCTAAGATGTTATTCCTTTGATGTAGAACAACGTCGCAGGTAATTGCTAGCTTGGAATGGTGTCATCGCTAGCTGCCGAAGTGAAGGGTTGCCAAAGGTGGCTCATTACAGTTTTTCTCATTGTCGGTCTGCTAAAGTTCAAGGCGACGTCATTTTATTTGCCCACGGTGTTAATGAATTACTCACGCATATATAAACAGTAATTTTCATAGGTGGAGTATGAAATTTTATTGTTTAAGCTATTTCGTTTATGTCAGGCTCAAATGACAGGTAATCAAATCTAGAATCAAAATTACTGCATCACTTACAGACGTAATTAATGCCACTTAACACTAGGTACACACTTTCAAAATCCAGACACAAAGAATGATTTAGGTAATGCTAGTTTAAATTGATTAACGTCTCTGAGTACGACAGCTAAACATTATTTAAGAATTTGATAGGTATTACTTTGCCTGTTTTTTTTCTTTTCCCGGGATAAAATTAGCCTATGTTTACTATATTATTTAGTCTGAGCCTATGTTAGATCTAGTGTATCTATGAGTGCGTGCGTGCGTGGGGGAGTGTGTGTCTGTGTGTATGTATAATGTAGTGTTATGTTATCACTGTGTGAACTATCCACAAATAGATTGAGCGTGAAAATCACGTAAACATAACGTTTCACTACAATTTGTACTCTGCGATTTGTTTTATTGTTCAAGGTGAATTGAATCATCTCTCAAAGTAATCGATAGATCAACGGATCGATAAGCGAAGGTCATATACTGTCACTTAAAGTTACGTGAAGTTATTCAATACGTACCTAACTATTCGTGGGCCTTTATATAGGTACCTACTGAGGACGTGAAAGGATGTGCCGGTTATCGAGGATACCGAGTCCTTGGCTAAACGCGCAAATGTTGTCGTAAGCTGCAAACACACTTGTAATACTTGTTCAATAAAATATAGCTGTACCATTTACCAAGGCATCTATTTGAATAATGTTATGCTCAGGGTTTACTTACTTACCTGCTGCTTAGCCCTCGCTTTTTAATATTGTGTCGTCTTCCAAATGGTATTTACTTCCCATACATTTTGACTGGAAAGGTCAACTAAATACCATTCTATGCGGAACTTACGATGGGAAGCCGGCTTATAAAAATGTGGCGAGCTTAACGCTCGAGCTCTCCCTGTAATGTAAGTATTTGTTATCATGCTCTAGATTCTTTTGTTATTCAACTGAGTGAGATGAGCTAGAATTTAGCCCAATAGTAAGCGACACGACGGGCCTGCCCATAACAATAATTGCAGAACCATCCAGAATTTGTAGTTACAATACTCGTATTCTGCGTTAAACTGTAGTAAGTAATTACTGTTTTTCTCATATAGGATAAGATAATTATTTATTGAATAGAAAATATTACACAAAACTATTACATCTACAGATTGTGAAATAACAAAAAAAAACAACGAAATTAAATCACATTAAAAATTAAACTATCAAAATACATAAATATAACAAAACAAATTGAAACAGTGAATTAATATATTGATCACATTTTAGTACAGTTAGGTATTATGTAGGTTGACAAGTTGTGTTGACTACGGGCCCCAAACTAGGCAACGCCTGTATCTTGGGAACCCAGACCAACTGTTGCCAAAATTATTAATACGCATGGTCTATACTTGTTCACTTACAACAGTCTTAACAGTTACATTATTAAAAAATAAATAAATAAGGCAGGCATAAAAAATAATAATAATAAGGCAGGCAGCACAAATAAGAAAACGTAATTAGATTGGTATCACATATACAAAATTTGCCTATTAGATTAATAATATGAATATATTATATAAAATGAGAAAAAAAAGTAGGTAGGATACACATCCCACTTATCAATATAGGTAAGTGGAGTATGGATTAGCTATTTAAGATTAAGATTAAAGTTCTAATGAAAGTATGGAAAATGTATAGGAACAAAACAATTCATGGAAAATATATAAAAATAATATTTTGTAATTTAGTTTATTTATTCAACATCATTGAATCGAAATTACTGTTGCTGATAAATTGTAACAACATTTAGGAAACAAACCAATTATTTAATTATTGTCGAGTAGGTGGGTACACACAAATTATAAAGCGTCGACGCGTTGCCCCTATGAATCCAATTATAACCTATCAGTAATAATAGGTATAATGTATAAATTATACCTGGTGTAGGGCTGAGTTAGGGTAAGTGCAGAGATATGAGTGTATGAGAGTAGTGGGCATGTGCAAGAGTAAATGTGAGGCGCGTGATAATGTCAATGGTTCAGAATTATTCTAAACGAATATAAGGTTTTGTCCAACAACTCAAAAATTGTGCTATTTGTTAAAAACAGTGCGTGATCTGGTTGTTTACGTCATAAATATCCTTATTTATTGCAAAACAGAAACACTCCTCAACGTTGAAAGAGATCCAGAGATATCCTGGCATCAGCTAAAATAAGTTAATTCAGATTGCTCAAAACCCACCAAACTTAACAAGTCTTTCTGTACTGTCATAAGATAGCGAAAGTAACCATCTTTTCAGTTTCGATGAGCTTACACAGCATAACCTTGAGAATTACTCTTTGGGCACGCTCCACCTCAAGAATGTGGGATTTAGCTGCCCCACCCCATACTCCTATGCAATATTGGAGAAGCGACTGACATAGTGAGATGTATACTAACTTCCTTACTTCAGGGCTTGCAGCGGAACGCAATTTTTCAGTTAGATAAATGAGCTTGCGCACTCTTTTTGATAGAACAGTGATATGTTTTTTAAACGATAGATTCTGATCTATCGTTACATCCAGATATTTAGTGGAGTCTACTTTGTCGATGCTTTTGCAGGAACAATTTGATTGAACTGAGTGAGAGTTCACAAAAGGGCAGTAATCATCATGGATCTTAAGTTGAGCTAGAATTGGACCGGTGGCTCGAGTAATATGAAAAGCAAAAAAAATTGTTTTCTTGACATTCAAGGTAAGCAAGTTTATATCGAGCCAACGGGCCAGCTCCAGTATGCCAAGTATCTATGTTCGCTGCAAATATTGCCCTTCAAACCGGAACACAGTCATGTTTGCACAACCCTGCTTTGAATATCGGGCAAAGGGGTGGACTACAGATCCAGACGTCGACTTGCAGGGGTCGACGTAAGCGTTTTTCCTGAAAATAATGAAATTGCAATATTTACTTAAATTTCGTTTCAGATTAGTATTTTAAAAACAAAATACAGTTGGGAACCTAGATAAACACCATCTGAATCCGAATAATATCATAACACTGTGGAAATACTGCCTGGTGAAGTCTACGCTCTGACCCAACCTGCTCCAGGCCGCTGTTGGATCAGAACAGTTTCAACTCTTGTTGGAAAATCGATTCGCTGCATTGGAAACCACAAATGACGTAGACGAGGAACTCCAAAAAGTTGTGGGAATCCTTAGGGAGGAAAGCAGATTTTGTCAGCTGCAGCGTACGGGCACGAAGTTTAAAATCTCGGATGAGGCTCTTCGGCTTATGGACGAGAGACGGGAGAAACAGCAAGCCACACCGCCAGACTAAAGAGAGCTTAATAAAAAGATCAGCAAGCTGGTGCGACGTGACCTCCGATGCTCAAATACACGCCGAATAGAAAAGGCAATTGAGCAAAATCGGGGGTCAAAGGTCTTCGCCCAGCAATTGAGTAGATCCCATCTGACGAAGCTCAAGATCAATAATGGCACAACTGTGCCATTATTGATCTTGTGCAATGGAAATTGATGACTTCAATGGCCGATTGTACGACTCGCATGCTTCTAGACCCGAACCCAGCACAGGATTCTCGCGCAATACTGACCCGCCACTATACTGATGAACTGCCCGATGTCAGCCTAGACGAGATTGAGATGGCGCTCAAACAACTTAAGAATAGAAGGGCGGTGAGGATGGTATAACTTCGGAGCTCTTGAAAGCAGGGGGGAAACCTGTACTTCAGTAGTTTCAAGGGTTATTTAGCACCGTCCTTAACAGTGGGAGAACTCCAGAGGCTCGGAGCAGGAGTTTGGTAGTACTCTTCTTTAAAAAAGGGGATAAACCCCTTTTAAAGAATTACCGACCTATTTCACTCTTGAGCCACATCTATAAGTTTTTTCGAGTGTCATCTCAAATCGTCTCGCAAGAAGACTTGACGAATTCCAGCCTCTTGAGCAGGCCGGGTTTCGCGGAGGGTTTAGCACCATAGACCACATACACACAGTGAGGCAGGTTATACAGAATCCTGAAGAGTATAACCAGCCCCTGTGTCTTGCTTTTGTGGACTATGAGAAGGCCTTTGACTCCGTTGAAACCTGGGCGGTTCTGGAGTCTTTGCAGCGCTGTCAAGTGAACTGGCGATACATCAAATTGCTTAGGTTTCTGTATGACGCCGCGACTATGAGTGTCCCAGTACAAAACCAGCAGTCTAAACATATCCAACTGCGCAGGGGAGTGAGACATCCCCGAAACTGTTCACTAATGCCCTGGAAGATATGTTTAAGACGCTGGATTGGAAAGGGATGGGCATTAATATCAATGGCGAGAACATCTCACACTTACTATTTGCCGATGATATCCTCCTAATGGCGGAGTCGCTGCAAGACTTGCAAAGTATGCTGACCAACCTAGATGATGCTTCTCGACGGATCGGTCTCAGAATGAACATAGATAAGATCAAGATCATGTTCAACGATCTTATTGACCCGGAACCGATTGCAGTCAATGGTGTGCCTCTTGAAGTTGTCCAACAATATGTTTACCTTGGGCAAATATTGCAATTGGGTAAGAACAACTTTGAGAAGGAAGCCAACAGAAGAATTCAGTTGGGTTGGACAGCATTCGGTAAGCTTCGTCAAGTCTTCTCGTCGTCCATACCACAGTGCCTGAAGACAAAAGTCTTCAATCAGTGCGTCGTACCAGTCATGACCTACGGTGCCGAAACGTGGACACTCACGGTCAAACTAGTCCACAAATTTAAGGTCGCTCAGCGAGCTATGGAGAGAGCTATGCTTGGAGTTTCTGTGCAGTACAAGATTCGTAATGAAGATATCCGACGGAGAACCAAGGTAACCGACATTGCTCAAAGGATAAGCAAACTGAAGTGGCAGTGGGCTGGTCATATTTCTAGAAGAACCGATAACCGTTGGGGTAAACGAGTTCTCGAGTGGAGACAACGTTTATGCAAACGTAGTGTAGGACACTCTGTGGCTAGGTGGAGTGATGACCTGCGAAAAGCGGCTGGAAGAAAATGGATGAGGAGAGCTGAAGACCGAGCTCAGTGGCGTGCATTAGGAGAGGCCTACGTCCAGCAGTGGACATATATAGGCTGATGATGATGATGATGATGATGTGGAAATATGCTCCAATTACAAATGATTTTGGTATCACGTTTGTGTGGAAAATTCATCCTCCGCCGGACTCCTATGTGTCTACATAGGAAAATGCTGTGGTCCATTTCCTGTTTTTTTTAAGCATACCTGAAGGATGGCAAATAAATAATCTAGTTCTAGCTCTACTCTAGTTCGAAACTCTAGAATTATAGTAAGCCGAATACCTAGGAACAGTAATCGCAGCGGAAGTATGTGTCTCGGAAGTTGTCTGCAAGTCGCTGCGCAAACTGCTATTTTTCAGACGCAATCGCCAGTAGAAAAATTGCATAACTGCCCAGGGTTGGATCTAGCAAATTAGCCGAACCGGCAAAAAAAAAATTTGCCGCTCTTTACAATGACACCTTATGATTACTCCTAAATCATGAGCATGATTCCAGAGATGGGATGGTGCAATTTTTAACCAACCGAGACGTATGGTATGTTATATTGATGGAATTATTTAATATTCACATAATAATATCTGTATAATTACTCCCTCGCTCACTCGCTTGCATTTTTCGCATAAACTATCTCGCTCTTACTTTAAAAAAATAAAATAAATAAATATAAATATATTCGGGACATTTCCAACCAATTATCTAGCCCCAAACTAGGATACCCTGTGCTATGGGCACTAGATAACGGATAAACATACATAGATAAGAATATTACATCCATGACTCGGAAACAAACATTTCTGCTCATCACACAAATGATTGCACCTTGCAGGATTCGAACCCGCGACCGTACGATTTCGTACCTAGGATCTCTAGCCACGAGACCAATCAGTCATCAATACTGCTTTATGCTGTTTTTGTCCACCACACACCTACAATAATTTAGTAGGGCTGTCCCCAACTGTCTGACTGTCCCCCAGTGGTGGACAAAAAGTGTGGGAAACGGGAATAGACGGTTATATCCCCACAGCAGTACCTACCTGCGCAATCGTTCACAGAGCCTAACTTCACAAACATATAGTTTGTCTGCGATTACTGTACCTAAGTTATGCGAGTTGAATTCAGAGTTAGGAAATATTTGTACCTACTTATATCTATGTAACCACTAAATCCAAACCAAAGTGTCTGATTAAAAACTTACCTAATTTACCCTAGATAAAGTGTACACTCAGGTTTTTCTTAAACCCCCGCTTAACACAACACATATCTGACAACCTACCCAACATAAAAAATATTGTTATCGAGATACGAGATGAATGGAGCATGAAAGAAAGCACAATACCAATAGCGTCTCGCACGAATATTATTGATGAGGTCAAATTTTGACAAATAGCTTTTGAACGTTCAATAGGTGATGAGGGCCTGGAGGGAGAGTGAAAGCGTTCCAGCAATTCTATTGTGACTGTGATTGATCCGCGAGATACTCGATAACTTGCCGTATCAACCCATTGTTCTCCAGGCATCGCCAATTAAATATCTGATGGCATCCGTAATCAATTGTTGCTCAAAGCATAAGAAATCGGCGTAGTTAAAAATTCGATTCAAATGCATTTGGTTTATTGAAATTGCTAGTAAGTATCAGTTTTGGTCGGGAAGTGATTCGGTGAAATCAATGGATGTTCTCCGAATTTTGTGTAATTAATTAGGCACATAGTCACAGAATGAATGATAGTACTACCATAGTGTAATTATTTTCTACAATTCAACTTTTGTTTGGTATGTTAACTAATACAACTTGCCCAATTTTACCAGGCGTCGATACCTAGCTACATAAGTAGTTTGTTTGATGTATAAGATAGTGTTGGCCTCTGGTGTCAGAGTTTGTCAGGCCGCGACTGCTAATTATCAATAACAACCGGGTCCGACTACTTCACGTGCCCTCGGAAGCACAGACTGAAGGAAAACCGCACATAACTTTGAAGAAAAGTTTGACGATCGGTTGGCCTACTGGTTTTGTAAACCCTAACTGTGAAGTCAACCAACGGTCGCTGGTTTGAATCCCGCAAGGTTCAATCGTAATAATAATAATAATTTTTATTTGTATTTTTCTAGAAATATTGTAAAAAATATAATCTAAGAAATCAAATAAATTAAGTGAAATAATAATAAATACTTTATTGCACCAGAATTATGGAAAAAATATACAAAAAATCATTTTAAAAACAGGCACAGTCTTATCGCTAAAAGCGATCTCTTCCAGACTACCTTTGTGTGATGAGCAGAAATATTTTTTTCCGAGTTATGGATTTAATATTCGTATCTATGTATGTTACCTTGTCTTGTACCCATAGTATACATCGTATCCAGGTTGGGGCAGGGTGTGAATTGTCCCGAATATATTTTATTAAGATGTAATTGGTGAAGAGCCCGTTATCGTTGGATTCTTATTCGCACTAGTATACCGCTAGGCTACCATCGCTAGTAGGTAGTTGTAATTTGACGACACAGTGGCGCAGTTGGTAGTGTCCCTGCCTGCCGAGCTTGGTGTCCCAAGTTCAAGCCGTCTTGGATGTTTGTGTGTGTTGATGAGTTGATGTACCTACCTAAGTAGGTATGTATCCACGCCACGCGACAGGGAATCCTAATGCTATTGATAATTGTAAAGACAATCAGGTCAGCAATCAGCATAGGGATATCATGAGAGCTCAAAGAGGGAAACTCTACCGAAACGTTGCTCTACCTGTAATTTAAACACTAGTTTTATTTACCTAGTTACTTAGGTACCTGTACTGCAAATTCTCATCCCAGTGATCAAATCAATTGAAATTATTTGAAATCAGTTAATCACATTGCACATTATGACCTGCCACCAACATGCCATGGCTACTTGTACTATTATTTATTCTGTGCCATGGCAGACCACCTGCTTATTAAGTTACGCAATGATAATTTATAAACTCACGGGTGTGAGAATCATCGAATATCTTACTCACTTTAGCCTAATTGGTGTCGCAATACCTAAGCATATTATTAAAATAACATATTGGTTTATAGAAGCTGCCGTACCAGCTGCTTGCACATTTTGTGTAGGTATTTGTGCAACCAAAACCAGTCTCTAGACTTTAGATTTGCTAATAAAGTGAATTCCTTCTCGTGTTTCGAATTGCCGTTTATGTAAATCTATAGGAAACGTAAACTATGTTGGCATTTTAGTAATTAAAAGCTCGGTGGATGGTTCGGTGTTTCACAACCGACTCGGACTGACCATTTTGAAGGCAGTAAAACTGGCCTCACCAAAGAGATCATGAAATTATTAATCACTGATGGATTTAGAAAGGCCGTTCGAAGAAAAGATAAGGAAAAGTGATATAAATTACATAATTATGTACTTTACGGTTTTACACTTATAACTATATATAGGTAACTTATTCAAAAATAAACAGTAGGTAGGATACTATTTTTTTCTCTCGTAAAACTGTATAAAATTGAAGGCGTAGGTGCGGTGCGTCCCCATATAACTAACTACGAGTATACATATAGTAGAGTATACATACACAATATACTCGTATACAGTAGTTACTTAGGTATAATTTCTGTCTTTAGCGAGCACGAAGCACGTGTGTGACAAGCAGCCCCTTGCGCAAGTCGCGTATAAACATCTTGAAGTTAACGTGGCTTCGAGTTAGTCCTCGGTCTTTGAAATGCGATTCTTGGCATTTGTACTTACTTAGGTATACCTTCTACCAGGCTAATAGAGTGTTGATAACGTATATATTTTTTCTATTCGTATCGATGTATGTTTATCCGTGCGAGATTATGTGATATTGGACCTCAAAGATAGCATAATGACTAATAGGCTATCATTGAGGTCCAGTATATCATGTGTCTAGCTTGTACTATTATTTATTCTGTGGTCTAGCCTAGTCGGAGTTGAATCTCGCACTGGAAAAGGAAATATCGTTTTCAACTCAGAGTAAGTACCTATAGTACCTAGTTTACAAATAATTTATTGATTTTTAAGGTAGGTAGCTAAATACATTACTTAATTAAAATAATTTTTTATTGTCTTCTTTCAGTTACGTCGTAACATTTTTGACTTGTTAAACCACAATTTATGACGCTGCTGAACTGGTACCAACTTGAGATGTTTAAGAATCATTGAATATTCGTTGCGTGATTTATATTGTTTAGGATATGCTGGGACTGGCGCCACGCTGTGGAAATAAGGACCCTAAATAAAACATAAATAAAAAGGTCCCATGTTATACAGTCCACGTATATAACCTCTGATTTAATTTGTTTTCTACATAGAGAAACATGAGGAAAGGAAGTAGCGTGTGAAATGCCTCGCAAGCCGGCGGCATGCGAGGCATTACGATTCATGGGCCGTAAAAACTAAAAGAAATTGTTATCAAATGATAAATCAACCGTGATTAGAGATCGCAGACAGCGCACATTCAACAACTCTTATCTAAATAAATACTTAGTACCTCAGTATTAAGAAACCAACGATTTTAATTGAAAAATCAAGCACAGCTAATACAAGTAATAGGCATAGATTAGGATTTATATAAAAAAAAACTATGATTATACCTGGGATATAATCATAGATCGTCTAGGAGATAAATATAATCTATTCTTTCTTGTTTCTACAATAATTTCTGAAAATGATAATCTACTCTAATTTTTGTGGCATATTATCAAAAAGTCCTCCATTTTGAAAAAAAAAAGCGGTATACTGATCAACCTCAATAAACCGATAGAGGACTACAATATACACAACAAGTGCTGTGCAGAATACCATGGTACAAAAAAATATATATCAAATGGTTTTGAGATTTTGGAGCTCAAAGTATCTATATAATATCCTAAAGTATCCCGCTTCTGAGATTTTGGAGCTCAATTTAATAAGTACTTCAAATATTTTGCAGCTTTAAATTTTGATTAAATTTAAATGGGACCTCTTTGGAGGTCTACCTTAATTAATTAATAAAACAGAATCAGCCATATGGGTTCATAAACTCCTGATATTTCTGATATAGAGTGAAAATATTACATAGGTACAATAAAGTACATTTGAAATCAGAACTTCCTTTTAGTTATATAAGTATAGAAAACGGCATAGTATTTCATTGGGGGAAAATATGAAGCTTTGCCCTACAATTGGTGTAGAAGATTTTTTGATTTCTATTGCTTAGTTAGGTCTATACGAAAAAAAATACAAATTTTCGACCTCGAGGGGAGCGTTAGCCACCATGTTGAATTGAAGGGGCCAAAATAAGTGTTTTTCTAAATAGTTCTTTAACAGCTGTTAGCTTTGTGGCAAAAGTGTGTTGTTGTTTTTTTCTCTTCTTGTAACCACCTATGAGACTTACAGAACAACTTTGAATGCAAATATTGTCTTCTTTATTCTTTTCATAGACACTTTTGGCATAAAGCTAACTGTTAATAAAACTATTTAGAGAAAAAATATTGGCCCTTTTAATTTAAGATGGCGGCTAACGCTCCCACCCCCCAAAGTCGAAAACTTGGATTTTTCATCACAGTCGAGACTTAAACAACATATGTTATAGTACATTGTTACCTTATGAGTGAAAGTAACTTATTTAGTCCCGAGACGGGGTTTATTTTATTTTACATACGAGTAAATCAACAACTTTGGTGAGATATTTATTTAAAGTTTATGGTTTAGTTAGAGCAATTAGATATAGTTAGAGAAAGCTTTTTCCGGGTATGTTGATGTTAGATATTTTCTGGGAAACTTCAGTTTCTACAATATCCAGGGATTCTTGGGTGAATGTTGGGGACATAGATATTTGTCAATTTTCTTCATCTGTTACAGCAATATATCATCATCATCATCATGAATAAAATTGACATGATGATGATATATTGCTGTAACAGATGAAGAAAATTGACAAATATCTATGTCCCCAACATTCACCCAAGAATCCCTGGATATTGTAGAAACTGAAGTTTCCCAGAAAATATCTAATAATCTCCTATATTGCACCAGATAATCTTTTGAAGTGCTCGGTTGTGGAGAGTCAGTGGAATGCAGATCTATCATTTCTGTTACGCTGTTTGATATCTTAGTTCCACTGACTCTTCTATGTAGCCTTCAACTAATTTACTAATTTAACCTCCATGCCTTCTAATGACAATTAAATCGGCACCAGAATCGGCTAGCAAAGTTGCCGATGTTCTGCGAAAGCAGTGACCCGAATATGGATTTGAGTTTGGCAAATTAAGGTATGTGGCTATCTCTTTAGGAATAATTAATTGCCGCAGACACTTCCCTTTATGATAATTTATGAAAAAACGGTTCGTTTCTATACCATTTGGTCTTAATTTTTGGTATTTTTCTATTACATTTACATATTTTTTTAATAACTATGGTTCGGTCAACTTTGGTATTAGTGCCACGTAACTTCACCAGTATTATATCACCTTTTTGCTCAATTTCATCAGCGCTTACTGCCACTTATTGCCAATATCAACACTACCTGAAAAGTAGATATATTTGTTTACTCAAACAATACTAGTAATGTGGTCATTATTTCGACAACCTTCTTTGGGCAAAGTCGACCTTGCCGCGCTGCTTGAATAAGCGCCAGCAAAGTTGTATGGAATTTCATTATTGTCGTATTTTGCGGCCAGCAATTTCCTTTGAAAATCCATTATTGTCGTGTTTTGTCGTAGCACTATTATTTATTCCGTGGGTTCGTTAACCCCGAACGCAAAAAGAGAGGCGTTGTAGCTCCCAAACGAACGGACCGATTTTGATGTTTTTTTTTCTGGTTGAAAGCTGATGTGATCGTGATTGTTGTTGTTGTTGTTTCTGTTACTGTTTCTGTTTCTATTGTTGTGGTCGTTGTTGTTGTCTTTGTCGTTGTCGTTGTTGTTGCATTGTTTGAGTAAATTCTTATTACACTAAGCTGGTTTTATTTAAATTCCTCGCATTGTTTGAGTAAAGCACTATACAAGCCTTGGTCCGCAATGACTGCCCTGCTGGCCAGGCTATGATGGCCTCGAGCTTTGCTTAGTTAAGTTCTCGATCATCATCATCGCTGTCAGCAACTCAGTCATTACAGACCGCGGCAGTAATGTACTATTAATTGTTGTATAAAATATGGAAGTTAGAATGTTAGAATTTGATACAAATTTCTTATAAGCGAATAACAATAAAAAGATTTGCTTACCTTAATTACTAGGTATATTTCATCAGGAGCTTGGTTTAAGAAGGTTTTTCCCTCCTGATAAGTGAAAACTTTGTTTTTTTTTTTCGATTTAAATCAATCAGATTGCTTGGAAATCCTTTAAATGTACATTGTGTTTAGTATTTAATTTTGTCTTTAACATAGAATACACGCTCCATAATGTTGAAGGCAAGGAGGTTGGATACACACTGTTATCCGGAGGCCAAATTTCAATACTGAGCTCATTTCAATTTATGAAGCAGGTTCTTGGCACTTTTTGACGCGAGTGATACCATTACATAGAGATTATGCAAAACATTAGCACTTTTTATATTTTAGAGTATAAAAATATAAGATGAAATTACATTATATAAATCTATGGTACAAGTAATTTGTTTATTAACTACTAAAAAATACAACTAGATGATGAAAAGTATCCCCTGTGCTATTCTAGGATCTAAAGTATCTATGTACAAAATTTCATAAAATCGGTTCAGCCAATAACATTTAAACATTGGATTTTCAAATCATCTTTGGACCACCTTAATCCGTCCCTGTCGAAACATTTATCAAGGTATTTATTTATTTTACATTATTAACCTAAGTACCAAATTTAATGTCTCTAAAACAGCGAAACACATAGATTTTTCATATAAACTTTCAATCGCCATTTGATGCCCTTAATTCATCCCTGTCGCAAAATCCTTTCTTGGTTGACGTCTACTACCTATAAACTACCTACGTTATACCTACCTGCCTAATTTCAGTTTCATAGGCTAAGTTGTTTTTTAAGATTTAATGTATAATCCAGTGCGTAGTATTTCGCTTTTATATTGTACTAGCTGCGCCCCGTAGCTTTGCCCACAAGTACAATTTTGGGGGGGACAAATAGGATTCTATGGTCTCTATAGTTTACAGCATCTACACAGAAATTCTCATTAAATTCGCCAAGGCTGAAATCGCGTGAAAGTCCTCAAACAAACAAATCAACAAACAAACGGACGTTTCCGTTTTTGATATTAGTGGGGGTAGAAAATTGTAGTCATGAGATTCAATGGAATTAGACGTTACTTTGTTGAAATCTAAGTTAGAAACTCTTTTTATCCACCCTCATTTTTGCTTAGGTAAAAACATGGGTATTATAGCAATCATGACCTTGGCAAACCCGAAACAGTTGTAATGGCGCCAGAAAAAATATTTTTTGTTTTTTATCTTTTTGCCAAGAAATGCAGGAGAAAGTTAAATACTTTTTTAGGAAATGTGTTTTTGGTGCACTTTTCTTTATTTGTAATTTTTTAATGTGATTAAAAAATTACAAATAAAGTCATTTAAAATCGCAAATGAACATTTACGACTCTCGCAGTAAATGTTCATTTGCGTCTGGCGGGAGGAACGAACACTGAGTGAAAATTGTCACTCATATAAATGGAAGTATGTACGAAGCATCTACTAGGTATCTTGATGTACTTATAAAATCTATGGTTGAAGGTTTGTAAGTCTTTGATAATTCGCTGAAATATATTAGCAAAACGTTTTGTGATAACGATGTCACTTTTTTCTCATCGGGCCATTTCATAAAATCGTCGTACGATTTTAGGTATCTTTGTTTTGATCTACGTGGTAAAAGGTTATCCACTACTGCTTTAGCCTCTTCTCTCATGAAATCAGATGAACTCAAATCTCTGCTATACGGAAGTATAAACTTAACTGTACAACTCGAAAAAACAAATGAAGGTCGGATTGCCACTTTCCCGCCTATTTTGTTTTTTTTTCTGTGGCCGGCTACCTATTCAGCCATTATTTTTCATTTTCATCATTGAAAAAATGGACAATATTTTACCCAAATCTATATTATTTTAGAGAAATAGTTGAAAGTAAATTATAATAAAGTAATATAAAAAAAACTTAAATTTATACCTATCTTTATGTTATTTCAATTTTACATCGCGCTGTAATTGATTGGCTGTTTAGAAAGTTGGAGCATGGTCATGGTTCAATAGAAATGTGAAAATAGAACTATTTTTTTTTAATAATTTTACAGCTGTCAGTTAAAAACGATAGCTATAACTCCCTAGGGCAATGAAAAAAATCATTACTACACACCTTTTGCAAGGCAAATTTTTCTACGAACAGAATTTGTATAGTAGGTATCTAATAACGTATCCAAGGTTTAGATCTATAAAATAGCAAGTATGTGACTTCTTTTAGGTACTGTGCTTTGTTTTGTAGGAACCTACTTACTCTCCTATATTTAGATCCAGACTCCAGACGCAAAAATAAGAACGTCGACTGAGTCGCGTGCCATTTGTGCCCTTTAAGGGTCCCATTACCCATAGGGACGAGTAAAGGGTTCACACACCACGACAGCGACATTTAGTTCGGTGAACTATCATGACGCTTCATAAAGTTGGGTTGCACCAATAAAAATGACGACCTCTACGGTACAGACGAGCAATAAGCATTGCGACACTGTTAACCCGAACGCATTACTGACATTCAAATTCACGTGTATACTTACTTGCTTTGACATTTTAATAGTTAGATCAAGATTTTCGGCACCTATTGACCCCGCGCATTATCCAATCTTTTCTGCGATCCGGACTTAACGTAACATTAGGTATATACTAAGTAGGTTAGATATTACTTACATTTATCATGTACGTGTGCATTGAGTGAGCAACTTCCGTTTTTTTTTAAATAAAATAAGCTATTTAGTTACAGTTCAGAAATAATTGTAAAACCAATATATCTATTTGTAAAAAGAAATCATAAATCATTGAATGTGGCCTCACTCAGTTCGCACAGAGGACCGGCGAGATATGCGAATGTATTAAGTTTACTCAGAAAACTAGTACACTAGTTTTAGTAAAACCTGCGTAGAGTTATGGTCTTTAGTTCCAGGTCGCCTAGTACCTTATTGAAACATTTACAAATAATTAATTATGCTTACTCAACCAACTATAGAATTAAGCATTATATGTCTAGTTTTAGATAATATTCCATAAGATTTCGTAACATACATAATGATCCATTATCATGGTACGTATTTGAGTTATAAATTGTTATATGTGCTCATTCAATCCACATATTTTTGGAAAGTAAATAGCATGAGTATTGCTAGGTTTGCAAAATGTTTAAATTTTAGTAAACATTTTTACTAAATATCCGCCATTTTGCATTGCGGATTTTTTGTTTACTTTAAGAGATATACTTTTTATATTGTTTGTATGAAAATCCGTATCGAGATCTTTATTTCATACAATAATTAACTACATTTATAAATAATTAATTGTGCACATGTTGTTGTAAATGTTTCAATAAGGCACTAGGCGACCTATAACTAAAGACCATAACTCTACGCAGGTTTTACTAAAACTAGTACACAAGGTTTCTGAGTAAAATTAATACATTTGCATATCTCGCCGGTCCTCTGTGAGAACTGAGTGAGGCCACATTCAATGATTTATGATTTGTTTTATCTTTTTACAAATAGATATATTGGTTTTACAATTATTTCTGAGCTTTTACTAAATAACTTTCTTTTTTTTATTTATTTTTTCAGACGGTGCTTATTCAATGCACACACACACGAATTTATCTATATAGTGCCATTTCTCAGAAGTATTAATAACTTAATAATAAATAAGAATTTGCTGTAAAAAAAACATTATTAATCAAACTTGTAACAACTGTCATGGTAAAATTTATAACCGGCTATCAGAATATAATGCGTACACAAAATATCGTATCTGTGCTGTTGACCTGTTATCTGTAGCTAATCCTGGATGTCGATTCAGGTCATGCTTACCATAACAATGCACTGTCGTCGGAACTGACCCAACAGGTAAAATTTCAACTCCGAAGGATAAGAGAAATGTATTCTAATTCAGCTTGCAAGATTTGACCTAAACAAACAAACATACATACATTGCAAGTTAAATAAAAGCTTTTAATGAAAAGCTTGTAAAAATACGTACATTATTTACTCACAAAGATTAGGTACAACAAATACCTACTTATTAATAATTAAGGAACATGTACTTTACAGAAATTATCATCATCAGTTTCGTCCATTTCTTGACGTAGGATAGATAGATAGATAGATAGATTCAGTAGTCGCAGCGGAAGTATGTGTCTTGGAAGTTGCCTGCATGTCGCTGCGCAAACTGCTATTTTGCAGGCGTAATCCTATTGTTGAAGGTGAAGAAGCATTGTATAACTGCCCAGGGCCCGATCTAGCAAATTAGCCGCTCCGGGCAAAAAAATATTTGCCACCCTTTACAATGACACGAGTAAATCATGAGCATGATTCCAGAGATGGGATGGTGCAATTTTTAACCAACCGAGACGTATGGTATGTTACATTGTTGGAATTGTTTAATATTCACATAATAATATGTGTACTATAATTAATTTGGTATACTCGTTCAGAAGCCCCAGTAGTCTGGGGCACTGGGACTGTTGCTTCTGAACGAGTATACCAAATTTAATGAGTGCATGTATGTAATATGTATGTATGTGTGTCCAAGAATTTGTTAGAAATTTGTTAGAAATTTGAACTTCTCACCATTTCCCAAGCTTTCGGGACTGCATTCCTGTTCCTTTACTTGGAAAAATATACCTGGCATTGTGTCAGTTTATCATACAATACTGCAAAAGCTATTTTATTACCATTGAGAGAGCACAGAGAGCTTTAATAAAAGTCATATTACGAAAACCGTTTCGTTTTTCTACTGATGCGTTGTATGCAGAATTTAAAGTGTTGCGCGTACGGCAGTTATTTATTTATAATGCTACTCTAAAAGTACACAGAAGCTTAAAAAGTCGCTCCGACTACGATGAGATCATGAATAGGCGAGCTTTCAGGTTGCCGGTTCCCTCCGTCAAATCTTTACTGGGTAGACGTAGTCCTACTTACTCTCACCTATGAACATACAATAATGTAAGCAAACTGTGTGAAATTAAAAAATCTCTCCATATTATGAGTGTATTTTTTTTATTAGGGAATGGCTACATAAACTTTCCTATGACGAAACTGAAGAAGTGATTTGAATTTGAAGAACGCGCACTTACACACTCATCCTCTCTCCCACACTCAAATACACACTCACACACATACAAACACTCACTCTCCTACTCACACTCACACACAATTGCATAACGCTCAGACATGCCACATACCTTTTTCTCTTGTTTTATAATGAACATAGGTAGATACTATAATAATATAAGATTCTGTTTTGTGTACCTTTTCTAAATTAGACCATACATTTTCGTCTTTTGCATTGCCACTGTATACTTTCCTTATAATTATTTTCTTTTGGTTTAGATAAATGATACAAACTAGTGATGTAACGAATATTCGCATTCGCATTCGCGAATATTCGCATATTTTTGCATATTCGCATTCGTATTCGCGCAAATATTGCGAATGTTTTTGCGAATGTTTTTGCGTGTATAATTTTTTTAAGTAGGTAATAATAGTTGGTTAATATAAGAAAATCCAATTCCATTAATTTCTTATGTTTTTTAAAGCAATAAAAAGTAACTTAACCTCGTAATCACATTATCAGTCTTCTCTTTATCATTTGGTATCATTTATTTATTTAACTTTGAGCAATGAAGCTTAACACTATTCACACTGTAACCTCAAAATTCACTTGTTTTGTTTACGAAAACACCGGCGCGAGCTGAATGACACTTCAATCGGATGCGTTCGTATTAACTCGGCTATTCTCGGAACGAAAAACAGACGGAACGCACTTCGTTCGAAAGGGACTGCCGCTAAAGTCACCAAGCCATAGACAAATGGCGCCAAATTTAAACAAAAACTGAATATTCGTATTCGCATTCGCGAATGTTGGCAGCAGATATTCGCATTCGCATTCGCATTCGCGAATGTCCAAAATATGACATTCGTTACATCACTAATACAAACTTATCTGGCACTCGAGCCCCAAGATACAGGCCTCGTGTTTAGTTTGGGGCTCGCCGACAATCTTGTTTGATATTTCACCGTTTGTTTTCACTTTTATTAATCTCCTTTTGGCAATAAAAATTCATTTATTATTTTTATTTTTCTCATTTTATTTAGGTAGGGTCAAAAATGTAAAATCGTTAAAAAACCGAAGCATTTCCTTGTATTAACTAAATAATCGCGAAAAAACATTACATTTTGTGTGCTCAAAAGAGTTGGTTCCATCTTTCCTATTTTTCTTCCTATTGGCTGCATATTAGGAGATAGCATTCATAAAATTATAAGACCTAAAAAATATATTTGTCGTCTAAGAATTTTCAGCCGCTAGCTATAAAAGTTTATTTTAAATCCTTAAAGAATACTTTTGTGACGGGCTTCTGAGAACTGTAGTTTTTATAAGATTTTTCTCTCTGGGCAAACGCCCGGGGGCGCCCTAAATTTTGCCACCCTTCATTTATGCCGCTCTGGGCATTTGCCCGGCTCGTCCCCGCCCTAGATCGAGCCCTGTAACTGACTCGGTACACTCCCTTACGTTTTTCTCATATTTTATCTCGCTCTTACTTTATGCTGTAGTTTATGCTGCTTTTAGCATACGTACAGCATACGTACGTGTGCTGTACGTATGTACGTACAAACATACGTACAGCACAAACCGTAGCACAGTCGGATAAAAATAAGAGTGTTTACTCCCTTGTTTTAACTGCTTAAGGATCGAGAGAAATGAGCGAAGATTCGTACCGCAAAGAGCATCATGGAGGAAAAAACCTTTCCGACAGGATTGTACGAAAGTCACTTTTCAATTGACCACAGTATTCCTGATGAGTGCATTTCACAATTTGCAAAAAGTATTGTGACTCTTGCACATGCGTTGAATATCAAGCTGGATAATCTACTAGGGGATTTGTATTTTTATCATAATTTGTAAAGAATATTTTACGAATGAGTGTTTAAATATTTTCTCACAAGTTCATATACAGTAAAAATGAAAAAAAAATAGAAAAAATAGCTATAAACGTAGTTTATTCAGTGATTAATAAAAAAAGACCAGAATTATTGCATTTGGTTATGGTTTAGTATGGTAGAAACGTTTTCTCCCAAAACGGAAATGAAGGACAAAACCTGTAGAAGCCATGTATTCTCGTACTCGTATGTAATATACTGCCGCACGATCCGCACCTATGCGGGACTGTGCGTTTTCAAATTATAATTTTTGCTTACATTTTTTGATATTACGTAAGAACAATGGATGGAGGGAGGTCTATCTCTTTGGGGGAGGCCTATGTTTAGCAGTGGACTGCTAAAGGCTGAAATGATGATGATATGACGTACGAACAATCTAGACCTCCCACCCCCATGTAAGAATAAAATAATAATTGTTCGGACCCCATTCCTCCGTAAATCGTCTTACGTAATAAATGAACAGCCCCTTATGGTTGGTGGCTTAGGGTAGGTTTTTGAGTTTTACCCAGGTTTATACTTTGAAAATTTGATTACAACCAATTGCAATTACAAACGTTCCAATCTACTCATTAGTACATTTATTTTTTGTACTAATGAGTAGATTGGAACGTTTTGAATGAACAGTTTTGTTCAATGAATGAAGGTTACATCTTATCTGTGGTTGGTCTGGAGTTTGCTTGGTATCGGATCACAGGATCATCCAATCTTTCTGAAGTCCTGCGACCATAAAACCAACGTTTTTACGTCCGGACAAAGGCTGGTCAAAACCAAAACTTTCCTTACTCCCGAACTTTGTGAACTTAGGCTTAGATCTTTAACCATAGTAAGGCTGAATGCGTCCTGCTGCTGGACACAGCGATCTGAATGCGTTTGGTTTAGCCGCGAGCTGCGTTGCGTTGGTTTGACCGAACCTTTACTGTGTCTCTGGTGTAGTGCTGGCCTCTGGTGTCAGAGTTTGTCAGGCCGCTATGTAAACAAATGAATGCGATAATAGCGGATAATTATCGGCTACGATTACTCGCCACAAAACGTGCAAGAAACTACTTATTTCTATGTAAATAGGCCTTAATGAAGAACGAAGGCGCTGTGACCTGCGGTGTAATTTTGCTTACCGCAGTTCAAACTTGACAACAATGTCATTACTTTCAGATTTATTCTGCAGTGAATTTGTAAAATAATTTGTTCATTTTTCACTGTGCGTGATCTCACCGTGCGACTAAGTGATACCAGGTGCCCTAAATACTACAAACTAACTACCTACTACAAAAAACTTTATGACAACAAGCCACTACAGGTTTAAAGGTACCTAGCCCAGATGTTCTAGCCCACTACCAGTTGGCAGCGTAACAAACTGCTAGCGGCATTGCGCCGCGGGACATTCAATCACAGGTCAGACCAGTTCGACCACAGGCTTCATCAGATAAGATTAACCGCTTGTCTCACCACGATGACTGCGGCAATGTATCATATTTTAATTATATACTAAGTAGACATATCTATATTTCGTTAACTTAAAGCTCTTCCAACAACTGCCTCTAAACATCCGTAGTTGTATACGTGTATCTTCCTAGAAAAGATACATCATGTCATTCAGTTACAAAACTGTCGCTGCGGGTCGTCGGTCGGGTCGTCCGATGCGCTGCGGAAGGTGGCACGGTTCGCTCGTGAATCTCGTGATATACCACGGGTGAAAGCTCACCGGTTGCCATTATCTAACCCGCCCTGCAAGGGATTCAAGGGAATGTCGCTACATCCGCAATCAGCATACCTACGCTTTTCTGTTACAAAATATATTACAATTAATCTGCTATTTAATAGCGGAGTTATGTGAAAGTATGTGACCAAGCATTATAGGTACCTACTAGTTATTTTTCATATTTTATATACGTAAAATGTTTAATATAATGTACCTCCTTGTATGTGATTTTTGGAACATTAAATATTATTATTATTATTATTATTCACTTTATTTATCTTTTTATCTTAAATTTAATTTTTTTACAATATTTCTTTAAATAAAAGCAGATAAAAATATTATAAAAAACCTAAACCTAGGGTACCAACGGTAGCGGAGCAGGGCCCAAACTACCGGTGGCTAGGGCTGCAGAGTGAGGAACCTCCTGACTATACGCGCCGTGTCAAGGAGTACTGCCTTCTGCATCTGACCCTTAATCCAACCATCTAGCGAGAGCCTCTTAAGATGTTGGTCGAGGCTCTTCGCTATAAGGCCGTTCGCCGAAACAACTATCGGGACAATGATCGTCGAGTCAACATTCCACATGGCGGTCACCTCATGAGCCAAGTCAAGGTACTTGCTGAGCTTGTCCTTTTCGGCCTTCACGAGGTTCTCATCGAGTGGAATGGTGATGTCGACGAGCACTGCCCGGCGTTGGGACCGGTCTACCAGCACAATGTGAGGCTTATTGGCAACAATAGTCCTGTCCGTGATGATAGAGCGGTCCCAATAGAGCAATGCACGACCATTTTCGAGAACTGGCGCCGGTACGTACTTATAGTACGGCACCTCAGACTCGACAAGGTCATACCGAAGGGCAATTTGCTGATGGATGATCCTGGCTACTTGGTTGTGCCTGTGCAAGTACTCTCCGTTAGCAAGATGAGAACAGCCGGAAATTATATGCCTGAGGGACTCCCCTTATTATTATTATTATTATATCTTTGTTTAACTTTTGAAAAAGACGACTGCATGACTGACAATTTAAACTGAAAATTTAAGTATGTACCTTCTATAGGTAATGTATGACTCATAATTGTTGTTTCTCTGTTTTTCGGATGACAATCTGAAAAACAGAGAAAGTTTAAAACGTTTTGTAACAGTTACAAATTGCTTCTTTGAGTACAGACAACTTTGGCAGCTACCTTTTTTTTTTACCTATTTCGTATTTATCAAATTAATTAAATACCTATCTAACAGCTCCGCATAATTAACAGCATCTGCCTACCGATTAATGATCAAAGTTATAACATATCTTGATTGATTAACTATATGTTATACTAATTAGATGGAGCAGCCTATTTACGTAACAGATTCTTGAGACACCTGTTCTGCTGACTTCCTACTAATTTCGTACAGAAATAAAACTTTATTAGTAATTAAATACACATTTGTGTACAATTAGCTTTACTAATGTTCGTGTAATGTTGGAAACTAAATGAGCATTACCTACCTATTTGCTTTCGTTTGTTTATAGCTCTTGAAATATAAATTAGCATACTGACTGATGTAACAACATTATGCAGGTGCATATAAGATTCGTGCTAAGGTGACCATGAAAATGTTTATTTTGTATTACTTATCTAATTATAAGATAGGTATATTATATATTCATATTTAATCTACCTATCTTTCATGGTAGAGCATTCCAAAGATTTTTTTTTTATTCGGTAATACATGCGCACAGTACACATCCATTAGGGATTGCGATCCGGTGTCATTTGAAATTCGACCGGATCCGATCGGATTTGCATAAATCTGGCCGGACCCAGCCGGATTAATCCAGTTAGGATAAGTTACTCTTTTCGTTCCAAAATCGACTGTTTATGAGAAAATCATGTATTATAGAGGTAGTTAATAAATATCAATCAAAACAACTAAATCAACTTCATTTCAGATGTTATAATTAGACAGCGAGCAAACAAATAGAAAAATAGTACAGAGTAAAGTTAAATATTAATATTAACGTAACAGGTGGGTCAGTCTCACTATATTTAACTAACATAATATAATCAACTTTATTGAATCTACTGAGATCACAAGAATTAGGTATTTGAGCATGCTAACAAATCTCATTCTTATATTTTACAAACATCATGATGAATCCTGTCTAATGAATGCCAAAATTATCACAGTAAATATAACTCCTTACTTAAAACAACATTTTTAGTTTTGGAAAATGGATCGTGGCAAGCAAATAATGTTTATTGTGTCATCTGCCAATTGACAACTAATAGAGCTACAAATGTAGCTAGCGGCTGAAAAAAGCGGCCCTTTCAGCTTCTACACTTGTAGGCTTTATTGTCAGCAAATAATTATGAACATCAGACAAGTATTCTTCTCAAACTCCTTACCACTTACATTTTTTTGTACTTTATCAATATCTTTCCCTTTTATAGTATGTATAGTATAAGACGTTGCTTCTTGCTCGATTTGTAATTCTAATTTTTACTGTAATGTCAAATCTTTTTTCAGCGATGGTGAATCTAAGTTCTTCTCTACTATTTCGTCCACGTTTTACCTACATACTCATGCAACAGTACGATTATTTTGCCAAAAATTGGCATAATAAAATCCGGTAAACGTTTAATGATGCCGAATCCGCTGGAATACCGACCGGATCCTGTTTTCCAGATTGCAATCCCTAACATCAATACCAATGCGTGGTGCGTACGTTATGCAGAGTTGAGACTTGGACACTCAGCGTGTGGACAGTCCACAAGTTATGGTGAGAGCAAACGGAGCTTCCTTCTCTGAAAGATATGATCTGAAACAAGGTGATCTGAGAAAGAATCTCGGTTGCTGACAAAAGTAAAAATTAGCAAGAGTGTGCTACCGTAAGTATTAACGTAATATTTTTCGAAAGAAGAACGTTCATTGGGCTTTAAATCTTTAATGTTTGTTCCGGGTGGATGTGTATATTCGTATTGTTTATTTGTTTTTCTTACGCGGTATGCTGGCTTCTAGTGTCAGTGTTGGTCAGGCTGCCCGAAGGCCTCTGTTTTTTTTTTTTTTTTTTTTTTTACGTGGGGAAATAAATCCTCATGGATACCACCAAGCTGCGGGGGCAGCAAGGTGGTTATGTCGGACTCTTACCGACTAAAACCCCACGGTGTTCCACAGTACGCCTTGTGCCGGGGCTACGGGTACGCTTTCGCACTCGTCCGCGGCCCCGACGGCGCTGGTCCTGTTGAGGACCCCCTCCTGGCTGGGATGGAGCTGAGCCATTCCCCATCCCATGAACGCCATTAAGGGGCGCACAGAACACCGTGCGCGCCACTTCGAGGCCTTATGCTGGGGCAGACACCCCCGTGTCCACCACCTAGGCCTCAGGGGGGTCGGAAGGGAATGAATTCCTCCTCCGACTCCCTGCGTTGAGCTCCACATGGCCTCACACATCTGCCCACCGCCCAGTACAGCCACAGCTATAGCTGGCGGACTATCCGGCGCTGCACCGACAGTGACGCCAGATTTATGAGTCCATGGAGCACGTCACACTCCAGGCACTACTGCCCATACAGTAGTGCCAAGAGCGGACCACCTCCTGGGGCCTGCACCAAAGCGCCTGCCCCACCCCTCCCCTGCACATCACATTCCCCGCACCACTACCGACCAACCCGTGTGGAAACAGACTGCCCGGCAGCAGCGCAGAGAACGGACGCAACATCCCCCGCTCCTTGGCCTCCCAAATCTAATGCCACCTCCCAGTACAGCCACAGCTACACGACTGCCGCCAGGAAGCCTGTCCGGCCCGCTGCACCTTATACAGTGACGCCAGATTCGGAAAGCCATGGAGCACGTCCACTTCGAGCACTTCTGATATTCAGTAGTACTAAAAGCGGACCACCTCCTCGAGCCGGTGCCGAACACCCGGGCCCCACCTCCTCGAGCCTGCGCCGAGCGCCCGGGCCCCACCTCCTCGAGCCTGCACCAAAGTGCCCGGGCCCCCCCTCCTCGAGCCGGTGCCGAGCACCCAAGCCCCACCTCCTCGAGCCTGCGCCAAGCGCCCGGGCCCCACCTCCTCGAGCCTGCACCAAAGTGCCCGGGCCCCCCCTCCTCGAGCCGGTGCCGAGCACCCGGGCCCCACCTCAGTTGCGATGCCGCGAACACCATACAGCACCGCAACCTACTGTAGCCACTTCAGCGTGGGCTTGTGGAGGAAAGCCCAGTGAAGCGGCCCCTCCTTGGGCCGGCCAGCAGCACCCTGCCAGCGCGGCCCCGGGTTCCTCTTAGCTTCACCGTGGTCCGAGGATAACCACGGCTACTAGAGCCCCCCCGCCACGTCAAGGCGGGAACCCACGGGAGGGAAGGCCTCTGATATGGCTTAACCACCCGGAAGAACCTAGTCCTTACAGGTGGGGTGCATGACAACCTGCTAAATGCGGCCGGCAGACACTGGATGCGGAGAGCTGAAGCTTTTTTCTTTGGCATGCAGAAGAAAAAATGAATAATAAATTCCGCCAATCTGAGATGATCCCCATAAAATATGGTTTAAATGCAATGAGGACATTACCGCCGCCGGAGCGTGAAGCGCCGCTCGGGTCATTGCGTTGGGAGCTCAAACGCAACGCATCGCATCCTATTACTCACCCGAATGTAAAATTGTTTTCTCGCGGGTAGTTGCAATCTTGATGCATATTTTTATCGATCTAAAGTTTGTGTTTTCTTAGTCATTTATAACTTGGACCTATTAAATAAATACCACGAAACTTCGAGTGTTCACCTAATCGGTGGAAATGCAACTGTGTCGACCACACGCTCTGAAGGGCGTCAGACCAATTCTGAACCAGACGAGCTCTGGAATGGAACCCCCAGGGACAAAGAGAGCGAGACCGGCCGAACGGTAAAAGTTCACGCATGTTCATCAAGATAACACAAATTATTATCATAGAAAAACTTTTGGTACCTATTGGAACTGTTACTTTGACTAATGATTAAGTACTAAGAAGGTATAGCTTTGAACAGCCCCTAGTAAAATGTTGCCTTGCTCTTACCTATTTCGTGTCTTCGTTTAGTATTTCACGGATAACATTTGCCAAAATAAGGCTGCGCGTGAGTATGCTGCCGCACTCGTTAGGGAGCTGCGCGCCGCCTCGGGGCGCCAAAGTTATGAAATCAAATTATTTAAAGCGTGTTGTAAGACAAGAGTTATCCGCGACCTTCGCCCGCCGTGAGAAGCTCCGCAGTGCGACTCCACATTGTCTCTTGTTAAATAATCGACAAGACAAACTCGTGTTGCAATTGACGCCATGCGAACAATGATGTTCCCTCGCGTGCATCAGCACCTCGTAAATCTGTCTAAATTTGGCAGTGCCAAGCGCTGTACGTCCCACACACTACATTAATTATTTTAATTCTTAGTTCCCAACTCTTACATATTTATCCAAACACGACCACATTTGTACGGTACAAATATGAGTTGCGAATTGCAGACTTTGTCTTGAAATGCCTGTCTCGTTTTCATGTTTAACTTAAACTGCCTAAACTTTAGTTTTTTCTTCATACTTCCATGATACTGGCTCTGCTTGTTGCGTGTTGTCACATATCGGCCACAAGCATAACAGGATGTTCGTAACTCATTCTTTTGCACACTGTTCAATTTTACCATTCCATAATCGACGCAGTTATTTATCTAGCCGATCACACTGTAATTGTGGGAAAGCTCCAAGAATAGATCCGGAACGAAAGCGAGATCACTGTCTCCTCTGCGCCTTCAGGGTGCAATCTGATGCTCGTTCTAGCTGCTTTTTGCTTTACAATTGCTTATTTACATGCCATTAGCTTTTTGTTAACGCAATTTGTACTTAATTGATTTATCAAATTACGGACATGATTTTGTTGTAATGATCTAAATGGATTACATGCAGTTTTAAGTACCTAGATAATATGAATGATTCATATACAATTTTGATTAACCGCCTACGTTTGAAGTTTGAGGTTAAAGTTATGTCCACACGAACTGCAGGACCTATTGGAACAGTACAGTATGCTCATAATGTGCAGTCTATGTGACTTGGATAATGCCTACCTATCAGCCCACAAATAAATCGTCAAAAAAAGCAGTGGGTAAGTATATAATCATTTAGTTGCGCCCCGTGGTTTCATCTTCGTGGATTGATAAAGATGTTGACGATAAAGCAGTGCTATAACAGACATATACACAAAGTTACGCATTTATAATTTATTCCACTCCCGTCACCCCTTTAGTAATGGAATTTCAAAGAATACCTCCATAATTGCACCTCTAGGGTTGACATATGTCACTTTGACTTCTAAGTGTTAGTTCCCAAACAAAATATTTTTATTTTTTTTCTAAATCGGTTTATTATAATCCAGCATATAAGCTATCCTGGTACCAAACATCCAAATCCATTCAGCCGTTACAGCCTGAAGGATTAACAAACTTACGCACAACAGACATACATACAATCTTTCGCCTTTATAATATTATTAGTGTGATTAATTCACAGAGATTATATACAGAAGGCGATTAACTACCGGATGCTCCCGTTACATGTTCGAGTGAAGAAAACAGATTGCTGCTTTTTCTCAGAGATTTGATATGGCTGATTTATCTCAGTTACTACGCTAATGTAAGCCGGCCCTAAGGTACCTCCTACGAGAATGATTCCGATACAATTTTGATAACTGGTTAATAACGAAATCCTTTAGATAATGATCGCGGCTTCAGTTCCGTGATGAGGTCCACCACAATAAGGATGTGGCGCTTCTTTTCCTGAACATTGCGGATAGAGTAAATACCACTCCAGTTTATTATTGTTAAGGAATTTTAATAACTCTGTGAGTGAATGTTGAATATAACAAAAATATACGATATACCTACTCGTCGAATTGAGAACATCCTCCTTTATAAGTTGGTTAACATATAAAAGGGTTGAGAAATCTTCTCCTGTGAAATAATTAAAAAAAAAACTAACTATTATATAAATATAATTTCTCTTTTTACTAAAATATTTTACTTTACTTTAATAGTTGTAATTGCAACTTTAGACTATAGTATTTACATTAACTTGGAAAATTTTCTATTTATTTTTATTCATAACTAGCTGTACCCGCGGCTTCGTACGCGTCGTCTTTTCTTTAGGTTCAAAGTACCATAATGTGCTATTCCAGGACCAATATAGCAACATTTGAACAAAACTACTTCAGCCGTCAAAAATACTTTTATCAATTGCTCGGCTTCTAACTCCCGGTGAGTTACCAATTGGTGTAATTGCACCAGGTTTAAATCAAACCCTAAGCTATCTAAGAATGAAAACCGCATTGCAATTGGTCCAGTAGTTTTTACGTGATGCGTGAAAAAAAACATAACAAAAAAGACACGAAAGAAAGACACGATTAACAAAAAAATAATTGTTCAATACCTTTTTTAAGCACCCAAGAGCATTTTTTTCATTTGAATTCATTTAGTAGTTTGGGTGCAATGCGCGGTCAAGATACGGACAAACAGACAGACAAAATTAAAAAGTAAAATAGTTTGGCTTCAGTATCGAACATAGAGAACCATTCAATAAATATTTTTTATTACTTAAATATTAACATAACCTTAGGACCCATATCCCGCAGAAACCCTTTACTTTTTCGGCATAAAACGTGTCCTAATTTTAACCCATCATATAACTTAAGACAGTGCCAAGTTGCATCAAAACCCCTCCATGAGTTTCAGCGTGGTATGTGTTGTTTTAAATAAGTTTCAACCCCTATCCTGCGAGAACCCGTAAATTTTTCGAGATGTAAAGTATCCTATGTCCTACCTCGTAGTATGAACTCAAATCATACCAAGTTTCATTTGAATTCATCCAGTAGTTCAGGCGGCGTGATGCGCGGCTAAGATACAGACTGACAGACATTCAGACAAAAATAAAAAACATACAGTTTAGGCTTCATTATCGAAAATAGAGTAACTTCCAAAAGAAACACTATATCTTTAATGTACAGAATTTGGACCCATATCCCACAGGAACCCTTTATTTTTTCGGGACAAAATATATCCGTAATTTTTCACCCATCTTATAAACTATGACTGTGCCAAGTTGCATCAACATCCGTCCATAGTTTCAGCGTACTACGTGGTCTTTTAAATAATTCAAAATTTTCTAAGTTGTTTAAAAGAAAATTGCTACTGTTTAGTTATAAGAATTAAATATTTTTGAAATGGTCTTTTAAATACCAGTATTGTGATACCTCACTCGATAGGTTTGGTAATTTTTTGTTCCGTCGGAAATATAATATGGCCGCTGTAAGCCGCCATACTGGTTTTATTGACACTTCATATATCCTATAGCACTCTCATGGTCAAGAGGAATCCAATGATACCTCATTTATCAAAATCCATCAAGCCGTTTAAGCTGTAGGACGCGCCTGAGAACCGTACAAATATACAAACATACATACAACCCAAAGACATAACCCTCGGTCAGCGCAAAAAATAAATAAAAAGGTTTTACTTCTTCCTATATTTGTAATGAAACAAACTTTAAATTTGTTTTTACTTTAAAAGGATTGTTCAAATATTTAAAAAAAATACCTCATTTTTATAACCGACCCGCTTTCATTGCGGCCCCGTGTCCATTTTCCAGTTTCTATATTTCCTGGCGACGTAATGTCCTAAGACGTCCACTGCTGAATATAGGCCTCCCCCATGATAGCTGGGTTTTTGCCATAAACACCACGGTTGGCAGGCAGCTTGATCATCGCAAGAGTTGGTGAATACACTGTAAAATACTGCTGCCAACTTCCTGAATTCCTTTTGCTGGTCCTCACAGCACTCGCGAGTTGAGAAGGGTGTCCGGACCTATTATTAAACCGGAACCACTCGGCAAATTAAAGTTTTGTGATATATGTGCTTTTGTTGTTATTGGTGGTATTGTTGCGGGATTCGTGCCTATTTAACTGAACTGTGCGTGGTTAGGGTCTTCAAGTCATTATTGAAGACCGCAGTGCATCTAGCCGCAGGCGCTAGCTCTTAGAGAGCGTGTTCCCACGCCGCGCTTATCGTCAGGTCAATCTGTCCCGTGTGTGCTCCCACTGTCGGTTTCTTGTATAATTTACAAATTTTATGAAGATTGATTGGGCGTGAATTCAACAAACCTAACGGTTATACAACACTAAGTTAATGGTTAAATACTGAACTTCGACAAGTGCGACAACTTATTCGTTAATCACACTATCACACTAATGCGAAAGTGTGTGGGAGAGTCAATGTGTATGTTTGTTACTTCTTCATGATGAAACGGCTGAACGGATTTGGATGAAATTTTCTTCTGATGATAATTGACGCTAATGTCAGTCGATAATAATTCCAATGATAATTTATTTAAAACAAATAAATCATCAAGGGAAGAGAAAAAAACATGACTACCCTGCCAAAAAAGGAACATAAGAAAATAATAGTCTATGTCACTCGGGATGATGTAAGGATTCTAACGATACCCAAACGAACAACAGATCTGGTTGTAGATCTGTTGTGGTGGAATAAAGAAACTCACATACATATTTCATATTTATTTCTGTTTCCACATTCTTATTCTTATTCTTATTCGAGATGGGGGCACTGACGTCCCGCTTGGGGTGTATTGTGCATTTCCCCCTGCCAGCCTCTACCCAAGCCACCCAAGCTCCTTTATATACCTGAGCACGGCTTTAGGTCGCTGGCACAGCTGTTCCAGTGATGTCGCTGTAGATGGTATTAATTTACTATTATTGGAGTTTGAATTTCGTTGGGCCTGTGAATCCACTTTACCCTGTTGTAAAAGACCAGTGTTTTATCTTATCTCTTCCGTGGCTGCACAATGCAAAAGCACATGCTCCACAGTCTCCTCCTCCTGCATACATTCACGGCACAGAGGACTGTCTGTAGCTCCAGTTTTGTGCAGGTGGTAATTTAGGTTTCTGTTTCCACATGTAATCTTAGGTCTTAAATATAATAGTTGTACCTTTTTTAAAAAACATGGAATCCTAATGGTTACTACAGAATATTTGTAAAAGGGTAAAAAGCATTAAATATTAAAACTATAACATACATAATAATGAAAGGAGAGGCCGAAAAAAGAAAAACATACATGACATACATACATACATACATACATACATACATACATACATAAACCTTGAAAACTTTACGCTACTTTTTTGGGATGTAACAAACGTCATTCTTTACTTACAGCAAAGTTCAGCGGCAACCTGCGCCTGCGCCACATTACAAAACTGGTAATGCTTTTTTGCTCAAATGTAACACATATTCATTTAACACAATTTATGTTATGGGAAACTTGCAAAGACAATCATAATCTAACTTGAGCAAATTCTTAACTGCTTAAACAAACACTTACGATTATGAACACAAGAATGTTACAATTCTACTAAAACATGTGATTAGATTTACCCTAAAACAGCTAATCCGATTAGCTCCATATCATAGGTTTTCAAAACTGACCCCTAACATAAAATACCTTTGAAAATCATAATGAAATTCATATCAATTCGGATGAGGCATTACAACATTTTAATAAAATTCTATCACTTTCTGATGAAAACCCCATTTACTTACCTCATAAGGGCAATCAAATCGCACACACTCAAAACAAGCGGCTCACTGGAATTCGTCACCCACAATGACACGGGACCCATTGAAAACGTGGTCAAACATGCGAATCGAATCAGTGGGTGCACTGATTCGATTCGTCTGTTGGAAAAGTAATGGTGTTACGATGACCATTCATTTTTCAGGTAAACTTAAAAATAAATTCTTGAGGATTCACTCTAACAGATGTAACCGTTACTGCGATAAAAAAATATAATTGCCCTCTCATCATCATCATTATAATTTCAGCCTTTAGAAGTCCACTGCTGAACATATGCATTCTCCAAAGAGTGCCACGACAAACGGACTTGTGCCGCCTCCATCCACTGACTCCCTGCGATGGCTACAATGTCGTTCGTCCAACGTGTGGGGAGACCTCCCTACACTTTGCTTGCTTGTTCGTGGTCGCCATTCGAGAACCTTTATTCCCCAGCGGTTGTTGGCTCTGCGAACTCTATGGCCTGCCCATTGCCACTTCAACTTGCAAATTCTGAGAGCTATGTTGATAGCCTTGGTTCTTCTACGGATTTCCACGTTACGGATCACGTAGTGAAACTCCGAGCATAGCTCTCTCCATTGCACGCTGCACGACTTTCAGCTTGTGTTAATGACCACGTCTCAGTGCCGTATGTCATCACTGGCAACACGCACTGATGAAACTGTTGTCATGAGGCACTGCGGTATCTGTGACGAGAAGATACGGCGTAATTTCCCGAAAGCTGCCCATCTGAGTTGTATTCGTCGGTTGACCTATTTGTCGAAGTTGGATCTACCCTGTTGGATCGTCCGATCTAAGTAAACATAGTGATCAACAGCTTCGATAATATCGTTCCCAACATAGACTGGCATGGGTGCGACATGGGCATTTGACATAATTTTCGTCTTACAAATTGGTAAATAATATTGAGGTCACTGAGAATTGTGCTTAGGTCTTCCAGGGTTTCTGCCGTGATGACTATATCATCAGCAAATCGAAGGTGAGTGATGGTGATTCGCCATTGATGTTAATACCATATCCGTTCCAGTTCAGAAGATTGAATAAATCTTCCAGTGCAGAGGTGAATAGTTTTGGAGAAATAACGTCTCCCTGTCTCACCCCTTTTTGTAATTGGATTGTAATCTTGGAGACGGACAGTCATGGTGGCCTAGCTATACAAACACTTCAACACTTCGATGTACCGGTAGTCAATCTGGCACTGCTGTAATGACTGTAGCACTGCTCAGGTCTCGACTGAATCAAAGACTTTCTCGTAGTCCACAAACGCTAGACATAGTGGCTGATTATACTCTTCGGTCTTCTGTATAATCTGCCGGAGCGTATGGATGTGGTCTACTGTGCTGCATATGTAGCATATGCATAGCACCGCTACAGCATATGTAGTGGTGTAGCATAATAATAATGGTCAATATTGCAACTTATTAATCATTGCAATTGTTACAACTATTTCAATGAATTTAAAGAATTTTTTATCAGTTACTAGCGACCCACCCCGGCTTCAACTTAGCACACTTTTATCATAATGTTCTTTTAGTGTTGGCTTTGTTTTCTAAATGGAACAACATGACCCTTTTGAATGTACCTGCTCTTTCTGCAGTGTAACGCAATAATTAACACGTTAATGCAAGGACTACATAGGTGTGGCCTACTGACTAAGGGTTTATACAAGTTAAGCTTTTGATAGTGTTTTTTAACTTAATAGTTAATTAATAAGCGCCTTAATAGACGCCCTCATGCGGATTAAATTTTAAGGTCCTTAAGACGACTATGGAAGCAGTCAGTAACACTATCGTTAGCCCAGGCAACAGGGTGTACACTCGGAGACTTTCTATTCAAAATGCTGATTAGCGATTCCATACTAGGTACTACGTAAGCGAAACTGATCAGTGTGAATATGTTAGTAAACGCTAGGGATAGCGAGCTTAGAATTCGGCTGAGATATCAAATAAATAGCTCTTCTGTGGAAAATACAGTGGCCAATAAGGGATGTCTACCATTGTGGGTACAATCAAGTTCTCTGCGATGCTTTTGGATTATTTAATTTGACCGGTCGCGGATTGGGTGCACTCTGTCTAGTTGGTCATGATTTCATCGGTCGATCTTGTTGGCCATTACTTTGTTGTGGCTAATGACAAACTATGTTGGACCTTATAAACTGTAGTTTATTATGGTTTATTATATATGTAATTGTCACATGACTCCCTGTTTGACTCGCCTAAAAACTCTATGGTAATGTTGGATATCGATGTGTCAGAAATCACATCGTTGAATTATAGCTTAAAACCTGACTGTTCAGTTGGATGGCACAAAATATCTTCTAACGTACTTATACAAAACAAAGAATTAATAGCTCCCTTTCTGGTTAATTTAGTCGAATATTTCCTTGGAATCAGGAATATTTCAATTTTATAGTTCCAATACACAAAAATGGTGTTAAAAAACTAGTTGGTAACTATAGACCCATCTCAATTCTAACATCTGTGTCGAAAGTTATTGAAAAGGTTATCAATAATCGACTTGTTAACTATGTTGAAAGAAGAAACCTGTTTTCGCCTAACCAATATGGTATCCGGAAAGGAAAATCAACCTCAAATGCAGTACTAAAATTAACGGAATTTATAGCAAACAGTCTGGATGCTAAAAAGAATAGTCTGGCTTTATTTTTGGACCTTACAAAGGCTTTCGACACTGTGTCAATCCCACTAAATTTATTTAAACTTGAAAGGGTCGGAATTAGAGACACACAACTGAAACTTTTTGAAAAAAAATGAGTGAAAGGACACAGTGTCAAAATAGGTGATTATGTAAGCGATCCATTACAAGTAGTGTAAAAATCTGTATTTGTAAAATTGATTAAATTAAATTATCATGACACAGATGTTATTAACACCATTGCAATAAAATTTAAATTAAACACACACACAAAATGAAAATATACTCAATTGTTAAAATTATATACCTAGGTGTACCTATTATGTAACTTGTTCCTAGCATAAGGCATGTTGTTATTCGACGGAAGAGTTCTGGCACCTATAGCACAGAATAAAGAAGTAACTATAGTACGAGTTTCGAGCCTAGTGTGAGAACCAGGTAATAATATGTATATCCGCTAATATGTATATTCCTCTAAGCCTTTTTAAAAATAACATAATAGCTTCTTTATTAATTCTCAAAGCCCGTCACTGAAATTCTAAATTTAAATATGTTTTCTCTGCATCATCTTTTTTGCATAAATTAAGGACTGCCATCATTATGCTACCGCGCCCGGGAGCATCATCTCCAACTATCGGTGGCAATTTGGGCGCTACTGGATTAAAATTTTGCTGCTGATTAAATAATACCAATAATTAAAATGAGGCGTGGATCAAAACTTTGGTAGAACTCTTCTTTAACAAGACATAAGGGTTTAAAACCCGATTACGTTGGGTAAAAATTAGCATATGACACTCGTGCGATGAAGACGAATCAATTGATACTTTGCTTGTCAAAATCAGACCTAGTTTTTAGTTTGAACACATAACGTCAGCCGGTGACCCGCAAGGCGGCGTCCTATCTCCAATTTTATTTGCTATTTTCATTAACTCCATATCTCAAAATCTTATTTCTTCTTACCACCTATACGCAGACGATCTTCAAATCTATTCCCAGGCCTCAGTTAATGAGCTAGATAAAGCTGTTACAAGCACAAATTGTGATCTGCGTCGTATAAATGATTGGAGTAAATCCTACGGATTAATAGTAAAACGCAGGTCATTATTTTAGGGAGCTCCCGTATGATCTCTAAGGTGAACTGGCTAACCCTTCCAAATATAATTTTTGATGGAATTGCTATACCATACAGCGATTCAGTCAAGAACCTTGGACTTATAATGGACAGATCTCTCAGTTGGAGCCCTCAGGTAGCAGCTACTAGCTGCAAAATGTTTGCTGCGGCAGCCTCTTTAAGGCGCCTTCGAAATTTCTTGCCTACTGCCACTAAGGTTGTTCTCGCGCAATCTCTTTTGCTTCCCATTCTCGATTACACTGACGTCTGCTATCTCGATCTTACCGAAGAACAGCTGAATAAGCTTGAGCGTTTACAAAATGTTGCTATAAGGTTCATATTTGGCTTGCGCAAATTTGACCATGTTTCTCACTTTCGTGCAAAGCTCAAGTGGCTACCCATTCGCCTTCGCCGGAATGCTCATATCCTTAACCTTCTTTATAATATCTTGTTTAATCCTTCTACCCCGAGCTATCTTAAAGAACGCTTTGATTTCCTCTACACATCCAACACCTTCCATCTTAGATCATCCGAAAATCTCACCCTCAAGCTACCTTTGCATTGCAGCACTTTTTACGGACGTTCTTTCACGGTAGAAGCTGTTCGTCTGTGGAATAAATTGCCTGTTTCTATACGGCGTGCGCCATCTTTGGAAGTTTTTAAGTGTCAAGTGTAGAGGTTTTACTTGGAAGTCTAGCTAATATTATGTTTATTATCACGTTTGTCATGTTGCTTGTATTACAGTTTTTTTTTTGTTTTTTATCATCTCATAATTATATTTGGGTATTTATGTATTCATATAATATATATTTATTTATATATGTATGTATATATTGGAAATTTATATTTGAATGTATATTGTAATAATATCTATTATTAATCATAAAATAGTTTTAGTATAATTAGAAATTTGATTTACTATTTCTCACTAAGTAGTATTTTTATATCATAATGCACCCCGTCCCTCACAACTATAACAAATCCTCTCCATCCAAAGGTTGCCTGGAAGAGATCGCTTTTAGCGATAAGGCCGCTACATGCTACGCCCATTGTACACTTCTTCTGCTATTGTTCCTTTATTTTTTGTTGATTTTGTTTGTGGTGTGTGCAATAAAGAATTTATCTATCTATCTATAACCCTTACTTTGCCTTGCCGTAGTCGGGAAAAATAAATGTATCCTATGACACTATACCTGAAGACAAATCGATTGACACGTGGCTTGTCAAAATCGAACCAATAGAGGCGACGCTATAGTGGAACATCCACATAACCACATACATAGATACATACATACATACATACATAGATAGACTGTTAAACTCATTACCCTTCCCTTGCTTTGCTGTAGTAGTGTAAAAAAGGAGATAAAACCCATTTAAAGAACTACCGACCTGTTTCACTCTTGAGCCACGTCTATAAGTTGTTTTCGAGGGTCATCTCAAATAGTCTCGCAAGAAGACTTCACGAATTTTAGCCTACTGGTCAAAAAAAAAATTAAAGGATTATTTATTTTTTTGACCACATACACACAAAGAGGCAAGCCATACAGAAGTCTGAAGAGTATAACCAGCCCCTGTGTCTTGCTTTTGTGGACTATGAGAAGGCCTTTGTCTCCGTTGAAACCTGGGTGGTTCTGGAGTCATTGCAGCGTTGTCAAGTGGGCTGGCAATACTTTGAAGTGCTGAGGTTTCTGTATGACGCCGCGACTCACTCATAGTCACACGTGCGTAGTAGTGCTTCTCGTCGTATTGGTCTCGTAATGAACATAGGATCAAGATCATGTTTAACGATCATATTGACCCGCAACCGATTGCAGTTAATGGTGTACCTCTTGAAGTTGTCAAACAATATGGTTCCCTTGGACAAATATTACAATTAAGTAAGAACAACTTTGAGAAGGAAACCAACAGAAGAATTCAGCTGGGTTTGGCAGCAATCGGCAAGCTTCGTCAAGTCTTCTCGTCGTCCATACCACAGTGCCTGAAGACATAAGTCTTCAATCAGTGCGTCCTACCAGTCATGACCTAAGGAGCTGAAACGTGGACACTCACGGTTAAACTATTCCAAAAATGTAATGTCACTTAGCGAGCAATGGAGAGAGCTATGCTTGGAGTTTCTATGAAGGATAAGATTCGTAATGAAGATATCCGATGGAGAACCAAGGACCGTCTTAGCTCTAAAGATAAGCATGCTAAAGTGGCAGTGGGCTGGTCACATTTCCAGATGAACTGATAACCGTTGGGGTAGACGAGTTCTCGAGTGAAGACCACGCTTAGGCCAACGTAGTGTAGGATGCCCTGTGGCTAAATGGAGTGACGACCTGCGAAAAGCGGCTGTAAGAGATTGGATGAGGGGAGCTGAAGACCGAGCTCAGTGGCGTGCATTAGGAGAGGCCTACCGTCCTTGTATTGTGTACTGTATTGTATTGTGCAGTACCTACCTGCCTATATTTAAAATCTTCATCATAGCTGTTTTGGAGTGAAAGCGAGTAATCGACATTTCTCCGTGGCAATTTTCCTTTTTCCGGGGTAAAAGAATACTCTATGTTGTTCTCTGTTTTACGCAGTATCTACATACAAATTTTCATCAAATCGGTGCAGGCGATTTGGCGTGAAAACGCCCCAATCAAACAAACAAGCAGACAACGTTTCACCTTTAAGTATGGATCTCTTGAACGGAGAAAATAAATTATTTGATCTCAATAGGCCAAATCAATAAAATAGGTAAACCATACTATGAGTTTGAAAAGAAAATTTGCTGACTCAGAGTTATATAATTCTTAGAAAAAGGAAATTACCTTCCGACTCTATTATGCCGGTGTTTCGGAAATATGCCCTCCGGTTCGAGAAGAGAGCACTTCAGAAGCTCTACGGGGATGTAATATGCCCTCCGGTTCGAGAAGAGAGCACTTCAGAAGCTCTACGGGGATGTAATTTTTATCAATACCTACTTTTTTGTTACCTGTCTGTTTACATAGATTATACTAATACGAGTACTAGCTGTGCCCGCGGCTTTGCCTGCGTGGACATTTCATTTCAAAGTAAAAGCCCAATTGTGTTATTCCAGGACCAAAAGTACCTATAAAGTACAATATACTACATTTCTTCAAAGTTCGTCCAGCCGTCAAATAGTTTTTTATCATTTAATCATCGGATTAAGATACCGAATACCCCAGTTTTTAAGTCAAACCCTAAGCTATCCAACAGTGAAAACCGCATCGCAATCGGTCTAGTACTTTTTACGTGATGCGCGAACAAACATCCAAACAAACAGACAGACAAGTTTTTTTATATGTTCTATTTTTATTCAGTAGCTTATTTTAAGTACCCTATACCATTTTTTGTTCATTAAACCGTACACGAGTATGACTTTTGTATCAGCCATCCCCCTCAACCATTGAATGAATGAATGCTGCATGTATGGCTACAGGCACTATTATTGAATCCATGCTTCAGATATAAATCGGTTTGAAAGGTACCTCGAATACTATTTCAATTATATAATATGTACGTACTTACCTACTCGCTTTAAATCCTGATTTGTATAAAGGGGTGCACTCAGGGGGTGCATGTTTCATTGTCAACCACACTAATGAACATAAATGAAACAAGAAGGGAACTAGTATATATTAATTATTCATAATTATCATCAGCTTACTTGGCTTGAGTTTCTGTGACTAACTTCCGGCTCCATCATCAGACCAGCCCAATAGTACCATAATACTGTAGTGTCATCAGAACTACACCCGTGAGCCAAACTTCAGCTTCATTGGACCTCGTTAAATGGTTCAAAATTGATTAGCAAACTTGTCCCAAACATTAAATAAAAACCCAGAGAATTAAATTAAAGTTCGTAAAAAAAACTAAACTATTTTTGATAAAATGTATGAAAATGTAAATAGATCTTTTTTCCAGTAAAAATAATCATCTAATTCGGTTCAAACAAAAAAAAAACCCGAAGATACCTACGAACAGAAAACAAACACTAAAACAAAACGCTTTTTTTTAAAAAGCTTCTGAATCAATTTGATGACTACAACAATCAACAATTTTGATGAAGTTTATATGGGAAAACACTGAAAATATACACTTTTGAATAAAACTACAATCATCCAATTCGGTTTAGATATCTTAGAGATAGGAAGGAGGCAATATAAACAAAAAATCAAATGGATTTCCTAAAACACTAATTATAGTCGAAAAACTACTGAACCAATTTTGATAAGATAAAATGGGACCTAATCGGGGTCCCACAATTTCAAACAAAAAAATTATCGAAATTGGTTCAGAAATTTAAAAGAAAAAACAGGCGTCTTGAGACCTTTTTTACCTTTGGGGTTTTGTCCTCCTCCTTTTTGAAAGACTTCTAAAAGGAGGAGGTCCTCCTTCTAGAAGTCTTTGTTAGAATTCGATTATATAAGGAACTTCTATGGCACTGATTCTGAAATCGTGACAAAGATCAGCTGTTTCTGACAAATTGGTAGAGTAGGTTAGGTACCTAACGGCTTTTTGTAGAAAAAGTAGATTTTTGACAATATTTTGATTTAGTCCTACTTGTTCAGTTTCACGCTAGACCATGCCTAACCAACAAAAGATTGAAACTATCTTTCATCGCTCTGTGCTTCGGAATGTCCCGCTTATTTTAAGATAAAAGCAGTCGTTAATCCATGTTAGAGGCCCTCGGGCATCCTGACAAACTCTGACACCAGAGGCCAGTACTACCTCATGAATACCTGATACGATGCAAACATGTAAAACCTACATAGTATATCTTAATACCTAGGCACTACATCTTTAACATAATATACTCGTAATTATGCCTCATACAGTAGATCTACTACAGCACCATAGATGTCTAATGATACGAGTATGACGCTGACATTACTCGCCTTTCCTGATTCACTTACTTTTCGCATCGCCGGGCAACATTGCAAAACTTGTACTCAAGTGTAGCTCATATTCATTTAAAACAATGAATGTTATGAAAAACTTCAAAGATAATCATAATCTAACTGCAGTTGAGCATTATAAAAACTAAATTATAATTTTGCAACAATGTCAAATATTTAAAAATAAGTCCCATTTTTTAAACAATCACTTAGTAACACAAGGACGTTGCATTGTGCATTGTTTATCAGCTCGAATCAATCTCATCGCATCACTAAAATGTGATCAATGTCGATTCTGTATGCTGATTCTCCATTAGTATTTCCAAAAAATCGATGGAACACATTCACTGAAGGTTTCGACAGGCCGTGCAAACACATATCCGAATCCCTCAATAGTTTCATCACTAATGAAAAAATAACAATAGATCATCAAAAATTCCCCGAGTGGTTGCCTCAGTGGATATGGTTCGGTCGGCAAACAGTAGTTTAGTCCGACTTTGCCGGTCCTGAATCACACAGCGTGAAGACCGCGAAGAACATCGGTTCATGGTCACACACATCTCACTCTAAACATACGCTAGCCACTCCAGATACGCACCAGTATGTGAAATAAGATCTATCAATACATTACCTTTGAATTAGTGGACGCATTAGGTACAAAATGAATGATTTATTACAGGAAATTGGTGAGACGACTAGTAATCGAATATGCTTTTTAACTAGGTTAACTAAGCTGGGCTCCAGACTTACGAAAGTTAGTTGCGGTAAAATTATGTTGTTAATACGAGTATGTTTACAATTGCTTTCAAAGTTCAGATTAAATACAAAGCTTTGTTTCTCGAAATAAACAATTAACCTTTAACCATAAATACTGTTAATTCGATTCGCGAAAATTTAAATGAACATCTCTAACTTCAATCAACACAATATGATTCGCCAATTAAAAAAGATAATCCACTAATTTCACAGCTTATTATTTAAGAAATACTCGACTGTATTTTATTTACTTACCTACTGTTCTATACTTACTATACTATGTTCAGAAACAAACAAATAATGTAATTCTGATGCGGCACGCGACTTCGCGTTTTCTTCATACGGCGATGCATTGTTTCGCAACGCGCCGTCGATTTGGCGCAGATTCTGGTGAAAACTCGGACGACCTCAGACCTGTTTGCCTACTTGTTGGTTTGACCGTTCACGTTTCGTAGAGATATTCTCATTCGTGTGGTGCTCGTGAACCTGTGATCTACGAGAAATGTAGGCTAGCGTTCGGCCTCATCTCACTCGGTATTTAATAATGTTGCGATTTGGTCGAAGGTGATAGGTAAGCCTAGAATGGGACTGCTTCTCTAGAACTCTAGAGACTAATTATTCAAAGGAAGCCTAACGATATTTTCCTTCACCAAAAGCTCATGTCGTGAAATACATTGAGCCATGATAAACCTAAAACTGCATTAGTTTATGAGTATGAAACGAACAGATTTTTGATTGAGTAAAAGCGACGTATATATTAATATTACATACTAATGTTCATACCTCGCTATCTACCCTAAGGTTACCTGGTGTACTGGTTAGAGATAAACCTGCCGAATGTACTACAATGTGCGTGTTGTATTTTTTTTTAACAGCTTTTATTTAACTTCACTTGTATGTATCTATGTATGGAATTTAGCAATCAATATTTCACCCACATCTCGATTAGCTATACGGCTGAAACTTTCAGCGTAGCTTACAAATTGATGACAATGTATATAAAATAATAATAAATAATATATTTAAAAAAAAGAATTTTGCAATCAATATTTAACCCACTTCTACTGAATCTAACGGGTTGTTTAGCTCACACGTTTTGTTCTCGTGAGAATGCACGATTATTTGAATGCCACCATTTTTAATCCTATATGGTGGATGTTACAAAATGGCGATTTATCATTTCCATAGTAACTAACCCCTATGAGGCCCTATGGGTCTCTAATGGAAAGGCTTGACTAGCGAAACACAATAACGTCATTCAATAACAACGTCATTCTAAATCCAATATTGAGGACGTCACAAAATAGGCGATTTATTATTTCCATAATCCTACCCCTATGTTATGGATATCAAATGAAAGGGCTTGATAAGCACATTCCAACTGTATATAATTTTATTTTTTTGTAATCCTACCCATGTATTTGTTTTTTATCGAAAGGGCTCTGAGTTTTGGCTACGGCTCTACTAATGCTTAGCAAAAGATCAACAAAATAAATATTTATTAATACTTGTTAATATTTTATTCACTGTCCTTACTAATATTTGACTATGTATTGACCACTATTATGTTTGAGTGTGGAGAATTTCTTGTAAGGATCGTTGATGCCTTTAGTCAAAGACAACTATACATTACTCCGCCTGTAGTTGTATAAAATCTTTGTCAGAGATAGATTTATTATAATTAGGTATAATAAATGAAATAAAATTGTACATAACAATTACACGTTTGTTGCCCGTGGTCCAACCGCGTGGTACTACTAATAGGACCACGGGTATTTTTGCTACCTGTGGACCTACGGTAAGACCAGGGCAATATGCATTTAGCTCGTATAACATTAATTATTTAATGGCATAAAATACTGTACATAAATAGCAAATTAATACCTACTTACTAACCATATCTATACTTATAATAAAATTGTAACAGGTCCAATACTGTACATTGAAGATATTTTGAAAAATAATTACGAGGATATCCTGTATTCTATGCTGAAGCCAAAATTGTTTTGTTTTCTTTTTTGTGTGTCTGACTGCCTGTCTGTAAATATTGAGGATATTTTTTATCGAAAAAAATAAAAGGGTTACTTTGAGATAGGGGTCTGAAGTTATGTTAATTTTGAAGTAATCAATTTATTTTTTATAGGATACTCTATATTTGATACTTAAGCCAAAATAGTTTCTTTTTCATTTTTGTCTGTCTGTCTGTCTGTATCTTGACCACGCATCACGACGAAACTACTGAATGAATTCAACTTTAGTATAATTTGAATTCATACTACGCAGTAGGATATTGGATACTTTTCATCCCGGAAAATTAAAGTGTTCCCGCAGGATATTGGTTGAAAGTTATTTAAAAGAACACGTATCATGCTGAAACTACTGGACGAATTTTGATGCAACTTAACACAGTCATAGTTTATATGATGGGTTAAAATTAAAAATACTTTTTATTCCAAACAAATAAAGGGTTCTTGCGGGATAGGGGTCCAAAATTATGTTAATTTTAAAGTAATATATATCTATACTTATAATAAATCAATACGTACGAAAAAGTCTAGACAAAGTAGATAAAAAAATATGATCTAGGGTACTAAAATAAGCTACTGAACTAGAATACAACATTTAAAAAAACGTGTATGTCTTTCTGTTTATTTATATGTTTATTCATTCGCGCACCACGTCAAAAGTAATGGACCGATTGCATTACAGTTTTCACTGTTGAATAGGTAAGAGTTTGACTTAAAAACTGGAGTATTTAGTATCTCAATCCAATGAGTACAAGCCGAGCAATCGATAAAAATATTTTTGACGGGGCAGTAGGAATTTTGATCAAATGTTGGTATAATTATTGGTATTTTAGGTTCTGGCACATAGAGTACTTTTAACCTACAGAAATGACCCGAGTGCGAAGCCGCGGGTACAGCTAGTGTACAAACATAGGTACGTAAGGTTAGTAAGTAGATATTATCTTTGAAAGTATTAACATGTTCAATTTATACACACGGTTGATTCACACAGTGGCTAGTTAGAAGCAATTATCACGAATGTATAATTTGTAATCACAGGAAGTATAAATGAACGGAAGGAAGATTCAACGAAATTCAACCACGGAATGAGCAAAACGTAATGTTTTTCGAGCGGAAAATTAATTATGTAATGGCATCTTTGTAATGTGGCAATGCAATGTTACCATCTACGGGGAATCATTTCAGTTGTAAGAAATATGGATTGTACAATGTACAATCCATATTTCTTACGATTGGAACATTGATGATGTTTAAAGATATTGAAATGTTTGCAACGAAAGATAACATAGATGCCCCAATCCCTCTTACAGAATTGTTGTTATGGACTAGGCAATCGTTTGACCATGATCTCACCAGAAAGCGATGATGTGGTCGAAGGTGTAGCACGCTTGCTTAGTAGATACCTATTCACTCTTGGACTTGAACACACCTAGGTTAAATACTAATAAATACATCCATGACTCGGAAACAAACATTTGTGCTCGTCACACATAATATGTTAGCACGTTGTGGGATTTGAACCCGTGACAGTCATTCGTCGTCAAAATTAGGTGGCATTTAAGGAAAAAAACTACTTAGCAATCTCTTCGATGATTATTTAAATCGTTGATTTCCTTTGATAAAATATATTTTATATGCATTACGTATTTAGCCGCCCTTGAACTGAATGATAAGAAATATTAAACAACAATATCCATCCTAAGCAGACCGCGACGCGATGGGTTTGCTTCACAGCTTCCTATGTTATTACCGGCAAATGATGGCAGTTAACGCTGTTAAGCAAGTGGTTACGTTTGTGCGTAATTTGGATACTTTTACTGTAAGCTTGTAAAAATCTCACTCGTTATGAGAGCTAACATTATCTAATAAGCTAGACAGTGGCAGTTTTATTAGCCCCTAATAAGTACACGAGCCATTATGTTTTATGAGCTTCCTACGTTTGGCAGAGTTCTATGAGATTTCTGAATATTTTAGATTTCGTAATAAGAAAGGAGAAAATACATACCTATACATACATATAAAGATACTTTATTATTTAGTTGTTAATATTGTAATTTGGACTGCAATAATAACAAAAGCATCCATTAATATTAAATTTTAAAATATTTAGACGTTAAGCCATGAGAGAGACCCTCGGGGGCCTGACAAACTCTCACACCAGAGGCGAGTACTACCTCACACGACAAACACTATTTAGATGTTGTTTTGTTTTGGTAGTCTACTCTTATTTTTCTAAACACTAAAATTGTGTCCTAATGCTGCACTCAAAAGTTGTATAAGATTATTATGATGTGTTTTAAATCGACGTTTGATATCATCTCTGACATAGAACCGCCCATATTTACATTAGTTTATTCTATGGGCGGGACAATACACGTTTTAGATTTACATACAATTTAACTACATGGGAATCTATCTGAATAAATCAATAAATACCTACTTACTACAACATTTGGTACTATTAGTTCCGTGTATGTAATGAATAAAAAATATTCATAATCTAAGATCCAAAAATTTCTGCCTTCTACGCAACGCAGCTAACCTATGATGTGGACACTATTTTCTCAAGTGCAAATATTAAAAGCCTGGTAACTCGGTCTTGCGACTGCGACGTACTTTTCTCGTAACATAGACAAAGCGCATTGTAAATGCATTTAGACAAAGGCTGGATAATTACATTAAATCCTTTTTGTTGCAATGAGTTGAGTCCACAATAGCGCCACAGAGTATACCTGATTACACGGCAACAGCTTTGTTGTTAATTTTAATCAAAATTGATTATAATGATAATGCATGCTACGTTGCACCGTTAATTTCGAACATTACTCAGAATTTTCACTGTTTGCTACTATGGATGGTCTTTCGTTTGATAAATTTCTTACCCATTTAGAAAATATGGATAACATTCATTGCATCCTTTTATTCAGAACGGTATTACTCAAATATGATTAGCAGGTCCAAAGATCACCTTGTACGAGTCATGAAGTTTACTGTTTGATTAATTAGTACAAAGTAAAGAAGATATTGTGCATTTGAACACAAACCGTTGAATAGAATATCAGCTCCAAATAAAGTATCGTCCGTACAATGGCAGAGAGCGGACAAAGCGAGGACCTTGTACACATGATCTTCTCCTCGCCGAATCGACGGATATTACGATTAAACCGAGCGAGATTAATGATGGCCGGTAATTACTCGCTGAAACACAAACCCAGGCGTGAGAAACCATCCGATTGCATTACAACGTGATAAACTTTTTATAAATCATAATAACATGCAATTGTATCGGCGATAATGTCTTCATTACAAGTTTAGAAACATTCAGATACGTGATCGAGATTTGCATATCGTTTCGATAACACCGGTTCACTTTGGGCATTACGGTGTTGCAAAAATCCACGTTGAAACACCTCGTTAATAATTGCTACCTGGCGAGCGACCTATGTCTAAATTATTTATTACAGTATGTACTAAACAATAGAGTTTGTACATAAATACAGCGTTTGATTTGCCAGATCGGAATGTGAGCATCCTCCGAGCTAAAGGTCACCGCGAGGTCGCAGCGAATGCAATGTACCTAGATACTGGAAGGTACAGTTTACATTTTGTACAATAGCGTCATCGCAATTAGGCAGAAGGTAAACTGCCGCGCATTACCGTGCTCCCTCGCCTGTATCGTTAAGCGTAATGGACTTGAAAACGGATATTTTAGAATCAATCAAATAAATTTTATTCATCCTGACCTTCGCCTTAACTTAGTTTGAAGCAACAGACCTAAAGTGTGAGAATTCCGTAGAAACAAAATACATGAATGATTACAGTTAATATTAAGTCATTATCCACCTGCAGTAAGAACTATTCCATGAAACAAGGAATACCTATGTTGTATGTATTAAAATTTGTCCTCAAGGGCATTCGACCTTTCAATGCTTATTGGTATATCTTGATCTGATGATCAGTCGGGTCCCTTTGTCTATTCTCATTTGGTTATCACGTAACCTCGGTCAAGTGGCGGTATGCTTGTAATTGGAAGGCGGACGGAGATGACCCCGTATGATGCAACTTAACCATGGCAAGTACGGTGCCTAAGCTTGGTACTCGTGGAAATTACGATGAGTTGCTACTTAACAAAACGAAATAAAGGAATTGCATCACGTTTGGCTCACCCTTTATACGTTTAGGTATGCTTCTGGTTTAGAAGCAATGTGGTAAAGACGTGCGTGTGTTGTAATTCTTCTGAAGTCGATATCTTTTAGACTAGTAAACAAAGTACTCACGAACTGCTTCTGCGTTATATAGTTTACTACTATTAAATACACGCCTCAAAACTACCTAAGTCATAATGCAGCTAGATAACTTTTTTTTCCTACGGTCTTTGCTGTCGTTTGACCATGATCTCACCTGATGGAAAGCGATGATGTGGTCGAAGGTGGTAGCATGCTTGCCTTCAGTATTTTTTTCAGTCTAAATTTAAGTTTTTTTTTGCCGCTACTGGTACAGACAACCTTTAATGCAGTCACCAGCCAAAACTAATATCTAATTTATAGTTTTCTAATTTTATCATATAAATATTTATCTTCTAGTGGTATTTCACTGCCTGTGACCAGGGGCCCGACATAACTTAGCTTCAATCGGATTCTCAATATCGCAACCACTAATGCCTTGCGATAGAGTCGAAATTGCTATAAAAAAAGTGATACAAGTGATTGTAACCAAGTTCTGTAATCGGGCCGCAGAGTTCACATCAAGATAGCTTCAACATGTAGCGGGTCATCTCAGGCGCTTTAATTGGCCGTTCAGCGCAGGCGCATTCTACGCATGTTTCGAAATTGCTGCTTGCCGCAATCAACAGAGTTCCACCTTTTTATGCGCACGCATGATTTTTGAACAAATTATTTTATTTTCTTGGCCAAATGTAACCATCTTAATTGTGATAGCTTCGTACATGGGTGTTTTGAAGTCAGTGTAAATTCATATCCCCGCTAAGAAGTAAGTAATATCGATTCTACCACCTTCCCAAGGCTCTATGTAAATCAAAGTCAAAGTATTTTTTTGTGTCCATGGCTTCGCACGCGTGTTTATTTCTATAGGTTAAAAGTACTCTATGTACTATACCAGGACCTAAAACAACAATATGCCAACATTTTATCAAAATTCCTTCAGGCGTCAAAATTTTTTTTATCGATTGGTCGGCATCTAATCATCGGATTTTAAGTCAAAAGTCGGATTTCAATAGTAAAAACTAATAGGTCCAGTACTTTTTACGTGATGCGCGAACAAACATACAGACAAACAGACAGACATGATTTTTTAAATGTTATCTTATTGTTCAGTAGCTTATTTTAAGTACCCTAGATCATAGTTTTTTTTATTATCTGTTTTGTACGGGCTTTTTCGTTCTTGTTGCTTTATTATAAGTTTAGCATTAAACTAGTTGCAACTCACAAAAGTCAAAGTCGAAGTATTTTATTGTAAATAGGCAAATAGGCAAAATGATAGCACTTTTTCTATTAAAACTTTACATCTTATGAACAATGAGAAAAATAGGTAGATACTAGTGAACTACAACAATGTCTATTATATATTACATTATTGTTTGATATACGATGTGATTATTAGGCAGGTAGTCCTCAAGATGTCAAGGGCGTTACTCAAACAATACCGTACACGGGCTTGCAAGACAAATGTTTTTTCTGCTATACGGAAATTGTATGCAATATAATAAATAGGCCGGTGACATTTCAATGGGTGCATAAAAATTGCAATGTTCTTGCGTCATGGGAGTATGGGAAGAGGCAAAAAGTTACTTTTTATATTATTTTTTGTCGTTGTTATTTTTATAAACTAAATAAGTTGCCTTTGTAACTAGCTCCTATATGTTACTACAATATTTGATGTGTTAATTACAAATAATCTACCATTTTTTGTAACTAGCTCCTATATGTTACTACAATATTTGATGTGTTAATTACAAATAATCTACCATTTTTTTCCTGATTATTTGCTTTCTCTTACCCTTTTCCTGGATAAATGTATTTTATGTTTATCTCTGTATTGTACAGTACTTGTGTACAAAATTTCATTGAAATCTGTTATGCCGTTTTGGTTTTACGTTTTTACCGCGGAATTTATAAATTTACCGGGATTTCCGTTTTCATTTAACTTTTTGTGTTATTAATTTATGTTATGTTTATCTCTGTATTGTACGTACAGTACCTATGTTCAAAATGTTATCAAAATATGTTAGGTAAGCCGTGGGATTTTTAAATTTCCCGGTATAACAATAATTATATTTTAAACTGAGTATAGAATTTCATATTAATCGGTTTAGCCGTTTATCGATCGATTTAGCTATGAAAAATAGTAAAACAAATCTACCGAAATGTTTCTGATTTCCCGTGTGGACTTTTTCGAGTGTTAAACTCGATAAAGTCCACACGGGAGATTTCGAGATAAAGGTATCTTATTTTGATCTCTGTATAGTACCTTAAGTACCTACCTATATTTAAAACTTCATCAGAGTTGTTTTGGTTTGAAAACGAGAATTCGGCGTTTTCCCGTTTTCCCGTAAAAATATTTTTTTCTGGGATAAAAGGTATCCTATATTAGTCTCTGTTGTATACAGTATCTACATTAAAAAAACACCAAAATCGGTCCCGTTACACACCAAAAGCCGAGTCTCCAAAAGCCGTTTAGACGTGAAAACTCCTTAAACAAACAAACAGACCACGTTTCCCTTTTATATTTTAGTAGAGATAGTTTTATATATAATATTTTTTTTAGATTTTTTAAACCCCCATTTATAAATTGATTAGTATCTCAAAAAATTGACAATTTAAGAACATCATGATGAAGAAATGTTACCAGTTAATATTGATATTCAAAAAATTGAGGTTACTCAATTTATGTGTCCATTGTTAATTTTCTTCATGCAATTCGAATAGGCATTTTATTAATATGCTGCACATCGCATTTAATTAGTCACATTTATTATTATGTGGTATTTGTTAACTGTCATCAAAATAATCAACCGCACTTGATCACAACACCAACATTAGTTGATAGTTATTGCCAAACAAAATAGTTACGCTTACGATACATTTTTGTTCCCACGGTTAAAAAGACTTCAACGCGCGCGCACCGTGCGCTCCGATTGAACTTCGACCTTACTTAAACTTTAATATTGATAGTAATAATATGTTTCAAATAAAATAAACAAATTTTGAATGTATTTCTTATACGTTGACATAACAAAATAACAGTCATAATTAATTAAGTATTTAGCACACTATTATTTACATGAGATCCCCAGATTCCTAGATTCTATGGTATGGAACCCTTTAGTTGTCTCTTTAAGGTTACGATAGGGCACAAAAGGAACCCTATTGCTGTGATAATGCTATCTGTCCATACTTTATTCTGTCATGGGCTTTTAGAGCGTAAATTAAATAGGGACTCTTGTAGATGTATAAATAGGGCTAGCGATGTATACCCTGAATTTGCAAGGTAAGTCATAAAAGTAAGAAAATTTAAAATCACTGGTCAAGTTGCGGATAGTGCCGTACGATTCGCAACTTAACCAGTGACTTTATTTTGTAAATGACGCGTGAGCGAAACCACAACATCAGGCGGCAACATGAAAGTTGTCGGTACATCTAGACTAGTGACCAGTGCATTACTTATCTAGTCTCAACTATGAAGACGTAATGCGGGTCAGATGCTCCGTTTGCGACATTACCAGTGCGCGTGCGCCGTTGGGTAGCAAGTGTACTCGAACGAATTCACTCTGAATTTGAACCTTAGTACTTTGGAATCAAGTTATAGAACGCAGTTTTGCTAGTTGTCCACCACACATGACTTTATCGCTAGATTTATGAAATCAGCATATGGACAAGTAACATCAGTTTCGCGAATTTTGTATTTACATGTAAAATTTTGTATTTACAGGCTAAGTATATATTATGTGTTAGAGAGCAGAAAGTGCTAGTGAAAGAAGTAAACAGAGAAATAGTTTAAAATGGGTTTAATATTTTTGTAGATATGTTGAAATTGGTTTTCTCGAAGATATTTAAAATCTTAATTTGTACCTGTTTATCACTTATTAAACATTTAGTAGTTAAAATATGCAAAATCTGTGTAGAATATATATACACACAGTATGTCTGTATATAGATACAGTTTTATGATCATAGTCGTATTTGCCTATTAGGATTTCAAGCGTATGCTTATTTTATTTATACAAAGTAGGATGCCATTGATTGGTAGAGAAAATGCTCGCGTTATCAGCGTCATCATCTCAGCCAGAAGAGGTCCACAGCTGAACATAAGTCTCCCCATAGAACACCACAGCGAGCGCTTGTGAGCTATTTGGATCCAGCGGCTCCCTGCGTCTCTAATCAGGTCGTCGCTGCGTCTGTGTGGACCGACTATCTGAGAACCTGAGACCTCGAGGATTGGCATTTCGTGGATTGTAGTCAGGCAGGTAATAAATAATGATTAAATAAATAATTATTGGTAGAGAAATAATGATTGGTAGAGAAAATGCTCGCGTGATCAGCGTCATCATCTCAGCCAGAAGAGGTCCACTGCTGAACATAGGTCTCCCCCATAGAACACCACAGCGAGCGCTTGTGAGCTATTTGGATCCAGCGGCTCCCTGCGTCTCTAATCAGGTCGTCGCTGCGTCTGTGTGGACCGACTACCTGAGAACCTGAGACCTCGAGGATTGGCATTTCGTGGATTGTAGTCAGGCAGGTATTAAATATATACAAAACTAGCTATTATATACAAAACTAGCTGATACCCACGGCTTCACACGCGTGGTTATTTCTGTAGGTTAAAAGTACTCTTTGTGCTCTTTGCGTTTTTGTGTTGTATTCCAGGACTTAAAATACCTACGAGTATATACCACCATTTGATCAAAATTCCGAATGGAATAATTTTCTAATGGAAAAATGTGAGTCACGGACGAGATAAATTCGAAAATTGTTATATTCTTGTTTAGTAGCTTATTTTATATAACCTAGACCATTTTTTTTTATTATCTTCTTTGTATTTACTTTTTCGTTCCTTTTGCTTTATTATAAGTATATATGAGCTATAAACGTAGCAGTGACGAGCTCAAAGTGAGTCCAGCTGCTGGATTAATATAAATCTACACTAACGATTTCGTCATTTATAGATGTGTGTTTGTGTTACTGTGTGTCGGTTAGTTTACCTGTATCTTAAAGAGTCGTATTGTAAACCTAGTTCAATCAGCGACCGCGGTGACCGCAACACAATGCACAGTGAGCGTTGTGCAACAACAGACAAGTGTGAGCCTCGCTGCTTTACTGCGACGACAAAGTTCATTACACACTAATGATTTATGTCGCGTTTGAGCTTGAAGCGGATACACAATACTACTGATAAATGAATGGCTTGCTAACACAATAGAGAACTTCAGTCACCGGTCACAACTCTAGCCGGTAACAAGAGCGGATCTGCCGTAAGGTGTGAACTTTTGAATAATCCAAGAATGAATGTTCAAGAAGGCCGAGCAACTAGTGGCTTCCTTGTGTTAATTGCTACAGTTCTGCATCCTTGAGGTGGTTATTGAGAGAATGTTTGCTAGTTATGAGTACCTACATATTATTACAGTTAATTAGATATTTGGTATGGTATTATACCCTTCAATCGTTTAACGTCATTAATATGAAATGTAAGATGCGTAATATAATGATATATTAGTATCTCCAATGTAGGAGTTGCACAATTGTTTGATCTATAGTGTAAGGGGTTTCACACAATTTACTGGTGATCGTGGTCGTGCTCACGCAGAGCTTGAAATTATAAGATGTCGTGCGAGTGTCAAATACGACATTACTACTTATAGATCTAAAACTCGTTACTTTCTCGACTCAAACGCAAAAGAAAGTCATTTTGTTGTTTGCGATACATTATTTATTCTTACGACGTCAAATAAAGTGGTTGTCGTACAGTTACCTTACAAATACCTACTTATAAATAGCTTTAAATAGCCTTACTGTCAGGGCAGATCATGTGTAGTAAAATTGTCAAAAACGACCATAAAAGCCTTTTTAAACATGAATGTAATGTCCGAAGTTTGAATAGGTAGCCTTATGGCTTCAGTTTTCGTAGTTATTGAAATAAGTAACATCAACCTACGAGTACTGCGTGAGAATATCTTCCAATTGAGCGAATTTACGTTTCATCGTAGAGAATAGAAGCGTGAACGAAGAAGGGTTGAGCAACTGGGGGCTTCATGACAATGTTTCACGACTCGCAGACGCGTTAGTGATAAAATGTTGATGAAATAGGAAGCGAAGCACTTGGTTCAATGATATTATTTTAAAACTTGTCCCTTTACTACGTTCTGAAGTTATTACAAGGTGGTACATTTTTCCAAATGTTTTACCTTACTTTCTTTTCTACAGGCACAAATGTTAGAAAACTAAAAAGAAGTCTAAACAATGGACAACGGTCAATAATTCAACGGTCATGTTTAACATTTTTCAAAGGATGAAATCAATATAATGGTAACGAGCAATCCATGTTGGGCAAAATCAATAAGTATTTACACTAAATTATAACAAATGTACCTGTACATGTCTTTTGAGAAAATAAAGGCCAGCGTTTTAGTCATGTGCTAGGCTGCCAGGCGTGACGCCCCGAAACCCGCAACTGCGTTATTTATTCTCTCCGTTAATTCCCTATCTTGAGTTTCTGGAAAATGAGACGATGCAAGGGTGTCTGTCTATACGAGTAGAAGTAGTCTCACGGAATAAGATTCATTCTATTAGCTGTTGTTCCACATGGGCCTAGGTTATAAAATGGCTGCACAGTTGGCGGTGGTAAAGCCCGACAGGTATTTTTGTGTCAGTGGCGGGTATACCTTCCTGTATATTTTTGTTTTTTTTTGTAGCTGGTCAACAGCAGTGCTATACTGGCAGCTGTGAGGACCACAGAACCATTAAATTATTCTTAATTGAACGAACAATTCGATATTCATCATAATACAGCAATCACTTGTTTATAACAGGTCTATGTATATGGAATGTTGTAGATGAGTCACTATAAACAATAGAGCTACTTAATCCCAATACGGCTACCTCTCAAATGCCTCAGTAATGAGCGATGCATGTACCTAATGCCGGAGGTACAACCGATGAGCATCTCCCACGCCGATCGTGCGCCCGCGTCGCGCATTTGGTATATAGTGATCAATATTTCAATCAGAATAGTGAATGCCTGGTTTGATGGGCGGAAGTATTTAATGCTTGATGGTCAATAGATTAGTACATTTTAAACAACGTCAAGTTGTCATGCTTTTGTTATTATTCTAAAAAGGAACTAAAGTTGAGGTTGCTTGAAGTTAAATAAAATCGAGTAACGCGTGTGCGCACTGAAATATTTGGATTATAATATATTTGAAGATACTATAGTAAAGACGGAAGACTAATAAAGTTGTTTTAATTTAATGTCGCAGAAAATACAAGTACTATTTAAAAAAAAAATTGCTCACTTATACTTTTGAAACAAGCGAACATCACAATACTTCGCAGAGGTGCGATAGACAATACTTTCTTCAACAAGTAATTTGTATCTTATCTAACTAAAAACATAAGAAAATATGACGTGTAATGACTAAAAGTCATTTCTAACAAAAAGAACAGATCATAGTCATAATCAAAGTATTTGACCTTAACGCCGCATCATTTCCACCGTTAGTGCTGTCACAGAGGAGGGCGGGCGGCGAGCTTTCAGATCCCCACTCAGGCCGACGGGCGGGCGGCTCGCGCGCTCTCGGCCAGTCCCTCCGCGGCGCTCCTCGCGACGACATGGCCCCTCTGTGGATTTTGCTCACTTTACTCCCCATCCTGGGTAAGTCACCGACTACCCGGTACCCATAACTACCCGCGTGTAAAAACAAAAGTGCATCAAAGTGTGCTATACCGAAATCGCTTATCTCAGGTTTGGATTCTGAAGAACAGCGCAAGGTAAGGTACATGGTACATGTGATTCCTTGAGGTGGGTGCGACTTAGGTAATTGTGTCTTTCAGTGATAAAATCACAGAGTGAGGAAATGCATTTCTATGAGTGTTTGTTGAGAGATACGCGCGTGCGCATGTAAATGCATGCTTTTAGTGGTTGTTGTGCATAATATCCGGACGCGTGGGTAATCGATTGCTGATAATGCGAAACAATTGATTATTTATTTAGGATGTATTTACAATGTACGTGCACACAAAATCACAATTAAATGTCACTTACTTCCAATGTTCTTCATTTTAATTAAGTTACTTTTGATACTAAAACACATAAATATGTGAAAAAGGAAAAAATACCATTTTATTTTAACCTACCTTGAGTTTACCAATATATACATTATTTATTTATTTTGATCCAACATTATTACTGTCAACCTATTAATAATGTAATATCATAATTTACAAAGTACTCATGTCAGTAGTGGTGCAAAAAGTTTAATCCAGTGTAAACATACAGGTGAATGAAGCACGCGCCGCCGCACCACCACAGCACCAGTGCGATCAGATGCTCACTTTGATGTTTGGTAACATATAGCGGTAGGGTTAACACACTTAAGATCCCAGACAAATGTAAAAATATGTAAAAAAAAGACCAAAAAAATATGTAAGTAGAATTTTGATCTCATAATTTTTGCTAATTTCTCATCCATGCGTTCTATTCAACCGCATTCCTCCAATAACTTACTATTAAAACGTCTGGTACAAATTTGCACCGACTACAAATCCCAATAGCATTATAAATATTTTAAAAAAAAACGGGACAATTCCTCCAATTACCAACCAACCATTTACCAATTAGCTAACCCCAAACTAGGATACCCTGTAATATGGGCACTAGATAACGGATAAACATACATAAATACGAATATCACATCCATGATTCGGAAACAAATATTTTTGCTCATCACACAAATGATTGCACCTTGCAGGATTCCATCCGAACCGTTTAATTTCGTTCCTAGTATCACTAGCCATTAGAACAGCCGGTCGTCAATATATCATCATCAGATTAGATTATGGATCGAACGTTTAAAATTTCCTTTCAACAAAGGGTAGCAACCACATAAATAGATCTGAATCTATGGTAGCAACCCTAATCAAGCACAGGCCTAAGAGCATACATCACTGCACCACCGCGAGCTAGCGGCGTATTGCGCAACCCTTGCACTTTCCTTTCGCTGGACGCGCGCCCGCGCCGCGCCGATCCGCGCATCGCATGCGATAATCGATTCCCCGGATTTGCATAAACGATGTTCCCACGGCTCGAACTGGGCCGCTCTCCGCAAGTAGGGCGGCGTGACGGCCGGCGAGCGAATGGGTAACCTCGGATCCTCACAACAATGTGCACCCAATCACATACTAATTCGTAAAGGTATAATAAGCAAAAGTATTTTTTAAGACTTTCAGCTATGTACATTTTGTATAACAACAGACTGTGTAGTGGCCTAAATAGTAAAAAAAATGGTACTGTATGTATATTAGGCATAGTAAGTATCTCAGCATAATAATTGTTAGCCATAAATCCTTCATCTTAATGGTTTAGGTAAGCATGAGAATATGCTCATAGCTTGTAAGTTGTTGTGTGGTGATTAAGACGCTCAGACTTTAATGCAATATATTCAAAGACATTACAAAATTTATAAAAATCAATGTATATATCTCATTTAACTTCTAATTGTTATACACTCAAAATGCTCACATCAAACGCAATTTGATCTGATGAAATAACTTAAATGACAAAAGTTCTCATGAAAACCCTCGCGCAGAGATAATCATATATCTGCGAATGTCTTTAACAATAGTCCAAAAAATCTACACACTTGAGCTATGTTGGTAAATATCTCATATCTGGTTGCAGTAGTCAAGGCGTGAGAAATCTAAACTTCCTACACATTCTTATGAATGAAAAGCGAAAGTAAGGTTTGTAACCTGCATATCGACATTTATTTGTCTAAAGCCTATCGTTTATTGAGTCACACAATGCAAGATTGATCGCCCGACTCATCAAAATATTATTATGTCATGAATTACGAGCGGGACCATTAGCATAATCTGACTGGCTGGTCAAACAATCGCGCGTATGAATATTGCACATCGAACAAATAAAATTTTCCGGTGTCGCAACAAACAAACATTACTCCTAAGTTTTTATTGCAGATCGCATAATGCACAATTGAACATGTTACGTAAGAATAATGCGTTTTATAGTTTTTTGTTTCTCCGCGTCTATTGACTGTGTCTTGAAAGTTAATTGCATCGCATAAAACACCTTTTACTAAAGCGGACGAGCATAGGTGTAGACTAGATTTAATGATTCCGACTAATTAAGACTAAAGAATTGGTCCGCTCACACATACATTATTTTCTCTTTTCCGGCGGCATTTTAATCAGCTCTACTAATATTATGTAGATGTAAAGCCACATATGTTGAACACTTCTTATGTTTATTACGTTGTTGCATAAAACTGTCGTTTAAACTGAGGCAACATTCATATTAATTTGAAACTTTAACGATTTTTGTAAACCTAAAATTTCAACAAGAAATTTTCCTTACTCAGTACTGGCTCAGAGAAATTATTTCCTTAGATATATTATTGAAAAATGCTCGCTTATATTCCCTAGACATCCACTTTAGTCTAGAAGTTACAAGCAAAACAGAAAAGTTTATAATTTTTGAGTGTAACTTACGAGTATATGAAATTTTCATTGAAATTATCACTAAAAAATCTTGAATAATTCAAGTGTATATGGCAAGTCAAACAATGTAGTTCAAATGAAATAAAAGAATAGATGCCAACTAAAAATTGCATACAAAAATTAATATAGGCAAATCTTTAAGCCGCATTTTGTATGCAAAGCCACCACACAAGTAGAGCACGCCATAGGTATAGTCGTAACGAAGTCGTTAGTTACATAAGGCTAAGGCGGAGTACGGATGACCTTTCGCCTGCCGGGATGGCACAGCGCTGCTCCGCGCTTGCGCAAGCGCCGATGTTATCGTCTGCTCTCTGCCCTCCACCTAACACACGCATGGGAAACCTATGAGGAACCCACTTGTTGATTTGACAGATAATATAGTATCATAGGATCTAAATGTTGCTTGGGAATTAAGACTTATTATGACAGTGATAAGGTAGCAAATATAGGGCGGTAAAATCACATTGACCAAGCATTTAACCGCACTCACGAGATATAATAATCGGTCCAGTAGTTTTCACGTGATGCGCGAACAAACATACAGACAAACTTACAAACAAACAAACAGACAGACACGATTTGTAAAAATGTTCTATTCTTGTTCAGTAGGTTATTTTAAGTACCCTAGACCTTTACTTTTTAAATTATCTTCGTTGTACAGACTTTTTCGTTCTTATTGCTTTATTATAAGTAGGTATATTAATTATTAATATACTCCTTACTATCTACGTAGTAAGACAGTAAGTAAATTAATAATTAGGTTTTGAGTATCCAAAAATGAAAATAGATGGCGTTAGCAATCCTTAAAATACGCAAGTTTTCGTACGATTCATGTCCAGGTTTTGATAGACATTACTCAATCGCGTTATATCGGGTCAATTCGTCGTATTCTTTCGTTCGTTCATGGTGTCTCATATTATCGTGTTGCAGAGTCCACCCAAAAATGTCAAAATACGAATAGTTTCCTTAATACTATTGTCCAGGCATAGGACTGTATAGTTTAAAAAAATGGTAGGCATATTCAAATCAATTCATTGTTTATTAAATTATACAGTTGTTTTTTAAACTATTTAATTCTTTAATTATTTAATTTTGAACCATTTTAGTTATATTAGTCTTTACAATAGTCATTTTTAAGTGCTAATTTTGTAACCTGTTTCTTCCTACGTATTCTCCCTTAGTATTTTAATACTTTTTTAAAACTTTCTGTACTTTTTTTTATAATAGACCGCATGCACTCGTTCCACGTTCCGATACCAACCTATGTTTCAGTGAAGATTCGGATCGAATTGTAGTCTGTGGAACTGGGATTATGTGGAACTCGAGGAAAGAAAATCTAATATTGTTGGATTAGATGCTCACTGATATTGCAAAATACCTCATCCCTGGACCTAATACAATAATATATACCTCACCTCTAGCTTCACGAAAGATACCGTTAACAAATGGTAATAACTGACTAAGTGCGTGTCCGACGCATAATGTAGAGTTCCTCAGTTACATTTTTTCTATATCACTACAGTAATTTCCAATAAAATGTGAAGAATCAATACATCTTATAATATAAGTAATATTACAAACGGGTACGGTTTGTTTGTTTTCCGCTAATCTTTGAAACTACTGATCCTATTCTGAAAATTATTTCACTACTACCGACCCACCCCGGGTTCGCACGGGTGTAATTTAGAAAAAGAACAAGTGAAAAATGTGAAGTTCTCGCAAACTCGTATGCTCGTATTATGTATATAAATCTTCCGTGAAAAGTTATCCAACTGATGGTGAAAACCGAGGAAGAGTTTAGGAGGAGTTAGCGGCTAAACAGACAGAGAGACAGACAGATAGACAGACGTGGCAAGCGACTTTGTTTTATACTATGTATTGATTATGAAACTAAATTTTCCCCTTATACCATAGGCTACGTTAAATACTGTTAAAAATGGTTTACAATAAGAAATTACAATATTTCTAATCCAAGTCAGAAAAGAACAAGCCGTTTGTCTGCTTTGTCGGCGTGCGCTGACAAACGGTTTGATGTCTTCGTTATGACGATGTTTTTGCTGAGCGGATTTCCATTAGTTTTGCTTTTCCCGTTCTTCGTATCTACTTTTACTGTATTATACATGTGGTGTAAAAGTGCAAAAACCCAGGTGCGGGACGAGCGGACGGGCTGCGGGCGGGTGGTGAATATACCTAATATTTTGTACAAAGAAATATTCAGATAAACACTTAGCTACCCGAGCGAAGCCGGGCGGTTAGCTAGTGTTGTTAATAAATTAGTATTGTGCGCTAGTAACCTATTTTTTTTCTCACTTTAAGAGCCAAAAAAATCAACACAACTTTTTGCATGAGTTGACGTGCAACTCGTTTTTTTTCTTTTTATACTTTAACCAAATTTCAACTTTGTAGTGTCAATAGTTTCTGAATAAAATGGCAGTAACATACAGACAGACTGGCGGACAGATGGATATAGACGGACGTACTGACAGAACAACTTGGCAAAACTACAAGGGTTCCTTTATTGACTACGGAACCCTAAAAAAGGCAATCCATTGACAATGAAGACTGATTCTTGTTGTAGGTTCCTATGTCACAGAAGAAATAATAGTACTGACGTACTTGCCGTTATATTTATGCATAAAATCATTCAGTGCTGTAGATAAGCAATGTTTTTTCAAATGCAAACTAGGGTAGATCATAAACTTCATGTATTAAAAGTAGTTCAATTTACAGTCAGAAATTGTTAGTCAGGATTCTAGTACTGATATTTGTAAACTGCGTATAAATTACTTATTTACCTCCAGGTTGGCAACGTTCACCTGAAACTAGATCAGTTCATTTGTGACGAAACCGAGTCGTCTCATTACATTTGCACGACAGACCGAGAGTACGTTTTCTAAATTACCCGCAGGGGTATCTCGAGAACGATCTAGAGGTGATATGTAAATATAACGACTTGCATGTGTGTAAGTCATTGTGAACAAAAACAATGTTTCCGTCTTCCTTCCGCTTACTTCATACAAAGAATATTTACATTGAAGACTGTACTAATGAAGTAATTAAACCTATTTTAATGATAAAGTAACTTCTAATTATTTGCATAACTTGCCAACTAAATGTCGCTAGTACCAATATAAAGCATCAAAGTTGTTTATCGGTATTACTTATTAACGAATTTAAGTTGTCTTTGATGAATGATTGATTTATTTTGCGTGCAAAATCAAGGTATTTCAGACAAATTTCATGTTTCCGATTCCTGGATCTAGAGTTGTTTTGGTCGTTTTTATTTAAAGAAGATACTTTCTGGTGTTCTCGAGTTTTGATAGATGGTTAATTAATGACGCTCAGCATACGTAGCAACTTTGAGCTCTCACCAAGTCGCAACTAGCTGTTTTTACGATTATTATATAATTTTGAGAAACTGCGCAGATGTAGCAACTCTGTTGTGAGTTTCGCTGATCGAAACAGTTTTCGTTTGCTGCGACCGGTGAAAAAAACAATTCTAAGTTGCCGTAACTACGGGTAGCAACTGTCAAATATGGACCAGTTTTATCAAGTTGCTGGTTCCCGCAAAGGGCAACCGCAACGCGTAGACCAACTCTTCACCCCCTAACCATCCCACGCAGCATAGCGTAATTCTTGTTATACGTATCGTTGTGTCCACACGTTTGACTCTCATACGAAAGGTTATTTAAAATTGCGGCAACTGGGCATTTTGTTCCTGCAATTGGTAACCGTTAATGGAAACTTGTAAAAAGTTGATAGTTGCCTCAACTTAAGTTGCTACGTATGCTGAGTGCCTAAGAGGTTTCAATTCATAATATCCTATTATATTTATCATATATTTTTCACAGGGGGAGCAGCCCGTTTCAACTGCAAAGGTCGTATACTCGGTGCATACTACGCAGACGCAAAGTCAGGTTGTAAAGCCTTCCACGTGTGCGTGAGGGTGGCTGGCGGCGGCATCCGAGACTTCCGATTCTTCTGCCCTCCTGGGACCTTGTTCCATCAGGAGGCACAGACCTGCACGGACTGGGGCGATGATGACCCGCTCGCCTGCCCCGCGGATATCTACGACGGTCAGTTCGATCTCTACAAGATCGGATCCGGTGAGCTTGCTTTGCAACTAACAATAGCACTCGCAAATATATTGCTTCTGTGTTGCACTGTGTTGACAGTTTGTGTAAGTGTGAACGGACTAGATAGTGCACCGGTGAGCGCTAAGCTGATACATACATATAAATATATAACTAAACTACTGTGAATTATGATAACATTTTTTTTGTTAGAATGGCTACAAGACTGGAACGGAGAGAGTTTAAATTCTTTGCTCAAATTTGCTTCTCTTTGGACAAAAAAGGTACAACATTTGGCGTTTTTTGAGACTAGTTTGGATTCGGTACAAATTCATGTCCCTGCTCGGAAGTCTGCACGCTCTTTGATTTGTACCGAGCGCGTTGAAGTCTTTTGTTCGTGAATTTCTTAATTGTGTCATCATAAATTCGTAACATTTTTTGTTTTACATGTGACTCTGGATTATTATTATAAGTAGGTATTAACCTTCTTAAGCTATTAATTCATGTTACATATAATAATGAAGTATAATGTAAAAAATATATTTAAAAAACTAGTACTTACTGTTTTTTTATGAATGTCACATTTTTTTTACATATATTTTTTCTTTGTATCATTTTACGTATTTATTTTTTTGTTTTATTTTTGCCTCGTTTTAAAGTTTTTTTTGTTTCTTTTCTTTTTTTCTTAATTTTTATTTATTTGTCACCGGTTTCTGAGCTACCCTAAAAGTTTTAGCCAGTTAGCTAATCGGAAAGTGCTCAAAAATTTGTTTTTTTTTGCAAAATTTCAGGACAGACAGAAATACATAGATACATAAAAGTGAAGTTAAATAAAAGCTTTTAAAATGAATTACAATACTGTCTCAACGAATAGCCATATACTTGAACAATTAGAAACGCGCATAAATCTTTTCAGAAATTTAAATCATTTTACAGTTGAATTTTCCATTATTGGTGACTGAAATACCATGATTATCTAATTTGGTACACCTACCTAAATAAAAATATGTATATATGAACAGTCGAACTTATACACATTTCGATATATTTGGGATTGCAGCTAGGTTTACTCAGTTAAGCTTATGAGAGTCAAAGGGAAATAGCAGAACAAAGAGAAGTAATGAGAATGCGACCAGTGATACTGAGCTGATGCAGCTACTAATTTAAACTTCACAAACATATACGAAATATTAAGAAATATTAAATTTTTATCTTACAATAGTAATTCAACAGCAGACATTATGTGTCTGCTTTCGTATATTATGTAATGGTTATCAACTTACAAACTATGTTAGTGAAATAACATCCATTGTAGACTAATTGATGCATATAGTCAATAGCAGTGATTGAAAGCAATTATACTGAAGCGTGTTTCAATTACAACGACAAAGTTCGAAAGGTTAGTCGCAGAGATCGGTGACGGGTTGCAGAATAACTGAGCTTTAGCTGTGAACGCTTGCATTGTGCTTTCAGAAATAGGCCGTACAGTGAAATTTTATGGACGTACTAGCTTTTGTCTGCGACTTTGTCTGAGCGGACAATAGTTTTATTTCTTTGGAAAGTATCTTATGTCCTTCCCCAGGATGCAAACTATCTCTAAACCAAATCTCATCACGATCAGTTCAGAAAGGTAACAAACAAAACATACGGAGGTAATTTCGCTTTATAATATTTAGTGTCGATGTAAAACTGCACCAAAGATGGTTAGACTGGGTCAAAAATATCGCTTATGCCGTCTCGGTATCGGTGTGGTTTAAATGGAAGTAAAGCGATGTGATTGAACAATGATCTTTATTCTCTTGTCTGTTTCTAGTTTATGACACCAAGAAGTTGTCGTCTACCGGAAATCGCGAGGAAGAATCTGAGTTTGGTTTGCAGCGCGCAGAAACCGGTGATCGACGCCTGCAAAGTAGTCAAAGCAACGCAAACGCTGCAAATGACCTCCGAGCTGCGCATTCCTCAGATTTTTTTAGCGGCCAGCGTGACAGAGGCCGAGATGAAGCTGCTCCTGCTGTACCTGCCGCATCAACCTCGCGCCCCACTCAGTCACGGCAGTCTTTCAGGAGAGCCACCACTCCGCGCGCCACTCCTTCCACCACCCAATACACCACGCCACCTCCACCGCCTCCTCCACAGCCCACTAGCCCTTCCCAGTACGAAGTCTCGAAACGAAAAGTTATCAGAAAACGACCTGTCATTCTATCCACCCCTGCTCCCACGTTCCCGCCGAACAACCAACCACAACAGTCTTACAAGGAACAATCTCAGCAATCTTATAAAGACCAATCTCAGCAGTCTAACAAGGAGCAATCTCAGCAGTCTTACAAGGAGCAATCGCAGTCTTTAAAAAGTCAGACTCAGCAGTATTACAAACAACAACAGCAACAAAACCAACAGCAAAACTTCAATCGACGATTCCCACCTCAAAATAGGCCCAATCCTACTACTACGCCCGATGTGCCGCTACAATATAGAGAGTATAAGGACGAGTATGTGGAAGTAAGCCGTGTAACCCCCAAGCCCAACCGGTACTATCCTAGCAACCCGACACCTCTACCATCATCGTATGCTACTCCTCCTTCTCCTCAATATAACAAAAAGGTGGGTCTCGCTGAGCTATACAATTACGAGGCTCAGTCGACTCCAGGAGTTAATGTGCAGGACAACGGGCCATTCAATGTCAGGAACAGCTTCAATGTAGCCGACGCACCAAGAGAGGACTTTGCTCGAAAGAGACCTCAAAATAACAACTTCAATAACGGAGGCAGACCCACGACAACTATCGATTATAACGCGGCCACACGAACGGTACCCACCACTCAATCTTACAAGAATTACAACAGTGTATCTTATGAACCGGAGAAAAATAACTTCATCTCATTCTCGAAACAGAACAATTACAACCCTACAACTACGCCTGCCACGACTACCACCTTCTACTCTACTGTTCGACCGGATCCTCCGCAAAACTTGAACACCGTAGCGTACAACACAAACATCGGTTTTCACTCTCAGTCTAACTTCGCCAATCCAGACGAAGACGATGGCCAGTACCGCCCTCCTCAAGACGAAGACGACGGGCAATACCGACCGGAGATTTACGAGCGAGAGCTTCTTTCAGGTGCTCATTCTCTTAACATAGCAGCGAGCGGAAACAGGTTGCCCGAGGACCAACAAAAGAAATCATATTCGAAAACGCAGCCTCCGCCGAAGATTACTTCGCAGACTGCGGCCCCGCGTCCGTTCCGGCCCGCTCCGACGTCAACCTCACCGCCGCGACCAACGACCAGCGCGCCCGAGATCTACACGACTACAGTAGTTCCGCAAACGAAAAGAATATTTGACCTCGTCCAAACGTACACGACTACATCCCGGCCTAGTGACTTCCCGGTGGGCGCCCCGGACTTCGTTCCAATTAACAACGGTCCAGTGAGGCCGCCGACGACGGTGGCACCGCGGGCTCCGGAGACTCGACCGCCGCGCCCGCAGCCGCGCCCGGCGCAGGCGCCTACCTTCCCTCCCGCCCCTGCTCCGCGGCCGACCCCCCGCGCTAAGCCTGTCGACAACAAGGAGGACTCAAGCTACGACTATGCGTACTACGACTCCGACCCAGGATTCACAGAGTACGACCATATAGAAGAATTTGGCCGAACTAAGAAAAGAGCTTCCAACTAAACTTCATCTTTCATAACTGCCATTAAATTAGTTGCCTCTTTAGTCAAGGAACTTATTCTGTTTACTTTTAAAACAGAAAACATACGTTTCTGATTGAATTTGGTGCATAGATAGATACAGTTTAAGTTAACCCGTGAATAAAATAAATCGTAGTTAAACTATCATCACATGCCAAACTAATCAAGTTCATAAAAATAGTTACGGTGCTGTATTTATCGAACTCTAAAACATTTCTCTACATTACGTCTGAAGAGGTTTATTCGTAGTTACCCTAAATTATTTTGTGATATTATTAATGATGTAACATTGGATGAAGTCGTTATATATTGTAGATACGTACACAATAGTATAGATAGCATCGAACAAATGAATGACTCAAGTGCAGTTTCCAATTTATATGGCTAGCGCTTCAACATAATTGATTGTTTAATAAAATTGTAAATGCTATCTATCTATACTAGGTACAATAGGGTGTAAGTAATGACGATAGATTGTAAAAAATAATTGTAAATAAAGTTTCCTTAAAACAATGGCTTGTGTAATTCGTGTCATTTCCCAAAGCATGTGGGAACGAGTGAACAATAAAGTTAAGATATTTATATCTATATTTAGGTACCTAGATAGGTTTTGATGGTAACAAAAAAAGTATTATTGGACTAGTCCGAACACATTATCTTCAAAATTGTTTAAATTGTGAACTGCTTCATTGGCGCAGTGGTGATGAGCTGACTGCGAAGACTCAGGATGCGGGTTCGATTCCCGCATAGGGAAAATATTTGTGTTAACCAAAGGTTTGCCTAGAGTCTAGATGTATGTGGGAATCATGTTGCTTGTAGTTCATGATTGTTTTCTAAAAAAACGGTAGGATCCCCTAAAGATTCTGGAACAGAAGTAGGGGTTAGGGGGTGGGGTGCGTATGTGATGTGACGCATGGTAGTACGCGTGGTAGCTTTTTCGCGCGCGAGCGGTAGTAGTTAATAAGGATCTCTATAGCAGCTACAATACAGATCTTAGTTTTTTTTTTATACTTTTGAATATGTAGTATACATATTCAAAAGTATAAAAAAAAAACGGAATCTACCTACTATAATGTAACAAGTGTTACAGTATTAGGAATAGGTAAACTACGAACCATTTTCCGAGAAAGTCCAAAGACTAGGTGTAATTAAAGGTACTTAATAAAGTAAATCCTCAAAATATAGCAAAGAATAAATAATTAGTACATACTCGTAATTTCAAAAACTAAAACCCGACTACGGTTGGGTAAACAATAGCGACACTCTTGCAATGAAGACGATCGATTGATACCTCGCTTGTCAAAATTGGACCAATAGGGGAGACGCTATAGTGGAACATCCATATACACATATATACATAGACTGTTAAACTCATGACCCTTCCCTTGCTTCGCCGTAATCGGGTAAAAAGCCCAAAAACGCTTTCGTCCATGTAGCGCCATCTAATGTTGAGTGGCAAAACTTTAACAAATTGTTAGTATTCTAAAACTATCAACGTGAGAATAACCAGTAATGCTCATATTTTTGTACGATACAAAAACAGCTACTCTATAACAGATGTCACTAGTCTTATTCATATATATAAAAAGGAATCTAAGTTGTACATAAACATATTTATGAAGTACTTAAAAAATCCCTTATCCTTTGATAGTGACAAATCAGAATTGGTTATAAAATTTATAATTACATAACTAATAACATTGATTTAATATATACCTACCTATTGTGTTTAGTTTTAGTACCGCCCGTACGCGTTATCCTACCCTTATGCTTTGTGTTTTAAATATATACATACTACTATGCACGGAGGTTTATATACCTACCATTTACCTATAAGCCTGATGTTATATTTTTGTACTATTCCTGCAATATCCTGCACTCATATTGAGAATGATAACTATGGTAGCCTAAAAGTTCGAAAGTGCCGCTTAGAATCTAAAGATACCGGGTTCGATCCTTCGCACAAATTACTTTTCTAAGTTATGTGCGGTTTTCCATCGCTCCGTGCTTCGGAAGGCACGTGCTGTCGGTCCCGGCAGTTATTCATTAATAATAGCAAAGGCCCTCGGGTGGCCTGATAAATTCTGACACCAGAGGCCAGCACTCATACGACAAACAAACAAATATAGTGAGGATTTCGGTCAATGTTTTTTTGCTATTATTGCGATTAATTTTATCGATTTCACTATCAGCTAGTAAATCGATTAGGATTATTCCCGAAATCCCATCAGTGGGGATTCCGGGAATATTCTATATAATGTACATAGTACTAAGGGACTTTGATATAAAAAAATAATTGGCAAAAATAGCAAGCAATCTACGTGTCATTAATGGGCATGCTTTTCACTTACAGCTCTTACAACACACACATACGTGTGGGTGTGCCATCTACTGATATGCAATTTTTACATTTATGCCATGAATTAAATCGTAAGCCACATAGAAAGTTAGGAAGTTAGGTAGAACAGGTAATTTTGACTTACGAGTTTACCTACTTTTAATTTTACCTACTTATTAAATTGAGTTTTACTCGTACATAATCTCGAGAGCTATTTTCGTTTTCCCCTAGGTGTTCCCGAGGACTATCCCCACCTTGACAGATTGAAGTTCTAAATTAAACCCTTGTAAATTTTATTTAGATACTTTGACATATCATGCTAATTTTGTTGTGTCATTTATTATGAGAAATCCAGATTAAATCTCAAGTAGGTATAGTAGCTACCTAAGTAAGTAAGTAAGTGGGGTTAAGTATTTTTGTATTATGTCAAATCTGTGTGGGGAAACAACATAACAAGTGTATAAGTATTATTCTGCTAAGGGGAAACCTATAAGCATTATTCTGATAAGAGGAAACCTTTAAGCATTATTCTGATAAGGGGAACCCAATAAACATTATTCTGCTAAGAAAATACCTATAAGAATTATTCTGCTAAGGGAAAACCTATAAGCATTATTTTGATAAGGGGAAACCTATAAGCATTATTCTGATAAGGGGAAACCTATAAGCATTATTCTGCTAAGGGAAAACTTATAAGCATTATCACAAGTTAATAAGACAAATAGTAATTTTGTTACGTTTAATAAGTATCACAAAAATCTTATAATAAATTTTATTGATTTACACAAGTAATGCCACCATTACTAATATTTAATTTTAATATTTACATGGTTTACCTTATGGGAATTGATATGATAAACTCTCACCAAACAAATAAATGTTCTAAAATGGTATGTAGCTTTACGGTTGCTCATCGTTTTCAACTCGTGGTAAACAGTATGTGAAAACAGGAAAGACTTGTTCACATCGTTTCTTTTGTGGTGCGGGTCACAAATGGCAGTTAATCTGGAAAGCTCATTCTCATACCAGATGGGGCGCTAGTTGGTATGGCGTGGTGGTCAAATCTGCTCTTAATTTTTTTTTGTGTACTGTACTTAATGTGTTATTGTATTGTATTGTATGTAAATACTTATGAAAACACATGAAAAAAACGGAATCGCTGCATTTTGTCACTACGCGACATTTTGGAGATTTAACATGTCGCGTCGCGTAAAAATAAGTGTATTGTAGCGTCGCTGTTTTCTAAAATAACACAACTTTGTCCCGCCCGCAACATTATCGACGAATAACGATTTTTTATTAGTTCATAACACAGATCAAAAAGTATAAAAAAATATCAAATACCAAGAAATGAATATTCAAATTCTTATTGGAACATTAATACGGTTTGTCCTGATGAGACGACTTCTAAATAAAACATTCCAGAAAACCTGCTACTGTACGTAAATTCGCTACCGGATATGAGTACGAGCATTCATGAAAACAGACATCGTACAATCAAGAAGAGGTAGGTTCATTACGGAATTTTGTAATCATAAGGATCGGTCTCTAATAGTACACTGTATCTACTTTGTCTGGAAACAACAACTGAAAATCATTTTGTTCAGCGACTATTTCTATGAACGTGTTGAAAATACATAAGATGAATTCTTGTGATTGAAGAAGTCTTTGATATTCCATGACTGTAAGTTTGTCACATTACTATTCCTTTACATCATAAAATGTGTGGGGTTCCCATACAACAACAATATTTTTCCTTGATCCCTAACGAAAAGCATCCTCAAATATCATCATCTAAAAACCTTTTAAATGGAATAACGTACAAGAGGTAGACGTATTTTCGCACCGAATCATATAAGTTCATACATATTATGGTTTTGAGTTCATACATATTATGGTTTTGAGTTCATACATATTATGGTTTTTAAGGCCTGGCTCCATTGATACATTCTCCCATTCCCCCCTCCCCTCTAAACTCTGCCACCTGCTACCCGCAAAAAGCACTGAAGTGCCTGCGCGACAAGGTTGAATACCGCGAGCACTATTTGAATACACAATTTAGCACGGAACTAAATGACGTAAGTCTCAAAAGCGATTTATTTTATTGGCAAGTAATAGTTTAGTAAATTTTGTCTTGACAGTGGATAGTAAACTATATTTTCTAGCTGTGAGATTTATTTTAAAGATTAAATTTAAGCCGTTGAGCAGAAAAGTGAAAATATTACTGAAAATTACGTAATTTTTGATAAGAAAATGTATCAAATGAAATTCTGTTAATCATGTTTTTGTCATGATCACGGAGAGATAAATATCTTAAAAACATATATGTATAGTTTCACTAAATGTGATCATATGTGTCAGGTTTGTGGTTGACCAAGCATATTTATGGAAAAAAATCTTAAATATTGGAGCCTGGTCTACTACACCAAATGAACCATTTTCAACTCGACTAGTTCCTGTGTACCAGTCTTAGAAAAACAATTTATCATTCGCGGTGTCAATATACTTAATTTAGAAAAATTGTTGAACTTTTACCTAGTACCCTGATATCATAATGAACTTCGAGAATACTGGCTAAATAACTAACTGTTCCTTTCCCATCATGAGGCCTAAATAAATAAGTTTAACGCGTCACCTAATGTTACCTAATGGGATAAATTTTAACTCAATATATTACGTCTAATATCACTAAACAAGTTCTAAAACTAACTTATGGTAACTGAGCTTTTCTCCGTGCACTTTGGAGCTCAATTTGGCAAACGAGTTGAGCTTCCAGTGTACTTTATCAGGTCGTACACTGTTATTGTCTGCGATTCACCGTGTCACTATGTTTCACTGCGTGGCGACTGCGCCGGCGACTCTTTGCCGGACGTCGCTGAGCGCAGAACCGTTGCTGAATCCGTTTAGAAGTGGAAGCTTCATGTCCTTTGATTCTGACTTGAACTTCTCAGCCTCTGCCTTCGCCTTGGCTTTGATGCTCTGGAAAAAGACAAATACGGGTAAAAAAACTCAGATACATAAACATTATTTGAAAGGAAAAATTTGGATAGCGGTGTGGTGTAGTGGTCACGGTGGCCGAATTGGTTAAGGCATATGCCGAGCGGAGGCACGGATGTTGCGGGTTCAAGTCCCATACCAAATTTTTTCTTAAGTAAATTATTATTTAATCAAAATAAGACACGTTTAAATATGCACGTAAGTACGATTGAACTACAGAGCTTGTAGGAAGCTTTTGTTTCTACTGATATCGTAATAAAATCCATACAAGATAATGCACTTGTAAAAGAAATAGCTTATATTCTGTCTGTCTGTCTGTCCGTCTATCACAGCCAATTTGCTCCAAATCTACGATACCGATTAAGTAGATAGATGAAAACAGAATTTCACTCTAATTATCTCCGAAACTATTAAGCCGAAAATTTTGAATAAATATAGCTAGTTCTTAACTTATAGATTACAGGTAAACCTATATCAAGTCCATGGTCTTCAAATAATATGGTAAATCTTTCAATATTGTGAGATAGTATATTTATCGTACGGAACCCTCTCCACGCGAGTTCAGCTCGCACTTGTTAGTTTTTTCAGTAAAGTACAATTTGAAGTACATTTTTATAAATATATAAACTCGTAAAGTAAAAGTGAGCTACCTGCTTCTTCTTGAGGTAGGCCTGTTTGTAGAAGTCAGAGAAGAGATGGTAGAAGAGGACGGCGTGCATGCCGATCCACCAGACGAAGGCGCGCGGGTAGTCGCAGTCGATGAACAGCAGCTGGAACGCGTGGATGAACACTAGCACGAACTGGACCTGGAAAACAAGGTAGTCGGTCATTTATGCACAGGATATAGCTATGTCAAACTAACTCTTCTAGAAGTTATTTCAAAACCACGCCTAAACATTCTCAGGAGCCTCCCCGAGTGTCGTATAAATTGATACAAATAATTCTAAAAACTGATGATGTTTTTTCACGGTTATTGAGCAATATCAGAGCCTCATTATAACTTATTAAAATAACTTATTAAAAAACTACGCCCTGTGGCTTTGCCCGCATTGATATTATTCTTGAATAAAATAATCCAATGTTGTTCCAGGATTTAAAATACCAAATATACCTATACCAATTTTCTTATCAATAGCTCGGCTTCTACTGGCCGCATTGAGATGTAAGTTTTTGCCCCAAAGTACATCAGATTTCAGTAATCCAACAGTGAAACCCGCACTTCAATTTGTCCATAGTAAAATACAAAGACAAACAAACACCATTTAAAAAAATATTGCTCAGTAGCTTATTTTAATTGCAAGACTATTATTTTTTTATTATTTTATTATCTTCATTGTAAGTAGTACCTATAGACTTTTTATTACTTACTGCTTTATAGAGCATAGATAGATAGATAGATACATTCAGATCATTGAACGACAAGTGACCAAAGTGACTGTTCCCTAAAGAAGAAAATACGTATTGTATCACGTAAAATAGTAAGTATACACAAAATAAACTACGTACCATCTGCAGTGCGGTAAGATACTTCTTCCACCAGAGGTACTTCTGGACCTGAGGGCCGAGCGCTGCCAGCAGGTAGTAAGAGTACATCACGATGTGCACGAATGTGTTCAGCATGCCGAAGAATGTAGAATGGCCACCTGGAAATAGTAAAGTTTAATAATTAGTTGCTGACAGACGGACGGCACTAATAAATCGCCGTCGTCGCGGCGTAAATGGGAACCAGAGAAAATAGAAGTACTATAAGTAAGTGGTAAGTGGGAACTAGGTATAAGTTTTGTGTATGGCAGCCTAATGACATTAATCTGTCAAAACAAATTTTAGCAAATGAAAATGTGAACGTGACTGTGTTGCCAAAGATAATAAAATGGTAAACTCTGCGGCACCCTCAATCCACTGACCGTTCTCTTTCCATACAGACTCTAGAATAAACACACACTCAAAAACAGTCGAACTGTGAAAAGTCGATTAGAGTATAACATGATCAGATATGTTTGCATTTAAATTCTTTGTCGAAATAAAAGGCTTTTTCAAAAAAATATGTTTATTTTACTTTTTAGTTGCATACTCGTAGGTTAAAAGTAGGATAAAGAAAAAATTACGCTAGGAAAACCCTGCTGATAACAGTTAACAGTCCATACCTATTTAACTACTGAACCATTTTTTATGAAATTAGAACTATTCCCTATGTTGAAAGATATTGATACCATTACAAAAAGTTTTTTCCAATCAGACTTATAGTTTCAGAGAAATATGTGGACGAACATACATTCATACACTCACGAAATTTGGTACATTTGTTTAGATACCCATATAGACTAACACATACGAATATTACACTTTTTCAATAATATTACATACATACATACATACATACGCGTGAACTTGATAACCTCCTTTTTTAGAAGTCGGTTCATAAAGGTAGATAGATAGATAATACTTTATTGCACCTAAAAAGATATTATTACTCATAAAAAAAACTTTAAAATAAGTACAATGGGCGGTCTCGCTAAGAGCGATCTTTTCCAGACAACCTTTGGATGAACAGTAATGGAAGAACAAGGAGTAGACTGCGGTGCATTAATATATCATTACATACTCGTAGATACTTTTGTAAAATACAATAAATCAATAACTATTTATACGATAAACTAAAATATGTTATTACAATAAACTACCTAATACATATTTATATTACTAATTAGGTTCTAATAAATACGCCCACAAACCCACTTATTAGCGGCAATGTTAAAATAGCCTTCAGCAATGTTAAAATTTTAAATCTGTGACAGCGCACAGACTTTAGAATAAATCATGAAATGTCATACAGACAACAGCCCCAAACAAGGAAGTTGTACGTACAAGTGAGTACATAGAACTTCCTTGTCTCCAAATAAGTTACCTATTAGAATCTCTTTGAACTATCCACCTGGCATTGTAAAGAATTACGTAGGTAAAGAGGTAGTACATTTAGGTAGAGACCATCCAAAGTAGGCGGTGGAAAAACAAGAAAATTTTTAACAAATTTAAAATCAGGTATGTAACCCTGTCACATAGTATAACAACTCATTTTGACGTTTGAAATTTATTTTAACAAGTAGGTATTTAATTAATTGTTGTGAGTACGGTGAAGCAATGGAAGGATAATGGGTTTAACAGTCTATGTGTATGTATGTTTGTATGTATATAGATATATAGATGTTCCACCATACCGTCGCTCCTATTGATCCGATTTTGACAAGCAAGGTATCAATCGAGGTCTTCATTTATAGTGTCGTTTTACCCGTCTACGGTGAAGCATAGGAAGGTTTGTGTGTTCAAACTAAAAACTTGGTCCGATTTTGACAAGATCAATCGATTCGTCTTCATCGCAAGAGTGTCTTAGGTTATTTTTTACTCCACCATAGTCGGATATTAGTTTTAGATTTTATTTCAGGTTTGAAAAGTTGAGATCATCCTCAAATAATGTTTCTCAGTTTTAACTAACCCAGTTTGTTCCAAGCCAGTCAACTTTTCAATAGAGTTTGGCCAGTGAAAGTGGACATTCTATTTAGTCACAAACTTTTTACATAGCCAAACAGTTATATATAAAAATACAAACTACCAATGTCAGTTGTGTGTTAGATTGTTTTGTCAAAACAAGATCATCGTTTCGAAATTTTCTCGTTTAAGTATGTATCAAGAAATACGAGTAATACATTCAACAGCGGCGTGCGGAAGATTATGTTTGGCAAATATAAACAAAAACAGAAGGAGAAGAGAAAAACAGATGCTGTTTTCAAACATAAATAAGAGTATTTAAATGTGGTTATAGATTTCATAAGTAAGCACTAACAACATCACAAAAATAAAGCTTAGTCTAGTTAGTACTACAGCACAAACTAGACTAAGTGATTAGATAAATTGTTACGGAAAGTTTTAGAAGGTATTATTAGGTAGGTATTTCTTTCACACCTTCCGCATTTCCTAGATTACTGTATGTCTGGTATAAATCATGAAAAACTTGCGTTGGGACTTTTGCTTCATTTTGTTATGATAATCAGTATTAATTTACAATCATGATTTCACTGTAAACGGTAAAATTAGGTTGTGGAATAATACTTGTAACTTGACTGTGTTAAATAAATTAAAAAGACACTGACGCTTTGGTCTGCTTGCCGCTCGAACGAATGTTTTTTTTTGTTTTTGATTTATGTGTTAATATGCATCTACAGGAAAGGCTCAGCCTGCAAAATTGCTTTCTTTCCGCAATCGACAATAATTATTACTATTTATCCCTGACGGAATGGCTTTTTAGCAATTAAATAACTGTGACATATATAGCTATTAACACCAAATGAAAGTGGTGTTGATTATACTTTCACTTTTCAAACTTATCCACTAGAATGAGTGAAGAATTTGTTTTAGGAAAACTGGGCATAACTTTTATTATACGGTCGTACATTAAGACCTAAAACAGGATGCGGAGAGCTGAGGACTGAAAACAGTGCATTAAGAGAGGCCTATGTCCAGCAGTAGGTAGGCTGATGGTTATGATGAGATAAAAACCCTACGTCCTATTACCTAAAGTAAAACATGAGAAACACATATTAGATGAGTAAACAAACGCAAAAATGATATAGGTATTCACTATGCAACATGTAACTGCGCGAAAACTGTAGATTCATCTTAGTAACACAACTTTTTGCTCGTTATATTTTACAAAGGTATATCAAAATTAAGATTTAAAAAATGTTATTACTATTTTAGTTCAAATTGAACACTCTTTTGCCTTGAAAGCCGCGCCTGCGCAAGAGTTGCAGTGGAAATGCAATTTGGATCAAGGATTTTGCTGGTTAATAATAAGTACAATTAAAAAGTTGAATGTCTTATTCTGTTATAAAAATGCAGATATCTTTGAAAGTACTTATCCAAGAAGATACTAGTAATTGTGTGTCAGGGTAAACATAAACATACCTACTTTCTACTAAATAGGTATATATGTTTGGTTGATATTTACCGGTTTTTTTTAGTTTTTGACAGCCAGCGTCGTCATTTTACCATCAAATGAGTTGATGGTAAAATGACGACGCGAAGCTGTCTAGTATAAAGCATACCTACTTGTCTAGAAGACATGTCCATTCTAGACTTGAGCCTCACAGGTTCAATTTTTTAAACTAGCTGTTGTTAAGCATCTTAGGGCAAAGCGGCCCCGTGTTGCCTGCGCAAATCCGTCGCACGTAGGTTTGGCTGTTGTTTTTCTAATAAGACGACTTCCTTATTTTGAATAAAGGATAACCGCAGATTTGTTGAAGGGCTGCGGGCTCATGATGAACAGACAAGAGATATGGCGTTTTAGAATGAGAATAACGCATATTTTATTTGTGGTTAGGTTCTACACGCTAGAAGTTAGGAAGTTTGGAATAAAGAGATATATTGATTTCAAGAAAGGAATAACCCTACAGCGAGCATTTGAGTTATTTACATACCTACTAGTTTATAATAATGATGTATTTACTTTGTTAGGAGTAAGAAGTAGTCTCATAATTCCAAAGTAATTGCATCAACAACATAGCCAGGGGATAAAAACGAAATACAGCAATCAATCAATACAGATATAAAACATTATCGGATATGTTGCTACTGTGCCGCCAATTTATCTGTGAACTAAATGGTAGCCTGAGTGTTCTAGTCAATCGGTAAGTAGACCAATCAAAAAACAGAAAAATACAGAAAATGTGAACTAGAGATATGTCGTTCCGGACCATAATAGTTCCTGGAACGATATCGTTTATTTACTGCACATATTCAAAACGAACTTCGGGCTGCACACACCGTACCGACGTACTAGAACGACGACTATGACTGGTGGCGATGCTTTACGAACCGGCACGAGTTCTTTCTATCTCTCTCTTTATTCTCTTAGTTCTCACCTAAGGTATATCCGTAAATAGGTAATATGACTTAGGTACGTATTACGCGTTAAGGTTAATATTAGATAGAATAGCAAAAAAGTGCATGAGTGTGTCACGGTGCGTGCCATTTCATACTATACTCTATCAATGAATAATGTGACTCCTGCTCTTGGGTTTTGGCCGATAATTGATTGAAAAAATAATAATTAATGTTTAGATAATATAATTATGGCAGTCGTAATTTTTTACACGCTTAATTCATCTTGGATGTACTAACTTTTATTTAAATAGTTCTTGGTTGATAGTCCTAAGCCCGAAAATATGAAGATAAATCAACTGACAATGTCAAGTTCGCATCTATTGTGGTTAAATCCCTAGGAAACACTACGCATTCCGAATAAGCCGAGAAATTATGCATAATTATGCTTTGCAAATCACATGATCATGAACCGTAGGATAGCAGCTGAATTGGCGGAACTAGATATGTAGTTCCACGAACATGTTTCCTGAACATCATTCCGAGACGGGAAGGAATCTTTCAATGTTCAATCCGCTCCAGGCCATGATTTGCGCATCTCTAATGTGAACCTCATTCTTCGCGGCTGTTGTTTCTTTCTTGCTACTTCACAGGTAGGTTGGTTGCACTGTACTTGAATTGAATGACATGACAAGGATTGTCTTTCGCTAATGGTACCGTTTAAAATGCGCACTTCTGCACTTCAGCGTCCAAAAAGTAAGAGTAAGATGCCGTGTACTCCGTCTCAGACATAATGTCATGAGTGACGTCATTGGTGTGCTAATAGTGCTCACAAAAAAAGAAGGTAGCTATTGCAGCGTATACTGCAATGTCAAATTCAATTAGACATATGCCTTACTGTGATCACCTTTAAAAATAACAATAAACAAAATGCTCAAAAAGTCCTCTTTAACTCTTTATTCTGGCGTCAACAATTTTTGGATGTGTATATTATTATTTATTATGTTGACCAATAAATACATTTTCTATAACAGTATTTGTAATCCCAGCACTATGTGCGCATTTTAAACCGTACTTTCGCTGTCAGTGATTTCCTTGTCACTGACAGCGAAAACGTCAAAATCGGCATGTGGGGCCGTATTACAGAACTTGGTATCAATCAGATTGTCACTTTTTTCAAAGCAATTTCGACTCTTTTGCAAGGCATTAGTGATAGCCATTAGTGATAGTGATATTGACAATCCGATTGAAATCAAGTTCTGTGGTCGGGGCACTGCAGCCCGATTCCATAACTTGGCTTCAATCGAATTCTCAGTATCGCAACCACTAATGCCTTGCGATAGAGTCGAATTTGCTATGAAAAAAGTGATAATCCGATTGTAGCCAAGTTATGTAATTGGGCCACTGATTCCCAAGTGGTAGCAAGAAAACAAAATAAGGAATAGAGACAAAAAAGTACGCATGATTTTTGTAGGCATTGACACGCTATTTCCAAAATTGCGGATCTCCTTTTCTAATGTATACTACCAAGCATAAGGAACACAAAAAACCTTGTCAGCAAAAAATATATGAGATTTCTGTCAATTTTGCAGCATACAAACATAAAAATGTTGGAAAATCAACAAGAACTAGGTATGGCAGATTTGTTTGTTTTGTGCTTAAACATTCTTGATTGTCAAATGTCCCTATTAGCTAATAAAACCAAATATTGATCTTAAAAGACGTCAGGCGTGTAGTTGTACCCTGTAATGTTTGTTTAATTCTACAATCTTGTAATTACTGGGGAAAAAAGTGCACATGCGCGCTCTTTGGGGGAGGCCTGTGTTCAGCAGTGGACGGCTAAAGGCTGAAATAATGATGATTATGATGATGATGATGATGATGATGAGGTAGTACACCTATACTTTTCCTCATGGTAGTTGTGAATTTATCAATTAGGGTTAGATTGCCCTTTTCGGGCTAAAGGAATGAAAAACAGGTTAAATCAGTGTAAAAAGAGCTTAGATCTATCCCGAAAAGGGCTAAAGTGGTAACACCGTGGGAGATTAATTGAGTTTAATTCAGTTTATAATTCACCGAGGCAATGCCGCCAGCATGTTGGGTACAAGGTACAATGCCTGCTGGCAGTGGGCTATATGTGGGCTACCTGTGAGCCAGTTATGGGTTGTAGGTTGTCAGAATGTTTATGTAATTGTTAGTAGTATGTATTTTGTAGTATTTAGTTAATAAAGACCCGTTGAAAAATAAGTTTAACTAAAAGAGAGAATTATAATGACAATTACGTAGAGGTATCATTATTATCACATTACGTCAATTATATTATACGTAGCATTTGATCACGTTAGCTGCGTTCTGTTACACTGTGCATATTGCTGACCTAAGGGAGAACCCCATAACCATTCAATACACTAACAGCAATATGCAAAGGTATAAAATCCGCGATCTGTAGTATTCGAGGCTTTTTCCTTAATCGCTCTCTGAAGCCACCTGACTACGGACCTGGTTTTAGGCCTGCCGGTCATCTTGGACTAAGCACAGTCAACTATATTTATATATTTTAGCTGAGGCATCACGTCACTTCGATGTTTGGCTTGTACTATTATTCATTCTTTGGTTTTGCACAAAAGTATTCAAAAACTACCTAACGGGTATTTATTCTGTGCTAACGGTGCTCTTGCGTAGATCTATGTGCGTGCCGGGTTCTTGTTATTGGACCAACTGCCTCGTTAAATATACAAGCAATCTGTTTATCCTCCTCATAGGTAATCGACTTACGAAGAGTTTTACTACCGGCTCGTCAAATATTTGGTGGACTTTATACCTTCGGTTCACTGCCAGACATGATGTTAATGTCTAAACAAATAGTGAGTTAGGCTCGAGAGCTTATTTGACTCGGTAAGAGTCAAGATTTTACATGGGTTCGTTTTCGTTAGCATGATCAGGCGATTTTCGAGCATTTAAATATTTAGAATCGGAATAAAAAAATAAAAACACTTTAGATACGCTGACCGCATAATTTATTTTCTTATAATCTAGTTTCCTATAAAAAATTATCACTTTGTAAACAATTTTGAATTTAGCATCTATCTTATTCCCCTCGAACTTATAACTTTAGCTGCAATAAATTTTATAAACAAGCGATATATTAAGAACTCGAACGCTATCTGTATTGTATTTAGAGGTCAGAGTATTGTAGGTCAGAGTGTAGCAGTAGGTTTATCCAATTTTAATTAAACGTTTATATGATAACTTCTCTTAACCTTTCAAACAAGAATTCAGAATTACCCAAGATATTCAACGTTAACTAAGTGTCTTGGGAAATACTCCATTCTCATTCTCATGCGATAAAACTAAAATTAACTGCGATTGTAGCCGAGCGATATATATTCTGTATGACCACAGAATAAATAATAGTTCTACATGATTATTCACCACCATAATTATTATTGGGTGTCGGCCCATCACTGACTGCGGGAGCGCGAGGCGAGTCGCATTCGCGACCAATTTGCACTTTCCTCGAGAAAAACCCACCGGATGTGGTTAAAACTAATAGTTGGAACTATCCGACTATTATACGTGGCACGTGAATATTTCCCGTTTATGGCATTGCTCATGTATACAATTTTGTGATATTCAGCATGAATTTGGCTTTTTCGTGATTTCGTTATAAATGCGATTTGAATAATTATAAATGCGAGCGATCCTAGCTAAGGGACTTAGGATCCAAAGATACAGGGTCCGGTCCTAGGCTCCGCACCAATGACTTTCTAAGGTATGTGCGGCTTTCCATCGCTCCGTGCTTCGGAGGGAGCTGTCGGTCCCGGCTGACTTGGCTTAGCGACTGTTTTTAATAAAGGCCCTGGGGCGGCCTGATAACGTCTGACACCAGAGGCCAGCACTACTCACACGACAAACAAACAACGAAGAATTTTTGTAAATCTGCAAGTTCAGTCTGTGGATTATTACTGCAGTTAGAATGTAAACAAAGAAACAGCATAAAACACGACACGCAGACGAGTGAACGGCACTTAGTCAAACTAATTGGTGGGTACTGTAAGAAAAACTGTATGTAGCGTATTTTCGCAGAACATTATTCACAAGAGTTGACCGCGAAGTATCTATTGTAACTTTTTATAGTACCGACCTTGCGTCATGTTGATACCTACAATATTGTTGTATTAAAAATAAATTGAGACAATAATAATTTAATTTGTTTGGCGTCGATTACTGACAACGGGTATTTCCAATAGGGTATGAAAAATGGGACTGTCAAGTCACGAAGCCACTCAAAGCCCCCCAAAAATAGACATTACAAAATCTACAGTTAATATAATTTGCACCTTTATTGATATGATAGATAGATAGATAGATAATACTTTATTAGACACCGGTTTCCAAAAAATTACAAAATATAGGAACAATCTTATAACTAAAGTACAACGGGTGGACTTCCAGTCAACCTTTGGCTGGAAAGAAATAATGAAGTGATAGGATGGCGGTGTAAACAATTAAAACAAATATATATATATTTGTATATATTATCGTATTATATAAATATGAATATTTATGTATTAACTAATAAAAATAAATAAACATACATACATGCCATTAAATACAAATACACATACTATTATAAAATATACATACAAAGCAAATACTCGAAGCATATACTATATGCTTCGAGAACATCATAGTTCCATGTTTGTATGTACGCTGTTAAGTGACGACGATTGACCAACATACGACATTAGTTACTTATGTTTATTTAATGTTTAGTGATCAATGGCTATAAGTATGGGGAAAACTAGTTTACACTTCAATCACTTGTTTGATTTCTGTTTTTTTATCCCTTGTCTGCCATTTATTAACTCCGTGTCAGAAATACTGAAGTATTACGTAACACGAATCTGTTTATTTTATTGTACCTACGTATTATAAACTGAATTGGTTTGAAAAGTATTTGTTTAAAGTGAGTTTTTAAATAAGAAGCACGTTTTCGCATATTTTCGCACGTTTTCCGAATCTGACTTACAAGTCACTGAGTGGAAAAAATCTTGTGACATTAATAGATTACTTTTAGTCGTCTTCACGAGTGCACTCGTGAAGACGACTAAAAGTAATAAAGTAAAGTAAAGATTAATGTACTCATGAGTTGAGATATGTACTCATGAGTACATTACTGTCGTGCATTAGTGCATAAGGATAAGCAATTGCAGGCCTACGAGTGGAAATATGAGGCCTCACCTACGAGTCAGCCTGCGATTGTCTTTTCAACCGGCCATATGCGTATCGGACACGCATAGGTTTTGAGTTCCGTAGTCAGGATAATAAGCTACCCAACTATGAAAACCGCATTGCAATCGGCGCAGTAGTTTTTACCACGATTTTATTAAGTCACTTGTTTGTCTGTCGTTCCGGGTGGAATCTTGCAACTCAAATTTCGAGAAGGTACTTCCCGATTAGCTATCCGGCTGAAACTTTCAGTGTAGCTCACACCTCGATGTCAAGGCATACAAAGTACTATTTATTCTGTGCCGCAGTTGCAATTTGAACAAGGCTGGTGTTTACCTGCCAGCTCTAAGTCACAAAACTCAATACTGACCTGGAGTGAACTTTACTCCGAACCAAACGGACATGGGCATGATGCCATGGTGGATGACGTGGAGCTTCGAAACATGGTCATTCTTCTTGCGCATCACGAAGAAGATCTGCAATAAAGACAACCTCGGGTGAGTCGATCGCTTGAGAGCTTCCACGTAGGTATATTGAGGCAGCAGAAAGGTAGATTATATAGAAGTATGCAAATATATGGTTGGGTCGAGGAAGTAAACAGATCCTAATGGGCGGCGTCCGCCCGTTTACCTTGACATTGGGTTCCTATACTAGTTGGTTACATTGTATACATAACTACTACTGGTTTGCCCCGAAGCTGCCCCATAGACCTTGCGATGTACCGATTTTTCTACATTTTGACTCATATAAACAACGCAATATCTAAAAAACCTACTAACCCTATGAGTCGCTTAACTTCAAAAGCAGTTAACTCCAATATGGTATTTAGGAGATAACTCGCATAAATGCGAATCCTTTATTACAATTGTGAGTTTTTGCGTTGAAGCGGCTCAACAAATTTTGATGAAATTTGATCCGTAGATAAATGATTCCTCGAATAGTACAATGAATACTTTTATCCCGCAAAGTTGTACGGTTCCCGTGGGAAGTCATCATTATCAACTGCCTGAATTAGTCGACTGCTGGACATAGGCCTCTCCTAATGCGCGCCACTGAGCCCGATCTTCGGCTCATCTCACGTAATTTCTGCCAGCTACTTAGCACAGGTTGTTGATCCATTTGGCTGGAAGGCGACTTACACTACGTTCGCCTATACGAGGTCTCAACTTATGAACTGGCCTACCCCATCGGTTATCGATTTACCGTGGGAAGTAACAAAACCTAACTCATCATCCACAGCTATGTGATTGTCTACTCTTATTATACACGGGTGACCACGTGTAACAAAAAGTGATTTTGTATTGAAGCGTTTTCATTTGACTACCCTATAACCTGATTGTCTCAATTTTAAATAAAAGCCCTCATTTGTATCCTCAGATTTTAACAATCCACAAACCGTTTCAGCTCACATATGAAATTAAAAAATATATTATAAGTGGGTACCTTTATAATGAATTTCATCATGTTCGGATCAATGACTCGAAAGTTATATATAATAGATCTAGCAATCATACATATAAACGCCGATGCGCTGAAATTAATTTTGAGACTCACTTAGCTCAATCATTATTACATAAGTATATCATATAATAATATCTCTTATTTTCATACCCATACAATCAAAAATTTAAAATGTGTTTAACCCCCGACCTATAGCTAAGAAGCATCTCGATTACAAAAATAAAAAACCGCATCAAAATCGGTCCATTCGTTTGGGGGCTACGATCACCCCATCCCCCTCCCCTCCCCTGTTCATCCAACCAAGAACCATCTCGATCATATCAGCTATCAAACATAAAAAAAAGAATGAAAATTGTTGCATCCATTTGGGAGCTATATTCCTCACCCTCTTCACCCTATAGCTTTCAAACAAAAAAAACACATCAAAATCGATCCATTCGTTTGGGAGCTACGATGCCACAGACAGACTCGGATACAGTGATACATACAGTGATACATACAGTGACACATACAGTAATACAAACATACTATTATACACACCTTAAACTTCTAACACTCTTTTGGAGTTCGGGGGTTATAAATAGTGCAAAGCGTGAGATACTGACTGAGTGACTGACAGACAGACAACGCACAGCCTAAACCGGTGGACCTAGAGATATGAAATTTGCAGTATATATTCCTTGAGTAAACTAGGGAGGATTTTCTGAAAAGCCATCTCTAAGGGGGTGAACAGGGGTGGCAAAGTTTGCATGCGGGCAAAGTTTGCATGCGGGCAAAGCCGTGAGCGCAGCTATTATACTACCTTACTACCTATCTAGACAGAGTACCTAAAAAAATGGTTTATTCCCCCAGATTATACTCACTCTATTTCTACTTTATGAGGCCTATTGTTATGCTAATTTAACTATACGTTAGTACAGTGGACAGAAATACACTCAATATTCGTTTTCTAGTTGTGGCTTAAACTATAATACCTTACTTTTTGAATTTTATCTGAAATTACCTAATCGTACTTATAGGTAAGTACGAATGATAGATGAAATTGAAAAAAAATGCTGTTATTTAGAGATATTAATATAAGCTACTTTTTTATGAGACCAGATGATCAAAAAAGCAGCAAATGTAGACAAAAAAAAACTAATCTAAAAACACATATATTTTTTAAATAATGCATTGTCATTGCGTCGATCTGGACGCATACCAGGACAGTTGGACGGATCTGGCGAGTGACCCAGATACATGGAAAAAAATAGAGGAGACATTTGTACAGCAGTGGGATAGTATAGGTTAGGAAAAAAAACATAGTCGTCGATTTATGAAAGTTTCAGCCGGATAGCTAATCGGGAAGTGCTCAACATTTGAGTTGCAAGATTCCACCCGGAACGACAGACAGACAAACAAGAAAGTGACTTATTGCCAGTTGCAGATACAAAATTTATAAATGCAAATTATTTTCACACAACTATATTAATAATAACTAAATTAACAAATAATAATAATTAATAAAAAATATATAAAAAAATTGGTTGTTAACTATATTTTTTTTTTTTGGCTTATTAGGTTTATTCCCCCATTTTCGAGTCTCTCTACTTCTACTTTATGGTGGCTACTGCTAGGCAATTCCAATAAAAATAAGTCAAGTAAATATTTTTCTTTCAAACAAATTGAGGTAAGTCATGTCCGATAGTTATAGCTATATATTAGGTTAGAATATATTATGTTCCGGATCTTATGTTACATCAATTATTATAATTATTTTTCATAAGTAAGCAGTATATTCACCTATTAAAACTGACGAACAAAAAATTAAGACGATAGCAATTGAGTAACATTTATTGCCCATTTAGATAAGTTATCTAGCTCGATGGTTAATTCAATTAATTCCCATGTTTTTTATCCAACAGTTATTTAGTAACCGATATTATTAAGTATAATAAAAACTATGTAATAAAATGATTGCAATAAAAATGTGAAAAGATTACACACACGCACACTTACATACACCTTTATTATTGATTTTTTATCCAATGAATGCCAATGATTTATATTGGTTTTAAAGTTCTTGGTTTCATCATTTTTACGTAGCTATATATTTTCAAATTGACAGCGTTGAACTTAAAAAGTTCAAAATTCGTCCCCATAGTTATATAGGGACGGTTTTTTTTCCAAAATTGCAGCGATAACATAATAATTAAGACGGAAACGTTGAGAGACAATTAGGTAGGACAAAAATAGCTTTTGTAAGGAATTGCTCAAAAAAAGTATAAAACTAGCTGCGGTTTCACGCACGCTGATGATGATGATGATGATGATGAAAATGATGAGAAAAGTTCAAATATGTAAGTAGTAAAAATATGTTATTCTAGGGTATAAGCTATCCTGATTTCAAATTGGATTTCAAATTCGATCTGCCGTTTGAGCGTGAAGGGGTAACAAACATACATACATACACACACTTACACACACCCTCGCACGCAAAAACACATACACACACATATGAGTGTAATAAAATATCCCACAAAATGTTGCATACAATTAATCCCAGTGACTTCCAGATAGATACGAAACAAATCCACCTAGGTGATTCATTATCCCACAAAGTTCTCCATGCAATTAATCCCAGCGACTTCCAGACAGATACGAAACAAATCCACCTAGGTAATTAATTATCCCACAAAGTTCTCCATACAATTAATCCCAGCGACTTCCAGACAGATACGAAACAAATCCACTTAGGTGATTCATTATCCCACAAAGTTCTCCATACAATTAATCCCAGCGACTTCTAGACAGACACGTAACAAATCCACCTAGGTAATTGAATTCCGTGATACTATTATACGTGAAAAATTATAATTTTAGTTTCTTCATAATTATTATATACTATACCCGCGACTTTGCACGCGTGGTCATTTCTCTGGGTTAAAAGTATCTCTCAGGACCTAGAATACCAATATTATACCAAATTAGATCAAAATTCGTTCAGCCATTAAATAGTTTTTTTTATCAATTGCTTGGCTTCTACTTGTCGCATTGAGATGCAAAGTACACCAGACTTTAGGTCAAATCCTAAGCTATCCAACAGTAAAAACCGCTTATCAATCGGCCCAGTATTTTTAACGTGATGCGTGGACACACATCCAGACAGACGCCACAAGATTCTGCTTCAGTTGCTGATGTAAGTCCATTAGACATATTTTTAAGCTTACTTCTTTATATGGACTTTTTGTTACTTACTGTTTTAATATAAAGTATAGATAACTTTTAAATAGAACATGTATTTTTAAATGCTTTCAATTCAATTTAATAGCTATTTCTTCCCAAATAGCTAAGGCTAAGATTGGTTCCAGTCAAATATAGCTATGATATAAAACTAAAATAATAGTACCTCATAAAATGGCCCAAGCCATAAGAAACAAAATATCGCGTTAAAAACATGCTCTCCTGATATTTTGTTTCTGATAGGAAAGTAAAATTTCTCAGTTATTTAGTAGCTTAGTTTCCTGACGAACCAAATTAAGAAGTTACGAAGAAGTTGCGCGTGATTTTACCTCGTTTTTATTAAGTCACTTTCTTGTCTGTCGTTCCGGGTGGAATCTTGCAACTTAAATTTCGAGCACTTTCCGATTAGCTATCCGGCTGAAACTTTCAGAGTAGGTCAGAAATCGATGACAAAGCATTTCGAGGAAAAAAACTTGGGTTTTACAGTAGGTTTTTTATTTACATTTGCTGCTTGTTTGAATATTGTATAGCCATTGGGACTGAATATTGTTAAAATAAGGCTTCTTATAAGTGCAATAAAGTTATATTATGTTAATAACTTACAGTGTCGAAGAACTCTGTGAACTTTGAAAAGTAGTACCACCAGCACCCGTAGACAATCTGTGAAGAAAAAAGAAAACACATTTTATTGCTAACCATACGATACGAAATTAGGAATATTTCTTCCTAACCATCACACCAGTGTGGCAGAGCAGTGTGGAGGTTAGTCGGTCGCGGATACTTTTGCTATCAATAACATAAAATAGAATATAATTAAAAGAAAATCTTGCACTGTAATTGGTGGCCTTATTGCTCAAAGCGATTTATTAAAGACAACCTTTGGATAGACGCCAATACGCCGCCGCGCCGTGACTTCGTTCTCCCCCCATTTCGTTGTCTATGTTTTATCCTCCAAAATGTATGGTCAATTTAGAGTAAGTATAAGACATAGCAAAGATCATCTAAAGATCTAAAGGGCATCTGGAATAATGTAGCTTTCTACCAGTAACAGAGTTATAAGAGTCAGTCAGTTTCGAGATTACTTTCGTAACAAGTTTACAAACAAACTAACGCTATGTATTTGTGAAAAATATATTTCTCCCTTTATAAATTTTAACCTATTCCAATCAGTATGTAAGCATGTATGCTTCATTATTTTGCAAGTTGTTTTCAATGTGTTAAGTAAAGAGTTATTGTATTGTAATTTGTACCTATAATTAAAACACTCTTTTGTTGAAATATTCCAAGAATTTTAATTCATGACATATCGAGAGGTTAAGCATTTCCGACACAATCAGATGGACTTTTTCTTTTTGACCTCTTATATTAATGATTTATAATTTTTTGCTAAAAAAAAAAAGTTTATAAAAATATGTATAACAAAACACTACTTCATCATTGTAGTCTATAGATAGATAGATAGATAGGATAGTCTATATTAGCAGAAGAAGCCATATGTAAAATTTTATTAGTTTCAGGTGTAAATTCCAATAAAATGACGGCGGTACCGATGTATTAGTAGGTATATAATCCATCGATATTGGTATAAGAAGAATAGGAATAAAAATAATTTATTGCCAACAAACATAAACAACTTAAAGAATATTGTGGTACATACTTTGAATGTTTGGCAATTGGGGTAAGCTCAGCACTGTACTGCGCAGACTAAGTTTAGTCTACACAGGGATGGTTTTCAGCATACCCCATTGCTTACTGAGATGTTACTCAAGCACGAAAAAATATAGAAATAGAAGCGAAACAGAAAAAAAATGCACATAAAAAGAACAAAACAGCATTAGATATAAATTATCACAATAATTTTAAGTGGGACAAGAAGTTATTTATGTTGAATACAGTGTGTGTATGGGGGTGTGTCAGGGTGGGTGGGGGTTTGTGAGAGTGGATGTATGAGGGAGTGTGTGTATATTGTTATGCGATTTTAAAAGTTGCTTTAAAGTTATTTTCAAGACGGTTTAATATGATGGCTTTAAATTTAGGTTTAAAAAGATTGTAGCCTATTTTCTATATTACCTCTCATAGGCATATATGGGTATATTCTTACTTTTGTATGTTTATCCGTTATCTAGTGCTCATAGTACACTATAGTAGTATATAGTAGTATAGTAGTAGTTTGGGTCTAGGTAATTGGTGTGCATTGACACTATTATATTTTTTGATTATTATTTTATTTAATACTAGCTGTGCCCGCGGCTTCGCTCGCGTGGTCATTTTTCTAGGTTAAAAGTACTCTATGTGCTATTCCAAGACCTAAAATAAACATTTGATCAAAATTCCTTCAGCCGTTAAAAAGTTTTTTATCGATTGCTCGGCATCTAATCATTGGATTACGATACCAAGTACCCCAGATCTTGGTCAAACCCAAAGCTATCCAACACTGAAAACTGCATCGAAATCGGTCTAATAGATTTTACGTGATGCGCGAACAAACATACAGACAAACAAACAGACAGACACGTTTTTTTTTTTTTATTCTTGTTCAGTAGCTCAGTCCAATTTTTTTAAATTATCTTTTTTGTACAGACTTTTACGTTATTATTGCCTATAGCTGTGCCCGCAGCGTTGCTCGCGTGGTAGTTTTTCTGGGATATAATGATCCTTTGAGTTATTCCAGTACCAAAAGTACCAATATAGGTACCTACCTACCTGTGTTAACAACCTTCAGCGGCGATCCGACATGGTCGTGATAGGTTAGAAGACGAAGACGCGAGCGAAGCGTAGCAGCATAAAGCCCCATTATAGCTAAGAACCATCTTGTTTACCTCAGTTTTGAAACAAAAACCCGCAGTTAAATTGGTCCATTCGGTTTGAAAGATACGATTCTCGACCCCCCTTTTTTCAACTCCTTCCCCTTCCCATATAGCAAAGAAACATGAGGAACCATCTCGATCACATCCGTTTTAAAACATAAAAAACTGCATCAAATTTGGTCCATTCATTTGGGAGCTACGAACTTCACCATATTCCCCCCCCCCCCCTACTATAGCTAAGAAAAATCTTGTTTACCATAAAAAACCGCAGCTAAATTGGTCGATTCGTTTGAAAGGTACGATTCTCACCCCCTTTTTCACGAAACTCCCCCCCTCCATTACATTAGCTTTCAAACAAAAAAACCGCATGAAAATCGGTCCATTCGTTTGGGAGCTTTTTTTTATGAGGATGCCACAAACACAAACACACACATACACACACACACCCTCGCACACAAAATAAACAAAATAATGTGAGTAATGTGAGCCGAATTTGAAAAGTTAACAAATCTGAATTTAGCGGTACGCTTGGTTGCAGTGAATGAAATGCTTGCGTGTTTTAAGGTCAATCAGCGCCATCTAGTTAAATCGGAGGGAGAACTTTGATGCCTTTGGTTTATTCGCTTGAGTCGGACCATTTCGATATATCCCATTATATATATTGTTTTCAAATAAAACTTGACGGTTTACTTCAGGAAATCACAAAAACCTTAAAAAATCAAATAAAATGTAAAAAACGCATAAAATATGTAAATGCTTATAAATATTGAGGCAAAACATTTATAGCAGCGCGTGGATTCGTTCGATGTGTCTCTGGGTTGCAAACTAAACACCGCTTCCACTGTGCCACTCTGACTTGTGATATGAGCACCGAATTTACGGTACTGTTTTATAAACGGATGTGCTATTATTATTCCTTTCAAATTAACATAACTTTAGACTCATATCCCGCAGGAATCCCGTATTTTTTCGTGATTCAAAGTATTATTGATTTTAACACATAATATAAACTTTGACTGTGCCAAGTTACATCAAAATCCGTCAGGTATTTTCATCGTTATATGTGTTTTTTTTAAATAACTTTCAACCCCTATCCTGCGGGAACTATTGTTATTTTTCGGGATAAAAAGTATTCTAAATGTTAATCCATAACGTAAGCTATGATTGTGCCAAGTTGCACCAAAATCCGTTTGGTAGTTTCTGCGTGATGCGTGTTCAAAGAGACAGACAGATAGACAAAAAATAAAAACATATTCTTTTTGCACTCCATATCGATTTTGAAGTTTATCTCAATTATAATTTTCAAAAAATATTTAATGTACAGATTTAGCCCAGTTACAGTTTTATTATAGTAATATAGAATAGATGTTTTTATATACAGGTTGACTCGGAAGTAGTGACCGGGGCACCCGAATAATTATCTATTAAAAAACGAGCCGTCGCAGGATGCATGGCAGATGTGTAAACATCGAATTGACCAAGCTGAGGTTGAAAGAGCCGACGAGCCAACCAAGACGCGGCGCCAGCGCTAGGCCGCTTTCGTCGCCGCGCCAAGAGTCGGCGCGGCGTTACCCCCGTGCCGCGCCATCAAATATTTACACATCAAAAGTAATTGTTCACAATGTTGTCAGACACTGGAATATGTTAATACAACTATTTACAATTTATTTTAAATCTTTAACATTGGCCAATATATGTTGGCCAAATTGGTGGACCTGCGACCCGGAAAACTTATTTTTATACCCATACTGGACCCCTGTTCGCCAATATAAAATTAAAATCGCATGCTACCCAAAATGCAAGGTTGACCACTTTTTTACGACGAATTGACCGCGCCTATGTCGGTACTATGAAAATGTCGACTTTTCAACGTTTGAAGTCACTTTATGCTGTGTTAATAAGTTTTGGCCAATTAAGCGTATTAGTATTTTATTCTCAGTGAGTTGAAGAAGTTTATAAGGTAGGAAGAAAAATATATTATAGCAGTTAAAAATATCTGGAATGACTCCCAAAATATCAAAAATCTCGGAACATACATTAGGGTTATACGGGGGGTTCTCTAACTTGGGACCTCCGCTTATCACAAATTCCTGAGATAACCTGTATTGTATATTATTTTGTAGACCTTTCTATCAGTTGCAATTCAAGTTATGACACGGAATATGTATGTAACATACATACAAGGTTCAAAAGAGATTATCTCTAAAAAATATATGTAGAACTAGCTTGCCCGCGACTTCTACAGTTTATCGCGAAAAAAAATATCCTTTGTTCTTCTAGGTTATTAAAAACCAATGCAAAAGTATTGCACCAACGCTCTTGATGCTTTTTGACAGACTTGTTATTATTTCGTTTCCATGGCAACCATTCCTTACAGTGAGTAATCAACATCTTCCAGTTTTCCTGGAAACTTACCGTTTTCTGGGATAAAAAGTATCCTATATGTTGGTCTCTATATTGTACAGTACCTAATTACAAAGTTTCATCAAAATCGGATCAATCGTTTTGGCATTAAAACTCCCCAAGCAAATAAACAGATACCGTTTCACTTTTATATAGTGGTGTGGATAACATTTTTGGCGACTTTTGTTTCAACTAGACCACATAAAACTAGACCACAGACTGTGTAGAAGACATAACAAAAAAAACATCAGAATGTTAAATTACCTAAATTACCTTACAAATGTGCCGGTATATTGAACACATCAAACTACGAAACAGATAAAGACCTCATAATACTCAAATCAGAAACTATATCAGAACTACTTCACATCACATTGTTCTAATAAGTCCTCTGCTGAGCATGGTTTTCCGTAAGCAACACGCTTTTCAGGCGCTGTAGATGTTAATACTAATTACACAGGTGCATGCTGCTGGCCATTTCCTGAATACCCTATGCTGTTCTCAAAGCACGCGCGGGATGAGGAGTGCACCTATCAAGAAACCGATTCCACACGACAAAAAACACATTCAAACATAATTAAATAGGTATAAATGACACGCAGTTAATTTAATGCATATGTATTAGTGGGTAGTTCTCTGCAATTATGTTGCGATGCGAATGAACTAGAGGCAGCCTTGACTAGGCTCCACGTGCAGCTCCATGCTGCCTTTACTGACACATTATATCTGCATCATTACCTTATTTGACGTCATTACTAGAAGTTATTTGCAAGGAAAACACTTATGAATCTCAGCGACACTTATAGAGGCAAACAAGCAAGCTTAAACAAGCACAAATTAAAAATTTGTATACCCCGCCCTAGTCCGTCCCATTATAGCTAACATAATATTATAAACATCTCGATCACGTCAGCAATCAATCAGAAAAAAAAACATATCGAAGTCGAATTATTCATTTGCGAGCTACGATGCCATAGACAGACACACACACACACACCTTAAATTTATAATACTCCTCTCTTTTCGAGTTTGCGCTTTAAAAAACGACTGATGCACACCTCCCAATAAAGTGTGAAGCATAGGAAATGGTGGCTACGTACGTGTGTGTGAGTGGATAATTTGTGGGGTTTTGTAGTAGATACGCAATTTCAGACTAATTTATCACAAAACATAGCATATACAGTATTGTTTTTGATTTTCCGTGAGAACTTGACAGAATTAACAGACAAACAAGGTCGAGATATTGCTGCAATGTAACGGCCGATCGGCATTACATAGTGTAAGTGCGAACGTGTGGCTCGTGCTTACGAGCGTATCGGCATATCTTGGGTAATTTACTTTAGATTTTGCGGTGTAGCCTCCGTCTTTTTTTAAACCTTCTTAGAAGTAAACAAGAATGTTTTACTCTTGCGTTATGACAAACACAAAGTACTTGGGAAAACTTTGTTCTTTGACTTGCAGAAAAAACCTTTGTTTGCATTATTAAATTATTCAATTACTTTTGTACAGATTAGCTCTACAGCATGGCGCTACCACTGGATTATGTGTTTGCTGTTCGTGTTATGTAGAAAGTAAGATTTTAACGTATTATATTGTTCTTTAAAGTGCCCGAAGTTTTGGAATACCTAAATATTTTATATTGTTTTTACCTACCCTACTCATAATAATAGGTCATTGAAAGCTTGAAAGATACCCGACACCATAATTATCATATCATAATAATAGGTCATTGAAAGCTTGAAAGTACCCGACACCATAATTATCATACCATAATAATAGGTCATTGAAAGCTTGAAAGATACCGGACACCATAATTATCATATCATAATAATAGGTCATTGAAAGCTTGAAAGACCCGACACCATAATTATCATATCAAAAACCAGAATTTGAAATTATGTACGTTGACTATTTTACATCGACAAAACATGTTTTGAAGTATTTAAATGTAGTCAATTTTCTATTCCATTTTTCTTAATTTAAACGCCCATTGCCCGAACAATTAATTAAGTATTTAAAAATATAAACAATGGCACTTCCTGTCATTATTATGTGCAGTAAAAAGGTCACGGAATATATGTAAGTTAACACTAATTGCATCCATGAACATTAAATTAATTCAAGTAACAAACTTCCTGGGGCTTCTTGCTCTAGACAAATCTTAAGTAACGTACCAACTATATACATCATTTCATAGGTATATACGTTACTCGGAAAAAGTACCTATATGATATGTATCTGATATCTACAACACCTATATGATTTGTACACATTTATACATATCTATACATTCCATGTATCGACGTAAAAAGCAATGAGAAGCAGATTTTTGGCGGTCTTATTCTAAGATATATAAAGATCTTTAGAAAATTAAATGACTGCATTACGTAGATCAAAATTCTCAAAATTCTCCCTATAATTAATGCCAGTAACTTCCAGACACGCAACAAGTCTAATTCCATGATATGATATGTCATTTTTGCTATATATTATGTATGTAGGCATAAATAACTGTTTCATATAACATGTTTTTCATAATAATAGGATGGTAAAGATTTTTTTTCTATGTTCTCTGCTCTTTTTTAAAAACACTTGAAAGTAGCACTATGACAGCTTCATCAAAACCGAAAAAATGATAAATTAACTTAAGATCATGGAATGGAATGCTAATAGACTACTACAACATTGTAATGAGCTACAAGCCGTCCTAAACATAGAAAATATTGATGTGTCTTATCTCTGAGTCGCACTTCACAAGGGAATCCTGTATTCAAATTAGAGGCTACAAAACTTATCAGGCATTGCAACCCAATAACTCAGCTAGAGGAGGTAGCACCGTAATAATAAAGGAGAACATCTCCCATTACGCACAATTTAAATTTGAAGAGCATCACATAGAAGCTGTTGCTATTTGTGTCAGAACTAAGCGCTATCCTGTAACCCTTGCAGCAATATACTGCAATATAAAGCATGCGCTGAAAGCAGAACAGTATAGAAGTTTTTTAAAACTACTTGGTAATCGATTCTTACTGGGACGTGATTTTAACGCTAAGAACACCTTCTGGGGGTCTCGCCTTACTACCACTAAAGGAAAGGAATTATTATGTGCAATGAAAGAATTACATTGTAATGTAAAATCAACAGAAAAACCCACCCATTGGCCTACTGATCCTAAAAAAAACAGATCTTGTCGATTTCTTCATCTTTAAAATATATCTACCTGTTTCCTCTTAATTGAGGAAGGTTATGATATGAGCTCAGATCATTCACCTATAATATTAATCTTAAGTGATACTATTGTACAAAAAGAGAATATTCCGACTCTAATTAATCACAGAACGGACTGGGAAAGTTTTAAACTAGATTTAGAATTAAAAATCGATCTTAAAGTCCCATTAAAGAACGCACTACAGCTATACATAGAAGTAACACAACTTATAAGAGATATCCAACAATGCGCTTGAGCAAACACAAAAAAAGAAAATTAAAAAAAGAACCAGAATGCAGTCCTACCCAATAGAAATCAAAAACTAAATTGCTACAAAAAGAAATCAATGACAAAAGTCGCAGATAACTAGATCTCCACAAGACAAGATACTTTTTAATAATCTTACAAAAAGACTCAAAAGGGAAATATATAACTTTAGTGAAGAAACTATAAATTTTAACTTAAGTCAGCTAACAAGTGATCGGACATCAGATTATTCTCTTTGGAAAACAACAAAGAACCTTAGAAAGCCTTATTTTACTCTACTTTTATTTGCAATTGCAACATTAGACTATAGTATTTCTATTAACTTGAAAAATCTAAAATTGAATATTGTGTAAGCAGCTTAAAAGAAAATTGTTACTGTTTAGTTATAAGATTTATATAATGTTTGATATGGTGTTTTAAATACCTGTATTTTGATACCTCACTCGTTGATACCTCATTTATTGTTCCGTCGAAAATACAATATGGCAGCTGAAAGCCGACATATTAGTTTTTATGACACTTCATATATCCTATAGCACTCTTGTAATCAAGACGAATCCATTGATACCTCATTTATCAAAATCCATCAAACCATTTAGGCTGTAGGACGCGCCTAAGAAACTTTGTACGTTTCTTAGGCGCGTCCTAGAGCCAAACAAACATACAAACAAAAAAAGAAACATACATACAACCCAAACACATAACCTTCCTCAGTCGAGTAAAACCTGTAGAAACAAACATTTGTATTTATTTTACTTTCAACTCATTTTATAAGCTATTATTTTTGCTTTGTATTTGTTACAAATAATATACTGATAAAATACATACCTACATATTTAATAATATTGGTTAAGCCGTGGGAAACATACATGTAACGCGAGAAATAACGCTCTACTGTTTTTATCTTCTTATCATAGTGTACAATAATTTCGGTATTCCCACCATAAAATCTGTAAGTAAACCTTTTTCTGAATAAAAAAATATTGATTATTGATTGATATTGATTATTGATTGATATTGATTATTGATTGATATTGATTATATAAAGCAAGACTACACTAAGTACAATAATTCAACTGGAAGTGAAATGATATTTTAAAGTAACTGATGACGATGATGACCCTTACCCGCATAGCACCAGGTGTTCTGGAGTAGTCAACAGGTTGGCATCGGAAGCTGTACGTGGTGAACCAGCCACTCACAACACTCTGCAAAAATAATAAACAAATTATACCAGGTCTAATATGTGGAATTATTTCTCAACATGAGCGTTGACTTTGACACCGTTGACTCACCTCATTGAACAACCAGCAACTGAATATGACTTGAAACAAGTTGTACCATATAAGCACTTGCTTCAACTCAAATGGTTTTCTGTTCTCCATCAACTTCGGTCCCAGAACCTTATGGAAGAAAAAAAGATTGAGTTAAAACAGTATCGTAACGATGATAACTGATTCACACGATGTTTCCGTAACATAAATTATACCTAGAAACATCTTGATGACAACAAAACAATAGTTAGATGACACGCCATGGCGTAGATAAATTCCAGTTGAAAACGTTCCTAATGGTTTTTAATTTGTTTTGACGCGTTAGTAATTAATGATTAATCAGGCCTCAGTGGCGTATGCTATGCATCCCGTCATTAACTCATTACGGACAAGATAAATGGACTTACTTTGACAATGAAGACGTATGTGAGGCATATCGCCAGCGTGGGGAACGGCGAAGACATCAGGAACCAGTCCTTCACTCGCTGGTCACTTTTGTTGTCCATCAAGTCATGGTATCCCGCCACTAGCCTACTTAGCGCCTCCATTTTCACTGTAACAACAGAAAACTTTATTTAAGTTCACAATTAATTCAATAACAATGAATGCACTGATAAAAATTATGGACATAATTGTACGTTTTTATGTGTGGACGCCAAGTACTGCGGGCACAGAATGAGCAATTTTGTACAGACGGGCCTGCGCCCGCGCCGCTTACATTCGAGCGTCAAGTGAATCGAATGTCAGGGTGGACCAGGCCTCGGGTAGTCGTGCAGAACTACTCGACACATGCATAATGATGCGTAAGATGATCAGATCACGCACAGTGCGTTTTATTTTACAGCTAACCACAATCACGCACAATTGAATTCCTGCAATGTTATAGGGCTTCAGCCACTACGCTCCACCACTAAAACACACATTATAAACCTAACTTTTTTTAATGGAAAAAAGGGTAAACTACTTTTAACAGTAGAATTTTATTCTTTACTAGCTTTTTCCTGCAGCTTTGCTCGCGTGGTATTTTGTTTTCTTGTGGTTTCCCTAGATCTGGGGTCGTCAAGTAGTTTAAAGTGGGGTCCGGATACTGTAGATTGCCACCAGATTGGTAGCTAGTTTTGTGCAATTTTCATTCTTTTCTGATACATGTTTACTTCCTACGCAAGGAAATATCTTCTTGCAAGTCAATTATCTCCATTTGAAGTGAAGATCTTTTCAAGACTAATTAAAGCGTGTGTGTGTGTAGGCCACATATCAGTCATAGGTACACAGATCAGGTAGGTTACTTATTAAATAGGTAATAAGCAACTAGAATAATTACTATGTTGGAGTCTACATGGCTTTCAAATGTATCAGTATAGGGCTAGTTATATGAAAATATTATTGAAATTTAATATGTAGGTATATTTAACAACTAGCTGTACCCGCGGCTTCGCACGTGTGGTCTTTTCTTTAGGTTCAAAGTACCATAATGTGCTATTCCAGGACCAATATACCAACATTTGATCAAAATTTCTTCAGCCGTCAAAATTACTTTTGTCAATTGCTCTGCTTTTAACTCACCGGATTGAGATACCAATTACACCAGTTTTTAAATCAAACCATAAGCTATCTAGCAATGAAAACCGCATTGGAATCGGTCCAGTAGTTATTACGTGATGCGTGAAAAATCAAACAGACAGAAAGATACGATTCAAAAAAATATTATATACATGTTAAATAGCTTTTTTAAGCACCCAAGAGCATTTTTTTTAATCTTCTTTGTACTGCCTCTTTCGTACCTATTACTTTATTATAAGTATAGATATATGATTGTTTCAATTTGCATTAAAAAAACCGTCCAGTAGTTTCAGCGTGATACGTGTTCTTTTTAATAACTTTCAACCCCTATCTTGCAAAAACCCTTTAATTTTTCGGGATGAAAAGTATGTCCTTCCTCGTAGTATGAAATCAAATAATACCAAGTTTCATTTGAATTCATCCAGTAGTTTCAGTGGCGTGATGCGCGGCTAAGATACTGACAGACAGCCATACAGACAAAAATGAAAAACATACATTTTAGGCTTCATTATAGAATACAGAGTAATCTCCAAAAAAAAAACAATATCTTTAATGTACAGAATTTGGACCCATATCCCGCAGGAACTCATTATTATTTCGGGATAAAAAGTATCCATAATTTTCATCAATCTTATAAACTATGTCTGTGCCAAGTTGCATCAACATCCGTCCAATAGTTTCAGCGTGCTACGTGTTCTTTAAAACAATGTTCCACTTCTATCCTCCAGGAGCCCTTTAATTTTTCGGGATGAAAAGTATTCAATGCCCTACCTCGAAGTATGAACTCAAATCATACCAACTTTCATTTGAATTCATTGAGTATTTTCGACGTGATGTGCTGTCAAGATACAGACAGACAGACGGACAGACAGACAGACAAAAATTAAAAACATACAGTTTAGGCTTATGAATTGAATATAGAAAAGCCTCCAAAAAAAATACAAAATATCTTTAATTTACAGAATTTGGGACATTATCCCGCAGGAATTCTTTATTTTTTCGGGATAAAAAGTATTCTCAACTTTTACTCATTATATAAACTATGACTGTGCCAAGTTGCAACGAAATCTGTCCAGTAGTTTCAGTGTGATACGTGTTCTTTCAAATAACTTTCAACGCCTATCTTGCGGGAACCCCTTAATTTTTCGGGATTAAAAGTATACTATGTCCTACCTCGTAGTCTGAACTTAAATCATACTGAGTTTCATTTAAATTCATTCAGTAGTTTCGGCGTGATGCCTAGCCAAGATACAGACAGACAGACAGACAAAAAAGAAAAAAAAAAAGAAAAAAAAATTTGCTTCAGTATCGAATATAGACTACGCTCCAAAAAAATAATTCTAAATATCTTCAATGTACAGAATTGGACCCTTTACAGTTTTATTATAAGTATAGATATTTGGCGGTCTGAGGTTTGACCTTCCGCAGTCCGGAGACGGACCGCGGTCCGCCTGTTGCTGACCGCTGCCCTAGATATACCTACCTAATGTGTATTGAACTAACTCTTCAATACACATAACTCGGAGAAGGTTAATGACAAACATAGCTTAGGTACTATGTAGACGACGTTTTCCTCACGCGCTTCTAACAATTCAAAAGATTCAGCCCATTTTGGGCTTAATAAGAGGGCTCTGTTAGTACTCTTTAGGTACGAAACCCTAAACATTACGTAGATATAATGTTTAATTTGATCCGTGTTGCATTGCAAATATTGCAATCGTTTAGTGCAGTAATACTGTTACATAACTTTCAACCTCTATTCCGCAGGAACCCTTTATTTTTCGGGATAAAAAGTATCATAATTGTATCTTTGTATTGCCATATGACATTTCTTTTCAAGATTTTATTCATTTAACTAAAACTATCGACCGATGAAATTATATTTCTAGTTAGCTTTCAACTCCTAGCCCGCAGGAACCCTTTAGTTTTTCGGGATAAAAAATTCCAAATGTTAACCCATAATATAAATTATGACTATGCCAAGATATGATTGTGCCAGGTAGCATCAAAATCCGTTTGGTAGTTTCAGGGTGATGCATGTTCAAAGAAACAGACAGACAATAAGATAAAAAATACTATTTTAGCCTCCATATCGATAATGAAGTTAATCCCAATTATAATTTTCAAAAATATTTATTGTACAGATTTGGCCCGGTTACAGTTTTATCATAGTAATAGATAGATATATGATTCTTGGGGACCATGCTCTTGATGATTGGCTTCATACGAAACTGTATTCATGCAGTTTTGCAATAATATCCAAGCTTGTCAGTCCGCTTTGCCCCACCTACGTGTCGGTACACTTCATCGTCAGGAAAAAACTGGTACAATATTTTCGTATTGGGAAATAGCTTAACGCTTATTTATTTGCCGACAAGTAGGTGACATCCGTCGCACAAGCTTCGTCTTACCTTTGTTTAACTTAAATACAATTTGCTCAAAATAAACACAGTGCTTTCTAAAATACATAAAGAGTTTTTTTTAAGAAAGCTATTTTAAAGTTCACTAAGCTGCTCTGGCAGTGATTTCTTCCGCAATGTATTCATGCAGTTTTGCAATAGTGTCCAAGATGAATAGGAATCTAAATAATACGATGAGTCAGGCAAATGCTTCTTGAACATTGAACTTTAATCTGATATAACTTTCATAAGACTCGTGGACAGTTGGACAGGTGCAAACATAATCGCAAGGTCGTTCGTACGCACGTCATAGACAGTGCGAAACACTTCCAGCAATGCTGAGGGCGAACGTGTTTGTATTGGTAACATAATACGACTCATTGATTTTTCATCGTCGTCTAATAAATAAATCATAATTACATAATTTCCGTGTTATTCAATAAAAATCCTTGTTGTTTTTGAAGGGCGACGACCTAATAACAACATCGATAATTAATTTACAACTGACGTCTCTAATGGAGAGACTTAAAGGAATGCCGCTCAGGAAAACCAATGATAGGTACTATAATTAGTTATTCTACTGATACTAACAAAACAGGTTTAAAATATATACTCTTATTAAAGCATAAACATAAGCATATATACGCATTAAGTCACAAATGTGTGTACAAAAGAGAAAATTAAAAAACTCGTGGAATTTAAATAAGCTACTGCACAAAAATATTAGCATTTTTTCAAATCGTGTCTGTGTGTCGGTCTGGATTAGGGTTTATGGTTTCTCGAGGTTCGAGAACTCTCGGGAAATCGAGAATTTTCCTTTGTTTACTAACTAGCCGTGACCCGGCTTTGCCCGCGTGGTTATTTCTCAGGGTTATTTTAAACGATTGCTTGGCTTCTACTCTGCTGATTGCGATATGAAGTATCCCAGATTTTAACTAAATACATAAACTATCTAACCATGGAAAACGCATTTTAATCGGTCCAGTAATTATTACGTGATGCGGGAACAACCATCCAGACAAACAGACAGACATGATTTTTAAAAACGTTATATAGTTGTTCGGTAATTCATTTTGTTTATTCCAAGCATATTTTTTTTTATTTGAAGAATTGGAAGATTTCTTTCTCAGAAGAAGCAGTCCACAAAGTCCCTTCGTTGGCTTCGAAAAAGGGCAAATTTTATTTGAGTTGTTTATATAATACATATTCAATTGTTAATTTTTATTTTTTTATTTTGACTCCTTCCTCAATGATTCTAGTCTAATATGCTTATATTTTTATTGTTATTTCAATGCGTTATAGAAAATAATTACGTGTTAATTTTTTGGAAATCTTTCATATAATTATTTAGGATTAGTTGATGCCCGCGGCTTCGCACGCGTGACAAATAACTTGGCTTTCTATTGGTAAAAGTATTTACAAAATCGGTTCAGTAGATCCAGACATTACCCCCTACAACCTCACAAACTCACAAAGTTTAACTCTTTATAATATTAGTATAGATTAAATGATTAGATATTAGAGAAATGTATGTGTCAATATGAACACGTTCTAAAATTACAGTTTGGTTACCACTTTAGACAGTTAATAGCTCAAGCTACATAAGATTCAGGGCTTTTATTTATAAATCAACCTTCTGAGCTTTATCATTAAACAGGCTTTTTTCTTTTTCTTTCAGTAGCTATGTCGGAAAAAAAAGAAGTAGTAGAAGTAGTAGTAGTAGTAGTAGTAGCAGCCGTTTTGTCACGAGAGCAAAACGTGTGCCAAATTTCAGTCCGATAGCTTCAGTGGAAGTGGGTGAAATATTGATTCCAAAATTCCACGACATACATACATACAAGTGAAGTTAAATATTTGCTTTGATAAATGATATATCACAACATTTTGTAACGACAACATGGATATAATTATCATAATTATATTACGCTAATAAAATGTTAAATACTTCATCAATTGCCTGTATTAATCCACTGCTGGACAAGACTACGTTAGCTTATTCGTTACTCAGTCTAAAATCAAAAACTCGCCTACTAAATATATAAACATCTCTATTACTGAAAATGACAACGCCAAAATGTTGCGAAAACAAAGTTTTCTAAAACGGGCCTTAGTAAAAACAATCAAATATCTAGAATATTTTACTTTTTTATGAACGGCTAAATCTATTTTAAAGCTGAAACAATTTGCAAGTTTTTCTGCATAAGTGGTATTTTTTTGGGTTCGTAGATACAACAAAAGAAAAGATAACGATCGACGCCTGAGGGCCCCGATTCTGTTAACTATTGCACCGCGATAACGCAAGTCAACCGCTAGAAATTTTTTGAGAAATTTACCACTTAAAAGTGCTGGAAGCGAAAATTTTGCTAATATTTTCGCTTTTTGTTTTTTTTGTTTTATTATTTTGCTTTTCTTTTATTTTCTGAAAATTTCCAAAAAAATATCGCTTCTAGCACTTTTAAGTGGTAAATGAGAAAATTTCGCAAAAAAAAAAAAATAGCGATCGACTTGCGTTATCGCGGTTCAATAGTTCACAGAATCGGGGCCCTGTTCAAAGAATGCCGCCACTGCGCAGCAAAATACAAAGATTCTAAGCGCAAAATAGCCGATACCTATTTGGATATATTTGTTCACAAATAATTTATTTTCTAGACTTTTGTCGAGCTAATTTTCTCGGGAACGAATAACTTGAATAGTCTGGATGTTTGCATCACGTAAGAACTACGGGGGAGTATGCGGTTTTCACTGTTGGATACCTTAGGTTTTGACTTAAAATCTGATGAGTTTAGAATCTTGATGCGATGAATATATGAAGGGCAACCGTTAGAAAACTATTTGACAGCAGAACGAAATTTGATGATTTTGGTAGTTAATACTGTATACTTATCAAAGGAAAATGCTCTACGCCCGAAAAAACGCGGGTTCAGCTAGTTTTGAATATAATCGTCAATTTCTGTATGCTCAAACGCGATAGTATTGAAATTGATTTTTTAATGAACTGAAAGTCATCGGTTGACCTTAACATTTGAGAACATAATATCTTTTGATATCGCAAGTTTAGTGCATGTCAATATAAACAAATGCTATGAGATTCTCACAGCGCTATTATAGATTTATGGACATGCGAGATCCCAAACGGTTCGGCGGCTGCGCCAAGGCTGATTACTTCTACGTGATTTGGTTATGCTCACAATTAATTTTATAACGACATCGAAACACCAGCCGCAATCGAAATTGTAAATATTTTTCTCATTGACTTCGTCTTAAATTAAGTAATAATCTTTATTAATAATTGTATATACTTTTCCGTTTCATAGCATGGATGCCATGGAGTCACGAGCACGACACAGGTAATCCTGGTTTGAGAATCAGGGACCACCACCGTTTGATTTTACAAATGTGAGGTATATATCTCTCTGTATATTAATAATTGTTGTTTAGATGTTTTGGTCGAAATAAACATTATTATCATAAAACTACCAGCGATACAGAAAGATTTAGGATAACATACAATACAATCAATGAGGATAAACAACAAGCAGAAAGACTTAAAATAAAAACCGGCTACGATCGGATAAAAAATTGCCTATGACAGTCTTGCGATGAAGAAGTATCTATTAATACCTCGCTTGTCAAAATCGGTCCAAGTTTTAGTTTGAACACATAACCCTTCCTTTGCCTTGCCGTTGACAGGTAAAAATAAATAGGCTATGACACTCTATACCTAAAGACGAATCGATTGACACCTCGTTTGTCAAAATCGAACCAATAGGGGTGACGCTATGTCATCCATATACCCACATGCATAGATACATACATACATACACTATTAAACTCATTACGCTTTCCTTGTTTTGCTGTAGACGGGTACAAAGACAAAATACTACTCTAACGCAGCTTGTTTAACGTTGTATCAAAAAAAAGGAAGCCACATAAACTTAAATTATTGGCAACACATTTTTTAAGTTAAGTTATTTACGATTAAAAAAGTACGGATACAATTTGATCATTTCATAAACCAGTCTGACAATAAAAACTTAGATTAAATCATTCACAGCACGATGAACTTTGTATCTCATTAATATTATTTGCAAATATAATTTACGTGTTCAAGGTTTACGGTTCACACTAAAGCTGAATCTTTCAATATCCAGATTATACAGTTCACTCTATGTTTACGATCAAGCATCAGTAGTTATTACGTTTTTTTAAATCTAACCTGTTTTCTTAATTTTAGACTGGTACTAGTTAACATGGAAAAATACGCTAACCGGACAACAAAGCTTTGTTATTATAATACATAATTTGTGCGTTGTCTGCATGCAAATTACCTGGTTAAGGCTTTTTATAAGCACAATAGTGCCTCCATAGACCGCGGCCTAAGGAGGCCGGTCAAAGACACGTACTACTTACTGTTAAACGGAACAATTACTTTATTTAAACTGAGTATCGTTTCATGGAGAAGTTTCAGTGTTGAAATTGTAACGAGGCCACTGCGTTTGTCCTCTGCTAAGATTATAATTTTTAACTATTATTTTATGTGTTCCACGACATAGGCTTTTAAGCATTTAGTTAATCTTGCACCTACGAATATTATGTCCCTTGTTTATGTTTTTTCTTAGTATAATTTTAAATATCGCTGTTCTTTAAAAGTATTTTCCTTCCTTCACCTTTATGAACACTATCTACTTTTGGTTTATTTATTTAAATTAAATGGCTAAAGCTTATCTGAGGGGTGGTCTAACGATGGGAGACGCGCAATGAGGAAAGTATGTACACGAAATCTCGATAGCAGATAAAAACCTTATTTTCGAACCACCCGTCTTATTTGCAAAAACGACATTCTAAATTTCGTACGTATCCCGTCTTACAGACATTATGCGTCACAAATGGCGGGTAAAATACAAAAAAATATAAAAGAAAAATGAGGCCTTCCTAACAAGCCCTAAGGAAAGGGCATGTTATGAGGATATATTTACTGCTATTGATGGTAATATACCAGAATTAAGAGGCTTCCCAAAACTTGGGCTAGTGGAGTTTAAAAGATTTGCGGCTCGTATCAAATGAAACAAGCCAGATCCTACTATGGCGAGCAAATAACACAAAATGGTATATACCAATAGAAGTATCGGAAGCGTTTGAAAGAAATTACCTTTAATATTGGGAACTAATAATAATTTTGCTAGAGGAAGAAACAAAAAGGCATGTGTCTAAAATAGTAGAACATTCTCGTATTCTGCTTATATTTTAATAGATAAATACATACATGTAAGAGATACATTAGGCATACAAGTAGAGATAGTAGGATATTACTGTTCTCGCCTTGTAGGAAAAAGAACTGCAGGTTGCTGTGTCCATGGAATGTGGAAGTATTTGAGCTGGGCAAGTTATAACAATGTTACTATTCCAGCTCCATTTTCGGATAATGTTTTTGGAAGAATAAAATACGGGTTTAAGGAATAATCATTCTTTAATATATTGTACCTAGCGTAGCTGTTTTTTAGGCGACGGACTCTATCCCTTCCTACTTACATAGACCATTTCATGAAACCTACTACAATATAATTATAATCTGAGTAAGATCTAGATACAGCATTAAGGGATTGACTATCAAGTAATGATTGCTTCCAGGCTTTGCATTTTAATCTAAATCAGTGTCTGGCCACCTGCCAGGTAGCTAAACCGCTACAGATTTTACACAAATGTACTTCAAAGGCACTAAGCTCACTCATAAACTGGTTTAGACCCTTTCAAATAGCTTTTTAAGATTCATTGTGGTTGAGCATAACCTTAAAATAGACGTTCATTTTTGTAAATATCTCCATAAATATCGGGAATGCCATTGTAATTTGAGTCGTTTTTTTTAAGGAAATATTTAGACATGTCTTCGAGTATTTTAAAGATGATTTCATGACGATACAAAAATGTTGAAAAGAGTACATTTATCCATAGTGCCGTGGGAAATCTCGTTTTCCCTCAAGAGCGATATTAAAATTAATTAATATACGTTAATATACATTCATAAGTGTACCTAGCAAATTTTAACATAATCGGACCAGTAGATTCGGAGCAAATTGGCTGTGACCGACAGACTGACAGACACACGAGTCCTTCTATAACGGTTCTGTTTGTTTTTCATTTGGACATACGGAACCACAGTAAAGTAGGGCGGTTGGTGAACATTGTTAACTTCATTTGTTTTTTTACCAGACTGCGCAACGCAAAGGCCCGGTAATGTGTTTATCAGCCTATGTATGTATGTCTGTTCCTTTGTGGCACTATAAAGACCAAACGCGCGGTCTGATTTTGATGATTGTTACGTCAATCGATTAATATGGCGACAACCAGACGCCATATTGTGAAAAATAAAAAACTGAAAGTCAACGAACGATGTCAAGTGGGATATCATTGAATAGGTATTTGAAAATCATTTCTAGGTTTTTCTTATCATTTTTCGTTTCGAATTACCTTTTAGGATCTATAACGATTTAAAGTTGGTTAGCAACCATTCTCACTAATTCTTATAAATATAAACTAAAAAGTTTACAATAAAAATAAATTATAATAAAAAACAAAAAAAACAGACTGTGAATCAAACTAAAAAGTGCCAAAAAGCTTTATATTTTTGATTTTGAAATATAACATGCAGTCGGAGGCAGGAATAGTTAGCTCACCAGGTGCTGATCCCGTCAAAGGAGAAATGAATGCATGATGCCTCCGACTGCATTATATTTCAATATCCAAAATCTAAAGCTTGTTTGCCCCTTTTTAGTTTGATTCACAGTCTGGTTTTTTGTTTTCATTAGTCTTAATAAAAAGATTCATCGGTTATAATATGATATAGGTACATACTTGTCTTACTGCGCATAATCCCAGAATAAATAATGTACTTCAAAAATTTAATACATTCGACACTTTGCCATTTTGAATTATGTCATACATTCTGAGACATACTTACATTTCAATGAGCGAATAAATAATATGGTTTTTATTACTCGATTCCAAATATGTTTATGCAAGAAATAAAATCTACAGCGTAGGTCTTTTATCCAAGGCACGAGTCATCTTTATATCCCATACGTGCTAATGCCACACAAGTGGCTAAACCTGAATGCAAATAAATCAATGGCAATTCTAAACCAATTGAGTGAGTCAGTGCCTACAAACTATGTAAACACATAAGTCAATATTAAAATCAATATAAACAATGGGCTATCACAAGAACCACACATATTGACATAAATATAAATATACCAAAAGCTGCGGGCAAAGCTAGTGGCTATAATTTTATAAATGTAAAGTATAAACAATACGTGTCGCTAGCTCGTATTATTTACTAAAATATCAATAAAAGATATATTAAGTCAGATACTCAGGTTTTTCATGATTTGTAGGCACTACGATTAAATGTGATGTAGTTTGTAGCGTAGCTTCGCGCTCTGCCCAGGTCAAGCCGTAGAGCTGTATCGCATACCATCTTATACACTTGTGAAACAAAAATACCTTGTATGGTATACTCGTACGGCAAATAGGACAGGATATGGTTTAAATGCTACCTACAAAACAAGTAACACGCAGCCGGATGATTACATGCTCATAAAACATCAGTTTGGATATGGAAATATTCAGCTGATTTAATCTAAAGTAGGTAAATAAGTATATTTGTATCTTAACCATAGATCTCATTCTATGTTCTTAACCGTTAAGGTTTTATAAGTGTTCAATATAGGTACACATTCTTCTATAATTACAACTATTTATTTCACCATTAACTGAGGGTACACCTTCAAATTACCGTACATCATCCCAGATCCATGCAGATTTGCTGTTTTTCAATATTCCTACTCAAATCTCACCATTACATTTTTATTTCCCCATAGTCATTGTCAGCTCTCAAACACCCTCAATCCTTGCTTATTCACCGTTTTAAATAAACCCAACCTGGCTCTCGTTTTATTTTCTTCTCTTATTTTTCCGTCTTCAACCATGGTGTAATAATTGACAGCCCGTCAAAATCCCAAATCGTCATCACTGAGATCGTATAGATTACATTAATAAAAAGTTTAAGTTGCTAACATAAGCTTTACTTTTTTGATTAATTACGTTGTTTTTATTTACCTCGAAGTTTCGGACAAGTTACATTAATATTGGTCACGAGAAGACTGAAGTAGCGGGTATCAGCGTTGAAAAGGACGAGCGTTGTCTCCAACTACGCGCATTTGGTCTTGCACATGGAAGCTATACTTTTATTTATTACAAAGTTTTACGAAACGGCATCTGTACGCTTGAAAGCGTTATGTAAAAATATACTGATCGAAATCTTTTTAGGGATTTTTATAGTCAATGGGATTCTTGGTTACATAGTACCTCCACAGGATCGACAATCCCAATCCAACTATGAGGAAGTAATGTAAATATTTTGGTCCCGTGCTTGTTATTATTCTTATGCAAAGAACTGATGAGTTCGAAGGCTCGCTCTGAGTAATTGCGCATTGACGCGAGCTCGAGCCGACACCCACTGTGCATACACACGACGTAGTTGGTGATCGCAAATAGGACTCAATCAGGGGACCTTGCTCTGAGACTAAATCTATGTATCGATAATTGTGAGTTTCAAGTTGTTCTGTCTGAAAGCCCGATCGTTGCTAAAAACCAGTTTTACGGGTTTTTTTGTTAGTTTATACTTTTTGTAAGTATCGGGTGATATAATCCATGTTAGGTACTAGTTTGATGTCTAAACTCTACTAGTTAAAGGTTAATATTTTAAAAAAGAAACTAGAGCGGTATACTAGTGCGTTTTAGAATCCAACGATACCGGGTTCATTCCTCGGTTCCGTAACATTGTCTCTTCTAGTTATGGTATGTGCGGATTTACATCACTCCGTCCTTCGTTACGTTAGTCTTCCGGCCCGGCAGGGTGACGGCTGTTATTGATTAATATCAGTCGTTAAGCCATGTGAGAGGCCCTCGGGCGGCCTGACAAACTCTGACACCAGAGGCCAGTACTACCGCATATCTGCTCATATTCTGTACTAGCTGTACCCGCGGCTTCGCACGCGTGGTCATTTCTTTAGATTAGAAGTACCATAATGTGCTATTCCAGGACCTAAAATACCATTTGATCAAAATTTCTTCAGCCGTCAAAAAAATATTTATCGTTTGCTCGGCTTCTAATCGCCAAATTGCAATACCAATTACACCAGTTTTTAAGTCAAACCCTAAGCTATCCTACATTGAAAACTGCATAGCAATCGGTCCAGTTGTTTTTACGTGATGCACAAATATACAGACAAACAGACAGAAAGACACGAACAAAAACAAAAAAAATGTTCTGTGGCTTATTTTAAGGTACCCTAGACCATTTTTTTTATTTGACTTATTTTCTTTGTTCAGCCTTTTTCGTACCTATTGCTTTATTATAAGTATAGATAGACAACCGTGCCAAATTGCATCAAAATCCATCCAGTAGTTACAGCGTGATACGTGTTATTTCAAATAATACTCCAACCCCTACTTCAACCCCTACTACTACTACTTCAATCCCTATCCTGAGGGAACACTTTAATTTTTCGTGATGAAAAGTATCCAATGTCCAACCTCGTAGTATGAACTCAAAACATACCAAGTTTCATTTAAATTTATTCAGTAGTTTTGGCGCGATGCACGTTCAAGATACAGACAAACAGACAGACAAAAATTCAAAATTAATAGTTTTGGCTTCAGTATCGAAGTTAGAGAACCATCCAAAAAAATATTATCTTTTACTTCAAAATTAACTTAACTTTGGACCCGTATCCCTCACAAACCTTTTATTTTTTTCGGGATAAAACTTGGTCTCAATTTTAACCCATAATACAAACTATGACAGTGCCAAGTTGCATCAAAACCAGTCAATTAGTTTCAACGTGGTACGTGTTCTTTTAAATAAGTTCAACCCCTAAACTGCAAAAACTCAATAATTTTTCCGGATGTTAAGTATCCTAAGTCCTACCTCGTAGTATGAACTCATATCATACCAAGTTTAATTTATTTTTTCGGGATGAAAAGTATCCAATGTTTTACCTCGTATTTTGAACTCATATCATACTAAGTTTCATTTGAATTCATCCTGTAGTTTCGACGTGATGCGCGGTCAAGACACAGACGACAGACAAACAAAAATGAAAAAAAAAACAGTTACGGCTTCACTATCGAATATAGAGTATCCTACAAAAATGTATCATTTATTGCTTCAAAATTGACATAACTTTGTTCCCTATCCCGCAGGAATCCATTATTTTTTCGGGATAAAACATATCCTCAATTTTTACCCATCATGAGTGTGCATCAAAATCCGTCCAGCATTTTCAGTGTGGTATGTGTTCTTTTAAATAATTTTCAACCCATATCCTGCGAGAACTTATTATTTTTTCGGGATGAAATATATTCTATGTCCTACCTCGTAGTATCAACTCAAATCATACCAAGTTTCATTTATATTGATTCAGTAGGTTCAGTGGCCAAGATACAGAAAGACAGAAATACAAACATGTAAAAAAAAACAGTTTTGCTTCAGTTTTGTTCAGATGAATACAGCGAAACATAAAAAAAAAACAAAATGTCTTCTATGTACAGAATTTGAACCCATAATCCGAAGGAAACCCATTTATTTTTCGCGATTTAATGTTCACCCATCATATAAACAATGGCTGTGCCAAATTGCATCAATATCCGTGCAGTAGTCTCAGCGGGATACGTTTTCTTTTAAAGAACTTACAAACCCTATCCTGCGGGAACCCTTTAATTTTTCGGGATGAAAGTATCCAATGTCCTACCTCAAGGTATGAACTCAATTCATACCAAGTTTTATTTGAATTCATTGAGTAGTTTCGGCATGATATGCTGCCAAAATACAGACAGACATACAGACGGACACACAGATAGACAGACAAAAAAAACTGTTTTGGCGTCAGTCCCGAACATAAAACAGACTCTAATTTTTGTTTACTAAATATTTTCAATGTACAGAATTTGGACCCCTATCCCGCAGGAACACTTAATATTTTCGGGATTAAATGTATCGTTAATTTTCACCCATCATATAAACTATGACTGTGCCAAGTTGCATCAAAATCCGTTTAGTAGTTTCAGCGTGATTAGTGTTCTTTTAAATACCTTTCCACCCCTATCATCTGACGGCTGTCGCTGTCATTTGACGGCCGGTTGGTCTAGTGGCTGTGACCCTGGGAACGAAATCAAACGGTCGCAGGTTCGAATCCTGCAAGGTGCAATCATTTGTGTGATGAGCACAAATGTTTGTTTCCGAGTCATGGATGTTGATATTCGTATTTATGTATGTTTATCCGTTATCTAGTGCCCATATTACAGGGTATCCTAGTTTGGGGCTAGGTAATTGGTGTGGAATTGTCCCGAATATATATTATTATATTATATTATCCTGCGGGAACCCTTAAATTTTTCGGGATGAAAAGTGTCATATGGCCTCCCTCGAAGTATGAACTCAGATCATACCAAGTTTCATTTGAATTCATTAAGTAGTTTCGGCGTGATGCTATGCCCAGATACAGACAGACAGATGGACAGACAGACAGACAGACAGACTGACAGAAAATAAATAAAAATAAAACAGTTTTGGCTTTAGTACCGAACATAAAACAGACTCCAAAAAATTATACTAAATTTCTTTAATTTACAGGTTTGGACCCCTATACCACAGGAACCCCTTATATTTTCGGGATAAAAAGTACCCTTAATTTTCAATGATATATAAACTATAACTGTGCTAAGTTGCATCAAAATCCGTCCAGTAGTTACAGCGTGATACGTGTTCTTATAAAAATCTTTCAACCCCTTTCCTGCGGGAACCCTTTTACTTTTCGGGATGAAAAGTATCCTATGTCCTACCTCGTAGTATGAACTCAAATTATGCCAAGTATCATTTGAATTCATTCAGTAGTTTCGGCGTGATGCCTAGCCAAGATACAGACAGACAGACAAAAATGTTTTTTTACAGTTTTGGCTTCAGTATCAAATATAGAACAGACTACAAAAAAAAATACAAAATATCTTCAATGTCAGAATTGGGCCTGTTACAGTTTTATTATAAGTATAGATATAACGACAAACAATTAAAAAATATTTTGTGAATTATCTTAATTGAAGTAAGTCCATTACAAGTAACTTACAAATAGAAAAATTTGTCGCTGTCATTTGACAAATATTATCGATGATATCTTGATGATATCGTTTATCTATGCGCAACAAAACGATTGAAACAACCTTCAATCAAATTCAAATTTCTTGATCAGACTTTTTCTAAAACCAGGAATTGTCTTCCGTTTGCGGATATTAATCAGGCACTTTTAAACGCTAAAACTTAGTTTAGGAATTTAACCGACTAAGTTTTAGCGTTTAAAAGCGCCTGATTAATATCTGCAAACGGAAGACAATTCCTGGTTATAGAAAAAACCTGATCAAGAAATATGAATTTGATTGAAGTTTGTTTCAATAGTTAGTAACTAAATAGCTAAAGTTTGTTTTTAAATTTTTGAAGGAAGTTGGAAATGGAAGGCTAAATTGCGACATCATAAAAAACAACCGGTTTCATCGTCGTGATAATAATTAAGTAATTGCGGTGATTACTGCCAAGATTGTTACTTCTAGTTTATTTGTATCGGAATTTAAATCATTAAATAGGTAGAACAAAAAATAACTCACGTAGACATAAAAAATGAAATCATGACAAAGTCGTATACTTATGTGACTTCAATATCATACATAGAAAAAAAAGGTTGGCGGAAATAAGCTACATATTTTTAAATCGTTATTTTTAACTATTCATAGGTAATTTAGATTATGATCTACTAATTATTGAGTACTAGCTGAAACTCGCGTGGCGTTGCCTGCGTGGTAGTTAACGGACTGCTTGTGACGTTGCTCAGTCTCCTGCAGTTCCCGTTATGAAATCTGCTATCGATGTTCTACAAATTGAAATATTTTGGAATAACATCAAAAATCCCACGTTCATTCCACATTCTATTCCACATCGAAACACAGAGCTTTAGAGGATGAATTAAAAAAAAACGTAGCTAGCACTTAGTAGCCAAAAGGAACTTATCGCATCATCAACCTGAAGAAGTCCTGGATATAGGCCTCCCTCGTAATAGGAGGTGGCCACAATCAACGCGCTTCCCAGGCATGCGCCGTAGTTGGCAACATGTGACAAGGTAAGTATTTAACGCTGCAATTCCGCGTCTCTGAGCCTGCGTTATTTTTTAGGTATTTTTTGCGCCATTTACCGCTAGAGCCATTTCCGTTGACTCTACCGCTACCACTTCTGACTAAGATCAGTGACGCGGTAATTGCACCAATCTGGAGACAAAAAGGCCACAGACAGCCACAGAACAATTAAGCCAAGGACTAAAGACAGGCCGTTTGTTATTATCATGAAACGATTACAGCAAGCGTATCTGTCTACGCATTTATTGTGTCTGGTTTTCCTTGATTAGTGTTGTAGTGTATTTAGCGCGACCGGTGATAACTTGTGCCCACGCAATACCAAGTTTGCAATGACTTTGAACTCTACTTTGTGTTTGCCTTTGAACTTTAAAATATAGATATTATTAAAATACCTACTTAAATATTTTGCCTTCACTTCATGTTTGAAATTATTAGTTGGATTGCTTATTGCGCTCTTGCTAGACCGTTTTTTCATACCAACACTGCCAAAAGTAAAAAATATATCTATATAGTATGGTAATGCTTAGCATTTAGTAATAAACATAATATGAAAATATAAACAAAATTTAACTTAGAAAATTTTGTTTCATAATATTTTGACTACATACAGCTAATTTGGATTCACTTAGTGCAGGACCGAAAAGAGTGGTTGGTACACGAGTAGGCCTATTAACAGTGGGCGTATTAGTCCAACTGGTAGGCTGATGTAGTAGTAATTGTAGAGAAAAAATATCCATCCATAGATATTTCCAAGTCTGTCTATAAAGCTCATAGTAACGATGCATTAGTGGAGACTCGAACAGTCCAAAAAAACGGTCTCTAAGAAGTACATCGGTGAGTAAGTTTCTAATGGGTTTTTTTTCATCATCGGACAAGACGTACGGAAACAAGGCATCCGATTGATATTCCTCCAATCTGCACAAAACTATTAACAATTATGCGCTCGCATATCTGATTCGAATGGGACTCTCTGGCGTCCTTGTATCCCGAGTACTATGCTCTGGGAGACTTTTCGTCAACAGTGAATATGACTTTTAAGCAAGCATGTTCCACTGTCGACCGCGTCCACTCATCACTTACCATAATGCATAAAAAAAAAACGTGTTCAAGATTTGCTCGTTTTCCAGAGAATTCTCAATTTTCCGAAAAATCGTTCTAAATCGATTCCGATTCAACTAATTTTCATAAAAAATACAAAACCGTTTTCGCGACAGCTAATATAACACATAATTAAACTATTTATATGCTTAAAACTGGTGGTTTCAGATAGGGATAATTATGTATCGGTTGAAATTATACATTACTAACGACTTTAACGAGATAATTATTAAGTAAATACTTATTATGTACATAATCCAAAGCTCAAGATTATAAACATCCGTTACGTGACGTTATGTGTTGTAATATTCGAATCGCACCAAATGGTTTTAATGTTTGTTTTATCTACCGTATAATCGTAGTACCTTCTATTTGTTTTCTGTGGTCTGCCCTTTTCTAATCCTTTTGTGAAGTCGATTAATGAACTTCCTGCTCCAATGAAAATAATTATTTTTGCTTAACATGAACATTTTACTTGTTTGTTTGTCGTGTGAGGCAGTGCTGGCCACTGGTGTCAGAGTTTGTCAAGCCACCCGGGGGCCTCTGACAGGGCTTAAAGTCTGCCTTAACGTGCCTTCCGAACTGCACATAACTCAGAAAAGTCAATGGTGCGGAGCCTAGCACTGAACCCGGTATCGTTGGAATCTAATTTGCATTATTGAACCGTTACGCTACCATCGCTAAATGATTACTGAAAAATACTTTCAGTCAGTAATTAGAGAAAATTTGTAAAATATTTTAAGATTATAATGTAACATTGTGGAAATAAGTGTATTATGTACCTACATAAATATAAATACATTATATTACTATAATAATGTAATGTGTTATGAAACTTCCTCTTGAGAATTATCATTAAATAGATAATATCTACCTAATTATATGCATATTATATGAATATATTATATGCATATATTATATGCGTGATGCTCTAGTGATTACATTATTCAAATAATAAGATATTAACCGTATCATTTAATACAAACCGTCTTGGTATATGCCAATCAGTAGGTATTTTTTTCCCTAAAAGGTGGAGTAGAACAGGTTTTGACTTGCTTTGCTTAGGTAATATGGGGTCTTTATGAAAAATCCAATTTTTCGACCTCGAGGGTCCGGAGCGTTAGCCGCCATCTTGAATTGAACGTGCCAAAATTTGTTAATATTTTAATAATTCTTTAACAGTAGACTTTATGATAAAAGTGTCTATGAAATGTATAAAGAAGACAATATTTCTAACGTTTTTTGTCCATTATCTCATTTCTCATTTGTCTGGAAGAGATCGCTCTTAGCGATAAGACCGCCCATTTTACTTATTTTAAAGTATTTTTATGTGTAATAATATCTTTTTAGGTGCAATAAAGAATAATCTATCTTTCCTATAGATGAAAAGTTACTCGAGGTGGAAAAATAATTATTTAAAATAACTGATTCATCTCTAACAGAGTCTTTAATTTGACCTTGCTGATACCTCATTCTTCGGCCACGTTTTGAGGCTGGACAATGACTCCGTAAAGCGTATTATCGTTCATGTTCACGGCAATGTGGAAGGCACTAGACCACGTGGAAGGTCACCCATGCGATGGACTGACCAGCTCAAATTTAGCTTCGGGCGGCCCCTTGCATGAATTGAGTGTACCAGGATGACCACAAATAGAGAGAGGTGGTGAGACAACATGGAGCCAGCTACATCAGCCCTAGACATCAGCTTTCATGATGATCACGACTGCTATATGAAGAGTGAAATGACTAAGAAGATGAATATCACGCGCTAGGAAGTAGGTCTTCCAATACGAAGTTTTTAAATTATAGGAATTGTAACTGATACGTACCCAGAAAACATCGGAAATCCGTTATTGCGATAAAAGACTGACCTTTTTAACCCAAGCAAAGTGCTTGCAACTTTTTACCGATAAGATTTATAGAATAAATAGGAATTAAACAAAAAAAGAGGAACTTTGTTTTTGTGTTTTCTCTTTATACTTCTTAGAAACACTTTTGTCAAAAACTGTTGAAGCATTATTTAAAAATAATAAAATTTCGGCACCTTCTTTTCAAGATGGCGGCTAACGCTCCCAACCTTCGAGGTCGAAAACTTGTTTTTTTCTTGAGTTTTTGAGAAAACATGTTTTTAAGAACAAATGGTGGAGTACAAATGTTTTTGATTTGTATTGACAAATCAAAAACTTTTCTACTCTACCATTTTTAAGGCAAAGCCCCTTGTGGGAAACCCACTAACTGGAATAGTTCAAGAGGCATGTTTTAAGCCATCTGACATTTGAATAAAATTAACAAGTAAATACTTTTTAATAATCCAAAGAAATGAAAATTATAGTCACACACTAAACTTTTTCAATAAATTTTTAAATACAATAGTTGGAATAAATATTAAAAATTAATAATTAGTCACTGTAAACGGCCGCCACATGTCGCACCTCGGTGGTCTGACGAACTCATCCTGGAAAATGAGATGTCTGCTGATCTCCAACTCATGCTAAGTTGCACGAAGCGTCTGCGAGTGTCAGTTGAAAGATGTACATGACCAAGTCCGAGGCTATGACAAATTTTGGGTCACGTCGAGTCCAGCTTGATTGGAAAACTAGAAGACGTTTTCAAATTTGTACTTCCCGAAAACCTTATACCTATTCTTGTGTAGCTTAGTTTAGCTTGTATTGACACTGTACTTACTTTTTGTAACTTACTGCGTTACTATAAGTATAGATACAGGTAGGTAATTAAACTAGTTGCAACTCACAAAAGTCAAAGACGAAGTTTTTTTTGTAAATAGGCAAAATAATAGCACTTTTACAAGTCAAAATTAACATCTCATGATCAAGAAGTAATGCATAAAATATTATAAATAGATCAAATCAATAAAATTTAGGTAAACTAAGTATGCTTTGAGTTTGAAAAATAAATTTCCCTTTCATGTGCCAACAGAGTTAAATCTCACACTGGGAAAAGTATACCCTCTGACTCTACCTGTGCTTCAGAAATACGCCCGTTAGAGAAGAGAGCGTATATTCCCAGTTGTCGCCACTGGCTCCATCACCACCGGTGACAAATGGGAGCACCAAGAAACTCTACGGGTAGGTATGTCATGTTTCCATATCTGTTAATTCTTTATAACATTATCAAACGACAGTTTTTTTTTACATTACTAATTACTAAACGGTTGACGGTTGAACAGAAGACTATAAAGCAAGGTCGGTGACTGGACCGAGAGAGGTTTTCGCGACGATCGCGTGCGTTATTGAGATTTATATCTTTCGCCATCAATAGGTATAATTATCACCGAGGCAAAGATGAAGCCATGATGAAGGTAAATAGGCCAAGATTTTGCATTACTTTCAAAACTAAATTTCAGAAAATTAATAAAAGTGAAAATAAGTAGCCAAACAGACTAATGATGGGACCTTGTTTTATGCAGCGATGGCCGTCTTTGCTTGCTCAGTGGCGAGCGCAGTAGTAAATTGCTCGACTATTGAGACTATCAATAAGATACCTACATGACGTAGCGCCGACTAGTAAATTCTATGCTAACTAACTCTAAGAGCCTATTCAGACGTACCACTACCACACCACATCGCAGCGACAAAAGGAGGTGGAGCAGTGGTTACGTATGAATAGTTTCACTGCAGTTTCTTGCAGTTATTTATTTATTTATTTATACTTTAATGCACAATTAAAAAAGTACAAATGGCGGACTTAATACTAAAAGCATTATCTACCAGTCAACCAAACAATGTAATGAGAGAGAGGTTGTAGGCGTGCAAAAAATAAAAAAATAAAATGTGAGTTAATAAAAATTGCAAAATATTTATAAGAATACAATATACAAAATCGATATATATATATTATATAAAATAATCTAATACATATAATAACATGTATGTAACATGTATCTATATAATTAAATATAATAAAGGTGACGTTATAAAAGTAGTGATAATGTAGTGATAGTGATAAACAGCTAAGTAGATGAAGCTTTAAAATAATGATCTCTGACCAACTTCTTGAAAACAACTTTGGATGGTGCTTTCCTTGTTTTTACAGGTAGCATATTCCACAGACGGCAGTTGCGTTGTGGTAACTAGAAAATGTCGATGTGTTTGCATTATCGCAAGTATTTGCGATGCGGTTACATTGTGGCTATTGTTTGCAGACAAACAGATCGACTGCGGCTTTCGTAGCGGAAACACGCTTTGACTGTACGAACTCATGGACATTGAAGAGGAATCATTGTTGTTGCTATCGCGGGGAGGGCGCAGGCAAGGGCGGATCCAGTCTAAAATTCAGGGGGGGGGGGGTCTCACACTTATATTCAGCCTGGATGGGTTCCAAAATTATACAATACTAGATTTTCCCCGTGGTTTCACTCGCGTAGCCTATACCCAAAGGCGAATCCATTTATTTAGTGAGATATTTATGTAATAAAATTTCTGGACAAAGTAAGCTTGAGAGTAGTGAGCAGGAAAAGTTTGAGTTATTTCTATCAGTGTGATTATTAAAACGAAACTCCGATTTTTACAAAGTATGTATATGGTGTATTATCAAAAGAGCGAGCACAGCGAGCGCGTTTTTTTTGCATTATCAGTGATAATACACTATTAAATTAAAATATCATTCCAAAACGTGTAAAAATATGCACTGACGTGATTTAACTCCAAGTCAAGAAAACAAACATTGCAATTGTAAAAAATGCGCATGCGAAGCGAGCGCAAAAATGTTGACCTGTTTCTGTACGCAATTCTAATAACACAATTAAAACAAAATTCTAAATCACATAAAGCTTTTGCATTGAAATGATCATAGTCCCTTGGGCGGAGAACTCGAAAGTTCCGAGCTATTTGTGTTCATATCGACTTATAGAACAAAATATAATACCAAATCACATGAAAATAATGAAAAAGAACCAAAAAAGAGCGCGTTTTTCTAACACTTCTGGCAGTTAAATATTTCTAATAACATAACTCAAAATTATATTCTTATATTATACATTGATATAAACAAAACATACAAACGCAGCATGCGTACTGTATGAAAAGTTTGCAATTTCTTTCAGTGTAGAAACTGAATAAATCTAAATCATACGTAACTAACCGAGTTACGTAACTTCTATAAATACAAAGAAGCGCGAGCGAAGCGAGTGCAAAAATTTTGTTTTTTTTTCTATATAGTAAAATTTAACATAACTAAAGGATGAAGGCCCTGTTACGTTTATGAGCACGATGGAAGCGAGCGCAAAAAAACTTGGCTATTTCTATAGATTTTTTATTTGTTGTATGAGGTAGTGTTGGCCTCTGGTTTCAGAATTTGTCAGGCCGGCCAAGGACCTCCAACATGGCCAAAACGACGGCCATCAATAACAGCCGCGACCGACAACTTAAATTACCCTCCAAAACATTTCCATAGTGTAAAACTAAAATTTAATTTTAAATTGCACAAAAACGAATACAGATAATCGAAAGCGCGAGCGCAGCGAGCGCGGATTTTTTTTGTTATTTCTATCAGTGTACAAATTAAACATAATAAAACATGAAAATAACAAATGGAACTAAAAAAATAAACCGACTGCCATAGGCCGTTGTGGTTGCACTTCGGTATCGCCCACACCGTTGAAATTTGTTGGCAAAATGTGGACCGTGTGAATAATCTACCCATTTCAGACAAATTAGCACCCACCCACGTGTTGTCGTTGTGGTGTGGTCAAGCAAGCTGTACTTAAAATAAACTAACGTAAAATAAATAGAAAAGGGCAAAAGCCTTATCCATGTATTTAGCATCCTACCTAACTTTA